>CM038703.1:53308028-53388028 GCA_021613375.1 Megaleporinus macrocephalus | reverse complement strand
CTGTCTGTACTGTGTTGTGTTCTGTCTGTACTGTGTTGTGTTCTGTCTGTACTGTGTTGTGTTCTGTCTGTACTGTGCTGTGTTGTCTGTACTGTGTTGTGTAATAAAACCCACTTGTCTTGACATGACTTGAGTTTTCCTCATTATATATACACACAAAATCATCCATTGGTTACAAATCCATATATATATATTATAAACAATGTATGCAATAAATCAGATGAACTACAGTCTGTAAGTGTTGAACCAACACAACAGTTAAAGTCTGAATCAGATGTTTGTTGCTTCATGAGGCAAGAAAGACGCTGCAGATAGTAAACGAACTTTATTTTCTCAAAACAAGAAAACAATTAAAAATTCATATTGTGGCAATTCCTCTCAGCTTCCACAGACGCGAGCGACTCGCTCTGGTGTGCGTGTTGGGTTTAAAACCCACAACGAGCTCAAGCCGGCTCTCCAGAGTCCACATACCGCACCATCCAATGGAACCTGTTCGTCTGTTTGTTTGTTTGTTTGTTTGTTTTAACTCTTTCTTTGAACGATATCAAAATAAAATATACTTGCAGCCTTACGTACGTGTTCTCCTAGTCGACCTCCCTCATATATAAAATTACCCTCTATATCTTTCCCCATGTTTGTTTGTTTGTTTATTTATTTGTTTTGTTTTAATCTGAAAGCAAACAGGAGGTGGAACGTGTTGCTGAACCATGAAACCATGAAGCCCCGCATCGACCGCACTTGAAGAATGAGGGTCCACATGCACTGTACACGAAAGCAAGCCCACGCTGTCCGAGTGAGGGTGCGGGACGGAGAAGCCCCCGTGTGGACACCACGAGCATTGCGGCTCCTCTCTCCACCACCAGAGGGAGACAGAGAGAGAGCGAACGCAATGTACAATCTGCACAGGATGATGATGATGAACGTAAGGCTCACGGACGCCCAGTTTATGCCTGTTTATTTGAGACCCCTCAGTTTTTTTTTTCTTCATAACAACAAGACATGAAGGCCCCCACCCACCTCCCACCCGCCCCCGGCCCCGGGCCACGCCCGACTGATGTCTGTAAAAATACAGAAGCATGATCTAAAGGATGACAATCACGTCTTTATGTTGGTTGCATTCACTCTCCTTTAAAACCATGCACTAGAACTTTATATTAAAAATAATAGAAACTGTTTGAAAATGGCTGATTTCTTTTTCTCCGCCCCCTTTTTTCTTTTCTTTTCTTTGTTTTTTTTTCGCTTTGCGAGTCGCAGCCTTTGATGAAAATAATCCTCCTTTTTTGTTTTGTTTTTTTTTCAGTACAGCTAACTCTGCGTCCATGCAAAAAACAAACAAATGAAAGTTCATGAAACTTCATACAGTACGTCACCCGAAACAGAGTCACGCTGGAGCCCAGAGGGGCCGGCTGCGTTCGCGGAGTTGGCGATATTCGTCCCGTCGCGGATGGAACATCGGTGGAACCTCATTGCGTCTGGCTCGGTCTGAAACAGGTCAGATCTTTCTCTTTCAGGTGCTCCTTGGCTCCTCGGCCCGACCTCAGCCAGCTGCTGGTGGTCCACATGGCTTTTTAAACGACGAGCTTGGCTTGCAGGCACGGCTCAGACCTACCAAAGACAGGACAGCTCTGGATAGAAGCTGATTATTAGCTCCTCCCCCCCACCCATCCCCCCCCCCCTCCGTCTCAGGGCTTCTGTAGAACTCATTCAGTTCAGTGTAGCTCCACCTTCTCCACACCCGCCCACGTGGTCACGGGCCTCTGAGCTCCACCGAAGCCCCGTGCTGCGTTTGCGCGGACGTCGGGCTCCGACGTCTCCCCCGTGTGACGGATGCAGCGTCCCCCCCTTTCTCTCGTCTCTCGTTTGGCAGAAGGACCCGCGGGCCTGTCTCAGCCTCCCGTCCCACGGGGCTCAGAGGACGCAACATGAAGCATGCAGTGGACGCAGGGCGCCGAGCGTCCAGCCCTGATTCCTCCCCTCCGTCTCAGCTTTCCCCGCTGCCGACCGCTAGTCTGGCCTTGGCGCCGCTACGAGCGAACGTTGGAGCTCTCCACGGCGCCCTGTGGAGGCTTGCTGCTCAAGGGGGCCAGAGTGGGGTCCACCAGCGAGGTGGGGGGAAAGAGCTTGTACCAGCCGATCACCATGTTGGTGAGCTCTAAGTCGTCTAGTAGGATTTGGGCCGCGCCCATGAAGGACTTGTGGTCCATGCGTCCGTAGTCGCCCCACACGATGATCTGAAACACAGGGACACCGAGAGTTAGAGACCTATCTGATCAATAAGTGTACGCAGATCTGATTAGAACAGATGTAAATAATCAGACATACAATACAAAGTAACATGAATATGTTATTGTGAGAGAAGTAGATCAGATCTTGATCCAGTTTGAAGAACAAAGTTAGGTTCCAGATTTCTCCTGGACGCCCCAGACATTGTATGAATGTGTTCAGTTCCTTCAGCAGCAAATCTTGATTTATCTTAATGAAGTACTGAGCAGTCAAAGCAGGTATTAGATGAGAACTGATAATAATACTGGGTTGTTTAGGAGAAGCTTGGAAAGGGTTAAATAAACACACTGACGTATGGAAAAGCACTACTTACTCTATTAATACTGATTATTATTTAATAATAAAGTGTTTACTGAGTAAATAAAAGCCTCCTGTCTGGAAATAATAGCTTTTTATATATAATAATGTCTCCAAGTGACTAAAAACTTTACAGAACGGCATAAACTGATGGTTTTAGCCGCAAAACACTGCAAATAGGACTTATTTACAAAAGCTAAGAGGAGCCGAATCTCCTCCTCTTTATATCCTGTGAGAGTTTCAAGATGAATGGACCAATAAAAAATGCTCCAAAATCACTTAATAATAAATAAAACCTCTTTATATTAACTTTCATTAAAAGTAAAGAACATGTTTGTTTCCTCCTGTTACTTTTTTTAGTGTAACCACATATTCAGTGGTGAATTTTTTTTCAGATTCCATTAAATATTTTAAATTTGGCAGAATGTTTTTTAGTTTTGCTGTAAATTCCTTGTCGAAATGTTCTCAGTGGACTTCTTTACCTCTTTTCAACCTCACCGTTTCACAGTGACCACACTCTTTTTTCTTTCTGGGTATTTTATGTCTGCCCCTTTCTATGGCCAAACTATACTATTATATATATATATATATATATATATATATATATATTATATATATATATATATATAAAAGGGGTATCTCCAAATTAGTAACTTTACAGGAAAGACCAAAAACTTTACTTTCAATGGAAGTTAATGGAACCAGAATTTTTTCTAACTGTTTTGGAGCACTTCTATTGGTCCATTCATAATTAAATTTTTATACAATGTAAACAGCTGCATTCAAATGACATAGAAAAAAAAAATATATATATATATATATCGTCGCTGTCCAATGAAAAATAAGAATCTCCAAAATTGCAGCTTTACAGGAGAGACCAAAAACTGGCTTTACTTTAAATGGAAGTCAATGGAACCAGAATTTTTTCCAAGCAATTTTGGAGCACTTTGATTGGTCCACACATCATGAAATTTTTACACAAGGTAAACGACCCTAGACGTGTTCAAATAATGTAGAAAACTCAAAATCAACAAAAATGGAGATATATGTTTTTCATTAGACAGCATTTCCATTTTTGTCCATGTTTATTTTTCTATGTCATTTGGACGCAGCTGTTTACATTGTATAAAAATTTAATTGTGAATGGACCAATAGAAGTGCTCCAAAACAGCTTGAAAAAATTCTGGTTCCATTGACTTACATTGAAAGTAAAGTTTTTGGTCTCTCCTCTAAAGTTACTAATTTGGAGATACCACTTTTTCTTTGGACAGCGCCAACATACTGGTCTTAAAGACAGTAACAAAAACAGCTTTTAACAACCCTGAAAGTTTTTGAGTCACTATTTGGAGATAGTAGTGGGCGATATGGCCCTACAATAATATCACGATATTTCATGTTTTTTTGTGATAACGATACTCTTGGCGATATGACAAAACCTTGAATTTAAAAAAATATTTAAGAATACACTACTGCAACAAAATGAAAATTAAATTTTTATTATTGTATACCATATGATATGGCACACACCTAACTGAGATATTAAAAAATACAAGAATTTAATCAGATTGTAACAGAAGTCGATGATCCAGAATGTCACGATACTAATTAATACACTCCAAATATCTCCATATATCCAGGACTGAAGTAAAGTGAATGATACTGGAGATGAAATCTGTCTCTAGTAGATATAATGGGAAATGAGAAAAGAGTGAATTTTTCTTTTTCTAAAAACAGTAAAAGTAGTACCTGGTGTGATAATTAGTGATGGGTGATATGATACGATATTTCAGGGTATATATCAAAAATGTTAGTACAATACGGCACACCCCTAGTGTCCAAACTTTTGACTGACATTGGTTTCTAGAGACTGTTTGCGAACACTGAGAACACTGTGTTTGTATTTTGGCATGTGTACATACAGCGAGTTGGGATTCTGTTAAAGGGGAAAATTCAGAACTGTATAAACAAGGCATTCGTTCTTCTCTAGATCTTCAGCTGGACGATCCCATCTTTTCTCTCTTTATCCACTGAAACTTCTTGTCCACTGACAGAGTGTTACACCACAGAGAGCGTGGTTACCTGTAAGACCTTCCCCTCGGGGTTCTCCTCAAACTGCAGCTGCTGCTGGTACAGAGGGTCCAGCGTTTTCCTCGCCAGCCGCGTCTTCTTCTTGTTGATGCACTTCCCGTTATCCAGTAAGTAGACTTTGACGTAAGGAGCTGTGGAAACATCACAACGGTGTTATACGACTACAGACTCAACACTGATTCAAACACTGGATCTACGGTTTTGGATACGGTTAGCATTTTAGCAGGTTTTAAATGTAAGAGAGAATGTAGGGGGGTGAAGAATCACCTGGAGTCTGCTTGTTTCCCGGTTTGCCCACCAGACCTCTGGCCCGAATCACCTCCACATCCAGCCTCTCTTTTCTGTGCACCATCCCGATCTGGATGTCACCTGTGAAAGAAGAAACCAGCTCAGAGCTCATCCCTCAACTCAGTAACCGTTCTTAGTTTAGATCCGGGTTCTGCTGTTATGGACCAAACTGGAAGGTTAACAGTGAAAAATATATTTTATTTACACTACACTACCAAAAGTATTCGCCCATCTTCCTTCACACACATATAAACTTAAGTTACGTCCATTCTTAATCCATAGGGTTTAATATGATGTCCCTTTGCAGCTATAACAGTTTCAGCTCTTCTGGGAAGTCTCTCCACACGGTTTAGAAGAGTGTTTATGGGAATGTTTAAACCGTTCTTCCAGAAGACCTTTAGTGAGGTCAGACACTGATGTTGGACGAGAAGGTCTGGCTCACAGTCTCCGCTCTAATTCATCCCAATCAGGTTGAGGTCAGGACTCTGTGCAGGCCAGTCAAGTTCTTCCACACCAAACTCCTCCTCCATGTCTTTATGGAGCTGCTCTGTGCACTGGTGGGCAGTCATGTTGGAACAGGAAGGGGCCGTCCCCAAACTGTCCCCACAGAGTTGAGTGAGCATGAAATTGTCCAGAGTCTTTTCTGAAACATTAAGAGTTCCTTTCACTGGAACTGAGGGTCTGAGCGCACCTCCTGAAAAACAACCCCACACCATAATCCCCCCTCCACCAAACTTTACACTCAGCGCAATGCAGTCGGCCAAGTACCGTTCTCCTGGCAATCACCAAACCCAGACTCGTCCATCAGACTGCCAGACAGAGAAGCGTGATTGGTCACTGCAGAGAACACGTCTCCAGCGCTCTAGAGTCCAGTGTTGGCGTGCTTTACTCCACTGCATCTGACGCTCTGCATTGTTCTTGGTGATGTAAGGCTTGGATGCAGCTGCGCGGCCATGGAGACCCATTCCATGAAGCTCTCTACGCTCTGTTCTTGAGCTGATCTGAAGACCACATGAAGTTTGGAGGTCTGTAGTGATGGACTCTGTAGAAAGTTGGTGACCTCTGTGCTCTATGCTCCTCAGCATCCGCTGACCCCGCTCTGTCATTGTACGTGTTCTACCACTTGGTGTCTGAGTTGCTGTCGTTCCCAATCACTTCCACTTTGTTCTAACACCACTGACAGTCCACTGTGGAATATTTAATAGTGAGGAAACTTCACCACTGGACTTGCACAGGTGGTGTCCTATCACGGTACCACGCTGGAGTTCACTGAGCTCCTGAGAGACCTATTCTTTACTAATGTGTGTAGAAGCAGTCTGCAGGACTAGGAGCATGGTTTATACACCTGTGGGCGTGGACGTGATTAGAACACCTGAATTTATTGATTAGGATGGGTGAGTGAATACTTTTGGCAATGTAGTGTATATATGACGTGTTCAAGCAAGGCCCTATATTTACTGACCAGCCTAAAATAGCAATTGCCGGGTTTGGAGGAGGAGCCAAAGGTTCTTCAGAACTCTTACATGTAACACACTGAGGAGATACTGATGGATATATATATATATATATATATATATATATATATATATATATATATATATATATATATATATATATATATATATATATATATAGATAGATAGATAGATAGATAGATAGATAGATATAGATGGTGGTGTTTTACCCATTGGAGGTGTGGCCAGCGTCTGTCTCCCGGCTAGCTGGGCGGGGCCTAAGCCATCCAAAAACTCTGTGAACTGGCTGTCTGTGGAGATCTTCACACCAGGGAAGATGAGGCTGTGGAGCAAGCAGAGGCATGAACACTCTTAAGCACTGCTGATTTCAGTTTAGGTGGATTTCAGTCCCAGTCGAAGAAGTTACTACTTACTTTCCGGGTTTGGGCTTCTCTCCCTCCTCGGCCGTCTCTCTGCTGGGCTGCCGAGTCATCCTGCTTTTCATCTCAACGGCCAAACCCGTCTCTACGCTCCTCTGGATGGCCAGACGCACCGGCTTCTTCTTCTTTCCTTCCTCTGTTCAGATAGAGAGAGAGAGAAAACATCAATTCCAGATAGAATCCGAACATTAAACCTACATTACATCAGCTCCACTGACCATACAGGACATCCACTCACTGTCCACTGTATCAGCTCCACTGACCATACAGGACATCCACTCACTGTCCACTGTATCAGCTCCACTGACCATACAGGACCTCCACTCACTGTCCACTGTATCAGCTCCACTGACCATACAGGAGCTCCACCTACAGACTGTAGTTCATCTGATTCTCTGTATACTTTATTACTCTGTTCTTTAATGATCAGGACCCCCACAGGACCCCCACACGTCAGATACTATTAGGGAGGTGGCTCATTCTCAGCACTGCAGTGACCCTGACTGATTTTGAAATGTGAAGAACTGCTTGCATTAACATTGTTTACCCAACAGAGGGCAGTGTGTGCTCAGCAGCTTCCATTTGTATGTAGGAGAGAGATTCTGGACTCTACTGTGATGAGGTTTAGTTCATTGTCTCCACATGACCTGCTCTCTTCATTCCTTTATCATCACCAACACTGTTCCTTCATCCCTTCATACCTTTATCATCACCAACACTGTTCCTTCATCCCTTTATTCCTTTATCATCACCAACACTGTTCCTTCATCCCTTCATTCCTTTATCATCACCAACATTGTTCCTTCATCCCTTCATACCTTTATCATCACCAACACTGTTCCTTCATCCCTTCATTCCTTTATCATCACCAACACTGTTCCTTCATCCCTTCATACCTTTATCATCACCAACACTGTTCCTTCATCCCTTCATACCTTTATCATCACCAACACTGTTTCTTCATCCCTTCATTCCTTTATCATCACCAACACTGTTTCTTCATCCCTTCATTCCTTTATCATCACCAACACTGTTTCTTCATCCCTTCATTCCTTTATCATCACCAACACTGTTCCTTCATCCCTTCATTCCTTTATCATCACCAACACTGTTCCTTCATTCCTTTATCATCACCAACATTGTTCCTTCATCCCTTTATTCCTTTATCATCACCAACACTGTTCCTTCATCCCTTCATACCTTTATCATCACCAACACTGTTCCTTCATCCCTTTATTCCTTTATCATCACCAACACTGTTCCTTCATCTCTTCATTCCTTTATCATCACCAACATTGTTCCTTCATCCCTTTATTCCTTTATCATCACCAACGCTGTTCCTTCATCCCTTCATACCTTTATCATCACCAACACTGTTCCTTCATCCCTTTATTCCTTTATCATCACCAACACTGTTCCTTCATCCCTTCATTCCTTTATCAACACCAACACTGTTCCTTCATCCCTTCATTCCTTTATCATCACCAACACTGTTCCTTCATCCCTTCATTCCTTTATCAACACCAACACTGTTTCTTCATCCCTTCATTCCTTTATCAACACCAACACTGTTCCTTCATCCCTACATTCCTTTATCATCACCAACACTGTTCCTTCATCCCTACATTCCTTTATCATCACCAACACTGTTCCTTCATCACTTCATTCCTTTATCACCACCAACACTGTTCCTTTATCCCTTCATTTCTTTATCATCACCAACACTGTTCCTTCATCCCTTCATTCCTTTATCATCACCAACACTGTTCCTTCATCCCTTCATTCCTTTATCATCACCAACACTGTTCCTTCATCCCTTCATTCCTTTATCATCACCAACACTGTTCCTTCATCCCTTCATTCCTTTATCACCACCAACACTGTTCCTTCATCCCTTCATTCCTTTATCATCACCAACACTGTTCCTTCATCCCTTCATTCCTTTATCATCACCAACACTGTTCCTTCATTACTTCATTCCTTTATTATCACCAACACTGTTCCTTCATCCCTTCATTTAATCAGCTGACGTTTTAGCTAAAAAACTTTAGGATCAATTTCATGTGTGCCCAGGAGACCTGATACTCCTCACAGGCATCGAGACCAGCGAACATCACTGAGCGCAAGTGGCTCAGTCTACACTAAACCTAGAACCCAGTACATGCAGGAAACCGTCTGTCAGGTGTTACAGGTTTGTCTACAGTCGGGAGAAAACAGCACCGACACACTGAATCATCAACAATCTGTAAAAACAACTTAAACTTAAAATAATGAATATACAGCATTTGTACAGTTATTTTAACTGAAAAAAACTTTCTACTTGAAATAAACGAGACACTATATCAACATTATTGAGTTAGTTTGAGTTTATGAGATTAAGTTAAGGGGGTAAAACTGTACACACGAGTTTATATCTACCAGACATGGGACCAAGTCACCAAGTTGCAAGTAACAAGTAAGTCTCAATTCATGACAATCAAGTCTCGAGTCAAGTCCCAAGTCTTAAACTTCGAGTCCTATTTAACACAGTTGATGCAGTTGATTAGTAGAATCTTAAACTAACATTAATATAACATTAACGGTTTTTAAAGTTTCTATTATAACAAAAAGTGTACCGCACTTGGAGAGAAGTGGAGAGATGGGACTGTGGGGAAATCTAGTGATCATACTTTGTTCTCTGCTTCAACACCACTTACACAGTATCGTTTCAGAGATTTAGGAGACTGTTTGACTGATTGTTAGTTTGTTTGTGAGCTACAGCAGCGGTGAAACGCGAATATCCACCGAGTATATGAGTCTAACTGAGCGAGCCGCAGCAGGAACGAGTGAATACGTGCTGATAAGAAGGTGATAAGACTATTAAATCATTACTGTAAGTGATAAACCAGAGTTTTATCTAGCTGTGTCTTTTGTCAGCTCCTCTGCGTCCATGTTTGCTGTAGTTTGAGAGGTGTGTTGAAGCGAGCAGAAACCAGGTACCATCAGCCAATAGCATTTGGCCCATGTCCTGCCCCTAAACTGTCAAAACCACCCCCTCTGAAAACTCGTGAGCAAAAATCAGGACAACGGTACTACACTTGGCAAGCAAGGAAAAATCAAATTGCGAGCAAAAAAACATTAAAGCGGAAAGAAAGACAGTTTGAGCGTGTTTATGAAAATTGTGTGTAAAACTCTCATGAGTTTTACATTCGCCCTCACGAGTGAAACAGTTACGTGCCTGAAATGTTAAAACGTGCAGGTTTCAATCTTTCAGCTCGCTTTTTTGCGAGCTCGAGTTTTGACATTAATGTGACTTCATAGGGCGAGTCTTTTCCAGTCTTAAAGCTCAAGTCCGATTCCAAGCCCAAGTCAGTAAAAGGAAAGTCTAAGTCAAGTCACAAGTCATCAGTTTAGTGACTCGAGTTGGACTCGAGTCTAAGTCATGTAACTCGAGTCCACACGTCTGATATCTACTGCATTTAAAAAAAAGAAGTCCAACTCACTCACAAAATTCAACCACTTATCCAACCCACCACACCGCATACCATCTACAACAAATTACCAGAATCTTAAGATCAAAACGCAAACAAAAGTTTGAGATCAAGATTTTTAATTAGGCCTTTAAAGCATGAAGCGTAAAACAACTGCCTGAAAATTGAAATTCTTTAAAAACTGAGTGTTTACTAGACGTTCAATAACAATAATAATAATAATAACAGTATTATTATTATCATTATTATTATTATTATTATTATTATTATTATTATTATTATTACATGACACGAGTCAGTTGTTTTATATTTGGTACATCTGGAGTTTTTTTGCTTAATAATGAAAACAATCAGAACACAATGTTTTAACCCTTTATACACTAAGATTATTTTAAATGTTTACTTCAGTCATTTCTTAGAACAGAGTTATAACAGTGATTTACAGTCTTAGAAACGGTAAAACTACCGTAAAACAGCTTTAGTTTTCAGTTATAAACCAGGTTTTTATTTTAGAATTATTCTAGAAATCCCTTTTGGTTCTTTTGCTTTAGAATTATTATCAATTTCTAGCAATGGTTTTAGCATTTAATTTTAGTGTTCAGTTTTCACATTAGTCTTCAGTTCTGGCCCTGTTTTTTTCTAGCATTTATTCTTAGTTTTAGTATTAGGTTTTAGAATTAGTTTTCAGTTCTAATATAGGTTTTTACAATAAGTCATAATTTTTAACAATTATTTCCATTTTTCACATCCATTGTCATTTATTTAATTAGTTTATAGTTCTAGCATTAGTTTAATTTTTATTTTAAGTCCTAGCATTAATTTTAATATTAGTTTTGATTTCTGTTATTAGTTTTAGTGTTAGTTTTCAGTTCTATAATTAGTCTTAATAATAGTTTTCAGTTCTATCATTAGTTTTAGTGTTAGTTTTCAGTTTTAGCACTAGTTTTAATATTAGTTTTTAGTTCTAGCACTAGTTTAAAAATTAGTTTTCAGTTCTATCATTAGTTTTAATTTTAGTTTTCAGTTCTATCATTGGTTTTAATATTAATTTTCAGTTCTATCGTTAGTCTCAATATTAGTTTTCAGTTGGGTCATTAGTTTTAATATTAGTTGTCAGATCTAGCATTAGTTTTTTTTTATTAGTTTTTAGTTCTAGCATAAGTTTTAATATTAGTTTTCACATCTATTATTAGTTTTAATAGTAGTTTTCAGTTCTATCATTAGTGTTAATATTACTTTTTTTTAAGCTCTAGCACTCAATCTTAGCAGTTATCATTTATTCTAGAGTTAGTTTGCAGTTGTGGTGTTGGTATTTAGATTGAAGTTCTAACATCAGCCTCCAGTTTCAGCACCTATTTTAGTTCTATTTTTAGCTCTAGTATTAGTGGCAGTAGCAGTAGGTTTTAGTTCTGTTATTAATTCTAGCTCCACCGTATGACCCGGTCAGCAGAAGGAGCGTTCTTTCTTACCTCCACTGGCCTCGTCGAACGAGTTCATGCAGGGGAAGTAGACGGCCAGAGCCTCGAAGGAGGCCGACAGACTGAGTTTGCTCTGGGAGCGCTGCATGCGCATGCCAGGGGGCGCTGCGCTGCCATCCTGACCCTGCCTGCCCATCCCACTGACCCTCACAGGCACCAGCTGCAGCAACCGCAACCGCGAACGACCACGAACCCGCAAAGCTCTGCAGAGACGGACGGTGCAGTCCTTATTCAGCAGAGCAGCAGTAACGCCTCCAGTCCAGGTTCTACTCCAGGTGTTCTCCTGCTCCTCTCAGATCAAACGTCTCAGAGTGTAAAGGAAGAGCGAGCGGGAAGGTAACTATGAAGTTGCTTGAGTGGTCTTCAAGGTTGCCTCCAAAAACGCCTCTAACCCTCGACCTTCTCCTGCAGATGTTGCTTTAAGCTGGCGATGCCGCAGACTGGATGCTTCAGACAAAGCGAGCGCTGCTGTCTGAGTCTCGCTCGTCTCTGCACTGCCTCTTTCCTCATCTTCCAGAAAGGAGGGGGAGGAGACGCGACATGTGCCTGAAGCAGCAGCCAATCAGAAGCTGTAGGATTCAGAGCTCTACCCAGAGATATGGAGCTGCGCAGTCATCGCACGAGTGTGTACTGGCGCGCACGTACATCAACAATGTGTTCATAAAACAGCCTGTATTTATATCAGTATCAGTCATATACCCGGCCCGTTACAGCCGTTTGGGTCATACGTTTCAAAACCTGGTAAACAAGCCAAAGATGATCTACGACGATGCTGGTTTTCTGCTGGCACCTCTACGGAATTTGCAGCACTATGTACGCGCTCAGAGTACGATGGCCATTCTAGATTCTAGCAAACAAGCCAAAGATGATCTACAACGATGCCGATTTTCTGCTGGCACCTCTACGGAATTTGCAGCACTATGTACGCGCTCAGAGTACGATGGCCATTCTAGATTCTAGCAAACAAGCCAAAGATGATCTACGACGATGCCGATTTCTGCTGGTCATTCTAGATTCTAGTAACAAGCCAAAGATGATCTACAACGATGCCGATTTCTGCTGGTCATTCTAGATTCTAGTAACAAGCCAAAGATGATCTACAACGATGCCGATTTCTGCTGGTCATTCTAGATTCTAGTAACAAGCCAAAGATGATCTACGACAATGTTGATTTCTGCTGGTCATTCTAGATTCTAGTAAACAAGCCAAAGATGATCTACGACGATGCTGATTTCTGCTGGTCATTCTAGATTCTAGCAAACAAGCCAAAGATGATCTACGACAATGCTGATTTCTGCTGCTCATTCTAGATTCTAGTAAACAAGCCAAAGATGATCTACGAGGATGCTGATTCCTGCTGGTATTCTAGATTCTAGTAAACAAGCCAAAGATGATCTACGACAATGCTGATTTCTGCTGGTCATTCTAGATTCTAGCAAACAAGCCAAAGATGATCTACGACAATGCTGATTTCTGCTGGTCATTCTAGATTCTAGTAAACAAGCCAAAGATGATCTACGACAATGCTGATTTCTGCTGGTCATTCTAGATTCTAGCAAACAAGCCAAAGATGATCTACGACAATGCTGATTTCTGCTGCTCATTCTAGATTCTAGTAACAAGCCAAAGATGATCTACGAGGATGCTGATTCCTGCTGGTATTCTAGATTCTAGTAAACAAGCCAAAGATGATCTATGACGATGCCGATTTCTACTGGTCATTCTAGATTCTAGTAAACAAGCCAAAGATGATCTACGAGGATGCTGATTCCTGCTGGTATTCTAGATTCTAGTAAACAAGCCAAAGATGATCTACGACGATGCTGGTTTCTGCTGGTCATTCTAGATTCTAGTAACAAGCCAAAGATGATCTACGACAATGTTGATTTCTGCTGGTCATTCTAGATTCTAGCAAACAAGCCAAAGATGATCTACGACAATGCTGATTTCTGCTGGTCATTCTAGATTCTAGTAAACAAGCCAAAGATGATCTACGAGGATGCTGATTCCTGCTGGTCATTCTAGATTCTAGTAAACAAGCCAAAGATGATCTACGATGATGCTGATTTCTGCTGGCCATTCTAGATTCTAGTAAACAAGCCAAAGATGATCTACGACGATGCTGATTTCTGCTGGCCATTCTAGATTCTAGTAACAAGCCAAAGATGATCTACGACAATGTTGATTTCTGCTGGCACCTCTACGGAATTTGCAGCACTGTGTACGCGCTCAGAGTACGATGGCCATTCTAGATTCTAGTAAACAAGCCAAAGATGATCTACGACAATGCTGATTTCTGCTGCTCATTCTAGATTCTAGTGAACAAGCCAAAGATGATCTACAAGGATGCTGATTCCTGCTGGTATTCTAGATTCTAGTAACAAGCCAAAGATGATCTACGACAATGTTGATTTCTGCTGGTCATTCTAGATTCTAGTAAACAAGCCAAAGATGATCTACGACGATGCTGATTTCTGCTGGTCATTCTAGATTCTAGCAAACAAGCCAAAGATGATCTACGACAATGCTGATTTCTGCTGCTCATTCTAGATTCTAGTAAACAAGCCAAAGATGATCTACGAGGATGCTGATTCCTGCTGGTATTCTAGATTCTAGTAAACAAGCCAAAGATGATCTATGACGATGCCGATTTCTACTGGTCATTCTAGATTCTAGTAAACAAGCCAAAGATGATCTACGAGGATGCTGATTCCTGCTGGTATTCTAGATTCTAGTAAACAAGCCAAAGATGATCTACGACAATGCTGATTTCTGCTGGTCATTCTAGATTCTAGCAAACAAGCCAAAGATGATCTACGACAATGCTGATTTCTGCTGGTCATTCTAGATTCTAGTAAACAAGCCAAAGATGATCTACGACAATGCTGATTTCTGCTGGTCATTCTAGATTCTAGCAAACAAGCCAAAGATGATCTACGACAATGCTGATTTCTGCTGCTCATTCTAGATTCTAGTAACAAGCCAAAGATGATCTACGAGGATGCTGATTCCTGCTGGTATTCTAGATTCTAGTAAACAAGCCAAAGATGATCTATGACGATGCCGATTTCTACTGGTCATTCTAGATTCTAGTAAACAAGCCAAAGATGATCTACGAGGATGCTGATTCCTGCTGGTATTCTAGATTCTAGTAAACAAGCCAAAGATGATCTACGACGATGCTGGTTTCTGCTGGTCATTCTAGATTCTAGTAACAAGCCAAAGATGATCTACGACAATGTTGATTTCTGCTGGTCATTCTAGATTCTAGCAAACAAGCCAAAGATGATCTACGACAATGCTGATTTCTGCTGGTCATTCTAGATTCTAGTAAACAAGCCAAAGATGATCTACGAGGATGCTGATTCCTGCTGGTCATTCTAGATTCTAGTAAACAAGCCAAAGATGATCTACGATGATGCTGATTTCTGCTGGCCATTCTAGATTCTAGTAAACAAGCCAAAGATGATCTACGACGATGCTGATTTCTGCTGGCCATTCTAGATTCTAGTAACAAGCCAAAGATGATCTACGACAATGTTGATTTCTGCTGGCACCTCTACGGAATTTGCAGCACTGTGTACGCGCTCAGAGTACGATGGCCATTCTAGATTCTAGTAAACAAGCCAAAGATGATCTACGACAATGCTGATTTCTGCTGCTCATTCTAGATTCTAGTAAACAAGCCAAAGATGATCTACAAGGATGCTGATTCCTGCTGGTATTCTAGATTCTAGTAAACAAGCCAAAGATGATCTATGACGATGCTGATTTCTGCTGGTCATTCTAGATTCTAGTAAACAAGCCAAAGATGATCTACGACAATGTTGATTTCTGCTGGTCATTCTAGATTCTAGTAAACAAGCCAAAGATGATCTACGAGGATGCTGATTCCTGCTGGTATTCTAGATTCTAGTAAACAAGCCAAAGATGATCTATGACGATGCCGATTTCTACTGGTCATTCTAGATTCTAGTAAACAAGCCAAAGATGATCTACGAGGATGCTGATTCCTGCTGGTATTCTAGATTCTAGTAAACAAGCCAAAGATGATCTATGACGATGCCGATTTCTACTGGTCATTCTAGATTCTAGTAAACAAGCCAAAGATGATCTACGAGGATGCTGATTCCTGCTGGTATTCTAGATTCTAGTAAACAAGCCAAAGATGATCTACGACGATGCTGGTTTCTGCTGGTCATTCTAGATTCTAGTAACAAGCCAAAGATGATCTACGACAATGTTGATTTCTGCTGGTCATTCTAGATTCTAGCAAACAAGCCAAAGATGATCTACGACAATGCTGATTTCTGCTGGTCATTCTAGATTCTAGTAAACAAGCCAAAGATGATCTACGAGGATGCTGGTTTCTGCTGGTCATTCTAGATTCTAGTAACAAGCCAAAGATGATCTACGACAATGTTGATTTCTGCTGGTCATTCTAGATTCTAGCAAACAAGCCAAAGATGATCTACGACAATGCTGATTTCTGCTGGTCATTCTAGATTCTAGTAAACAAGCCAAAGATGATCTACGAGGATGCTGATTCCTGCTGGTCATTCTAGATTCTAGTAAACAAGCCAAAGATGATCTACGATGATGCTGATTTCTGCTGGCCATTCTAGATTCTAGTAACAAGCCAAAGATGATCTACGACAATGTTGATTTCTGCTGGCACCTCTACGGAATTTGCAGCACTGTGTACGCGCTCAGAGTACGATGGCCATTCTAGATTCTAGTAAACAAGCCAAAGATGATCTACGACAATGCTGATTTCTGCTGCTCATTCTAGATTCTAGTAAACAAGCCAAAGATGATCTACAAGGATGCTGATTCCTGCTGGTATTCTAGATTCTAGTAAACAAGCCAAAGATGATCTATGACGATGCTGATTTCTGCTGGTCATTCTAGATTCTAGTAAACAAGCCAAAGATGATCTACGACAATGTTGATTTCTGCTGGTCATTCTAGATTCTAGTAAACAAGCCAAAGATGATCTACGACGATGCTGATTTCTGCTAGCACCCCTACTGGATTTGCTGTACTAAGTAAGCACTCAGAGTACAGTGGCCGTTCTAGATTCTAGTAAACAAGCCAAAGATGATCTACGACAATGCTGATTTCTGCTGGCACCTCTATGGGATTTGCTATGTTTAATCAGCACTATGTTTAATCATTCTAGATTAAATCCCCATTAAACATGGAAAAATGGCAACTTCACAGTCTTAGCTTTCAATGGAAGTTAATGGAACCAGAATGTTTTCCAAGCTACTTTGGAGCATTTCTATCAGACGTGTGGACTCGAATCACTAAACTGATGACTTGTGACTTGACTTGACACCATCAGTAAAGACTTGCAACTTGACTTAGACTTTACCTTTACTGACTTGGACTTAGAATCCAAATAGTTTTGTTTATTATATTGCATTTCAGATAATAGACCCCTCTGCCCAATGTTACTCATTGCTACTTTAAACGGGGGCTGATGATGTCTCAGATGAGGTCTTAAGGCCTAGATGCTGTCTATCTGATCCACGTGTGATTGGTGTACACATTGGAATCGAGTAACATGCTCAGTGCAGCACTTCACTGCACTTATAAACACACATCAGCACTCAGTGGTGATATTCTCCTTCGCTCAGCATGTCTCCAAGCTGCAGGACTTCATCCTTAAAGCCACAGAGCCTCATTTCAAGACAGGAAACAGGAGCGACTATGAATAAATACACTCTATGATATTAACTGATAAAGACACACAGTGTAAAACAGGTGAGCGTGAGTTTATAGATGAACAGGTGTGTTGTGCTAGACTCTCTCCAGGCTGGCGTGTGCTCGGCTGAGTGAATGAGTACAGGTTGGTGCTAAACATTAACTACTGACCCACTGAGTCTAATAAAAGCCTGAATTAAAGGCTCCTGGTCCACTGACCACAGAGATCTTCACCTGTGTGTCAGCATTTTTCACTAATTCACAATACAATACCCAGACTGACACCCATTTAACCCACCCACGCTATGAAACACCCACATACACCCACTGTAGTTCATCTGATTCTCTGTATACTTCATTACTCTGTTCTTTAATGATCAGGACCCCCACAGGACCACCACAGAGCAGATACTATTAGGGAGGTGGGCCATTGTGCTGGTGTGAGTGGATCAGACACAGCAGTGCTGCTGCTGGAGTGTTCAAACACTGTGTCCACTCACTGTCCACTCTATTAGACACTCCTACTACTTGCTGGTCCACCTTGTAGATGTAGAGTCAGAGACAGTAGCTCATCTGCTGCTGCACAGTTTGTGTTCCTCTAGTTCTTCATCAGTGGACACAGGACGCCGCCCACAGGACACTGCTGTCTGGATAGTTTTGGCTGGTGGACGATTCTCAGTCCAGCAGCGCTGCTGTGTTTGATCCACTCACACCAGCACAACACACACTAACACCACGTCAGTGTCACTGCAGTGCTGAGAATGACCTACCTCCCTAATAGTATCTGCCCTGTGGTGGTCCTGTTAGACTGAGTGCGGTAAGCTCACTGCTGCAGAGCCTTACACACTTCAGGGTAACACAGCAGGTGTGCAGTCCGCAACTCACAAGACCCAGCCATGACTCACACTGCCTACTGCCCAACATTACTCACAGAAACCCAGAACTGGGACTAAACTCACTCTCATATGACTAACCTCACTGTATATATATATATATATATATATATATATATATATATATATATATATATATATATATATATATATATACTAATATATATATATATATATATATATATATATATATATATATATATATATATATATATATATATATTTATTTATTTATTTAAAGGCCAGTATGTGTGAAGTCCTATCATTTCTGCTGGGATGGAATGCTGTAATGGAACTGTGTTCTCTGGATCTGCGTGCTGCTACACTGGCAGCCCGTACTGATGAATAGAGAACCACTATGAATGTGACAGCCGAGTGAGCAGAGCCAGCACAAACACCGCAGTCTTACTCAAACAGAGTCACAGAAATAGCTACCTGAACTGCACAGGCTGCTCAAACAAGACGCCCCAGTACACTAGAGCAGCTACTGGCAGACGTCCTTACAGTGTTTGTCCTTTGCTTACCGAATGATACACTGTTAGCTGTAACAAGCCCGGCTGATATGAAAACAATGGCAGATGCCAATTTTAAGGGCTGAAAATTATAATAACCAGCCAATAAGGTTTTACACCTACACTTTACATTTGAATTTCATAGTTTGTGTGGATTTAGAGGTGTGGAAATAATATATCCTACTACATCTCAGCAACACTTCCTATAAATCCTGTATTCATAATGCACTAATATATATATATATATATATATATATATATATATATATATATATATATATATATATATATATATATATATATATATATACACCAATCAGCCAAAATCACCTCCTTATATCTCCACTCACTGTCCACTCTATCAGCTCCACTGACCATACAGGACCTCCACTCACTGTCCACTGTATCAGCTCCACTGACCATACAGGACCTCCACTCACTGTCCACTGTATCAGCTCCACTGACCATACAGGAGCTCCACTTACAGACTGTAGTTCTCCCCAAATGCTGTTTCCACCAGCACATGTTTATATCACAGGTTTATATACTGTTTAGATCTGTTTTTACCTGTTTTACACAATAAAGATATATTAACATATTTAATTACACTGTTAAGCATCATTCTTATCACTGATTATATGGTGTAGACTAAGATTATTAGAGTATTAAGTATTAATAGAGTAAGTAGTACTTTTACACTTTATTATTAAATATTAATCAGTATTAATAGAGTAAGTAGTGCTTTTACACTTTATTATTAAATATTAATCAGTATTAATAGAGTAAGTAGAGCTTTTACACTTTATTATTAAATATTAATCAGTATTAATAGAGTAAGTAGTGCTTTTACACTTTATTATTAAATATTAAACAGTATTAATAGAGTAAGTAGTGCTTTTACACTTTATTATTAAATAGTAATCAGTATTAATAGAGTAAGTAGATCTTTTACATACGTCAGTGTGTTTATTTAACCCTTTCCAAGCTTCTCCTAAACAACCCAGTATTATTATCAGTTCTCATCTAATACCTGCTTTGACTGCTCAGTACTTCATTAAGCTAAATCAAGATTTGCTGCTGAAGGAACTGAACACATTCATACAATGTCTGGGGCGTCCAGGAGAAATCTGGAACCTAACTTTGTTCTTCAAACTGGATCAAGATCTGATCTACTTCTCTCACAATAACATATTCATGTTACTTTGTACTGTATGTCTGATTATTTACATCTGTTCTAATCAGATCTGCTGTGCTTACTGGTGAACGTACGCTCCTGTTGCAGTGCTGCGTGAGAAGGTTCTGCTCTGGTTCTGTTTCTGAGAAGTGCGCATGAGCATAAATACGGGCTACGCAAACATCATCACAGCAGCCTGTAAAAGTGAGATGAAGCCGCTGGGCTGGCGGAGGCAATTTTACAGCGGACGTGTTTTCTGGGTTTATTATTTAGTCTCTTAGCAATCTGAATGCCACAGTGTCCCCTATAACCTTAACGCTGCCGTCCCACATCCCTAAAAGAACACAGGCAGGCGAGGAGATGCGCCTGTTTATGTTCATCTCCAGATCTGACCCACTGAGCCTCGTAACACAGAGCTGATAGTTATCAAGCAGCCGTCTGTGAAGTGCTGATACTGTAAACCTCCACGTTAACTAACAGGTGTGAGATCCAGCTGAATGAAGAAACACTATACGGACAAACATTTGTTGGACACCATCTACAATGATTTAAAACAGCTGCCCATAACACGGCCCTGCTAGAGCTGCCCTAGACAACTGTAATTACAATTACTGTGAAGTGAAAGCAACAACACCTCAGCCTTTAAGCTATAGATCATGCAAACTCACATAGCATGCTAAACTGGCCTGTTCTCTGCATCTGAAAGAAGGTGAAGGTAGTGTTATAGTTACCTGTACACAGGTAGGTAAAGGTAGTGTTAGGCAGTTTACCTGTACACAGGTAGGTGAAGGTAGTGTTAGACAGTTTACCTGTACACAGGTAGGTGAAGGTAGTGTTACAGTTTACCTGTACACAGGTAGACGAAGGTAGTGTTATAGTTACCTGTACACAGGTAGGTGAAGGTAGTGTTATAGTTACCTGTACACAGGTAGGTGAAGGTAGTGTTACAGTTTACCTGTACACAGGTAGGTGAAGGTAGTGTTACAGTTACCTGTACACAGGTAGGTGAAGGTAGTGTTACAGTTTACCTGTACACAGGTAGGTAAGGGTAGTGTTACAGTTTACCTGTACACAGGTAGGCGAAGGTAGTGTTACAGTTTACCAGTACACAGGTAGGTGAAGGTAGTGTTACAGTTTACCTGTACACAGGTAGGTGAAGGTATTGGTAGGAGTCTTACCCAAAGACTCTTGATGGTACAGTGTAAGGTGGTCACCCAGGTGGGGTCTACAGCATGGAGGGCAGCAGTGTTACACACTATACCATTGGTGTATATACTATATATGTATTAATAACCATCTACTGTAATAACTTTCTGTAAGGGAGCTTTTAAAGGTGGACGTCTGGTTCCATTCACCTCCACTGTAAACAGTTCTGACTGCTCTGAATGTTTATAGAGTCTAAACCTCCGGCCCCTCCTGTCCTCACTGCTGCTGCACCCGAGCCTCTGACGAAGAGCCTTAAAGACGATTTCGCACGCGTCCAGCAGTGAACATCCTGATGTCCACTTTTTAGTGAGGTCCTGACATTAAACGCTGTAGTAAAACAACATACCGACACCTTTTAACAGGCTGTGAGATTATTTATAGTCACATGACGTCCACAGCCAGTCGGTCCTCCTACAGACTGAGCCTGTGTGAGTGTGAGAGCCAGGACGGCGTGGAGTATTTTTAGCCGAGTGTGACTGATGCACAGCCGTGGAGGGAAGGAGGTCTTTAGATGTGTGTGAAGTCACAGCAGGACAGTTTCTTCGTTCATACGTATATAAATACTCTGCAGTGTATGTAGAAGAGTGACTCATCTCTGCATCTACTCCGCTCAGTTGTGAGCTATTCTGGGTGCGTTCTGATGTACAGGATCCTGAGGATTAGCAGAAATGTGACACTTGGCTTACTGCTCAGACAGAAACTAGCACAGCTTCTAAATATGCCCACCAGTATCAGAAACTCTCACCTTGGCTCAGCATTACTCACTCACTCACTGCTCAGTTAGCCTTAATCAGCTCAGACTTTATAAACACTCCTCAAAACTCCTCAAACAGCCAATCAGCAGCCGTGGGCTCCTCTAAGCAGCTGTCTCTAAGCACTCTATTAGAGTAACTGCTGCCCACAAAGCAGGAGAAGCTAAAAGGAGATAGCAGAGCGTGCTCAGGTAGCTGGTTCCTCAGTTCCTGATGTACTTAAGTATTCAGAGCTAACAGGAATGAAGCTGAGAAAACTTTCCGAGAGAACTGCTCGCAGGATTACTAGAGACGGGAGCTCGGGAGGTTCAGCAGATCTTCCATTTGTGATGCACTAATATCCTATACACCTACACAAGTATAACCTTCACAGAAGAGCCATCAGACGAAAACCTGCAGCCTCAACACCAAAATTCAGCGTTAGATGTTTGAAAAGGAACATCTAAACAGGCCAAGTTTCATGAAACGAGCAGAATTTCATGACAAGAACATCTCTAGCAGTTAAGCTCAAGGGTGGCCTGAGCCTGTTGAGCTTAGGCTGCAGCCAGAACATCTAACTGATAGCGAGAAGAACGGATTCGATGAGATACCATCAAATTCTGGAAGTGAACATCACAACGTGTGTAAATAAGCTGAAGATGAGAAAAGGATAATGATCCTAAACACACCACAAAATCCACAATGGACCTAAGCAGTTACCGCGCAGAGTTTCTAATAAAGTGGCCAGTTAGTGAAAGCACAAGGTGGGCGTTTCTAATAAAGTGGCCTGTTAATGGAAGCACAAGGTGGTAGTTTCTAATAAAGTGGCCAGTTAGAGAAGCACAAGGTTGGTGTTTCTAATAAAGTGGCCAGTTAGTGGAAGCACAAGGTGGGTGTTTCTAATAAAGTGGCCTGTTAGTAGAAGCACAAGGTGGGTGTTTCTAATAAAGTGGCCAGTTAGTGGAAGTACAAGGTGGGTTTTGCTAATAAAGTGGCCAATTTGTGGAATCACAAGGTTGGTGTTTCTAATAAAGCGGCAAGTTAGTGCAAGCACAAGGTGGATGTTTCTAATAAAGTGGCCGGTTAATGGAAGCACAAGATGGGTGTTTCTAATAAAGTGGCCAGTTAGTGAAAGCACAAGATGGGTGTTTCTAATAAAGTGGCCAGTTTGTGGAAGCACAAGGTTGGTGTTTTTAAAAAAGTGGCCAGTTAGTGAAAGTACAAGGTAGGTGTTTCAAATAAAGTGGCCAGTAATGGAAAGCACAAGGTAGGTGTTTTTAATAAAGTGGCCAGTTAGTGAAAGTACAAGGTAGGTGTTTCAAATAAAGTGGCCAGTTATTGAAAGCACAAGATGGGCGTTTCTAATAAAGTGGCCAGTTAGTGAAAGCACAAGGTAGGTGTTTTTAATAAAGTGGCCAGTTAGTGAAAGTACAAGGTAGGTGTTTTTAATAAAGTGGCCAGTTAGTGAAAGTACAAGATGGGCGTTTCTAATAAAGTGGCCAGTTAGTGAAAGCACAAGGTAGTTGTTTTTAATAAAGTGGCCAGTTAGTGAAAGTACAAGGTAGGTGTTTCAAATAAAGTGGCCAGTTATTGAAAGCACAAGATGGGTGTTTCTAATAAAGTGGCCAGTTATTGAAAGCACAAGGTAGGTGTTTTTAATAAAGTGGCCAGTTATTGAAAGCACAAGGTGGGTGTTTCTAATAAAGTGGCCAGTTAGTGATAATAGATATAAATCTGCTTTGTTTTGAATTATTTCCTGTGTTTAAACTGATTCTTCATAAATACACTAAAAGAAAGATCACGTGTTGCTCCTGCAGTGGAGGCGGATGCCTGGTTTGGCGTGTAGGAGTCCCTCAGGTCTTAACTTCCCCTGATTCAGCTGGAGCGTAACCATGACAAACCAGAAAACGGAGACCCCCCCTCCCCCCGCTATCCACCTAAGCCAAACAGGAGAAAATGTGGGTCAGTGCATACGAAGATGCTCTAAATGAAATAATGGATCAGCTTCCTCCAAACATCTTTTAAGAGCGTGTGGGGACTGAGGGAGGGCTTTACACAACACAGAACACCCCCACCCACCCAAATAGATGCCCCACTTTTCCAGACGTGTGCTTGTTTCATGAGTCACCGCTCACATGAAAAGGCTTGCAATTTTCAGAAAGCCACCTTAACGACACCACCGTGGACCGTTTTAATAAATACCACCGTTCTCTTAGAGACACACGCAGTACTGCATCGCTCTAAACATCAGAGGTGGAAACAATCCCAGTACACATCTCTGCTGATCCTGTATGCAGGACTGGTTTAGTAAACAGCAGCTAGATGGACTGGGAGACTCAGTAAGGTCCTGGTAGGTGGTCACAGGTATCTGGAGGTATCATGCTGACTGCAGTGCATCCCACAGCTGCTGGAGGGAGCGTGGAGGAGGATCCAAAGAGCCAACATCCAGGTGGTCCCACAGAGGCTCAGTTAGGTTCAAGTCTGGGGAATTAGGGGTCCAAGGTATAACTTGGAAGTCTTGGTCAGTTCCTTCAACCTATGTGGAAGCACAAGGTTGGTGTTTCTAATAAAGTGGCCAGTTAGTGGAAGTGCAAGGTGGGTGTTTCTAATAAAGCGGCCAGTTAATGGATGCACAAGGTGGGTGTTTCTAATAAAGTGGCCAGTTTGTGGAAGCACAAGATTGGTGTTTCTAATAAAGTGGCCAGTTTGTGGAAGCACAAGGTTGGTGTTTTTAATAAAGTGGCCAGTTAGTGAAAGTACAAGGTAGGTGTTTCAAATAAAGTGGCCAGTTATTGAAAGCACAAGATGGGTGTTTCTAATAAAGTGGCCAGTTAGTGAAAGCACAAGGTAGGTGTTTCTAATAAAGTGGCCAGTTAGTGGAAGCACAAGGTGGGTGTTTCTAATAAAGTGGCCTGTTAGTGAAAGCACAAGGTAGGTGTTTCTAATAAAGTGGCCAGTTAGTGGAAGCACAAGGTGGGTGTTTCTAATAAAGTGGCCTGTTAGTGAAAGCACAAGGTAGGTGTTTCTAATAAAGTGGCCAGTTAGTGGAAGCACAAGGTGGGTGTTTCTAATAAAGTGGCCAGTTAGTGGAAGCGCAAGGTTGGTGTTTCTAATAAAGTGGCCAGTTAGTGGAAGCGCAAGGTTGGTGTTTCTAATAAAGCAGCCAGTTAGTGTAAGCACAAGGTTGGTGTTTCTAATAAAGTGGCCAGTTATCCTGTGGTACAGACAGCAGCTAGACTGACTCAGTAAGATCCTGGTAGGTGGTCACAGGTATCTGGAGGTATCATGCTGACTGCAGTGCATCCCACAGCTGCTGGAGGGAGCGTGGAGGAGGATCCATAGAGACAACACCACCATCCAGGTGGTCCCACAGATACTCAGTTAGGTTCAAGTCTGGGGGATTAGAGGTCCAGGGTAGTAAGTCTTGGTCAGCTCTTCTAACCAGTGTAGGACATTTCTAGTCGTGTGACGTGTCTCATCGTCTTGCTGGAAGATCCCATCCGCCCCAGAGAAGACCATCAGCATGTATGGTGTACATGATCTGCAAGGATGGATTCAGACCCAGATCAGTTGAGAGTGTCTTCCACATGGATGAGAGTGGATGAGTTCCCAGACCAGAACACAGCCACCTATGAGCTGCTGTAGGACTCATAATAACAATAATTATTACTTCACATGTGACTCGAGTCACATGTGATCTAGAGGCACCTGAATGATTAGCTCATAGCTGCTGTATGGTGTGCTATTATTACGTGTGTTTGACAGACTAGCTTCACGCTGACCTGCGGCCCCTTTTGAACATCTCTCCGTTGTCGTTCTTCAGCTGGCATCAGAGGGACATCTCGCTTTAATTGAACATCTCGCTCTGAGCTCAGAGTTCTTAATCAGCTGCTAATGATTCTCAGTGTGGTTTGTTTTATTCGTCCAGTCACAGCAGGTCGTAAACACTGACTCTGTATCTCTGAGCACGTCAGCATCAACAGGGCTTCTTCACCTCCTTCCTGTGTGGGAGCAGAAACGGAGACGCGTTTCCTGAAAGCCAGTGGAGAGCCGTCCAGCGCGGCTGGTCATTTAAAGGACATCTTAGAGGGAAGCATACGAGGACAAACCGGAAGACAGGAATCATATTAGCTAACAGGTTGAGTGAGGACAAACTAAGGGTCTGTCTCAAAACCTAGTGAGCAGCCTAAGTAGTGCACTAACGAGGTTAGTGTAGAGTCGACTGTGTGTGTAGTGTTACTGCTGCTACAGAGGTTAGTGTAGAGTCAGCTGTGTGTGTGTAGTGTTACTGCTACAGAGGTTAGTGGAGAGTCGGCTGTGTGTGTGTAGTGTTACTGCTGCTACAGAGGTTAGTGTAGAGTCGGCTGTGTGTGTGTAGTGTTACTGCTACAGAGGTTAGTGTAGAGTCAGCTGTGTGTGTGTAGTGTTACTGCTACAGAGGTTAGTGTAGAGTCGGCTGTGTGTGTGTAGTGTTACTGCTACAGAGGTTAGTGTAGACTCGGCTGTGTGTGTGTAGTGTTACTGCTACAGAGGTTAGTGTAGAGTCGGCTGTGTGTGTGTAGTGTTACTGCTACAGAGGTTAGTGTAGAGTCGGCTGTGTGTGTGTAGTGTTACTGCTACAGAGGTTAGTGTAGAGTCGGCTGTATGTGTGTAGTGTTACTGCTACAGAGGTTAGTGTAGAGTCGGCTGTGTGTGTGTAGTGTTACTGCTGCTACAGAGGTTAGTGTAGAGTCGGCTGTGTGTGTGTAGTGTTACTGCTGCTACAGAGGTTAGTGTAGAGTCGGCTGTGTGTGTGTAGTGTTACTGCTGCTACAGAGGTTAGTGTAGAGTCGGCTGTGTGTGTGTAGTGTTACTGCTGCTAAAGAGGTTAGTGTAGAGTCGGCTGTGTGTGTGTAGTGTTACTGCTACAGAGGTTAGTGTAGAGTCAGCTGTGTGTGTGTAGTGTTACTGCTACAGAGGTTAGTGTAGAGTCAGCTGTGTGTGTGTAGTGTTACTGCTGCTACAGAGGTTAGTGTAGAGTCGGCTGTGTGTGTGTAGTGTTATTGCTGCTACAGAGGTTAGTGTAGAGTCGGCTGTGTGTGTGTAGTGTTACTGCTGCTACAGAGGTTAGTGTAGAGTCGGCTGTGTGTGTGTAGTGTTACTGCTGCTACAGAGGTTAGTGTAGAGTCGGCTGTGTGTGTGTAGTGTTACTGCTGCTAAAGAGGTTAGTGTAGAGTCGGCTGTGTGTGTGTAGTGTTACTGCTGCTACAGAGGTTAGTGTAGAGTCGGCTGTGTGTGTGTAGTGTTACTGCTACAGAGGTTAGTGGAGAGTCGGCTGTGTGTGTGTAGTGTTACTGCTGCTACAGAGGTTAGTGTAGAGTCGGCTGTGTGTGTGTAGTGTTACTGCTGCTACAGAGGTTAGTGTAGAGTCGGCTGTGTGTGTGTAGTGTTACTGCTGCTACAGAGGTTAGTGTAGAGTCGGCTGTGTGTGTGTAGTGTTACTGCTGCTACAGAGGTTAGTGTAGAGTCGGCTGTGTGTGTGTAGTGTTACTGCTGCTACAGAGGTTAGTGTAGAGTCGGCTGTGTGTGTAGTGTTACTGCTGCTACAGAGGTTAGTGGAGAGTCGGCTGTGTGTGTGTAGTGTTACTGCTGCTACAGAGGTTAGTGTAGAGTCGGCTGTGTGTGTGTAGTGTTACTGCTGCTAAAGAGGTTAGTGTAGAGTCGGCTGTGTGTGTGTAGTGTTACTGCTACAGAGGTTAGTGTAGAGTCAGCTGTGTGTGTGTAGTGTTACTGCTACAGAGGTTAGTGTAAAGTCAGCTGTGTGTGTGTAGTGTTACTGCTGCTACAGAGGTTAGTGTAGAGTCGGCTGTGTGTGTGTAGTGTTACTGCTGCTACAGAGGTTAGTGTAGAGTCGGCTGTGTGTGTGTAGTGTTACTGCTGCTACAGAGGTTAGTGTAGAGTCGGCTGTGTGTGTGTAGTGTTACTGCTGCTAAAGAGGTTAGTGTAGAGTCGGCTGTGTGTGTGTAGTGTTACTGCTGCTACAGAGGTTAGTGTAGAGTCGGCTGTGTGTGTGTAGTGTTACTGCTGCTACAGAGGTTAGTGTAGAGTCGGCTGTGTGTGTGTAGTGTTTCTGCTACAGAGGTTAGTGTAGAGTCGGCTGTGTGTGTGTAGTGTTACTGCTGCTACAGAGGTTAGTGTAGAGTCAGCTGTGTGTGTGTAGTGTTACTGCTGCTAAAGAGGTTAGTGTAGAGTCGGCTGTGTGTGTGTAGTGTTTCTGCTACAGAGGTTAGTGTAGAGTCGGCTGTGTGTGTGTAGTGTTACTGCTGCTACAGAGGTTAGTGTAGAGTCGGCTGTGTGTGTGTAGTGTTACTGCTACAGAGGTTAGTGGAGAGTCGGCTGTGTGTGTGTAGTGTTACTGCTGCTACAGAGGTTAGTGTAGAGTCGGCTGTGTGTGTGTAGTGTTACTGCTGCTACAGAGGTTAGTGTAGAGTCGGCTGTGTGTGTGTAGTGTTACTGCTGCTACAGAGGTTAGTGTAGAGTGGGCTGTGTGTGTAGTGTTACTGCTGCTACAGAGGTTAGTGTAGAGTCGGCTGTGTGTGTGTAGTGTTACTGCTGCTACAGAGGTTAGTGTAGAGTCGGCTGTGTGTGTAGTGTTACTGCTGCTACAGAGGTTAGTGGAGAGTCGGCTGTGTGTGTGTAGTGTTACTGCTGCTACAGAGGTTAGTGTAGAGTCGGCTGTGTGTGTAGTGTTACTGCTGCTACAGAGGTTAGTGTAGAGTCGGCTGTGTGTGTGTAGTGTTACTGCTGCTACAGAGGTTAGTGTAGAGTCGGCTGTGTGTGTGTAGTGTTACTGCTGCTACAGAGGTTAGTGTAGAGTCGGCTGTGTGTGTGTAGTGTTACTGCTGCTACAGAGGTTAGTGTAGAGTCGGCTGTGTGTGTGTAGTGTTACTGCTGCTACAGAGGTTAGTGTAGAGTCGGCTGTGTGTGTGTAGTGTTACTGCTGCTACAGAGGTTAGTGGAGAGTCGGCTGTGTGTGTGTAGTGTTACTGCTGCTACAGAGGTTAGTGTAGAGTCGGCTGTGTGTGTAGTGTTACTGCTGCTACAGAGGTTAGTGGAGAGTCGGCTGTGTGTGTGTAGTGTTACTGCTGCTACAGAGGTTAGTGTAGAGTCGGCTGTGTGTGTGTAGTGTTACTGCTACAGAGGTTAGTGTAGAGTCGGCTGTGTGTGTGTAGTGTTACTGCTGCTGCTTCCTTTATCACCACCAACACTGTTCCTTCATCCCTTCATTCCTTTATCATCACCAACACTGTTCCTTCATCCCTTCATTCCTTTATCATCACCAACACTGTTCCTTCATCCCTTCATTCCTTTATCATCACCAACACTGTTCCTTCATCCCTTCATTCCTTTATCATCACCAACACTGTTCCTTCATACCTTCATTCCTTTATCATCACCAACACTGTTCCTTCATCCCTTCATACCTTTATCATCACCAACACTGTTCCTTCATCCCTTCATTCCTTTATCACCACCAACACTGTTCCTTCATCCCTTCATTCCTTTATCATCACCAACACTGTTCCTTCATCCCTTCATTCCTTTATCATCACCAACACTGTTCCTTCATCCCTTCATTCCTTTATCATCACCAACACTGTTCCTTCATCCCTTCATACCTTTATCATCACCAACACTGTTCCTTCATCCCTTCATCCCTTTATCATCACCAACACTGTTCCTTCATCCCTTCATTTCTTTATCACCATCAACACTGTTCCTTCATTCCTTCATTCCTTTATCATCACCAACACCTTGGTTTTCATTGGCTGTTGGTGGAGCCCATTCAGATTGCAGTACTGACCCATATACACTACTAGATTCCCCTCAAAGTCGGGGTTGCTGTCCATCATGGAGGCAAAATATCTGAGTCTGTGCTCCTGGCACACCACTCGATTCTCTCCTCCAGCTCTCGACTCGACTGACCTGAAATCTGCAGACTAGAGCCGAGCAGCCAGAGTACAATCAATATGGAGGTCATGTAGTTCAACCCTTTACAGACAGACTCAGAAATAAGGGTCCAACTTAGGTCTCGAATAAAAGTTCTCTTGGAATTCTCTTCCAACACACTGTTCAGGTAAGAGATCCAAAGCGCAACCCAAAGGTCCGAAGTCTAAATTTTGCCCCTAATAGGCTTTAATAGTGAGTCAGTTTAATAAAAACTGAAGTACTTACACTTGGCTGAGCCCCGCTGTGATACCCGTTTCTAATCTTTAGCCTTGCTGGTTTTGGCCGTGTCCTCCTGTTTGACCATTGATTATTAACCTGTGTAAGTTTCTCAGCCTGTTAGTAAACATTAGCTTGTACATGCACACTCTCTCCTCCAATACGGACATTTTTTAGGCTTAAAAATAAAAATATACCGTACTGTGCAGATGTTTTAGTCACTCGGAGACTTTATTATATATATAAAGCTATTTAATCCAGACTGGAAGCTTTCATTTACTCAGTAAACACTTAATTATTAAATATTAATCAGTATTAATAGAGTAAATAGAGATTTTACACTTTATTATTAAATATTAATCAGTATTAATAGAGTAAGTAGTGTTTTACATACGTCAGTGTGTTTATTTAACTCTTTCCAAGCTTCTCCTAAACAACCCAGTATTATTATCAGTTCTCATCTAATACCTGCTTTGACTGCTCAGTACTTCATTAAGATAAATCAAGATTTGCTGCTGAAGGAACTGAACACATTCATACAATGTCTGGGGCGTCCAGGAGAAATCTGGAACCTAACTTTGTTCTTCAAACTGGATCAAGATCTGATCTACTTCTCTCACAATAACATATTCATGTTACTTTGTATTGTATGTATGATTATTTACATCTGTTCTAATCAGATCTGCTGTTTCTACTGATCGACACACACTTATTGATCAGATAAACCCTTTAAACTATCAGCGTAGGGGTCTCAGACTTTTACACAGTGGTGTATATCTGCTTATGAGGGGTTAGAAGCTGAAACAAAGTTAGAAAGTATTGCATGTAGTTACATACTTCTACCAGAGAGGTCTCCAAATCCCCATATCTTTCATAGTGCAGCTTTAACCTAGAAAGGTGATGCTTTATTGATCCTGGAGGGACATTTAAACACTCTGAAAGACAAATATCAGTTCTTCAAGTCACTGGTCACGTTCTGGTCCTGACTGTGTTAAACAAAGACACCAGAGTGCGGAGACGTCTCTAAAGCAGGACGAGGGACGATGAAGACATTTAGAAATTCTCGTCTGTCTAGAGGACACAAAGTGCGCGGTGAAATATTAATATGCACTCAGCTCAGCTTCAGCATCTCAGCCCACACACTGAAACGTGACTGACCTCACACGGGCCAGACCCAGTTCTTCACCAGACCAAGACAAGACAATCAGCCAACCGTGTCCTGAGGAGCACTCTGAGTCCCTCCACCACGGAGAACCCTCTTCTTTATCAAGTAAATGGTGGGTGTTTCTAATAAACTGGCCAGCGGCTAAAAGTACAAGGTGGGTGTTTCTAATAAAGTGGCCACTTGCTAAAAACACTGTTCCTTCATCCCTTAATTCCTTTATCATCACCAACACTGTTCCTTCATCCCTTCATTCCTTTATCATCACCAACACTGTTCCTTCATCCCTTCATTCCTTTATCATCACCAACACTGTTCCTTCATCCCTTTATTCCTTTATCATCACCAACACTGTTCCTTCATCCCTTCATTCCTTTATCACCACCAACACTGTTCCTTCATCCCTTCATTCCTTTATCACCACCAACACTGTTCCTTCATCCCTTCATTCCTTTATCATCACCAACACTGTTCCTTCATCCCTTCATTCATTTATCATCTCCATCACTGTTCCTTCATCCCTTCATTCCTTTATCATCACCAACACTGTTCCTTCATCCCTTTATTCCTTTATCATCACCAACACTGTTCCTTTATCCCTTCATTCCTTTATCATCACCAACACTGTTCCTTCACCCCTCCATCATCACCAACACTGTTCCTTCATCCCTTCATTCCTTTATCACCACCAACACTGTTCCTTCATCCCTTCATTCCTTTATCATCACCAACACTGTTCCTTCATCCCTTCATTCCTTTATCATCACCAACACTGTTCCTTCATCCCTTTATTCCTTTATCATCACCAACACTGTTCCTTCATCCCTTCATTCCTTTATCACCACCAACACTGTTCCTTCATCCCTTCATTCCTTTATCATCACCAACACTGTTCCTTCATCCCTTCATTCATTTATCATCTCCATCACTGTTCCTTCATCCCTTCATTCTTTTATCATCACCAACACTGTTCCTTCATCCCTTCATTCATTTATCATCTCCATCACTGTTCCTTCATCCCTTCATTCTTTTATCATCACCAACACTGTTCCTTTATCCCTTCATTCCTTTATCACCACCAACACTGTTCCTTCATCCCTTCATTCATTTATCATCTCCATCACTGTTCCTTCATCCCTTCATCATCACCAACACTGTTCCTTCATCCCTTCATTCCTTTATCACCACCAACACTGTTCCTTCATCCCTTCATTCCTTTATCATCACCAACACTGTTCCTTCATCCCTTCATTCCTTTATCACCACCAACACTGTTCCTTCATCCCTTCATTCCTTTATCACCACCAACACTGTTCCTTCATCCCTTCATTCCTTTATCATCACCAACACTGTTCCCTCATCCCTTCATTCCTTTATCATCATCATCACTGCTCCTTCATCTCTTCATTCCTTTATCATCACTAACACTGTTCCTTCATCCCTTCATTCTTTATCATCACCAACACTGTTCCTTCATCCCTTCATTCCTTTATCACCACCAACACTGTTCCTTCATCCCTTCATTCCTTTATCATCACCAACACTGTTCCTTCATCCCTTCATTCCTTTATCATCACCAACACTGTTCCCTCATCCCTTCATTCCTTTATCATCATCAACACTGTTCCTTCATCCCTTCATTCCTTTATCATCACCAACACTGTTTCTTCATCTCTTCATTCCTTTATCATCACCAACACTGTTCCTTCATCCCTTCAATCCTTTTATCATCACCAACACTGTTCCTTCATCCCTTCAATCCTTTTATCATCACCAACACTGTTCCTTCATCCCTTCATTCCTTTATCATCACCAACACTGTTCCTTCATCCCTTCATTCCTTTATCATCACCAACACTGTTCCCTCATCCCTTCATTCCTTTATCATCATCAACACTGTTCCTTCATCTCTTCATTCCTTTATCATCACCAACACTGTTTCTTCATCTCTTCATTCCTTTATCATCACCAACACTGTTCCTTCATCCCTTCAATCCTTTTATCATCACCAACACTGTTCCTTCATCCCTTCATACCTTTATCATCACCAACACTGTTCCTTCATCCCTTCATTTCTTTATCATCACCAACACTGTTCCTTCATCCCTTCATTCCTTTATCATCACCAACACTGTTCCTTCATCCCTTCATTCCTTTATCATCACCAACACTGTTCCTTCATCCCTTCATTCCTTTATCATCACCAACACTGTTCCTTCATCCCTTCATTTCTTTATCATCACCAACACTGTTCCTTCATCCCTTCATTCCTTTATCATCACCAACACTGTTCCTTCATCCCTTCATTCCTTTATCATCACCAACACTGTTCCTTCATCCCTTCATTCCTTTATCATCACCATCACTGTTCCTTCATTGTATGTGTGTATCTGGTGTAAACACACACTGAGATGAGGTGTTCAGTATTTCTGTAATTAATAAAAAGTAATTATGTGCTGAATTATTTAATTAGCTTGTTTAATTGTGGCTCCTACAGAGTGAGCACACCTGCTGTTGATTCAGAACTAGAGACAGTCTGCCTGCCATGAGGCTCCAGCTCACGTGTGACGGGTTCCTCTCGCTGCCTCTGACAAACAGACCCCGCCGAACTCTCTCCTGACCCTCTCAGCAGGTAATGGAGCCGCCGTGCTCGGAGAGCTCTGCTCTTCATACAGCCTGACTCCTCAGCCTCTGTGAGTAAGACCTTCCACCGTGTGGAGGTTCTAGCGTCAGCCACTAAACCCGTATAGGACTACAGCAGAGAACCGTGGCATTAAAAGGGATATACTCAACACAGTAAACACAGCGGGGGTCTCTCGGGGGTCTTAGAAAAGTTTGACACCACAAGTCATCTCTGACCTCATTCACCTGCAGATCATCTTCCAGACTCACAACTCACAGACTGACAGTGCTCACGTTACTCTGGAGTGAGTAATGGCTACAACTATCTAGAACATTAAATCTCTGTTGATGTATTACCTCACCTGTTAGTGTTAGCTAGTGTTAAACACCAAGAACTGTCTAGAACATTATATGTCCATTAACATATTACCCCAGCTGTTACCGTTAGCTACTGCTAAACACCATTACTCTGGAGTGAGTAATGTCTACAACTATCTAGAACATTACATCTCCATTAATTAATGACCTCATCTGTTAGTGTTAGCTAGGGCGAAACACATCTAGAACATTACATCTCCATTAATTAATGACCTCATCTGTTAGTGTTAGCTAGGGCGAAACACATCTAGAACATTACATCTTCATTAATATAATACCTAAGCTGTAGCTGCTAGTGCTAAATGGCAAGAATTATCTAGAACATTACATCTACATCAATATAACCTCACCTGTTAGCGTTAGCTGGTGTTAAACACCAATAACTGTCTAGAACATTATATGTCCATAAACATATAACCCAAGTTGCTACTGTTAGCTACTGCTAAACATTATTAACTATATAGAACATGAAATCTCCATTAACAAATTACCTCAGCTGTAGCTGTTAGTGCTAAATGGCAAGAATTATCTAGAACATTACATCGCCATTAATATAACCTCGCCTGTTAGCGTTAGTTAGTGCTAAACACCAGGAACTATCTAGAACATTACATCTCTGTTAATGTATTACATTACCTGTTACCACTGACTAGTGTTAAACACCAATAATTATCTAGAACATTACATGTCCATAAACATATTACCCCAGCTGTTAGCGTTAGCTACTGCTAAACAGCAATAACTATCTAGAACATTACATTTAAATTAATAAATTACTTCAGCTGTAGCTGTTAGTGCTAAATGGCAAGAATGATCTAGAACATCTCCATCAGTATAACCTCACCTGTTAGCGTTAGCTACTGCTGAACACCAGGAACTATCTAGAACATTACATCTCTGTTAATGTATTACATTACCTGTTACCACTGACTAGTGTTAAACACCAATAATTATCTAGAACATTACATGTCCATTAACATATTACCCCAGCTGTTAGCGTTAGCTACTGCTAAACAGCAATAACTATCTAGAACATTACATTTAAATTAATAAATTACTTCAGCTGTAGCTGTTAGTGCTAAATGGCAAGAATGATCTAGAACATCTCCATCAGTATAACCTCACCTGTTAGCGTTAGCAACTGCTGAACACCAGGAACTATCTAGAACATTACATCTCTGTTAATGTATTACATCACCTGTTACCACTGACTAGTGTTAAACACCAATAATTATCTAGAACATTACATGTCCATTAACATATTACCCCATCTGTAAGCATTAGCTACTGCTAAACAGCAATAACTATCTAGAACATTACATTTCCATTAATATATAACCTCACCTGTTAGTGTTAGCTATTGTTAAACACCAGGAACTAGGAATCTAGAACATTACATCTCTGTTAATATCTAGAACATTACACCTCCGTTAATGTATTAGCGGTTGGACTGATGAGGTATAAACAGACACCCACACTGACAGTACCAGTAATGGGTCCCCGTGCGGGGTCTTACCCTCGGGGTCCAGCTGTGAGGTGCTTTGGCTCTTCTTCCCCAGTCCCACCATGGCAGCCATCTTGGCCCCGAAGCTGGAACGTCTCTTCTTGTCATCCTCGTCGTCGTCGTTCCGGCCGAGTGAACACATGTCCCCTCCGACGCTGGAGCTCTTGGTGATGTTGGACCCGGGCGTCGCCGTCTGAGCCCTGTGTTTCAGTTTAAACGTAAACTCACTGTCAGCAAATCAGGTGGACACAAAGAGAAGGACAGAGAGGACAGGAGAGGACAAGAGAGGAGAGAAGAGGAGAGGACTAGAGAGGAGAGGAGAGGAGAAGACAGGGGAAGAGAGGATGGGAGATGAAGAGAGGAGAAAAGAGGAGAAGAGAGGCAGGAGGAGAGAGAAAGCAGGCCCAGGGTTGAGCTACAGGTCTGAGGACAGGCTGAGGGGAGGTTAAAGGGGAGAGAGTTCTGTTTCTGTTCTAGATAATCTGAGAGTCTGGTCTGTTCACAGTGGTGCTGAGAGGAACCCATGTGGAGGTTCAGGATATGAAATGTATTTGTCTGTGTCTGATTCTCACCGTCACTGTAAACACACAGAGACATTACGCTGCTCTACATCGGACCCCTCTGTCTGACTCTCAGCACTCCAGCTATCAGACGTCCCCTTTAAGGCCTGTAGGTGGAGCTAGCGGGCGACAGCACCGAGGACTGAGCACCGATGACGGCCTGCAGGTGAAGAGTAGCGCTGCTCAGAGGTGCAGTAAGACACCAAACCCCCAACTGCTCACAACTACGGATAAGTGTGCTCACTACTGCCCCTAGTGTGTGTGTGTTCACTAGTGTGTGTATATGTGGGTGTTTTACTGCCCCTAGTGTGTGTGTGTGTGTGTTCACTAGTGTGTATATGTGGGTGTTTTACTGCCCCCTAGTGTGTGTGTGTGTGTGTTCACTAGTGTGTGTATATGTGGGTGTTTCACTGCCCCCTAGTGTGTGTGTGTGTGTGTGTTCACTAGTGTGTGTATATGTGGGTGTTTCACTGTCCCCTAGTGTGTGTGTGTGTGTGTGTGTTCACTAGTGTGTGTATATGTGGGTGTTTCACTGCCCGTTAGTGTGTGTGTGTGTGTTCACTAGTGTGTATATGTGGGTGTTTTACTGCCCCCTGGTGTGTGTGTGTGTGTTCACTTGTGTGTGTATATGTGGGTGTTTTACTGCCCCCTAGTGTGTGTGTGTGTGTGTGTGTGTGTGTGTTCACTAGTGTGTGTATATGTGGGTGTTTCACTGCCCCCTAGTCTGTGTGTGTGTGTGTTCACTAGTGTGTATATGTAGGTGTTTTACTGCCCCTAGTGTGTGTGTGTGTTCACTAGTGTGTATATGTGGGTGTTTTACTGCCCCCTAGTGTGTGTGTGTTCACTAGTGTGTGTATATGTAGGTGTTTTACTGCCCCCTAGTGTGTGTGTGTGTGTTTACTAGTGTGTATATGTGGGTGTTTTACTGCCCCCTAGTGTGTGTGTGTGTTCACTAGTGTGTATATGTGGGTGTTTTACTGCCCCCTAGTGTGTGTGTGTGTGTTCACTAGTGTGTGTATATGTGGGTGTTTTACTGCCCCCTAGTGTGTGTGTGTGTTCATTAGTGTGTGTATATGTGGGTGTTTCACTGCCCCTTAGTGTGTGTGTGTGTGTTCACTAGTGTGTGTATATGTGGGTGTTTCACTGCCCCCTAGTGTGTGTGTGTGTGTTCACTAGTGTGTGTATATGTGGGTGTTTCACTGCCCCCTAGTGTGTGTGTGTGTTCACTAGTGTGTGTATATGTGGGTGTTTCACTGCCCCTTAGTGTGTGTGTTCACTAGTGTGTATATGTGGGTGTTTTACTGCCCCCTAGTGTGTGTGTGTGTTCACTAGTGTGTGTATATGTGGGTGTTTTACTGCCCCCTAGTGTGTGTGTGTGTGTGTTCACTAGTGTGTGTATATGTGTGTGTTATCTTCTCTATTAATCTTGATCCTATTGAGTCTGGAGTCTAAACGTTTGACTGCGACTGAAGATGAACGTTTATTCTGGTTCAGAACGTCAGTCGTGCTGTCGGTCGGGACTCTGATACGATATTGGTGTTTCCGGCTCTCTGCTATTTCAGTGACAGTGGATTTCGGTGGCCCCCGTGTCGCGGTCCTGGCCCGTACGAGGGTGGAGACGTTGGCGTTCTCGGGGGATTTCTGCAGAGCAGCTCGTTATTGGAACAGCGTGTTCCTGGTTCACGCTCAGCCTGCCTGGTATTTTTATCTGAAGGACTCTGTTTCATCCATGAAGACAAAACGCTGCTGACAACAAACTGAGCGTAGCGGGGGGGTGGGGGTGGGGGATGTTGGGGGGGGTGTGGGGGGGTTATATAATGACCTATTTGAGTGACACAGAGAGACACGGAACACAGAGTGCCACTAATACAGACCACCAGGAGATAATGACCAATTAAATACATTAGCTCATGTCCAGAGTGTCCACCTTAAAACCTGCTAATGACTATTAAAGTGAGAGTTTCTAATAAAGTGGCCAGTTAGCAAAAGTACAAGGTAGGTGTTTCTAATAAAGTGGCCAGTCAGTAAAAGTACAAGGTGGGTGTTTCTAATAAAGTGGCCAGTCAGTAAAAGCACAAGGTGGGTGTTTCTAATAAAGTGGCCAGTTAGTAAAAGTGCAAGGTGGGTGTTTCTAATAAAGTGGCCAGTTAGTAAAAGTACAAGATGGGTGTTTCTAATGAAGTGGCCATATAGTAAAAGTGCAAGGTGGGTGTTTCTAATAATGTGGCCAGTTAGTAAAAGCACAAGGTGGGTGTTTCTAATAAAGTGGCCAGTTAGTAAAAGTACAAGGTGGGTGTTTCTAATAAAGTGGCCAGTTAGTAAAAGTACAAGGTGGGTGTTTCTAATAAAGTGACCAGTTAGAGAAAGTACAATGTGGGTGCTTCTAACAAATTGGCCAGTTAGCAAAAGTACAAGGTGGGTGTTTCTAATAATGTGGCCAGTTAGTAAAAGCACAAGGTGGGTGTTTCTAATAAAGTGGCCAGTCAGTAAAAGTACAAGGTGGGTGTTTCTAATAATGTGGCCAGTTAGTAAAAGCACAAGGTGGGTGTTTCTAATAAAGTGGCCAGTTAGTAAAAGCACAAGGTGGGTGTTTCTAATAAAGTGGCCAGTTAGTAAAAGTACAAGGTGGGTTTTTCTAATAAAGTGGCCATTTAGTAAAAGTACAAGGTGGGTGTTTCTAATAAAGTGGCCAGTTAGAAGAAACACAAGGTAGGTGTTTCTAATAAAGTGGCCAGTTGGTAATAGTACAAGGTGGGTGTTTCTAACAAATTGGCCAGTTAGTAAAAGTACAAGGAAGGTGTTTCTAATAAAGTGGCCAGTTAGTAAAAGTACAAGGTGGGTGTTTCTAATAAAGTGGCCGGTTAGTAAAAGCACAAGGTGTGTGTTTCTAATAAAGTGGCCAGTTAGTAAAAGTACAAGGTGGGTGTTTCTAATAAAGTGACCAGTTAGAGAAAGTACAAGGTGGGTGTTTCTAACAAATTGGCCAGTTAGCAAAAGTACAAGGTGGGTGTTTCTAATAAAGTGACCTGTTAGAGAAAGTACAAGGTGGGTGTTTCTAACAAATTGGCCAGTTGGTAAAAGTACAAGGTGGGTGTTTCTAATAAAGTGGCCAGTTAGAGAAAACACAAGGTAAGTGTTTCTAATAAAGTGGCCAGTTAGTAAAAGTACAAGGTAGGTGTTTCTAATAAAGTGGCCTGTCAGTGGAAAGACAAAGGAAGGTGTTTCTAATAAAGTGGCCAGTTGATAAAAGTACAAAGTGGGTGTTTCTGATAAAGTGGCCAGTTAGAGAAAACACAAGGTAAGTGTTTCTAATAAAGTGGCCAGTTAGTAAAAGTACAAGGTGGGTGTTTCTAATAAAGTGGCCGGTTAGTAAAAGCACAAGGTGGGTGTTTCTAATAAAGTGACCAGTTAGAGAAAGTACAAGGTAGGTGTTTCTAATAAAGTGGCCAGTTAGTAAAACTACAAGGTGGGTGTTTCTGATAAAGTGGCCAGTTGGTAAAAGTACAAGGTGGGTGTTTCTAATAAAGTGGCCAGTTATTAAAAGTACAAGGTGGGTGTTTCTAATAAAGTGGCCGGTTAGTAAAAGCACAAGGTGTGTGTTTCTAATAAAGTGGCCAGTTAGAGAAAACACAAAGTAAGTGTTTCTAATAAAGTGGACAGTTAGTAAAAGTACAAGATGGGTGTTTCTAATAAAGTGGCCAGTTAGTGGAAGCACAAGGTGGGTGTTTCTAATAAAGTGGCCAGTTGGTAAAAGTACAAGGTGGGTGTTTCTAATAAAGTGGCCAGTTAGTAAAAGCACAAGGTGGGTGTTTCTAATAAAGTGGCCATATAGTAAAAGTACAAGGTGGGTGTTTCTAATAATGTGGCCAGTTAGTAAAAGCACAAGGTGGGTGTTTCTAATAAAGTGGCCAGTCAGTAAAAGTACAAGGTGGGTGTTTCTAATAAAGTGGCCATATAGTAAAAGTACAAGGTGGGTGTTTCTAATAAAGTGGCCAGTTAGAGAAAGTACAAGGTGGGTGTTTCTAATAAAGTGACCAGTTAGAGAAAGTACAAGGTGGGTGTTTCTAATAAAGTGACCAGTTAGAGAAAGTACAAGGTGGGTGTTTCTAATAAAGTGGCCAGTCAGTAAAAGTACAAGGTGGGTGTTTCTAATAAAGTGGCCAGTCAGTAAAAGTACAAGGTGGGTGTTTCTAATAAAGTGGCCAGTTAGCAAAAGTACAAGGTGGGTGTTTCTAATAACGTAGCCAATTAGTAAAAGTACAAGGTGGGTGTTTCTAATAAAGTGGCCAGTTAGAAGAAACACAAGGTAGGTGTTTCTAATAAAGTGGCCAGTTGGTAATAGTACAAGGTGGGTGTTTCTAACAAATTGGCCAGTTAGTAAAAGTACAAGGAAGGTGTTTCTAATAAAGTGGCCAGTTAGCAAAAGTACAAGGAGGGTGTTTATAATAAATTGTCCAGTTAGTAAAAGCACAAGGTGGGTGTTTCTAATAAAGTGGCCAGTTAGTAAAAGTACAAGGTGGGTGTTTCTTATAAAGGGCCAGTTAGTAAAAGTACAAGGTGGGTGTTTCTAATAAAGTGGCCAGTTAGTAAAAGCACAAGGTGGGTGTTTCTAATAAAGCGGCCAGTTAGTAAAAGTACAAGGTGGGTGTTTTTTATAAAGGGCCAGTTAGTAAAAGTACAAGGTGGAAGTTTCTAATAAAGTGGCCAGTTGGTAAAAGTACAAGGTGGGTGTTTCTAATAAAGTGGCCAGTTAGTAAAAGTACAAGGTGGGTGTTTCTAATAAAGTGGCCGGTTAATAAAAGTACAAGGTGGGTGTTTCTAATAAAGTGGCCAGTTAGTGAAAGTACAAGGTGGGTGTTTCTAATAAAGTGACCAGTTAGCAAAAGTACAAGGAGGGTGTTTCTAATAAAGTGGCCAGTTGATAAAAGTACAAAGTGGGTGTTTCTGATAAAGTGGCCAGTTAGAGAAAACACAAGGTGTTTCTAATAAAGTGGCCAGTTAGTAAAAGTACAAGGTAGGTGTTTCTCATAAAGTGGCCTGTCAGTGGAAAGACAAAGGAAGGTGTTTCTAATAAAGTGGCCAGTTGATAAAAGTACAAAGTGGGTGTTTCTGATAAAGTGGCCAGTTAGAGAAAACACAAGGTAAGTGTTTCTAATAAAGTGGCCAGTTAGTAAAAGTACAAGGTGGGTGTTTATAATAAAGTGGCCAGTCAGTAAAAGTACAAGGTGGGTGTTTCTAATAAAGTGGCCAGTTAGTAAAAGTACAAGGTGGGTGTTTCTAATAAAGTGGCCGGTTAGTAAAAGCACAAGGTGGGTGTTTAAAGTGTCCAGTTAGTGTTTTCTGGTGTTGTTTAAAACTTGTTTACTAATATAAACAGTGCGGTGGTGCGAGTCGTGTGTTTGGTAGTGAGACGCTGGTGTGTTGCTGGTGGCTGTGAGTGAAGTATGTTGTTGTTTTGATGTAAACAGAGCGGTGGACGTCCTCTAAAGCTGGTTTGTGCTCCTGCTGTGTTGACTCAGTGGTGGAACCGCTGGAGGACGTGTCTGTAGACGGCTGGATGGGAGTGTTTTTACGTTGGCGACGAAGAAGATGAATGTGTTTCTATGGTAACTCTGTCCTCAGTGCTCGCCTTTGCCAGCTTCAGTGATAAATTCTAATGACCCTGTTACACACTTATAAGACATTAATGGCTGTTAATACAGCGTGTTCTAGAAGAACTGACGGCTACTGAACACGTACAGGACACAGTCAGGATGATGCTGATGAACTGAAAGAGGTTTGCAGACAGACACTAACCATCATAAACAAATCCACTCCGAATGTCTTATCAGTTCATATCGTAACATGCTGATGATCATTTGTCCTCATGCAGCCGCTCGTGAGAAGCGGACGGGCTGGCGTGATCACGTAGGCGGACGGAGAGGTTGCTGGAGTTCAGCGTCTCGCTCTCCTCCAGCATTAAAGAGAAGGACCGCGGCTAATTGTTTCTCTGAAATTCCGCCTCCATCAGATTTTTTCAATCAACAAGCAGGTGCTGCGCAGCGTTCCTGAGGAGGTGAATGGACACTCGAAGAGGAGCGCTGACCAAAAATGTTCTTCCTGCGCGGCTGGCGGGACTTAAAGGACACAAGCTGCACGCTGAGCGCCTCAGGTGAACACGGCGACTATCAGCACAAAGTATAATTACAGACGCAACGAAAGTTCAGACGCTGAATTAATAAACCAGCAAGTTTCAGTTTTTAGCTAAAGAAGAAAAGAAGGTGGCTTAGAAAAGTCAGAATCCAGTTTTTATCTGGATATTCGTAGCTCGGTGTAGCTGTCAATCACGGCAAACTACATAATACTGTAATACTGGACGTTCTCAGGAGAACCTTAGATGACTCACATGTAGGGCCCTTTATTTTTAGTTTACTGAAAACTAGAGACGCACGGTGCAGAGTAACAGCCAGAGTAGTGATATAAGGGGAGGTACAGAGTGATGGTGCAGATTGATAGTATAGAGTAATGGTATAGTGTAGTGATATAGAGTGATGATATAGGGAGTAACGATACAGAGTGATGATATAGGGAGTAACGGTACAGAGTGATGATATAGGGAGTAACGGTACAGAGTGATGATATAGGGAGTAACGGTACAGAGTGATGATATAGGGAGTAACGATACAGAGTGATGATATAGGAAGTAACGGTACAGAGTGATGATAGGGAGTAACGATACAGAGTGATGATATAGGGAGTAACGGTACAGAGTGATGATATAGGGAGTAACGATACAGAGTGATGATAGGGAGTAACGATACAGAGTGATGATATAGGGAGTAACGGTACAGAGTGATGATATAGGGAGTAACGGTACAGAGTGATGATATAGGGAGTAACGGTACAGAGTGATGATATAGGGAGTAACGGTACAGAGTGATGATATAGGGAGTAACGGTAAAGAGTGATGAAATAGGGAGTAACGGTACAGAGTGATGATATAGGGAGCAACGATGCAGAGTGATGATAGGGAGTAACGGTACAGAGTGATGATATAGGGAGTAACGGTACAGAGTGATGATAGGGAGTAACGGTACAGAGTGATGATATAGGGAGTAACGATACAGAGTGATGATATAGGGAGTAACGGTACAGAGTGATGATATAGGGAGTAACGGTAAAGAGTGATGAAATAGGGAGTAACGGTACAGAGTGATGATATAGGGAGCAACGATGCAGAGTGATGATAGGGAGTAACGGTACAGAGTGATGATATAGGGAGTAACGGTACAGAGTGATGATAGGGAGTAACGGTACAAAGTGATGATATAGGGAGTAACAGTACAGAGTAATGATAGGGAGTAACGGTACAGAGTAATGATAGGGAGTAACGGTACAGAGTGATGATAGGGAGTAACGGTACAGAGTAATGATGGGGAGTAACGGTACAGAGTGATGATATAGGGAGTAACGGTACAGAGCGATGATAGGGAGTAACGGTACAGAGTGATGATATAGGGAGTAACGGTTACAGAGTGATGATAGGGAGTAACGGTACAGAGTGATGATATAGGGAGTAACAGTACAGAGTAATGATAGGGAGTAACGGTACAGAGTAATGATAGGGAGTAACGGTACAGAGTGATGATAGGGAGTAACGGTACAGAGTAATGATGGGGAGTAACGGTACAGAGTGATGATATAGGGAGTAACGGTACAGAGTGATGATATAGGGAGTAACGGTACAGAGTGATGATATAGGGAGTAACGATACAGAGTGATGATAGGGAGTAACGATACAGAGTGATGATATAGGGAGTAACGGTACAGAGTGATGATATAGGGAGTAACGGTACAGAGTGATGATATAGGGAGTAACGGTACAGAGTGATGATATAGGGAGTAACGGTACAGAGTGATGATATAGGGGAGTAACGGTAAAGAGTGATGAAATAGGGAGTAACGGTACAGAGTGATGATATAGGGAGCAACGATGCAGAGTGATGATAGGGAGTAACGGTACAGAGTGATGATATAGGGAGTAACGGTACAGAGTGATGATAGGGAGTAACGGTACAGAGTGATGATATAGGGAGTAACGATACAGAGTGATGATATAGGGAGTAACGGTACAGAGTGATGATATAGGGAGTAACGGTAAAGAGTGATGAAATAGGGAGTAACGGTACAGAGTGATGATATAGGGAGCAACGATGCAGAGTGATGATAGGGAGTAACGGTACAGAGTGATGATATAGGGAGTAACGGTACAGAGTGATGATAGGGAGTAACGGTACAAAGTGATGATATAGGGAGTAACAGTACAGAGTAATGATAGGGAGTAACGGTACAGAGTAATGATAGGGAGTAACGGTACAGAGTGATGATAGGGAGTAACGGTACAGAGTAATGATGGGGAGTAACGGTACAGAGTGATGATATAGGGAGTAACGGTACAGAGCGATGATAGGGAGTAACGGTACAGAGTGATGATATAGGGAGTAACGGTTACAGAGTGATGATAGGGAGTAACGGTACAGAGTGATGATATAGGGAGTAACAGTACAGAGTAATGATAGGGAGTAACGGTACAGAGTAATGATAGGGAGTAACGGTACAGAGTGATGATAGGGAGTAACGGTACAGAGTAATGATGGGGAGTAACGGTACAGAGTGATGATATAGGGAGTAACGGTACAGAGTGATGATATAGGGAGTAACGGTTACAGAGTGATGATAGGGAGTAACGGTACAGAGTGATGATATAGGGAGTAACGGTACAGAGTGATGATAGGGAGTAACGGTACAGAGTAATGATGGGGAGTAACGGTACAGAGTGATGATATAGGGAGTAACGGTACAGAGTGATGATATAGGGAGTAACGGTTACAGAGTGATGATAGGGAGTAACGGTACAGAGTGATGATATAGGGAGTAACAGTACAGAGTAATGATAGGGAGTAACGGTACAGAGTAATGATGGGGAGTAACGGTACAGAGTGATGATAGGGAGTAACGGTACAGAGTGATGATAGGGAGTAACGGTACAGAGTGATGATATAGGGAGTAACGGTACAGAGTGATGATATAGGAAGTAACGGTACAGAGTGATGATATAGGGAGTAACGGTACAGAGTAATGATATAGGGAGTAACGGTACAGAGTGATGATATAGGGAGTAACGGTACAGAGTGATGATATAGGGAGTAACGGTACAGAGTGATGATAGGGAGTAACGATACAGAGTGATGATATAGGGAGTAACGGTACAGAGTGATGATATAGGGAGTAACGGTACAGAGTGATGATAGGGAGTAACGATACAGAGTGATGATAGGGAGTAACGATACAGAGTGATGATAGGGAGTAACGGTACAGAGTAATGATATAGGGAGTAACGGTACAGAGTGATGATAGGGAGTAACGGTACAGAGTAATGATATAGGGAGTAACGGTACAGAGTGATGATAGGGAGTAACGGTACAGAGTGATGATAGGGAGTAATGGTACAGAGTGATGATATAGGGAGTAACGGTACAGAGTGATGATATAGGGAGTAACGGTACAGAGTGATGATATAGGAAGTAACGGTACAGAGTGATGATATAGGGAGTAAAGGTACAGAGTGATGATATAGGGAGTAACGGTACAGAGTGATGATAGGGAGTAACGGTACAGAGTGATGATATAGGGAGTAACGGTACAGAGTGATGATATAGGGAGTAACGGTACAGAGTGATGATATAGGGAGTAACGGTACAGAGTAATGATATAGGGAGTAACGGTACAGAGTGATGATATAGGGAGTAACGGTACAGAGTGATGATATAGGGAGTAACGGTACAGAGTGATGATATAGGGAGTAACGGTACAAAGTGATGATATAGGGAGTAACGGTACAGAGTGATGATATAGGGAGTAACGGTACAGAGTGATGATATAGGGAGTAACGGTACAGAGTGATGATATAGGGAGTAACGGTACAAAGTGATGATATAGGGAGTAACGGTACAGAGTAATGATATAGGGAGTAACGGTACAGAGTGATGATATAGGGAGTAACGGTACAGAGTGATGATATAGGGAGTAACGGTACAGAGTGACGGTAAGGAGTAATGATGCAGAGTAGTGTGCAGAGCAAAGGCAGAGTAGTGATATAAAGGAGGTGGTACGGAGTGATGGTGCAGATTAACGGTATAGAGTATCGGTATAGTGAAGCGATATAGAGGGACAGTACAGAGTGCAGATTAACAGTACAGAGTAAAACTACACAGTAACGGTACAGAGTACAGCTACCGAGTAATGTTACCAACTATTGTTGTTTGTGAGTGAAAAGCAAATACTGAAACTGTGTACTACAAAACAGAGGGAGGCAGATTTTCTGAGCAGCAGTATATCTCAGTGTACTATACTGCACGGGTGGTGGTGTGTTAGCCTGCCGGGGGTCCGTCAGATCAGCTGTACGTCGGTTCGAACACAGGCTCGTTATAAGGTACAGAATCCCGCACGACTAAATCAAACTGGGCTGCGGAGCCACAAACTCGTCTTTCCAGACAGCGAGAGCAAATATTTACACCTGATCCTGAGCAACACGATCTCCTCCAACACTCAGCAAACCGAGAGTGGAGGAGTAAACACGTAAACATTAACATATCACACACTTTCAGACTAGACACACCAACATCTCACTCTGAATTACACATCCAGTTAATACTACGTCACTAACAGTGACCCGCTGGAGCAGGAGCTGCTCTCCGTCACTAATACACTAATACACGCCGGGAACTCACACCTCTCTAACAGCTGCACGTTACATAACCCTGATTTAACGAGTCTCCATTAAACTACAACGTCTGACCTGAAGTCAGTTCAGAGACTGAACACGTTACAGTTCACTGGGTTTCTCTTCAGCTAACACTGAACTGAGAACAGCTGCTTGTGCAGTTAGTGAAGCCGGGCGGAGCCGTTTGGGGAGGGACGACAGGGAGAGGAAGATGAGGAGGAAGAAGTGAGAACAATAATAAACACAACATGATCAAACATACATATACACATACCAGCACTGACCAATGAAAACATGTATCTATTTTTATTTGTTCACTCCGTTTAAACAGAGTATCTGCTGTTTGTATTGTGTGAGAGCTCCATGATGGACCGACCAATAGAAATGCTCCAGAATAATTCTGGTTCCATTGACTTGCATTGAAAGCTGATTAGGTTTTGGCCTCTCCGGTAAAGATATTTTGAAGATATCTGTTTTCATTGGGCAGCGATGATAAACACGTGCACTGAACAAGCGTCCAGATGATGCAATCAACAATCACCTCGACTGGGTTTCAGCCCTGAGTCAACTTTGGGGGGCCGCCGGTAGAGCTACACACTAGGGGTGGGCCATATCGTATCATACACATAATATTAATAATATCACCAACATTTTTGAGTATGGTGAACGATATTATACCCTGAAATATCGTACCATATCACCCCTCACTAATTATCACACCAGGTACTACTTTTACTGTTTTTAGAAAAATAAAAATTCACACTTTTCTCATTTCCCATTATATATCTACTAGAGACAGATTTTATCTCCAGTATCATTCACTTTACTTCAGTCCTGGATATATGGAGATATCTGGAGTGTATTAATTAGTATCGTGACATTCTGGATCATTGACTTCTGTTACAATCTGATTAAATTCTTGTATTTTTTAATATCTCAGTTAGGGGTGTGCCATATCATATCGTATGCAATAATAAAATTAAATTTTCATTATGTTGCAGTAGTGTATTCTTAAATATTTTTTTTTAATTCAATGTTTTGTTGAAAAAATACTATAAAATATCGTGATATTATTGTAGGGCCATATCGCCCACTCCTGCTACACACTGTGGATGCCAGTAAAGAGTAATGCATGTAAGGGCTAGGAGACCTTGTCCGACCTGGAGGCGAGTACATGGCGGCTGTAGGAGTTTATATAGTTCTGGTTTAATGAGAGTACATCAGATTTCAGTCTTCGTGGTCACCAGCAGTTAGTCGTCCTACCTGAACTACGCTACTTGACCATACTGGCTGTGCTGGGCTATGCTTGGGCGACAGGGTGATGTAACCAGGCTATGTGGAAGAAGCCATAATTTACATATATTGTCGCTGTCCAAAGAAAACTATGTATCTTAATTTTGGTGATTTTCATTTTTCTAGATCATTTGAACACGACAGCTGCCGTTTACACTGTAGCAAAATTTTGTGATGAATGGACCAATAGAAATGCTCCAAAATAGATTGGCAAAAATTCTGGTTCCATTGACTTACATTGAACGTGAAGAAGGTTTTTGGTCTCTTCTGTAAAGCTGTAATAAAGTTGTACTTTTTTTTCTTTGGACAGCGACGATATGGGTGGCGCCACCTACTGTTCGAGCCTTAAATGAATGCCTGAATGAAAAACGAGAGCCGCTTTGTTTTTGATCTTGTATGTAAATCTACAATGTGATCATGCCGCTTGACCAATGGTGTGCCACTCATGCTTTAGCCCCGCCCACGTTCGCCAATTGAAATAATTCCATGTGTAGGTTTAGTTAACCGAGTTAACAGAACAAGCAGTTCTTTAGTTTCTAATTTTTGATTCACTGCATGAATAAACATAAAACAATACTTATTAATGTTATTATTATATTATTTTATTTAAATATAATTTATTTAAAGCCCAAAACTAAAGATAGAACAGCGTTTTTTCTGTTTTTCCATCATAATAGAAACACATTTGGCCATTAAGTACGTGTGTAAGGCATCCAGGTTTAATGTGCGTTCACCATAATTAATAGAAAATTAGAAAATATTAATAAAATAATAATCGTTTGTGGCGCTTCTAACACGCAGCCTAACACTTAAAACTCAACACTACATAAAAGCCTCATGTGAACGAAGCCCTGATAGAAGCTGACGTGAACCTAAACTCAGTCTGAACTGAGTGTCCTTCAGTAGTTCAGTACTTTATTCACAGTTCAGTTCTGTTGTGTATAAATTCCCAGATTATGTCTAAATCTGGACTAACGAGCTTTTCAGTGTTGATTCAGTATTGACCTGAAAATTCCACCAGACTGGTCCCAGTCCAGTAAGCCGAGTCTGTCCTGCAGCTTTTTGTTTACTTCATCACAGACGTGTTCTTCTCCTGCTTTCCTCTCCTCCCTTACAAACACTGAGCTGCTTCTCACTGAGACCCAGGATTTTACATGATATTCCCTGATATTCCATAATATTCCATGACATTCCCTGATATTCTATGATGTTCCCTGATATTCCATGAAATTCCCCTGATATCCCATGATATTCCATGATATTTCATGACATTCCCTGATATTCCACGACATTCCCCGATATTCCCTGATATTCCATGACATTCCCTGATGCTCTCTGATATTCCCTGATATATCCTGATATTCCATGATATTCACTCATATTCTGATTTTCCTTGATATTCTATGACATTTCCTGCCATTTCCTGATATTCCATGATATTCCATGACATTTACTGATATTTTATGATATTCCATGACATTCCTTGATATTTTATGATATTCCCTGATATTCCCTGATAACCCATGACATTCCCTCATATTCCCTCATATTCACTGATAATCCATGACATTACCCGATACTCTCTGATATTCCATGATATTCCATGATATTCCCTGATTTTCCATGACATTCCCTATTACCTGATATCCCACGACATTCCCTGATATTCCCTCATATTCACTGATAATCCATGATATTCCCTGATACTCTTTGATATTCCCTGATATTCTCTGATATATCCTGATATTTCATGATATTTCCTCATATTCTGATTTCATATTTCATGAAATTTCCTTACATTCCCTGATATTCTATGATATTCCCTGAAATTCCCTGATTTTTCATGACATTCCTTGATATTCTATGACCCAAGGGTACGTAGCACATCAAACACCTTTCAATGCTGAACCAACACCGACATCACAGTTTAGTCCAGGACTCAACTTAATCTGGAAAGTTGACTCAGAGACGCGTATCCGTCCTGCAGCAGTTCCACACGGAACGCCACGCTGGGAATCACTGCGGTCAGCTATAGAGGAACAGACGAGATCGAACTCTACGCTCAACCTGTCGTCCTCTGCTGATGCTGACCTGTCCGGCTCCTCCTGGGCTTCCTCCTCAGCAGCCTCCACATGCCCCTCCTCTGCCCCTCCGGCCCCTCCCCCCTCTGCTCCTCCGGCCGTTCCCGTTCCCCCCTCTGCTGCGGCTCCAGCATTCTCCTCCCCCTGAGACTGACTCTGCTGGAGAGCCTCGGCACGACTGCATGCACACGTACACAGAGACACACAGAGAGATGCAGACAGGAACCGCCGGCCGACAGGACGCATGCAGGACAGACAGAGAGGACAGACAGAGAGGACAGACAGAGAGGACAGACAGAGAGGACAGACAGAGAGGACAGACAGAGAGGACAGACAGTGAGCAGGCAGACATGCGGACACTTCCCGATATTAGTGATGAGGAATGATGACATCAGTGAGAACAGTGAAGGAGGGAGTGACGAGCGTCTGAGAGAAAAGCGTTCAACACCTGTAGCAGCAGACATGTAGCAGGCCGGACCCCCCACCCTCATCCTCCCACACCCAACCTCCCACCCTCAACCTCCCACCCTCAACCTCCCACACCCACGCCCAACCTCCCACCCTCATCCTCCCACACCCAACCTCCCACCCTCAACCTCCCACCCTCAACCTCCCACCCTCAACCTCCCACACCCACGCCCCATCCTCCCACCCTCAACCTCCCACCCTCAACCTCCCACACCCACGCCCAACCTCCCACCCTCATCCTCCCACCCTCAACCTCCCACACCCACGCCCAACCTCCCACCCTCATCCTCCCACACCCAACCTCCCACACCCAACCTCCCACACCCAACCTCCCACACCCAACCTCCCACACTCAACCTCCCACACCCAACCTCCCACACCCAACCTCCCACACCCAACCTCCCACCCTCAACCTCCCACACCCAACCTCCCACCCTCAACCTCCCACCCTCAACCTCCCACGCTCAACCTCCCACACCCAACCTCCCACCCTCAACCTCCCACCACCCAACCTCCCCACCCCTCAACCTCCCACACCCCAACCTCCCACCCTCAACCTCCCACACCCAACCTCCACCCCCAACCTCCCACCCTCAACACTCCCACACCCAACCTCCCACCCCCAACCTCCCACCCTCAACCTCCCACGCCCAACTCCCACGCCCAACCTCCCACCCTCAAAACTCCACACCCAACCTCCCACCCTCAACCTCCCACACCCAACCTCCCACACCCACACCCAACCTCCCACCCTCAACCTCCCACCACCACTTCCTCTAACTGTAGTGGACCAGACAGGACATGTCCGGTGTCTGAAGTTTGTTTTCTTTAGTTTTACTCTGGAGCTCTGAGTCTCAGGCTGCTGAAAGTGATCTAACCTCACAGTCAATCAGTCCGTCTCTCTGTCTGTCTGTCCGTCTGTCTGTCCGTCTGTCTGTCTGTCTCTCTGTCTGTCTCTCTGTCTGTCTCTCTGTCTGCCAGTTAGCGGAACTCTCTGTCTGTCTGTCTGTCAGCTAAACTGTCTGTCTGTCTGTCCGTTCGTCTGTCTGTCTGTCTGCCTGTTAGCGGAAATCCCTGTCTGTCTGTTTGTCAGCTAAACTGTCTGTCTGTCTGTCTGTCTGTCCGTTCGTCTGTCTGTCTGTCTGCCTGTTAGCGGAACTCTCTGTCTGTCTGTCTGCCTGTCTGCCTGTTAGCGGAACTCTCTGTCTGTCTGTCTGCCTGTCTGCCTGTTAGCGGAACTCTCTGTCTGTCTGTCTGCCTGTTAGCTGAACTCTCTGTCTGTCTGTCTGTCAGCTAAACTGTCTGTCTGTCTGTCCGTTCGTGTCTGTCTATCTGTCTGTTAGCTGAACTCTCTGTCTGTCTGTCTGTCAGCTAAACTGTCTGTCTGTCTGTCCGTTCGTGTCTGTCTATCTGTCTGTCTGTCTGTTAGCTGAACTCTCTGTCTGTCTGTCTGTCTGTCAGCTAAACTGTCTGTCTGTCTGTCAGCTAAACTGTCTGTCTGTCTGTCCGTTCGTGTCTGTCTATCTGTCTGTCTGTCTGTCTGTTAGCTGAACTCTCTGTCTGTCTGTCTGTCAGCTAAACTGTCTGTCAGTTTTTGTTTCTGTCTGTTTGTGTTTGTCTGTCTTTCAGCAGTTGTAACACTGAGCTGTCAGTTTCTTTTCAAGTGGTTGCTAAGGTATTGCTGGGTGGTTGCAGGGTAGTTGCCATGGTAACCCAGGTAGTTGCTATGGTATCCCGGGCGGTCTCGGAATGGTTGCTATGCTGTTATGGTATACAAGTTGGTTGCTAGGGTGTTGGGAGTTTTTGCCACGGTATCCCAGGTGGTTGCCATTTCTCACTGTAAAACAGATTTCCTGCCACTGTTTACGGTATCAATTATAATTTCACAGACGGATGTAGGCATGCAGTTAGCACTCTGCTAATTGGTGGGATATAAGCTTCCATTACTCGTTAGCTAAATTAGCCTCCAGTGCAAAACTTCAGACACCAGACATTTTGGCTGATGACCACCCTTTAAGAGCTTAACCCGGCTCAGGCCTGCTGCTGTCCCAGCCATGAGCAAACACCCCCTGATGTTCACGCCTGGTTCCGTTTAAAACAAGCAGAACCAAACCTGATCTCCACCAGGAACCGAGGAGCTCATCACCAGCGCAGAGGAGTGATGCTCATGGCTGGAACCGGCCTGTTAAGGTGTGTCACTCGCACCACACAGACCACATAATCCAGTGTTTGATAACTGGGGAGAAGCATCAGCAGCTAATTTCAGATGTACTAAATACTGATTTAACTCAAATACTGACAGAGCTGAACCACACAGAGGTGCAGTCGAGTATACGGGTGGGTGATACGGCAATATAACAATATCCTTCTAAACAATATTAAGCCTGATATTAATGAAAAAAAAAAAAAATAATTAATAATTAATATTATAATCATATAAAATAATATTAATTATACTATACATAAAACTTCCATATTCCAGATGTTGTCTGGAATATAATAATCATTAATATTGATTGTTAATATTGTCGTATCGTCCACCCCTATAGTAAATCCCACATGTCTATGTTTAATCGAACTGAATGGGGAGTTTAATATATGCTATACGTGGTGTGTGTGGGACAGGTCTGTATTTCATACAGAGCTATAGTTCCTCCACACCCCTCCGCTCTGTGACTCAGCCAAAAAGGTTAAAGGTCAGAGTGCACCTACCTGATCCTGCGAGTGGCCCGCGCCCTCTCCGACTGGACAGACATGTAGCTCGCGCTGCTAAGCCGAGACGCGCTCGACATAGCGGACACGTCGCTTACATCACTGTCCGACGACTTCATAGACAGACTGTCCATCCCTCGCTGTACAGACATGAAGACGACAAGTTCATAAGACTCACAGTCACTGCACAACACACAGCCTCATCATATACATCACACTACACAACACACAGCCTCATCATATACATCACACAACACTACACAACACACAGCCTCATCATATACATCACACTACACAACACACAGCCTCATCATATACATCACACTACACAACACACAGCCTCATCATATACATCACACTACACAACACACAGCCTCATCATATACATCACACTACACTACACAACACACAGCCTCATCATATACATCACACAACACTACACAACACACAGCCTCATCATATACATCACACTACACAACACACAGCCTCATCATATACATCACACTACACAACACACAGCCTCATCATATACATCACACTACACAACAACACACAGCCTCATCATATACATCACACAACACTACACAACACACAGCCTCATCATATACATCACACTACACAACACACAGCCTCATCATATACATCACACTACACAACACACAGCCACATCATCATACATCACACTACACTACACAACACACACGCCTCATCATACATCACACAACACTACACAACACACAGCCTCATCATATACATCACACTACACAACACACAGCCTCATCATATACATCACACTACACAACACACAGCCTCATCATATACATCACACTACACTACACAACACACAGCCTCATCATATACATCACACAACACTACACAACACACCCTCATCATATACATCACACTACACAACACCAGCCTCATCATATACATCACACTACACAACACACAGCCTCATCATATACATCACACTACACTACACAACACACAGCCTCATCATATACATCACACAACACTACACAACACACAGCCTCATCATATACATCACACTACACAACACACAGCCTCATCATATACATCACACTACACTACACACAGCCTCATCATATACATCACACTACACAACACACAGCCTCATCATATACATCACACAACACTACACAACACACAGCCTCATCATATACATCACACAACACTACACAACACACAGCCTTATCACTTACACAACACTACACAACACACAGCCTCATCATATACATCACACTACACAACTCACAGCCTCATCATATACATCACACAACACTACACAACACACAGCCTCATCATATACATCACACTACACAACACACAGCCTCATCACTCACACAACACTACACAACACACAGCCTCATCATATACATCACACTACACAACACACAGCCTCATCACTCACACAACACTACACAACACACAGCCTCATCATATACATCACACTACACAACACACAGCCTCATCACTCACACAACACAACACAGCACACAGCCTCATCATATACATCACACTACACAACACACAGCCTCATCATATACATCACACTACACTCTTCATATACATCACACATCTCTCACTCTTCATGTACATCTCATCATATACATCACACATCTCTCACTTTTCATGTACATATCTTCATATACATCACACATTTCTCACTCAACTTTCAAGTTTTGAAAGTTATGTGTGAGAGGTTTTGTGCAGGCCACGTTTATGTTTTATTCCACTTTAATTCAACAAATAAACAGTAATAATGTGTTGACGTTTGATAAATGTAGAGGATGTGTTTATTCTTTATAGTAATATTTATTTATATTTATATTATTTATATATAGTTATATTAGATTCTTTTTTTTTTATTTTACACTTTTCTGCTTGGTTTGACACCAAATAATGACAAAACATGGCAGAAATGTAAAAGATGCTACCGAAGAAAGAATGTGAAGTCAACAGCTGTCCATCAAATTCAGGCCCTTCCTCACAGCTGTGGTTCAACAGTGAAGCGCCGGAGTCCTGAATCCTGAAACTAAGTCCTGAAAACGTAACAGATTTACGGCGTGTACTGACTGTATTATGTGTTTGTTTCAGAGAAGATTATTTATTTATTATTTTGAGAGGGCGAGAGAGAGAGAGAGAGAGAGAGAGAGAGAGAGGGAGGGAGAGAGAGACAGAGACAGAGAGACAGAGAGAGAGAGAAAGACAGAGACAGAGAGAGAGAAAGAGGGAGGGAGAGAGAGAGAGAGAGAGAGAGAGAGACAGAGAGAGAGAGAGAAAGAGGGAGGGAGAGACAGAGAGAGAGAAAGAGGGAGGGAGAGAGAGAGACAGAGGGAGAGAGAGAGACAGAGAGAGAGAGAGAAAGAGGGAGGGAGAGAGAGAGAGAGAGAGAAAAAGAGGGAGGAGAGAGAGAGACAGAGAGAGAGAAAGAAAGAGAGACAGAGAAAGAGAGAGAGTGAGAGAGAGAGAGGGAGGGAGGGGGGGCAGATGGGGACATACTGTGCGACAAAGTTAAGATGTAGGGTAAACAGAAGTCACTAAAACTCTCCAAACATGTACACACACACACACACACATACACACATACACACACACACACATACACACACACACACACACACACAGGCAGAGAGAGATGTAAAGTGAGGTAGAGAGAGAGAGAGACAGGTAGAGAGAGAGAGAGAGAGAAAGAGAGATGGGTAGAGAGAGAAAGTGAGGTAGAGAGAGATATAGAGTGCGCTAGAGAAAAAGGCAGAGAGACAGGAAGAAAGTGAGGTAGAGAGAGAGAGAGAAAGTGAGGTAAAGAGAGAGGTAGAGTGCGGTATAGAGAGAGAGAGGCAGAGAGACAGGTAGAGAGAGAAAGTGAGGTAGAGAGAGAGAGTGAAAGTGAGGTAGAGAGATAGAGTGCGTCAGAGAGAGAGAAAGGTAGAGAGAGAGAGACAGGTAGAGAGAGAAAGCGAGGTAGAGAGAGGGAGAAAGTGAGGTAGAGAGAGAGGTAGAGAGGTAGAGGTAGAGAATGGTAGAGAGAGAGGCAGAGAGAGAAGTAGAGGTAGAGAGAGGTAGAGGTAAAGGTAGGGAGAGGTAGAGAGGGAGAGGTAGAGAGAGAGGTAGAGAGGGAGAGGTAGAGAGAGGTAGAAAGAGGTAGAGGTAGAGAGAGGTAGAGGTAGAGAGAGAGAGGTAGAGAGAGAGAGGTAGAAAGAGGTAGAGGTAGAGAGAGGTAGAGGTAGAGGTAGAGGTAGAGAGGTAGAGGTAGAGAGAGGTAGAGATAGAGAGGGAGAGGTAGAGAGGGAGAGGTAGAGAGAGGTAGAGATAGAGAGGGAGAGGTAGAGAGGGAGAGGTAGAGAGGGAGAGGTAGAGAGGTAGAGGTAGAGAGGTAGAGAGGGGTAGAGGTAGAGGTAGAGGTGGAGAGGTAGAGAGAGGTAGAGGTAGAGGTAGAGAGTAGAGGTAGAGGTAGAGGTAGGAGAGGTAGAGGTAGCGGTAGGAGGTAGTAGGTGAGGAGTCAGAGGTAGGTAGGGTAGAGAGGTAGAGGTAGAGACGGTAGAGGTAGAGGTAGGTAGAGGTAGGAGGTAGAGAGGTAGAGGTAGAGGTAGAGGTAGGAGATGATAGGGTAGAGAGGTAGTGGTTGCGAGGTAAGAGGTAGAGGTTATGAGAGGGTTAGAGGTAGAGGTAGGAGAGCGAGGTGGAGAGAGGCTAGAGAGACGGTAGAGGTGAGAGGTAGAGTAGAGGTAGAGAGGGGTAGCAGTAGTGAGGGGTAGAGGTAGCGAGGTTAGAGTTAGAGAGCAGGGGTAAGTGGAGAGAGAGTAGAGGTTAGAGAGGTAGAGTAGAGGTGCGAGAGGTAGAGGTAGCGAGGTGGTGAGGTAGAGTAGAGTTAGAGGTAGAGGTAGAGAGGTGGAGAGGTAGAGAGGTATTGAGGTAGAGGTATAGACGGTTGAGAGGTGGAGAGGTAGAGAGAGGTAGAGAGTAGGTGTAGGTCGAGAGGTAGGAGAGGTAGAGAGGTAGAGGTGGCAGAGGTAGAGAGAGGTTGAGGTAGAAGAGGTAGAGGACAGAGGGTTAGAGAGGTAGAGGTAGACGTTAAAGAGGTAGAGGTAGAGACGGTAGAGGTAGAGTAGAGAGAGTAGAGAGGTAGAGAGGTAGAGGTGGAGAGGTTAGAGCGAGGTAGAGGTAGAGAGGTTAGAGGTTAGAGGTAGAGAGGTAGAGGTAGACGTGGAGAGGTAGAGGTAGAGAGGTAGAGGATAGAGAGTAGAGGTGAGAGGTAGAGAGGATAGAGGTGAGGGTAGAGATGAGTAGAGGTAGAGAGTAGAGGTAGAGTAGAGGTAGAGAGGTGGAGAGGTAGCAGTAGAGGAGAGAGAGGTAGGAGGTAGATAGAGGTAGGAGAGGTAGAGGTAGAGTAGAGGTAGAGAGGTAGAGAGTGTAGAGAGGTAGAGGTAGAGGTTAGAGAGGTAGAGGTAGAGGTAGAGATATGTAGAGGTTAGAGAGGTAGAGGTAGAGAGGTAGAGAGGTAGAGAGTAGAGAGGTAGATGTAGAGGTAGTGAGGGGTAGAGGTAGAGGGTGTGAGGTATGCGTTGAGTAGGTGGAGGGGTAGAGTGAGGTAGAGAGAGGTAGGTAGAGAGTAGCAGAGGTAGAGAGAGGGTAGAGGTAGGAGGTAGAGGTAAGAGGTTAGAGGTAGAGTAGCAGAGGTGGAGTAGAGTAGAGGATAGAGGGTGGAGAGAGTAGAGAGAGGTAGAGGTTAGAGTAGAGGTAGAGGAGAGGTAGGGGTAGAGAGTAGAGTGTGGTAGCGGGTAGAGAGAGTAGAGGTAGAGGTAGAGGAGGTAGAGGTAGAGAGAGGTAGAGAGAGGTTAGCAGGTAGAGAGGTAGAGGTAGAGAGGCTAGAGGTAGAGGTAGAGAGGTAGAGCTAGAGAGGTAGAGGTTAGAGAGGTAGAGGTAGAGTGTAGAGAGGGTAGACCGAGAAGAGGTAGAGAGAGAGAGGGTAGAGAGAGGTCAGAGAGAGGTAGAGGTAGAGAGGTAGGGTAGAGGTAGAGAGGGGTAGAGGTAGGGGTAGAGGTAGAGTAGTAGCGGTAGGAGGTAGAGAGGGGTAGAGGTATGGTAGAGGTAGAGGTAGAGAGTAGAGAGGTGGAGAGTAGAGAGTTGGTAGAGAGAGGTGAGGTAGAGAGAGGTCGAGGAAGAGAGGGGTAGAGGTAGAGGGTAGGAGTGAGAGGTTAGAAGGTAGAGGTTAGAGAGGTAGAGGTAGGAGAGGTAGAGAGAGGTAGAGGTAGAGAGGTAGAGGTAGAGAGGTAGAGTTAGTGGTGAAGAGTAGATAGAGATAGAGTATCGAGAGGTAGAGATATGAGAGAGATGAGGAGGAGAGGAGAAACTGAGTAGTAGGTAAGAGGGTTTAGGAGAAGGTGTTATCTTGAGATAGTAGAGTTATAGAGTTAGAGAGATGAAGTAGAGAAGGTTATTAGAAGATAGAGAGATATTAAGAGAGAATTTTTCTAAGAAGATAAGAAGAGATAGAGAGGAGAGTTAGGCAGCGAGTTAGAGAGAGAGGTAGAGAGAGTAGAGAGTTATAGAGAGGTAGTAAGAGAGGTTATGAGTTTAAGTGTAGTAGAGAGAAAGAGAGAGTAGTAGTAGAGAAGTAAGGAGCGAGGTAGTAGGTAGGGAGTAGCTGTAGAGTTATTATAGATAGAGAACTAGAGTCAGTTAGAGTAGTAGAGAGGTTAGACGGTGCGTTAGAGATGGTAGGGTAGAGAGGAAGAGGTAAGAGAGGAGAGGTAGAGGTAAGAGAGGTTATAGGTAAAGGTAGAGAGCGTAGAGAGAGGTAGAGAGAGAGAGTGTAGAGGTAGAGGTAGAGAGGTAGAGAGGGGTAGAGGTAGAGGTAGAGGTAGAGAAGAGGTAGAGAGAGGTAGAGGGTGAGAGAGTAGAGGTAGAGGTAGAGAGGAGGTAGAGGTAGAGAGGTAGAGGTAGAGGTAGAGAGGTAGAGAGTAGGGAGGGTAGAGGTAGAGGTGAGAGAGGTAGAGGTAGAGAGGTAGAGGTAGAGAGGTAGAGGTAGGAGAGTAGAGAGAGGTAGAGGTAGAGGGTAGAGGTAGAGAGGTAGAGTGAGTAGAGGTAGAGGTAGAGGTAGAGAGGTAGAGGTGAGAGTAGAGAGAGGGTAGAGGTAGAGGTAGGAGGTAGAGGTAGAGAGGTAGAGGTAGAGAGAGGTAGAGTAGAGAGGGTAGAGGTAGCGGAGAGGTAGAGTGGAGGTAGAGTAGAGGGTAGAGGTGAGAGGTGAGAGGTAGCGAGGTAGAGTAGAGAGGTAGAGGTAGAGAGGTAGAGAGAGGTTAGAGAGAGGTAGAGGTAGAGAGGTAGAGGTAGAGAGTGGTAGAGGTAGAGGTAGGGAGAGGTAGAGAGGAGAGGTAGAGAGGTAGAGGTAGAGGTAGAGGTAGAGAGTTAGAGGTGGAGGGAGGTAGAGATATATAGGTAGAGGTAGAGAGTTAGAGGTAGAGGTAGAGCAGAGGGTAGAGGTAGAGGTAGAGGGTAGAGAGGTAGAGGTAGAGGTAGAGAGGGTAGAGGTAGAGGTAGAGGTAGAGGTAGAGACGAGTAGAGGTAGGTAGAGGTAGGAGAGGTAGAGAGGTAGAGGTAGAGGTAGAGGTAGAGGTAGAGAGGTAGAGGTAGAGAGGTAGAGGTAGAGAGGTAGAGGTGGAGGTAGAGAGGTAGAGGTAGAGGTAGAGAGAGGTAGAGGTAGAGAGGTAGAGGTAGAGGTAGAGGTAGAGAGGTGGAGAGGTAGAGAGAGGTAGAGAGAGGTAGAGGTAGAGAGAGGTAGAGGTAGAGGTAGAGGTAGAGGTAGAGGTAGAGGTAGAGAGGTAGAGGTAGAGAGGTAGAGGTAGAGGTAGAGAGGTAGAGGTAGAGAGGTAGAGGTAGAGGTAGAAAGATAGAGGTAGAGAGTTAGAGGTAGAGGTAGAGAGTCAGAGATAGAGAGGTAGAGGTAGAGGTAGAGAGGGTAGAGGTAGAGGTAGAGAGGTGAGAGAGGGTAGAGAGAGGTAGAGAGGTAGAGGTAGAGAGGTAGAGAGGTAGAGGTAGAGAGGTGTAGAGGTAGAGAGAGGTAGAGGTAGAGGAGGGTAGAGGTAGAGGTAGAGGTAGAGAGGTAGAGAGTAGAGGTAGAGAGGTAGAGGTAGAGAGAGGTAGAGGTAGAGGTAGAGAGAGGGTAGAGGTAGAGAGGTAGAGGTAGTAGGTAGAGAGGTGGAGGTAGAGAGGTAGAGAGAGGTAGAGGTAGAGTAGAGGTAGAGGTAGAGGTAGAGGTAGAGTAAAGGTGAGAGGTGGAGAGTAGAGTAGAGGTAGAGAGGTAGAGGGTAGAGAGTAGGGTAGAGGTAGAGAGGTAGAGGTAGAGAGGTAGAGTAGGTACGGGTAGAGGTAGAGTAGAGGTAGAGGTAGAGGTAGAGAGGTAGAGAGTAGAGGTAGAGGTAGAGAGAGGGTAGAGGTAGAGAGAGGTAGAGAGAGGGTAGAGGTAGAGAGGTAGAGGTAGAGTAGAGAGGGTAGAGGTAGAGGTAGAGAGGTAGAGGTAGAGAGAGGTAGAGAGAGGTAGAGGTAGAGAGGTAGAGGTAGAGAGGTAGAGTATAGAGGTAGAGAGGTAGAGGTAGAGGTAGAGAGGTAGAGGTAGAAGGTAGAGAGGGGTAGAGGTAGAGGTAGAGGTAGAGGTAGAGAGGTGGAGAGGTAGAGAGAGGTAGAGAGAGGTAGAGGTAGAGAGGTAGAGGTAGAGGTAGAGGTAGAGAGGTAGAGGTAGAGGTAGAGAGGTAGAGGTAGGGTAGAGAGAGGGTAGAGGTAGAGGTAGAGGTAGAGAGGTAGAGGGAGGGTAGAGAGGTAGAGGGTAGAGAGTAGAGGTAGAGAGGTAGAGGTAGAGAGGGTAGAGAGAGAGGTAGAGAGAGGGTAGAGGTAGAGGTAGAGAAGTAGAGGTAGAGAGGGAGAGAGGTAGAGGTAAAGAGGTAGAGAAGTAGAGGTAGAGAGAGGTAGAGGAGAGGTAGAGGTAGAGAGGTAGAGGTAGAGTAGAGAGGGGTAGAGGTAGAGGTAGAGAGGTAGAGAGGTAGAGGTAGAGGTAGAGAGAGGTAGAGGTAGAGAGGTAGAGAGGTAGAGGTAGAGAGGGGTAGAGGTAGAGGAGAGGGTAGAGGTAGAGAGGTAGAGGTAGAGGGAGAGGTAGAGGTAGAGGTAGAGAGAGGTAGAGGTAGAGAGGTAGAGAGTAGAGAGGTAGAGGTAGAGAGAGGTAGAGGTAGAAGGTAGAGTAGAGGTAGAGGTAGAGGTAGAGGTAGAGAGGTAGAGGTAGAGAGGTAGAGTAGAGAGGTAGAGGAGGTAGAGGTAGAGGTAGAGAGAGGTAGAGGTAGAGAGGTAGAGGTAGAGAGGTAGAGAGGTAAGATGAGGTAGAGAGAGGTAGAGGTAGAGAGGTAGAGAGGTAGAGGTAGAGGTAGAGAGAGTAGAGGTAGAGAGAGGTAGAGGTAGAGAGGTAGAGGTAGAGAGGTAGAGAGAGGGTAGAGGTAGAGAGGTAGAGGTAGAGGTAGAGGTAGAGAGAGGTAGAGGTAGAGGTAGAGAGAGGGTAGAGGTAGAGAGGTAGAGAGGTAGAGAGGTAGAGAGAGGTAGAGGTAGAGAGAGGTAGAGAGAGGTAGAGGTAGAGAGAGGTAGAGGTAGAGAGGTAGAGGTAGAGAGGTAGAGGTAGAGGTAGAGAGGTAGAGGTAGAGGTAGAGAGGGGTAGAGGTAGAGGTAGAGGTAGAGGTAGAGAGGTGGAGAGGTAGAGAGAGGTAGAGAGAGGTAGAGGTAGAGAGAGGTAGAGGTAGAGAGGGGTAGAGGTAGAGGTAGAGGTAGAGAGGTAGAGGTAGAGTAGAGGTAGGAGGTAGAGAGAGGTGAGAGGTAGAGGTAGAGGTAGAGAGGTAGAGGTAGAGGGTAGAGGTAGAGGTAGAGGTAGAGGTAGAGGTAGAGAGGTAGAGGTAGAGGTAGAGAGGTAGAGGTAGAGGTAGAGGTAGAGAGGTAGAGGTAGAGAGGTAGAGGTAGAGAGGTAGAGGTAGAGGTAGAGAGGGGTAGAGGTAGAGGTAGAGAGGTGGAGAGGTAGAGAGAGGTAGAGAGAGGTAGAGGTAGAGAGGTAGAGGTAGAGAGGTAGAGGTAGAGGTAGAGAGAGTGTTAGAGGTAGAGGTAGGTAGAGGTAGAGGTAGAGAGGTAGAGGTGAGAGGTAGAGATGGTAGCGGTAGAGGTAGAGTGGAGAGGTAGAGAGAGGTAGAGGTAGAGAGGGGTAGAGGTAGAGGTAGAGGTAGAGAGGTAGAGGTAGAGGTAGAGAGGTAGAGGTAGAGAGAGGTAGAGAGAGGTAGAGGTAGAGGTAGAGGTAGAGAGGTAGAGGTAGAGGTAGAGGTAGAGAGAGGTAGAGGTAGAGGTTAGAGTAGAGGGTAGAGGTAGAGGTAGAGAGGGGTAGAGGTAGAGGTAGAGGTAGAGAGGTAGAGGTAGAGAGGTGAGGAGAGGTAGAGGTAGAGGTAGAGAGGTAGAGGTAGAAGGTAGAGAGGGTAGAGGTAGAGAGAGGGTAGAGAGAGGTAGAGAGGGTAGAGGTAGAGAGGTAGAGGTAGAGAGGGTAGAGGTAGAGAGAGGTAGAGGTAGAGAGGTAGAGAGGGTAGAGGTAGAGAGGTAGAGAGTAGAGGTAGAGAGGTAGAGGTAGAGAGGGTAGAGGTAGAGAGGTAGAGTAGAGGTAGAGAGGTAGAGGTAGAGGTAGAGAGGGGTAGAGGTAGAGAGGGGTAGAGGTAGAGAGGTAGAGGTAGAGAGGTAGAGAGGTAGAGAGAGGTAGAGGTAGAGTAGGTAGAGGTGAGAGGTAGAGAGAGGGTAGAGGTAGAGGTAGAGGTAGAGAGGGGTAGAGGTAGAGAGAGGTAGAGGTAGAGAGGTAGAGAGGTAGAGTAGAGGTAGAGGTAGAGAGGTAGAGTAGAGGTAAGAGAGAGGTAGAGAGGTAGAGGTAGGGAGGTAGAGGTAGAGAGAGAGGTAGAGGTAGAGAGGGAGAGGTAGAGGGAGGAGGTAGAGGTAGAGGTAGAGGATAGAGGTAAGAGAGAGGTAGAGGTAGAGAGGTAAGAGAGGGTAGAGGTAGAGAGTAGAGGTAGAGGTAGAGGTAGAGAGAGGTAGAGGTAGAGAGTAGAGGTAGAGGTAGAGGTAGAGAGGTAGAGGTAGAGGTAGAGAGGTAGAGGTAGAGAGAGGTAGAGGTAGAGAGGTAGAGGTAGAGAGGTGGAGAGGTAGAGAGAGGTAGAGAGAGGTAGAGGTAGAGAGGTAGAGAGGTAGAGGTAGAGGTAGAGGTAGAGGTAGAGGTAGAGAGGTAGAGGTAGAGAGGTAGAGGTAGAGAGGTAGAGAGAGGTAGAGGTAGAGGTAGAGAGGTGGAGAGGTAGAGAGAGGTAGAGGTAGAGAGGTAGAGGTAGAGGTAGAGGTAGAGAGGTAGAGGTAGAGGTAGAGGTAGAGAGGTAGAGAGAGGTAGAGAGAGGTAGAGGTAGAGGTAGAGAGGTGGAGAGGTAGAGAGAGGTAGAGGTAGAGAGGTAGAGGTAGAGGTAGAGGTAGAGGTAGAGAGGTAGAGGTAGAGGTAGAGGTAGAGAGAGGTAGAGGTAGAGAGGTAGAGGTAGAGAGGGGTGTTAGAGTGGAGGTGGTTATGTAACTCTAGGAAGTTTTCTACCGGCTGTCAGTCATACATTAATCTTCCTCTGCTGTACGCGGTGCGGAGCGTCTGGAGATCATACAGCGTCTTACATAACCACTCCAACCTGTACATACACACCAGCTCCCAACACCAACCCCCAACCCACATACCCCACACCCACCCAGACACGCGGCAGACCCTCCTGAACACACAGCTGCACTGATTCAGCCCGGGGGGCTCACAACTGATGAGTCTCAGAGGTATAAAGTACATCACCTCTCTAATACAGTCCTTATTAATAAGACAGCAGACACTGTATGTCTTATACTCCAAACTATAAATATCATAAAAAGAGAAAATGATTATAAACCCTCAGTACGTCCTTATTATATGAGATTATGCTCTAATTATGAGTGAACATCTCGTAACCATGAGGAAATCTCATTATTACCAGAAAATACACTACCTCTCAAAAGTTTGGGATCACAGTGAGATGTTCTTGTTTTAATGGAGTATCTTCTTCCTTAACACAACAATGGACTGACGGGTCTCTAAAGAAAGTTGTTTCTTTCTGGTCATTGTGAGTCGGTCAGCAAGCCATCAACTGCTGATCTTCAGATACTAAACTAACCTAGAATGTTGTTCCCTTTTATACTCACTTATTAGTAGAATGTTTTTCAGCTGTGATCACAATTGAGCAAGAGTGTCCTAACAACCAATTAGTCCAATAACATCCTTAACTTGGATTGGTGGTCGTACCAGGAGATTTAGACAGAGGACTGAGAATTACTGATAATAGACTATATGTAAAATAAGCCTCTATACAAAAATAGACTTTAATACAAACATTTATATTCTTTAAAAATCATCTGATACACTTACATTAATTGTGAAATGAACAATATTGTTTGTGAATTGCATGAAATGAAATTCTAAAGTGATCCTAAACTTTTGAACAGTAGTGTATGTTTTAAAATTGGGACTGTATGTCAGATTACAAGAAAATATGTCGTAAACATGTAAACAATATATTTTCTCATAATTCTGAGATACGTCTCAGCCATCACTGCACCGCCATACGTCTAGAACACAGATATTTAAATGCTTTTAAGTTTATGTGTGGGTCACATTTTCATTGGGTGCATTGTTTTACCAGAGATTTTATATATATATATATGAAGCTTTTCGTTTTGACTCTAGATGCCTAAAAATGTCAGGTGGTGCAACCGTCCAATCGTGTGTGTGTCCAAAGGTGCGTCCAAAATCTTCTACTAGTCAGTAGGTACTAGATTAGAGTCAGTACGTACTGCTCGAGCGGTAGACTAGTAGGTGATCTCAGTAGGAGAGTTTTAGTAGCTACACAATCTCAGACGTACTACGTCCACCATATTACCAGCGTCCTGTGACGCAAGACGTCAGACCACCACCGTAAAAGTCCTGCTGTTCATTTAAAAGCTCGTTTACTGACAGATTTAGATCTTTTAGTGACTCTGATCTGTGTTTTTATCTGATTATGTATCAGACGGTGTGGAGCTGTAGATCAGAGAAGATGAAACGGGAGGAATGTAATCATTGTTTATCTCAGCAGTAGCTCTAACTTCTGTAGCAGCAGTTCACTAGCAGTAGCTACGTACACACAGCCGACGTTCAGCTTTACACCGTTTATTTACTCCACTCTGAATTCATCCGCCGCTCCAGGTGAATCATGGGATAGCCTACTGATTTACTACTGAGTAGTAGACAAGTAGGAGATTTCGGACGCAGCTTTAGTTATTTAAAATTTAAAATAAAAGTCTGGTGTGATGTTATGCTTGCTCTTTTGTGTCAGGCGGCCACAAAACCAAAAACAAAGGGCTTTTATTTTGACATGTTTTACTAAAGAGGGCTCCGGGCACTGCTTCATAAAGAAGACCCCAAGTGTTAACGGTGCAAAGCTGAGGCCACAAACCTTATTTCTAATTGAGTTGGGTTAAAGTGGTTTAGGTTACATGTGTTGTTATTATAAAAATAATAGTGTTCATTTCTTTTTTAAAAAATGAAAATGAAAGTCAAGGACGAAAGTTTCTATGGGTGTCTAATCAGACGCCTCTTTAATCTGGAATTAGTTTGAAAAGTCAGGCGGCACAACCGGTAAGTCTAACCGTGCAACCAAACCCGCTTTATTAACTGACATAGATAGCTTTGATATCATAGACTATATTTAAGGTTATGCAGATCTCAAATTAATGTGCTTTAAACCTTTTAATAGTATTTTATACTAAAGCTCATTAAAAAACTGGGAAATCTGCTGGAGCACAGATCTTTTATAGAAGATCAAACGCCATGTTTCATCATTTTTGACACCAAAACAAACAAAAAGACTCAAACCTGTCAAACAGAACATAAAAGGAATAACTCATTACTCCAGGTTTACTCCTGCTTTACTCCTGATTCACGTATGGTTCACTCCTGTTTTACTCCTGTTTTATTCCCGCTTTACTCCAGGTTTACTCCTGTTTTATTCCTGGTTCACTCCTAGTTTACTTCTGTTTTACTCCAGGTTTACTCCTGTTTTACTCCTGGTTTACTCCTGGTTTACTTCTGTTTTACTCCTAGTTTACTTCTGTTTTACTCCTGGTTTACTCCTGGTTTACTTCTGTTTTACTCCTAGTTTACTTCTGTTTTACTCCTGGTTTACTCCTGGTTTACTTCTGTTTTACTCCTGGTTTACTCCTGGTTCACTCCTGGTTTACTTCTGGTTTACTCCTGGTTTACTCCTGGTTTACTCCTAGTTTACTTCTGTTTTACTCCTGGTTTACTTCTGTTTTACTCCTGGTTTACTTCTGTTTTACTCCTGGTTTACTCCTGGTTTACTCCTAGTTTACTTCTGTTTTACTCCTAGTTTACTTCTGTTTTACTCCTGGTTTACTTTTGTTTTACTCCTGGTTTACTCCTGGTTCACTCCTAGTTTACTTCTGTTTTACTCCTGGTTTACCCCTGGTTCACTCCTAGTTTACTTCTGTTTTACTCCTGGTTTACTTCTGTTTTACTCCTGGTTTACTTCTGTTTTACTCCTGGTTTACTCCTGGTTTACTCCTAGTTTACTTCTGTTTTACTCCTAGTTTACTTCTGTTTTACTCCTGGTTTACTTTTGTTTTACTCCTGGTTTACTCCTGGTTCACTCCTAGTTTACTTCTGTTTTACTCCTGGTTTACCCCTGGTTCACTCCTAGTTTACTTCTGGTTTACTCCTGGTTTACTCCTAGTTTACTCCTGGTTCACTCCTAGTTTACTTCTGTTTTACTCCTGGTTTACCCCTGGTTCACTCCTAGTTTACTTCTGGTTTACTTCTGGTTCACTCCTAGTTTACTTCTGGTTTACTTCTGGTTTACTCCTGGTTTACTCCTAGTTTACTTCTGGTTCACTCCTGTTTTACTCCTGGTCACTTCATGCATACATTCACAAACATATCCTCTCCCATTACAACCAAAACTCTTCCCAGTACAACCTATCCACTTCCAGTACAACAAAACTCCTCCCAGTACAAACATATACTCTCCCATTACACCCAACACTCTTCCCAGTACAACCTATCCACTTCCAGTACAACAAAACTCCTCCCAGTACAAACATATCCTCTCCCATTACAACCAACACTCTTCCCAGTACAACAAAACGTCTACAACTACAACCACATTCTCTTCCAGTACAACCAAAACCCCTACCGGTACAATCACAATCTTTTCCAGTACAATCACAACCCCTACCAGTACAACCACAACCTTTTCCAGTACAAACAAAACCCCTACCAGTACAACCCCAACATTTTCCAGTACAAACAAAATCCCTACCAGTACAATCACAACCTTTTCCAGTATCAACCCCTACCAGTACAACCACAACCTTTTCCAGTTCAACAACAACCCCTACCAGTAAAACCCCAACCTTTTCCAGTACAACCACAACCTCTACCAGCACAATCCCAACCTTTTCCAGTACAATCAAAACCCCTACCAGTACAACCACAACCATTTCCAGTACAACCAAAACAACTCCCAGTACAATCACAACCTTTTCCAGTACAACCAAAAACCCTCCCAGTACAACCACAACCTTTTCCAGTACAACCAAAACCCCTACCACTACAACCACAACCTTTTCCAGTACAACCAAAACCCCTACCAGTACAACCCCAACCTTTTCCAGTACAACCAAAACCCCTACCACTACAACCACAACCTTTTCCAGTACAACCAAAACCCCTCCCAGTACAACCACAACCTTTTCCAGAACAATGAACAGTCCTCTCATCTGCTCTCTAACAGATCAGACGGCTCTGCTCTCATAATAGATCAGATGGCTCTGCTCTCTAACAGATCAGACAGCTCTGCTCTCATAACAGATCAGACAGCTCTACTCTAACAGATCAGACGGCTCTGCTCCCATAACAAATCAGACAGCTCTGCTCTCATAACAGATCAGACAGCTCTGCTCTCTAACAGATCAGACAGCTCTACTCTAACAGATCAGACAGCTCTGCTCTCATAACAGATCAGACAGCTCTACTCTCTAACAGATCAGACAGCTCTGCTCTCATAACAGATCAGACGGCTCTGCTCTCATAACAGATCGGACGGCTCTGCTCTCATAACAGATCGGACGGCTCTGCTCTCATAACAGATCAGACGGCTCTGCTCTCATAACAGATCAGACAGCTCTACTCTCTAACAGATCAGACAGCTCTACTCTCTAACAGATCAGACAGCTCTACTCTAACAGATCAGACGGCTCTACTCTCTAACAGATCAGACAGCTCTACTCTCTAACAGATCCTCTCCCATTACAACCAAAACTCTTCCCAGTACAACCTATCCACTTCCAGTACAACAAAACTCCTCCCAGTACAAACATATCCTCTCCCATTACACCCAACACTCTTCCCAGTACAACCTATCCACTTCCAGTACAACAAAACTCCTCCCAGTACAAACATATCCTCTCCCATTACAACCAACACTCTTCCCAGTACAACAAAACGTCTACAACAACAACCACATCCTCTTCCAGTACAACCAAAACCCCTACCGGTACAATCACAATCTTTTCCAGTACAATCACAACCCCTACCAGTACAACCACAACCTTTTCCAGTACAAACAAAACCCCTACCAGTACAACCCCAACATTTTCCAGTACAAACAAAATCCCTACCAGTACAATCACAACCTTTTCCAGTATCAACCCCTACCAGTACAACCACAACCTTTTCCAGTTCAACAACAACCCCTACCAGTAAAACCCCAACCTTTTCCAGTACAACCACAACCTCTACCAGCACAATCCCAACCTTTTCCAGTACAATCAAAACCCCTACCAGTACAACCACAACCATTTCCAGTACAACCAAAACAACTCCCAGTACAATCACAACCTTTTCCAGTACAACCAAAAACCCTACCACTACAACCACAACCTTTTCCAGTACAACCAAAACCCCTACCAGTACAACCACAACCTTTTCCAGTACAACCAAAACCCCTCCCAGTACAACCACAACCTTTTCCAGTACAACCAAAACCCCTCCCAGTACAACCACAACCTTTTCCAGTACAACCAAAACCCCTACCACTACAACCACAACCTTTTCCAGTACAACCAAAACCCCTACCAGTACAACCCCAACCTTTTCCAGTACAACCAAAACCCCTCCCAGTACAACCACAACCTTTTCCAGAACAATGAACAGTCCTCTCATCTGCTCTCTAACAGATCAGACGGCTCTGCTCTCATAATAGATCAGATGGCTCTGCTCTCTAACAGATCAGACAGCTCTGCTCTCATAACAGATCAGACAGCTCTACTCTAACAGATCAGACAGCTCTGCTCTAACAGATCAGACGGCTCTGCTCCCATAACAAATCAGACAGCTCTGCTCTCATAACAGATCAGACAGCTCTGCTCTCTAACAGATCAGACAGCTCTACTCTAACAGATCAGACAGCTCTGCTCTCATAACAGATCAGACAGCTCTGCTCTCATAACAGATCAGACAGCTCTACTCTAACAGATCAGACGGCTCTGCTCCCATAACAAATCAGACAGCTCTGCTCTCATAACAGATCAGACAGCTCTGCTCTCTAACAGATCAGACAGCTCTACTCTAACAGATCAGACAGCTCTGCTCTCATAACAGATCAGACAGCTCTACTCTCTAACAGATCAGACAGCTCTGCTCTCATAACAGATCAGACGGCTCTGCTCTCATAACAGATCGGACGGCTCTGCTCTCATAACAGATCGGACGGCTCTGCTCTCATAACAGATCAGACGGCTCTGCTCTCATAACAGATCAGACAGCTCTACTCTCTAACAGATCAGACAGCTCTACTCTCTAACAGATCAGACAGCTCTACTCTAACAGATCAGACGGCTCTACTCTCTAACAGATCAGACAGCTCTGCTCTCATAACAGATCAGACGGCTCTGCTCTCATAACAGATCGGATGGCTCTGCTCTTATAACAGATCGGACGGCTCTGCTCTCTAACAGATCAGACGGCTCTGCTCTCATAACAGATCGGACGGCTCTGCTCTCATAACAGATCGGACGGCTCTGCTCTCATAACAGATCGGACGGCTCTGCTCTCTAACAGATTAGACGGCTCTGCTCTCATAACAGATCAGACGGCTCTGCTCTCATAACAGATCGGACAGCTCTGCTCTCATAACAGATCAGACGGCTCTGCTCTCATAACAGATCTGTATATAATATATATTTAATATAATTAAGTCTACAGTGGTGGTGATGGTGTTTACAGCGGTGGTGGTGATGGTGTTTACAGTGGGGTGATGTTTACAGTGGTGATGATGGTGTTTACAGTGGTGATGATGTTTTCAGTGGTGATGGTGTTTACAGTGGGGTGATGTTTACAGTGGTGATGATGGTGTTTACAGTGGTGATGATGGTGTTTACAGTGGTGGTGGTGATGGTGTTTACAGTGGTGGTGGTGATGGTGTTTACAGTGGGGTGATGTTTACAGTGGTGGTGATGGTGTTTACAGTGGTGATGATGGTGTTTACAGTGGTGGTGATGATGGTGTTTACAGTGGTGGTGATGGTGTTTACAGTGGTGGTGATGGTGTTTACAGCGGTGGTGGTGATGGTGTTTACAGTGGGGTGATGTTTACAGTGGTGATGATGGTGTTTACAGTGGTGATGATGTTTTCAGTGGTGATGGTGTTTACAGTGGGGTGATGTTTACAGTGGTGATGATGGTGTTTACAGTGGTGATGATGGTGTTTACAGTGGTGGTGGTGATGGTGTTTACAGTGGTGGTGGTGATGGTGTTTACAGTGGGGTGATGTTTACAGTGGTGGTGATGGTGTTTACAGTGGTGATGATGGTGTTTACAGTGGTGGTGATGATGGTGTTTACAGTGGTGGTGATGGTGTTTACAGTGGTGGTGATGGTGTTTACAGTGGTGGTGGTGGTGTTTACAGTGGTGGTGATGATGTTTACAGTGGTGGTGATGGTGTTTACAGTGGTGGTGATGGTGTTTACAGTGGTGGTGGTGATGCTTACAGTGGTGGTGATGATGTTTACAGTGGTGATGATGGTGTTTACAGTGGTGGTGATGATGTTTACAGTGGTGATGATGGTGTTTACAGTGGTGGTGATGGTGTTTACAGTGGTGGTGATGATGTTTACAGTGGTGATGATGGTGTTTACAGTGGTGGTGATGGTGTTTACAGTGGTGGTGATGATGTTTACAGTGGTGGTGATGGTGTTTACAGTGGTGGTGATGGTGTTTACAGTGGTGATGATGGTAATCAGGGGTCTCCATCTCTACAACACACATTGTATTTACTATGAAACCCACCAGTGAAGCTACACGTGTCTTCTGAGTTTATCTGGATGTTGATGGTAAAATGTGGAAGATCTGAAAATACTAGGTTTTCTTTGGGGACTATTTGAACCTCACAGCGTCCTGCATGTATCCCTCCACCATGAATGGAGTTTAAGACTGAGATCTTCTCTAAACTATCATAAACAGCGTCTCAGAATCAGACAGTGTATTTCTAACATCTACTGTAAGAACTTTCTGTGAGGAGCTTTTAGAGGTGGACGTCTGGTTCCATTCACCTCCACTGTGAACAGTTCTGAGTGTTCCCCTTTAAACTTTCATGTTGTATTATTTTATGAAACTATTGTTAATAATTATATGAAGAGAAACACATTTTGTATTATACATTTCTGCATTGAGGGAGATACGTACCCTGGACGGATCCTTCAAAGAACCTGCAGCAACAGAGAGAGAGAGAGAGAGAGAGAGAGAGAGAAAGAGAGAGAGAGAGAGAGAGAGAGAGAGAGAGAGAGAGAGACAGAGAGAGAGAGAGAGAAAGAGAAAGAGAGAGAGAGAGAGAGAGAGAGTCAATAAATCTGAGCTTATTTAAACAATGCATCGTCTTATTTTAGCAGACAAACCAACAAACAGACACTTCTGGTTATGTTACACACACAGCTCACAGGACGACGAGCACATCTGCAGCTCACACATCACCTCCACTTTCCTAGAACACTCAGTTAGTACATCAACACAAAAGCACCATCAGAAGATCCCACACAGGCCAGTGTCATATGAAGCAGAAGGACTAACAGATGTATAACTTTACAAGCATGCAGAAGATCTGGACTCAGGACAAGCAGCTCAGTCCCGAGATCAGCCCTACACACCACAGCTGCCCTGAGTGATGCCTGAAACCTGATGCTTTGGACTGAGCATGTCCTAAAACATAGATCATGACTTTTTGTACAGGTAGGATACCTGTCAACCACAACGGCACACAGAGCCCCGCCCACGAGCGCATTCAACCAGTGCAGCTCAACAGCTGCGTCACAGTGTTAATAGGGGTGTAAGAAAATATTGAAAATATCAAAAATATCGAGATATTATGTTTGGTGATACTGTATCAATTCTCAAAAACTCAGTATCGATACACAGATTCCTGGCAGACAGTGAATCATTGTGTGTTGTGTTTAAACCTCTGACCACTAGATGTCAGTGTTGTAATTTTCAGCTCCACTCCAACATTAACAAGCAGCACAAGGGCGCAGTGCTATTGTAAACATTGATAAACCTGTTCATACAGTGGTGTGTTTTGATAGTAGGATTTGAAAACAGTCACAGTATATCACTTGCAGTTACTGCTTGCAGTATCAATATATATCGTGATATATTGAATCGTGACCGCCGTATCACAATACGTACTGTATCGCCAGGTTCTTGCCGACACACAGCTCTAGGTATTAATGTAGGATATCACTCCACACTCACATTTTAAAACTTAGCTATGTTCATGTGAGGGAAGTCTGGATACTTATGAATACCATGTCTTATTAATTACAACACACACACACACACACACACACACACACACACACACACACATATGCAGAGATGATGCAGACACAGTGAGCCAGTACGATACCTGCATCTCCGTTCTCTGTCACTGCCTCTACTGCCGCGGTGTGAGACGGTGGTGAAGATGAGACACAAAATGAGGACAAAACACAGAAATGTAAACAGAAATGTAGGACTGTCACGATTAATCACACTCGGGTAATCTAATACCTACCGTGTGGATTCACTGAGTAGCCTGTTTTTAATTTACAACAATTATATCCCTTCTTTTTTGGCTGCTGAACGTGGTTTCTCACCAACAGCTTCAGCCGTCTGTTTACTGTTCTCTCATTGGCTGCCTGTTCTTAAATGATCCAACCTGAAGCAGCACCTTCACCACCACTGACCAGAGATCAGAATACACAGCACTACTTCCTCATCCTCACATGCTGGACTGATTCAGCTCCACAATACAGTGACTCACCATCACCTCTTCAGGTACAAAGTGCTACTACAGTGACTCACTATCACCTCTTCAGGTACAAAGTGCTACTACAGTGACTCACTATCACCTCTTCAGGTACAAAGTGGTACTACAGTGACTCACTATCACCTCTTCAGGTACAAAGTGGTATTACAGTTACTCACTATCACCTCTTCAGGTACAAAGTGGTACTATAGTGACTCACTATCACCTCTTCAGGTACAAAGTGGTACTACAATGACTAACTATCACCTTTTTAGGTACAAAGTGGTATTACAGTGACTCACTATCACCTCTTCAGGTATAAAGTGGTACTACAGTGACTCACTATCACCTCTTCAGGTACAAAGTGGTACTACAATGACTAACTATCACCTCTTTAGGTACAAAGTGGTATTACAGTGACTCACTATCACCTCTTCAGGTACAAAGTGCTACTACAGTAACTCACTATCACCTCTTCAGGTACAAAGTGGTATTACAGAGACTTACTATCACCTCTTCAGGTACAAAGTGGTACTACAGTGACTCACTGTCGCCTCTTCAGGTACAAAGTGGTACAGCAGTGACTCACTGTCACCTCTTCAGGTACAAAGTGGTACTACAGTGACTCACTATCACCTCTTCAGGTATAAAGTGGTACTACAGTGACTCACTATCACCTCTTCAGGTACAACGTGATACTACAGGGACTCACTATCACCTCTTCAGGTACAAAGTGGTATTACAAGACAGGACAGGCTAGTGATGTAACCAGAGATAACCTGTAGACTATTTATTAGGCCAATTTGTTTTAGCCGATTATGTATTTTAATCAAGTTATTGTGACAGTCCTACAGAAATGCAACAAACGATATAGTGATGGGACACAAGTGTGAACACACAAACTTACACACTCACACACACACATAGAAAGCATGCATATTAATTGCACTCTTTACTCCATGACAGTGAAACATGTTCTAAATGTCAGACACAAGCCTGAGGAAAAGCACTACAGCAGAAAACACAGCAGCTTAAAAAAAATATGTAACCACAACAACAGGAGCTTCTAACAACAACCACAGGCTACCATCTAAAAGCCCTGGAGAACACTAGGGTGCACACATACCAACATTTGGTATCAGTATCAAGGATCAGGGGAGAAAGTGGTATCAGTGCATCCCTAGTGAATACTGAACACTTCATTAGCGCTCGCTAACACGGCTCTCTACAGCAGAGAGGAAGCTGTGGGGTTCTATTCCCCACTGCTGTCATAAGTGGGAGACGGGGGGTGTGATGTAACCTATCTGCATGCTTCATTCCCCTGAGTCACTCTGCTCATGTTGCACATATCTAGTCATTTAGTACAACTTTGTCCAGTCCAGTGGTACAGCCTGCGCTCTACACATACATATCTAGTCATTTGGTGCAGTTTAGTTCAGTGGTACGACTCTGGTCCTGTGCATACATATCTGGTCATTTAGTGTGACTCTGAACCCTTAACATTCATATCCAGTCATTTAGTGCAACTCTGTGCAGTTCAATATGACATGACTCTGGGACTAAGCATACATATCCAGTCTTTTAGCGTTACTCTGCTCAGTCCAGTGGTACAACTCTAGGCCTGAGCAGATATATCCAGTCTTTTAGCGGGACTCCGCTCAGTCCAGTGGTACTACTTTAGGCCTGAGCATGTATATCTAGTCTTTTAGTCTGGCTCCGCTCAGTCCAGTGGTACAACTTTAGGCCTGAGCATATATATGCAGTCATTTAGCATCACTCTGTCCAGTCCAGTGGTACAACTCTAGGCCTGAGCAGATATATCAAGTCTTTTAGTGGAACTCCGCTCAGTCCAGTGGTACTACTATAGGCCTGAGCATACATATCCAGTCTTTTAGTGGAACTCCGCTCAGTCCAGTGGTACTACTCTAGGCCTGAGCACATATATCCAGTCTTTTAGTGTGACTCCGCTCAGCCCAGTGGTACAACTCTAGGCCTGAGCACATATATCCAGGCTTTTAATGTGACCCAGCTCAGTCCAGTGGTACAACTCTAGGCCTGAGCATATATATCCAGGCTTTTAATGTGACCCAGCTCAGTCCAGTGGTACAACTCTAGGCCTGAGCATATATATCCAGGCTTTTAATGTGACCCAGCTCAGTCCAGTGGTACAACTTTAGGCCTGAGCATATATATGCAGTCATTTAGCATCACTCTGTCCAGTCCAGTGGTACAACTCTAGGCCTGAGCAGATATATTAAGTCTTTTAGTGGAACTCCGCTCAGTCCAGTGGTACTACTTTAGGCCTGAGCATGTATATCTAGTCTTTTAGTCTGGCTCCGCTCAGTCCAGTGGTACAACTTTAGGCCTGAGCATGTATATCTAGTCTTTTAGCGGGCCTCCGCTCAGTCCAGTGGTACAACTTTAGGCCTGAGCATATATATCCAGTCTTTTAGTGTGGTTCCGCTCAGTCCAGTGGTACAACTTTAGGCCTGAGCATACATATCCTGTCTTTTAACATGACCCAGCTCAGTCCAGTGGTACAACTCTAGGCCTGAGCATACATATCCTGTCTTTTAACATGACCCAGCTCAGTCCAGTGGTACAACTCTAGGCCTGAGCATACATATCCTGTCTTTTAACATGACCCAGCTCAGTCCAGTGGTACAACTCTAGGCCTGAGCATACATATCCTGTCTTTTAACATGACCCAGCTCAGTCCAGTTGTACAACTCTAGGCCTGAGCAGATATATCCAGTCTTTTAAAGTGACTTAGCTCAGTCCAGTGGTAGAACTTTAGGCCTGAGCACATATATCTAGTCTTTTAGTGTGGTTCCGCTCAGTCCAGTGGTACAACTCTAGGCCTGAGCATATATATTCAGTCTTTTAGTGTGAATACGCTCAGTCCAGTGGTACAACACTAGGCCTGAGCATATATATCCAGGCTTTTAATGTGACCCAGCTCAGTCCAGTGGTACGACTCAGTGGTGTCCTGTCGTGCAAATCTAAGCATGTGTATATGGTGATTTAGCGTGCCTCTGAGCATACACACCCAATCATTTAACAACAATAGATCCTCACATATTATACCTAGTCTATAGTTTGACCTTGGGTCTGGAGGTGTCATACTAAGTCCTCGGTTACTTCCTACTGTCGTCTCTGTAGGACGGTCAGCACACGTTTCAAATTCATAGCTGTCACTGGACATCTGTTGTTTGCTGTTTGCGGAGGATCGTAATAAAGCAGCACTCTGAAGCTGTTTGTCATCATCAAAGCAGAACAAAGCAACTTGTGAACGGTGAAAGTTTTTTGTGCTAGCTCTTCTAAACTAACTGGGTTCTGACAGATTTATCCTCAGATAGCTGTAATGATTGATGGAGATGTTAGTTTTCGTTGGAGTTGCCTCAGCAACAGGAAAGAACCATCAGCAGCTTTGCTCATAACTCCATTCAGAGAGTGAGAGAGAGAGAAGCAGCAGCAGTGCACAGCGCTGAGACCCGGAGCTAATAATAACCCCACTCTGCACACTCTGCACGCACTGAGTCGCAAATCCTGTCTGAGGGTTTGTTTGTGATGCTCAAGGATGAAAGCAGGAGTGCTGGTGAGATCTAACAGATGATCGTGGATTAAACCATTTAGGGTATTTATTGTGGTTCCCACTGTTTATTAAACAGCACAGAACAAACTGCGGCAGGTGTTTTAAGGTATATACCATAATACTTTCAGTTCTGAAGCTCCTCCTCGGCACCTGGGCTCATTTATCTTAGCAGTAAGTGAGTCTTTTTTGTGATAATACACTACATTGCCAAAAGTGTTCACTCACCCATCCAATTAATTGCCGTTCCAATCACTTCCACATCCACAGGTGTATAAACCTAGTCCTGCAGACTGTTTCTACACACATTAGTAAAGAGTGTGTCTCTCAGGAGCTCAGTGAACTCCAGCGTGGTACCGTGATAGGACGCCACCTGTGGAACAAGTCCAGTGGTGAAGTTTCCTCACTACTAAATATTCCACAGTGGACTGTCAGTGGTGTTAGAACAAAGTGGAAGTGATTGAGAACCACAGCAACTCAGACACCAAGTGGTAGAACACGTACAATGACAGAGCGGGTCAGCGGATGCTGAGGAGCATAGAGCACAGAGGTCACCAACTTTCTACAGAGTCCATCACTACAGACCTCCAAACTTCATGTGGTCTTCAGATCAGCTCAAGAACAGAGCGTAGAGAGCTTCATGGAATGGGTCTCCATGGCCGAGCAGCTGCATCCAAGCCTTACATCACCAAGAACAATGCAGAGCAGTGGATGCAGTGGAGTAAAGCACGCCAACACTGGACTCTAGAGCAGCGGAGACGTGTTCTCTGGAGTGACCAATCACGCTTCTCCATCTGGCAGTCTGATCGTCGAATCTGGGTTTGGCGGTTGCCAGGAGAACGGTACTTCTCTGACTGCGTTGTGCCGAGTGTAAAGTTTGGTGGAGGGGGGATCATAGTGTGGGGTTGTTTTTCAGGAGGTGGGCTCGGACCCTCAGTTCCAGTGAAAGGAACTCTTAACGCTTCAGCAGATCAAGACATTTCGGCTCCCAACTCTGTGGGGACAGTTTGGGGACGGCCCCTTCCTGTTCCAACATGACTGCCCACCAGTGCACAGAGCAGCTCCATAAAGACATGGAGGAGGAGTTTGGTGTGGAAGAACTTGACTGGCCTGCACAGAGTCCTGACCTCAACCTGATAGAACACCTTTGAGATGAATTAGAGCGGAGACTGTGAGCCAGACCTTCTCGTCCAACATCAGTGTCTGACCTCACTAAAGGTCTTCTGGAAGAACAGTTAAACATTCCCATAAACACTCTCCTAAATCGTGTGGAGAGACTTCCCAGAAGAGCTGAAGCTGTTATAGCTGCAAAGGGACATCATATTAAACCCCCAAATCATTCAAGTTTATATGCGTGTGAAGGAAGATGAGCAAATACTTTTGGCAATATAGACTATATTCTAAATAAAAAACATACATCAGCACATACACAGCAAAAAGAATGAACTTTAAAAAAAAATAGTAGTTGTTAACAGGCTAAGAGAGAGAGGACAAAGAGCTGTCAATCAAGCTGCTCATTAGCCATGCCCTAAAACTACTGACCAGGTCAGGTCAGGTCTGGTCAGTAGTTTTCAAGCCATGTTTAACCCTTTGATGCACAAGCTAAACAAACCCTGTATGTACTGCATGTACTGCTGTGTGCCTCTATGGTAAATCTATTCAAATCAGTTAATTTTATTATTTAATGTTCCAAGTGTTTATAAAAAAACTTGTTTTTGATCTTAAATAATTATTTAATACTTATTTATTTACTTCATGAACAGTGTTTGTAGATATGTTCATAGTATATATATATATATACACATATGTATATATACACAGTACATATATATACTTAGTGGCCAGTAAGTGGAAGTGAAAGGTACTACAGCAGAGGAAGCTACCCCTGCTGTTTTCTATAGAGGGCGGAGGAGCTCAGAGATCTAGTGATCTACAGCGACGCAGTGCAGGAGGAGGAGTGAAGCACAGCACTACACAGCAATCAAGACACTCAGAACACTTTCAAAGGCAAACTGGACTAACGGGCACTAGGGCTACTGCTGTACGCCGTACCAGAGGCTTTCTTCTGCTGGTCTTCCCACGTCACCTCTGATATCACAACACAAAGACAAACAGCAGGACATGAACAGCAGGACATTAGCAGGACGGGGCTCACAGTGATGCTCGATTGGAGCTGCTGA
>CM038703.1:53268028-53303028 GCA_021613375.1 Megaleporinus macrocephalus | reverse complement strand
AGACGCTGTACATAGGACAGTATCTCCAAACAGTAACCTTACAGCAGAGGACAGTAACGGCCTTTACTTTCAATGGAAGTGAATGGAACCAGAATTTCTATTAGTCCACTCATCAGAAAATCATATTAAAACTACATGTGAAAGTAAAAACAGAGAATAAAGTGGGGATACTTTCTTTTCTCGGGACAGTGACAATATTTATTTCACATCCTCAAAGACTTCAGTGACAATTTCAATGCTATTTAATATGAATCTATCAAATTTAATCATAAAAAGAGATAAAATATAGTTTTATATAGTTTCCACATAGTCGCTGTACGAAGACAAACAGTAACTTTACAGGAGAGGCCAAAAACTGTCTTCACTTTCAATGCAAGTCAATGGAACCAGAAAACTTTCCAAGTGATTTCGAAGCATTTCTATTGGTCCAATCACAAGGAATTTTATTTACAATGTGAAAGACAGCTGTCTCAGGTTTGTGTTTTTTTCTGAACAGCCACAATATTTATTACAGATCTTCAAAGACTATAATTACACTTTCAGTGCTGCTAAATATAAATAAATCTCATGTATCCTAGTTTGAAAATTCCAAAATGAGCTAAAGGGCACTTAACTGTCTCTCCAACATAGTAACTTTACAGGAGAGACCAAAAACTGCCTTTACTTTCAATGTAAGTCAATGGAACCAGAAAACTTTCCAAGTGATTTTGGAACATTTGCATTGGTCCCATTATTAGGAATTTTATTTACAATGTGAAAGACAGCTGTCGTATTCAAATGACATAGAAAATTAAAAATAGACAAAAATGAAGATATAAGCTGTTCTCAGGCCAGTGATGATTTGTTGGGATTTTGTGTTGAAAGGTTTGTTGGAGCTTTTTATTAATCAGTCAATTTTAACAATGAAGAGTTATTTAACAAATTGCGTAGAAAACTGAAAGTCAGCTAAAAGGCATCTTATTGCTACATAGTTTCTGTACAAAGAAAAACAAGTTTCAAAAACAGTAACTTTACAGCAGAGGACAGTAACGCTCTTTACTTTCAATGGAAGTGAATGAAACCAGAATTTCTGATAGTCTACTCATCAGGAAAAGTAAAAACACTGAAAAAACTGGAGATACTTGCTTCTTTCTGCACAGCAACAATATTCATTTTGGATCCTCGAAGACTATAATTATACTTTCAATGCTGTTAAATAATATAAATTATTAATATAAACACATCTCATGTATCCCAGTTTGAAAATTCAAAAATGAGCTATAAGACACTTAATTGTCTCTCCAACATAGTAACTTTACAGGAGAGACCAAAACTGTCTTTAATTTCAATGTAAGTCAATGGAACCAGAAAGCTTTCAAGGTGATTTCTGAGCATTTCTATTGGTCCCATCATTATGAAACTTTTTCACAATGGAAACGATGGCTATCGTATTCAAATGATATAGAAAAGTAAAAATAGACAAACATTTTGATACAAGAGATGATGGTATAGATTACGATCAAAAAAGCTTGATTACGATCAATACTACTGTCAGCTGTTACTCTTTTCAGATCTCTACCTGTTCTGCTGGAAGAAAACTGCCCTCTAGTGGCGTCACAATGATTGTGCTACAGCGCTACGCTCTACATTGCGGCCGAGCAGAGCCACTACAGCAGGAAAAGGTGAAATGCAATGAACACTAGGGTCAAAGTGTTTCCCAGAGTAAATAGAGGCTGATTGATTGATTGATTAATTGATTGATTTGTCATGTCACTACGAGAAGAAATGTCCGTCACGTGTTCGCTGCATTTCACTTTTCTTCATCTGCTCCGTCATTAATTCCTCTCCGCAGCTCTACAGTCGCTGAGCACAGCAGGTCAAGCTGCATGTTTGTCTGCTCTTGTTGTTTTCTATTAATTTAAATTATAATAAATAAACAAAAACTGTGTATTAAACAAATTCAGTTTAACCTGAAGATCAATCAACACAGCGCAGTCTGACCTGCCGTACCCAAACTTCTGACTGCTTCTACACCCTAATCAGCTTTACCAGTGACTGTCTGTGTGACTGGGGGCGGTGCTGGGGGCGGTGCTGGGGGCGGTGCTGGGGGCGGTGCTGGGGGTGGTGCTGGGGGCGGGGCCGGGGGCGGAGCAGCTGACTGAGGCAGGGATCCTGCTGCTGCATCATTAACCGATCAGTTGCGGATCAAAGAAAGAAAACAGATCAGAAAGACGTTACGAGGAAAACAACAACAACTCACAACAACAAACCACTTCAATCAGCCCTTTGATGTCATACGTCACTAAACACACGCCGTCGCCAGGTTAACAGACAGAGATCAATTATTGATCACAGAGGGAAATTCAAGACCTCCACATTTAACCCAACATAACCCAACACGCAGATACACACACACACACACACACACACTAGTGAACACACACACTAGGGGCAGCGAAACACTCACAAATACACACACTAGTGAACATACACACTAGGGGCAGCGAAACACTGACATATACACACACTAGGGGCAGTGAAACACTCACATATACACACACACTAGTGAACAGACACACTAGGGGCAGCGAAACACTCACATATACACACACTAGGGGCAGTGAAACACTCACAAATACACACACTAGTGAACATACACACTAGGGGCAGCGAAACACTGACATATACACACACTAGGGGCAGTGAAACACTCACATATACACACACACTAGTGAACAGACACACTAGGGGCAGCGAAACACTCACATATACACACACTAGGGGGCAGTGAAACACTCACATATACACACACTAGTGAACACACACTGGGGCAGTAAAACACTCACATATACACACACACTAGTGAACAGACACACTAGGGGCAGCGAAACACTCACATATACACACACTAGGGGGCAGTGAAACACTCACATATACACACACTAGTGAACAGACACACTAGGGGCAGCGAAACACTGACATATACACACACTAGGGGCAGTGAAACACTCACATATACACACACACTAGTGAACAGACACACTAGGGGCAGCGAAACACTCACATATACACACACTAGGGGGCAGTGAAACACTCACATATACACACACTAGTGAACACACACTGGGGCAGTAAAACACTCACATATACACACACACTAGTGAACAGACACACTAGGGGCAGCGAAACACTCACATATACACACACTAGGGGGCAGTGAAACACTCACATATACACACACTAGTGAACAGACACACTAGGGGCAGTGAAACACTCACATATACATACACACTAGTGAACACACACTGGGGCAGTGAAACACTCACATATACACACACACTAGTAAACACACTGGGGCAGTGAAACACATATACACACACTAGTGAACAGACACACTAGGGGCAGTGAAACACTCATACATACACACTAGTGAACACACACTGGGGCAGTGAAACACTCACACATACACACACTAGTGAACACACACTAGGGGCAGTGAAACACTCATACATACACACTAGTGAACACACACTAGGGGCAGTGAAACACTCATACATACACACTAGTGAACACACACTAGGGGCAGTGAAACACTCACATATACACACACACTAATGAACAGACACACTAGGGGCAGTACAACACTCACATATACACATACTAGTGAACAGACACACTAGAGTTCGGTGAGGGGGAGGGCAGCAGGGGGAGCAGTCAGGGGTTAGGGGTCTTGCTCATGAGCTCTTCAGTCGTGTCATGTCAGTTCATGGGATCAAACCGGCAACCTTCTGTTCACAAGGCTGGTACCCCAACCTCCAGCTCACGACTACCCCAGTAGATGATCCCGCAGCTTTACAGGTGTGTGTGTCAGTTCAGGTGCAGCAGTAAAGCTCTGATACTGCAGTACCTGAAGCGGCCTACAGGTGTCAGTGTTTCCTAACTAAACTACTGCAAAAGCACCACATTCATCCACACACTTAACACAAACTAGATCTCTACTCAGACGTGAAAGTCTGACCAAATGACCAACACGTCCTGTACAGAGACACAATGTCCATGGTGTAACCCGCCCTCGCCTGATGACGCTGGGATTGGCTCCAGCCCCCCTCCTCCCCATTTTTTTATGGTTCAGGCTTTAAATAGTTAATCAAGCATAAACAACAAACATGATCAACCAATCAGCTCATTAGGCCAGTTCTGGCTTGAACTTCAATAGTTGCTGCCCCGTTAGTCAGGGTCACGGGGCGGCTGGAGCCAACCCAGCGTCATTGGGCGAAGGTGGGGTACACCATGGACAGGTCACCAGTCCATCACAAGGCCAACACACACTCACACACACACTCACACCTACGGGCAGTTCAGAGTGAGGATCCTAACATACATGTGTTTGGACTGTGGTAGAAAACCACTACACCACCGTACTAACCACTACACCACCATACTAACCACTACACCACCGTACTAACCACTACACCACCATACTAACCACTACACCACCGTACTAACCACTACACCACCGTACTAACCACTACACCACCATACTAACCACTACACCACTGTACTAACCACTACACCACCGTACTAACCACTACACCACCGTACTAACCACTACACCACCATACTAACCACTACACCACCGTACTAACCACTACACCACCATACTGACCACTACACCACCATACTAACCACTACACCACCGTACTAACCACTACACCACCATACTAACCACTACACCACCGTACTAACCACTACACCACCATACTAACCACTACACCACCGTACTAACCACTACACCACCATACTAATCACTACACCACAGTACTAACCACTACACCACCATACTAACCACTACACCACCGTACTAACCACTACACCACTGTACTAACCACTACACCACCGTACTAACCACTACACCACCATACTAACCACTACACCACCATACTAACCACTACACCACCATACTAACCACTACACCACCGTACTAACCACTACACCACCGTACTAACCACTACACCACTATACTAACCACTACACCACTATACTAACCACTACACCACCATACTAACCACTACACCACCATACTAACCACTACACCACCGTACTAACCACTATACCACCGTACTGACCACTACACCACCATACTAACCACTACACCACCATACTGACCACTACACCACCATACTGACCACTACACCACCGTACTAACCACTACACCACCATACTAACCACTACACCACCATACTGACCACTACACCACCATACTGACCACTACACCACCGTACTGACCACTACACCACCGTACTGACCACTACACCACCATACTAACCACTACACCACCATACTAACCACTACACCACCTTACTGACCACTACACCACCGTACTAACCACTACACCACCATACTAACCACTACACCACTATACTAACCACTACACCACCATACTAACCACTACACCACTATACTAACCACTACACCACTATACTAACCACTACACCACCATACTAACCACTACACCACCATACTAACCACTACACCACCATACTAACCACTACACCACTATACTAACCACTACACCACCATACTAACCACTACACCACCATACTGACCACTACACCACCATACTGACCACTACACCACCATACTAACCACTACACCACCATACTAACCACTACACCACCATACTGACCACTACACCACCGTACTAACCACTACACCACCATACTAACCACTACACCACCGTACTAACCACTACACCACCATACTAACCACTACACCACCATACTAACCACTACACCACCATACTAACCACTACACCACTATACTAACCACTACACCACCATACTAACCACTACACCACCGTACTAACCTCTACACCACCATACTAACCACTACACCACCATACTAACCACTACACCACCATACTAACCACTACACCACCATACTAACCACTACACCACCGTACTAACCACTACACCACCATACTAACCACTACACCACCGTACTAACCACTACACCACCGTACTAACCACTACACCACCATACTAACCACTACACCACCGTACTAACCACTACACCACCATACTAACCACTACACCACCATACTAACCACTACACCACCGTACTAACCACTACACCACCATACTAACCACTACACCACCGTACTAACCACTACACCACCGTACTAACCACTACACCACCGTACTAACCACTACACCACCATACTAACCACTACACCACCGTACTAACCACTACACCACCGTACTAACCACTACACCACCATACTAACCACTACACCACCGTACTAACCACTACACCACCGTACTAACCACTACACCACCATACTAACCACTACACCACCATACTAACCACTACACCACCATACTAACCACTACACCACCATACTAACCACTACACCACCATACTGACCACTACACCACCATACTAACCACTACACCACCGTACTAACCACTACACCACCATACTAACCACTACACCACCGTACTAACCACTACACCACCGTACTGACCACTACACCACCGTACTAACCACTACACCACCATACTAACCACTACACCACCATACTAACTACTACACCACCATACTAACCACTACACCACCATACTAACCACTACACCACCGTACTAACCACTACACCACCATACTAACCACTACACCACCGTACTAACCACTACACCACCGTACTAACCACTACACCACCATACTAACTACTACACCACCATACTAACCACTACACCACCGTACTAACCACTACACCACCGTACTAACCGAGTCCAGCACATCAGAGGGAGTAAACAAACAAAGCCCATATAAACACACACAGACTAACACACACACAAAAGCTAGGCTCTAAAAGGACTGGGGTCAGTAAACAGGCTGGACTAACAGCTCCACTACACGAGAAGCAGAAGCCAGACGTCTGACGAGACCAGCGACGAAGACATACAGCTCAGAAACTACCAGACTAGAGATACTGAGGGTCTCTGAACACAGAGACACACTGAGACACAGCCAGCACACGCAGGCCAGGAGTTACAGACCTTCATAAGGCTCTGGCACTCCCTCTCCACCATCTGGGAAAAGAGGGGGGGTGAAGAACAGAGTATGATAAACGTGTGGAGCCGTCACTTTAAATAATCAGCACTCCTGCAGAAGCACTCCTGCAGAAGCACTCCTGCAGAAGCACTCCTGCAGAAGTCCGTATACAGTACTGTGCAAACGTCTTACACACCAAAGCAAACCGGAGGTTCAATAAGAAACCAGCAGGAACATGGTCTGAGCTTTGAAGGTGTTTACAGTGAACCACTTCATACCTGTACCTGCACTCACTGTCCAGTTCATCAGCCGCTGTGAGCGGATCAGACACCTCAGTGTCACTGCTGGACTGAGAATCGTCCACCAACCATCTACAAGGTGGACCAGCAAGTAGTAGGAGTGTCTGATAGAGTGGACAGTGAGTGGACACAGTGTTTAAGTCGCCGGTTAGATCAGGTGTGCTTACTGCCCACTAGTGTGTGTATGTGATATGTTTCACTACTCCTTTGTGTGAGTGTGTGTTCACTAGTTTATGTGTATGTGGGTGTTTCACTGCCCCCTAGTGTGTGTGTTCATGTGGGCGATTCACTATTTAAATAAATAAATAGATAAATAAATAAATAGATAGATAAATAAATAGATAAATAAATAAATAAATAAATAAATAAAGGTTATTTATCTTTCTAAATGCGTCTACAACTTTTGCACAGCACTGTATCTTCTCACGAAGGCCCTCCAGACCTGAACACTCTGCTATCGGTTCCACATTCTTCATCGTCACCATCACCTGGACGCAGGTTTACTCACCCTCAGCATTTTAAACACACAGGTTCTGCAGGTCTGTCACTTCATTAACATGATATAAACACTCAACTGAGCTCCAACATCTCACACTGTACACGTGCAGCACTGAGAAGAGACGCAGGGAAGTTCCTCACCTCCAGCGTGCACATCACTTCCTTCACACCAAACACATTCATACGTTTAACAGAGTGAAGGACGATGATGTAACACACTGGCATCAGGGAACCGCACCGCATCTCTTCCCCCGTCCTCTATTCTCTACTCACTTCTGTCCACGGACCCCTTCGGAGGGACCTGCGGGAGCTGCCGTCCTCTCCGCCCAGACACGGGGGTGCTGGTGGGACTGGTTTGGACCGATCCGGTGCGGGGGTTCGCCCTGAGGGACACAGCAGCGGTTAATACAAGCACGAAAACTTCCCCGAACCACAGCGGTGGCGGCACAGCATAGCAGCTCAGGCTGAAGGGCAGGCCCAGAAAATAGAGCCACAGTAAGAATTCCAGCGTTAATGAAAAGCAGTAAAGGAGCTGGAGCGGAATCGTTTAATGAAGACGTACAGAGTCACAGCACCTACATACGAGGTTCAGGACTGAGAGTCAAACTTTGGCACATGTTTACGAAAGAAAAACCCTGCAAAACAGTGTGGCACAAAACACAACCGTGAACTTAAAGACCACCACCACGTACGTCACCGCATCAGAGCATGCAGTTCCGGGTAAACGTGTCAGAGTCATGTGCATTTCGGCCGCCGAACCAAAGTTACAAGCCAAGGAAATGCACATCAACCAAACAATAAATGAGCTTCATAGCACCTCCCGAGCTTCGGGGCACACGTGGGGGTCAGATTTGTGCGTATGCACCGTCACCAGGCCGGCGCTGGGCCGATGCCGGGCCAACGTCGGTCCGACGCTGGGCCGATGCCGGGCCAACACCGGGCCGATGCTGGGCCAACACTGGGCAGACACTGGGCCGACACTGGGCCAACACTGGGCCAACACCGGTCCGACGCTGGGCCGATGCCGGGCCGACGCTGGGCCAACACTGGGCAGACACTGGGCCGACACTGGGCCGACACTGGGCCGACACTGGGCCGACACTGGGCCGATGCAGGGCCAACACAGGGCAGACACTGGGCCAACCCTGGGCCAACCCTGGGCTGACACTGGGCCAACCCTGGGCTGACACTGGGCCAACCCTGGGCTGACACTGGGCCAACCCTGGGCTGACACTGGGCAAACACTGTGCTGTGGGTGCCGCGATATCTGGCGTATCGCGTCCCGTGTAGCGAGAAGAGGCCGACGTGTGTAATTGTCCATGCCCCCGCGTCTCGAGAGGTATTATGAAGTCGGCAACAGGAGCAGCTTCGAAAGTGGCACAGCTTGGAAATGGGCTGCAGGGAGAGTGAGAAGCTGTGCATGGCGTCCGTCAGCCACCGGAGTGCAACCAAAACAGGGTGCTGTCAAACGATAAATGTTAGTAGGTTCGAACCAAATCAAAGAAAGGAAACAAACCGAAAAAACATAAAGAGGATGCCAGATCCACACCTTTATATCCCCCCGGAGGAATATAAGCAGTGTGTCTATAACAATACACAACCCAAAAAAACGAGAACGTTAGTAGCGACTACCACCACCATGTTTCTACTCTACTGATGGAGACAAATCAAAGGCAGCGCCGCAGAAAACGGAGGTCGGGAAAGAAAAAAAGAAAAGCGAGGGGGGGGGGAGTGGGGGAAGGCATTCAGAAGTGAGAGAGTCGAATGGGTCGGGGTTAGTCGCTGTGATTGGTCAGGGTCACCTCGTTAAGGCAGGAGAGGGAGGGGCTGATCTCCCGGAGTGTAAAGACGGCATGGACCTCATGTAGCCCGACTCTGGACGCTCGGACGAGCGCGAGCGCGTGTAGACCGGTCTCTCCATCATGGCCCGCTGGTCAGCTGACCTGGACCTGTAATGCCGGTCCACCATGCCACGGCTATACCTGCGGAAGGTTAGTCAAGGGAGGAGCGTTCATACCAACGAGGCCACAGGCTCACACGGCCGACACGTGATGAAGACTTAGATCCTGTAGAAACACTCGGGGGGCAACGACGTGCAGCGCTGAGAACTTCAGAACAGAGCATATATATATATATACTTATTAGTTACTGAGTTAACCCTCTATTGCATGCTGTTGCTATATGGCAACAATGACTTTTGTTTTAATAAAAGCCAGTACATAATCATGTTTTTAACCCTTTGATGTACGAGCTAAACAAACCCCTCCTAACGCACAGTATGGCTAAACTCTCCCCGTATTCATTTCCTATGTTACCTATGTTACCTATGTTACCTATGTATGAGAATAAAATCTCAGTCGGGTCACTTCTGAGCCAGGCTGTGCATCAAAGGGTTAATTGTGGAAAAAAGGTCTTTTACTTTAAACAATAGACTTGATAACCTTTCATACTGAGGACCCGTCCTACCACGGACCCATCCTACCCCAGCCTACTGAGGCCTCATCCTACCAAGGACCTGTCCTATTGTGGACCCATCCTACTGAGTACCTGTCCTATTGTGGACTTATCCTACTGAGTACCTGTCCTATTGTGGACTAATCCTACCGAGCACCTGTCCTATTGTGGACCCATCCTACTGAGTACTAGTCCTATTGTGGACTTATCCTACTGAGTACTAGTCCTATTGTGGACCCATCCTACTGAGTACCAGTCCTATTGTGGACTTATCCTACTGAGTACCAGTCCTATTGTGGACTCATCCTACCGAGTACCTGTCCTATTGTGGACTCATCCTACCGAGTACCTGTCCTATTGTGGACCCATCCTACTGAGTACCAGTCCTATTGTGGACCCATCCTACCCCAGCCTACTGAGGCCTCATCCTACCAAGGACCTGTCCTATTGTGGACCCATCCTACTGAGTACCTGTCCTATTGTGGACTTATCCTACTGAGTACCTGTCCTATTGTGGACTAATCCTACCGAGCACCTGTCCTATTGTGGACCCATCCTACTGAGTACTAGTCCTATTGTGGACTTATCCTACTGAGTACTAGTCCTATTGTGGACCCATCCTACTGAGTACCAGTCCTATTGTGGACTTATCCTACTGAGTACCAGTCCTATTGTGGACTCATCCTACCGAGTACCTGTCCTATTGTGGACTCATCCTACCGAGTACCTGTCCTATTGTGGACCCATCCTACCGAGCACCTGTCCTATTGTGGACTCATCCTACCGAGTACCTGTCCTATTGTGGACTCATCCTACCAAGCACCTGTCCTATTGTGGACCCATCCTACTGAGTACTAGTCCTATTGGGGACCCATCCTACTGAGTACTAGTCCTATTGTGGACTTATCCTACTGAGTACCTGTCCTATTGTGGACTCATCCTACCGAGTACCTGTCCTATTGTGGACCCATCCTACCGAGTACCTGTCCTATTGTGGACTCATCCTACCGAGTACCTGTCCTATTGTGGACCCATCCTACCGAGTACCTGTCCTATTGTGGACTCATCCTACCGAGCACCTGTCCTATTGTGGACTAATCCTACTGAGCACCTGTCCTATTGTGGACTCATCCTACTGAGTACCAATCCTATTGTGGACCCATCCTACTGAGTACCTGTCCTATTGTCGACCCATCCTACCAGGAACCTGTCCTATTGTGGGTAGGACGGGTCCTCAGTATTCCTAACGAGAACCTGTCCTATTGTGGACCCATCCTACCGAGTACCTGTCCTATTGTGGACCCATCCTATCAAGAACCTGTCCTTTTGTGGACCCATCCTACCGAGGACACTTCCTACCGAGTACCTGTCCTATTGTGGACCCATCCTACCGAGTACCTGTCCTATTGTGGACCCATCCTACCGAGGACAGATTTCTATACGCACTATATTCTATATTTTCTAATATTTCTATTATTTATGACTTTTAAACATTTTGTAGCAACAATTTATGCAATAAAGGGTTAATTATCAAAAATATAACCAAATCTTGAATTAAAAAAACACTAGTGTGTGTGTTTAGGTGTAAAACCTAAAAACAAAATAGACGTCGTTACACCCCGAGTACATTTTTAAACAGAAAACATGTCCAGAATGAAACTACAGGTCAACAAGCACGTCATCATTGTTGGAATGTATCGACACTGAACACATGAAAACAGAAGGAGATAAACCAACACGCAGCACCTGTGAGGAGAAAAGGAGCCACTCAAACACTTAAACAGCAAAAAAACCCATAAAGTTCTCCAAACGCTGGTTCTTCACCTACTACACTGCACTGTTCTAAGCAGCTACTCCTCAGTAGAACGTCTACACTACTGCGTTACCTCAGATCCTCCTCGTAGCGCTCATGATTAGCAGGAAACTCCGGGACGTTGTCCTCTCTATGAAAGTACAAGAAACTCCGCTGTTAACAGACTCTCTCAGCCCTTCTCCACCAGCAAGGAACCGGTTCTGATCCAGTTCAGGCACCTGATTTAGAACCATTCTGCAAATTCCCTCCAAAAATTAACCAGTTCCCTAAAAAGTTTGTTCCCAGATGGAACCAAAGAATAGAAGCTTACTGCTTACTAGCACTAGTTCTAAAAAGCCTAACCTGAACCAAGATCCAGGGTTCTCTTTGGTTCAAAGGGGCTAAAAAGGAAGTTTCGACCAACGTGGAACCGGTTCTGCTCTAGTTTGTGCAAGTAATTTTAAACCATTTGGCTCATTTCCACCAAAAAGAACCCAAAGAACCTCTAAGAGGTTTCGTTCCCAGCTGGAACCATAGAATAGAATCTTTTTGAACTGTAACCTGTTGGTGGCGTATCCTTCGACCTCCCTTGGCTTCAATAAACAATGGTGCAAGTGCAGGCTGGTTTCATGAGCACCACCAAAGTTCTAAGATCTTTGCCTGAACTGAACCAACTCAGGATCCTCAGGAAGGAGTATAAAAGCATGACGGAGAACTTTTGAGAAGAACCGTGGCTCCAAACGAGAAGCTCTCTAAGAGCAGGTAGAACTACTGAGAGGAAGCGCTACAAAATTCTGTAGTTCCAATGTGGAACTGCTTCTGTACCAGCTTGCCCAACCAATTTTGAACCATTTGGCTCATTAAGAACCGCTGTTTCGTTCCCAGCTGGAACCAAAGAATGGAAGCTTGTTTGAACTGTAACAGTATCTGTTGGCGTGTGAGTTGTTGAAAGAGAAGCAACAGGGACACCCTGGAACAGCGAGCAGTGTCTGCTAAAGATCTACATCTTCTTATCTTCAGTAGTTGATCCAGGTTTCCTTGTAACTACTGTTTACTACCACTGTACAACGCCCCCTATTGGTGGCGTATCCTTCAACATATCTTGGCTTCAATAAAAACTGGTGCAAGTGCAGGCTGGTTCCACCAAAGTTCTAAGAAGCCTGAACTAAACTAACTCAGGGTCCTCAGGAGGGAGTATAAAAGCATGAGGAAGAACCTTTGAGAAGAACCTTGACTCCAAACGAGAAGCTCTCTAAGAGCAGGTAGAACTTCTGACGATCTTATCCGTCTTCTTATCTCTAAGAGTTGATCCAAGTTTGCAGTACTATTACTGTTTACTACTGTCTACTACTGTTTACTCCCGGTGTGCAGCGCCCCCTGTTGGTGATGTATCCTTTGACATTCCTTGGTTCCATAAAAACTGGTGCAAACACAGGTTCTAAGAAGGTCCTAAGAAGCCTGAACTGGACCAGGGTTCTCATTGGTTGAGAAGGGCTATTTCTGAACCTACTACTCTGAAGACTTGCCAGTGGAGGGTGGGCAAACTGAGGGGTCTCTAATGTTCTTCTAATGAAGTACTTGCTGTTACACACAACTGGGACTGTTTAGATACGGAGGCTAATCAGAAAACCACACACTGGGTCTGTCTTAATCCTAGTGAGCTCCCTAGGTAGTGCACTAACTCTGTATCCTCATAAGATGCTCTGGTTAGAGAGAGACTTGGTCGTGGTTTGTTCCCGCCCACTGCACGTGAGCGGTGTTTACTGACCTCAGCTGCAGCGTCTCCTCAGCAGTTCAGCTTCATGGGTTCTCCTACTGTGGGTTTTTACACTCAGCTATCTTGAACCTGTGTACATGACCACTTGTATTCACTCAGCTATCTAGAACCTGCTTACACTACCACTCATATTTACAGTCAGCTATCCAGAACCTGCTTACGCTACCACTCATATTTACACTCAGCTATCTATAACCTACTTATACTATCACACATATTTACACTCAGCTATCTAGAACCTGCTTATACTATCACACATATTTACACTCAGCTATCTATAACCTACTTATACTATCACACATATTTACACTCAGCTATCTATAACCTACTTATACTATCACACATATTTACACTCAGCTATCTATAACCTACTTATACTATCACACATATTTACACTCAGCTATCTAGAACCTGCTTACACTACCACTAATATTTACATTCAGCTATCTATAACCTGCTTATACTATCACACATATTTACACTCAGCTATCTATAACCTACTTATACTATCACACATATTTACACTCAGCTATCTATAACCTGCTTATACTACCACTCATATTTACACTCAGCTATCCAGAACCTGCTTACACTACCACTCATATTTACACTTAGCTATCTATAACCTACTTATACTATCACACATATTTACACTCAGCTATCTAGAACCTGCTTACACTACCACTAATATTTACATTCAGCTATCTATAACCTGCTTATACTATCACACATATTTACACTCAGCTATCTATAACCTACTTATACTATCACACATATTTACACTCAGCTATCCAGAACCTGCTTACACTACCACTCATATTTACACTCAGCTATCTATAACCTGCTTATACTACCACTCATATTTACACTCAGCTATCCAGAACCTGCTTACACTACCACTCATATTTACACTCAGCTATCTAGAACCTGCTTATACTACCACTCATATTTACACTCAGCTATCCAGAACCTGCTTACACTACCACTCATATTTACACTCAGCTATCTAGAACCTGCTTATACTATCACACATATTTACACTTAGCTATCTATAACCTACTTATACTATCACACATATTTACACTCAGCTATCTAGAACCTGCTTACACTACCACTCATATTTACACTTAGCTATCTATAACCTACTTATACTATCACACATATTTACACTCAGCTATCTAGAACCTGCTTACACTACCACTAATATTTACATTCAGCTATCTATAACCTACTTATACTATCACACATATTTACACTCAGCTATCTAGAACCTGCTTACACTACCACTCATATTTACACTCAGCTATCTATAACCTGCTTATACTATCACAAATATTTACAATTAGCTATCTAGAACCTGCTTACACTACCACTAATATTTACATTCAGCTATCTAGACCCTGCTTACACTACCACTCATATTTACATTCAGCTATCTAGAACCTGCTTACACTACCACTCATATTTACACTCATCTATCTATAACCTGCTTATACTATCACAAATATTTACAATTAGCTATCTAGAACCTGCTTACACTACCACTAATATTTACATTCAGCTATCTAGACCCTGCTTACACTACCACTCATATTTACATTCAGCTATCTATAACCTACTTATACTATCACACATATTTACACTCAGCTATCAAGAACCTGCTTACACTACCACTCATATTTACACTCAGCTATCCAGAACCTGCTTACACTACCACTCATATTTACACTCAGCTATCTAGAACCTGCTTACACTACTACTCATATTTACACTTAGCTATCTATAACCTGCTTACACTACCACTAATATTTACATTCAGCTATCTATAACCTGCTTACACTACCACTAATATTTACATTCAGCTATCTAGATCCTGCTTACACTACCACTTATATTCACTCAGCTATCTAGATCCTGCATACACGACCACTTGTATTTACTCAGCTATCTAGAACCTGCTTACACTATCACTCATATTCACACTCAGCTATCCAGAACCTGCTTACACTACCACTCATATTTACACTCAGCTATCTAGAACCTGCTTATACTATCACACATATTTACACTTAGCTATCTATAACCTACTTATACTATCACACATATTTACACTCAGCTATCTAGAACCTGCTTACACTACCACTCATATTTACACTTAGCTATCTATAACCTGCTTATACTATCACACATATTTACACTTCGCTATCTAGAACCTGCTTACACTACCACTAATATTTACATTCAGCTATCTATAACCTACTTATACTATCACACATATTTACACTCAGCTATCAAGAACCTGCTTACACTACCACTCATATTTACACTCAGCTATCCAGAACCTGCTTACACTACCACTCATATTTACACTCAGCTATCTAGAACCTGCTTACACTACCACTCATATTCACACTCACAGGTTTTGAGACAGACCCAGTGTCTACTCTACACAACTACACAAAAGCTACTGTTATATATCACTACCTCTCCGTATCTGTGGACGGCTCAATCTCTATCCTGGGGCAGGTCCTACTGGAGAGACCAACCTCAGCATTACCGTCTCACACCAGCAGGAGGAGCAGTGGTTTAAACACGTTTCAGAGTAACAGACAGGGGGAGTATGGAATGCAGAGTATGGTGACGGTGTGAAGGGGAGGTTTAGGAGGAAGGAGACGCTGGCAGTCAAAAGTTTGGGCACAAGCCCTCATTTCCACAAACGTGAACACATTTTAAACTCAGTGAACTCAGAATCTATTTTGGAGTGTATGAAATGACACAGGGACCCAAAAGGTGTAAAAGTAGCCCCCCTCGATTGGTGGAGCTTCATGAGGGGTGACCTGGGACGCACTGGATGCCAACTGGACTAAAGAACATACACTTTCAGTTAAATGCAAAAGTTACATTGTTCATATGTGGGTGTTTCACTGCCCCCAGTGTGTGTGTGTTCACTAGTGTGTGTGTATGTGGGTGTTTCACTGCCCCCAGTGTATGTGTTCACTAGTGTGTGTGTTTATGTGGGTGTTTCACTGCCCCCAGTGTGTGTGTGTTCACTAGTGTGTGTGTATGTGGGTGTTTCACTGCCCCCAGTGTATGTGTTCACTAGTGTGTGTGTATGTGGGTGTTTCACTGCCCCCAGTGTGTGTGTTCACTAGTGTGTGTGTATGTGGGTGTTTCACTGCCCCCAGTGTGTGTGTGTTCACTAGTGTGTGTGTTTATGTGGGTGTTTCACTGCCCCCTGGTGTGTGTTCACTAGTGTGTGTGTTTATGTGGGTGTTTCACTTCCCCCTGGTGTGTGTGTTCACTAGTGTGTGTGTATATGTGTTCACTAGTGTGTGTGTGTATGTGGGAGTTTCACCGCCCCCTGGTGTGTGTGTTCACTAGTGTGTGTGTATATGTGTTCACTAGTGTGTGTGTGTATGTGGGTGTTTCACCGCCCCCTGGTGTGTGTGTTCACTAGTGTGTGTGTATATGTGTTCACTAGTGTGTGTGTGTATGTGGGTGTTTCACCGCCCCCTGGTGTGTGTGTGTGTGTGTATATGAAACTAAGATCTTTAAGGTAGGTGTGTTTAAACTTTGACTGATACTGGAACAGTAGAATCTAATGTTATTAACTATCATGTTGGGTTTATGAGGGATAAACGGTGTGATTCTCCTGTACGTGGTTCAGAACTCTTACCTGTAATCGTCACAGGTGCCGTTCATGACGTGATTGGGCCACGGAGGGGGGGCGTGGTCGGGGCCATTGTAATGTCTTTGTTTAAGGAATGGAAAGCAGAATGAAGGTTTGAGTTGAAGAAAGGAGAGCAGCACTGCTAGACTACAGCTTCTGGCCTACGTTCCTGAACTCAGTCACCAACAACTCATCAACACTCATCACTCATCAACACTCATCACTCAACTCTCATCACTCATCAACACTCATCAACTCTTATTACTCATCAACACTCATCACTCATCAACTCTCATCACTCATCAACTCTCATCACTCATCACTCATCAACACTCATCACTCAACACTCATCACTCATCAACTCTCTTTACTCATCAACACTCATCACTCATCAACACTCATCACTCATCAACACTCATCACTCAACTCTCATCACTCATCAACACTCATCAACTCTTATTACTCATCAACACTCATCACTCATCAACTCTCATCACTCATCAACTCTCATCACTCATCACTCATCACTCAACACTCATCACTCATCAACTCTCTTTACTCATCAACACTCATCACTCATCAACACTCATCACTCATCAACTCTCATTACTCATCAACACTCATTACTCATCAACACTCATCACTCATCAACTCTCATCACTCATCAACACTCATCACTCATCAACACTCATCAACACTCATCACTCATCAACACTCATCACTCAACTCTCATCACTCATCAACACTCATCAACTCTTATCACTCATCAACACTCATCACTCATCAACACTCATCACTCATCAACACTCATCACTCAACTCTCATCACTCATCAACACTCATCAACTCTTATTACTCATCAACACTCATCACTCATCAACTCTCATCACTCATCAACTCTCATCACTCATCACTCATCAACACTCATCACTCAACACTCATCACTCATCAACTCTCTTTACTCATCAACACTCATCACTCATCAACACTCATCACTCATCAACTCTCATTACTCATCAACACTCATTACTCATCAACACTCATCACTCATCAACTCTCATCACTCATCAACACTCATCACTCATCAACTCTCATCACTCATCAACTCTCATCACTCATCAACACTCATCACTCAACTCTCATCACTCATCAACACTCATCACTCATCAACTCTCATCACTCATCACTCATCAACACTCATCACTCAACTCTCATCACTCATCAACACTCATCAACTCTTATTACTCATCAACACTCATCACTCAACACTCATCACTCATCAACTCTCATCAACACTCATCACTCATCAACACTCATCACTCAACTCTCATTACTCATCAACACTCATCACTCATCAACACTCATCAACTCAACTCTCATCACTCATCAACACTCATCACTCACCAACACTCATTACTCATCAACACTCATCACTCAACACTCATCACTCACCAACACTCATTACTCATCAACACTCATCACTCAACACTCATCACTCATCAACTCTTTTTACTCATCAACACTCATCACTCATCAACACTCATCACTCTTCAACACTCATCACTCTTCAACACTCATCACTCTTCAACACTCATCACTCATCAACACTCATCACTCACCAACACTCATCACTCATCAACACTCATCAACTCTCATTACTCATCAACACTCATTACTCATCAACACTCATCACTCATCAACACTCATCACTCATCAAGACTCATCACTCATCAACACTTATCACTCATCAACACTCATCACTCATCAACACTTATCACTCATCAACACTTATCACTCATCAACACTCATCACTCATCAACACTCATCACTCATCAACACTCATCACTCATCAACACTTATCACTCATCAACACTTATCACTCATCAACACTTATCACTCATCAACACTCATCACTCATCAACACTAATCACTCATCAACACTCATCACTCATCAACTCTCATCACTCATCAACACTCATCACTCATCAACACTCATCACTCATCAACGTAAAGGAAACTCGCCTGACACCTGTATTACACATCGGGGAACGGGGACGTCTACTGGAGCTCACACACTCCAACAGCCACTGAGCCACAGACTTTCAATACAGTAACCCAGTCAGGACTTCGCAGTAAACAAAGCACAGCTGTATGTACCAGTCTGGTTCACACTACACCATGTTAGCCTGATGTTCAGTCGCTGACTGTTTTTTGGAGGCCAATCGGTGATCACTTGGCGCTCGCTCGAGCTGTCGCTGAGTTTCGCCGAGTGGTCGCCGACTAATCGTAGACGTCTGTAAACGTCTAGCATGTTTAATATCTAGGCCAGTCGAATGTTCTACGTGGTGTTGCTGGTTCTCACATGTGTTTATTTCTCACCAGAGTTTAGTTCTCAGGTTTTTTGGACAGCAGCCAGATGAGTCGGCGGCTCTCCAGGGTGAAAGTTCTGTAATTGGTGACCCCGTGTCACCGATCAGTCATGTAGCGTGAAAGCCACAACAACTGAAAGACTCACCATCACAGCTCAACCAGTCTGTGTAGTGTGAACCAGGCACTGGAGGCAATGAACCAGTTGGCTGCTACAGCTACTGCTCTACTGGTGCTTTACCTCTCAGGAGATTCATAAGAGTCACTGAAGCCAGACATTCGCGCATCCCGCCTCATCCTCCTGAACACAGAACGACAAACAGTGAGACAGGGTTCCCCACACCATTACTACCACCACCACCACCACTATCACCACCACCACCACCACTATCACCACTATCACCACCACTATCACCACCACTACCACCACTACCGCCACCACCATCACCACTACCACCACCACTATCACCACTACCACCACCACCACCACTATCACCACTATCACCACCACTATCACCACTATCACCACCACTACCACCACCACCACCACCACTACCGCCACCACCACCACTATCACCACCACCACCACCACTATCACCACTATCACCACCACTATCACCACTATCACCACCACTATCACCACCACTACCACCACTATCACCACCACTACCGCCACCACCATCACCACTACCACCACCACTATCACCACTACCACCACCACCACCACTATCACCACCATCACCACCACTATCACCACTATCACCACCACTATCGCCACCACCACTACCACCACCACCACCACCACTACCGCCACCACCACCACTACCGCCACCACCACCACCACCACCACCACCACTACCACTACCGCCACCACCACTACCACCACCACTATCACCACCACCACCACCACTATCACCACTATCACCACCACTACCACTATCGCCACCACCACTACCACCACCACCACCACCACTACTGCCACCACCACTACCACCACCACCACCACCATCACCACCACCACCACCACCACTACCGCCACCACCACTACCACCACCACTATCACCACTACCACCACCACCACCACTACCACTACCGCCACCGCCACCACCACCACTACCACCAGAACCACCACTACCACTACCGCCACCACCACTACCACCACCACTATCACCACCACCACCACTACCACTACCGCCACCACCACTATCACCACTACCACCACCACCACCACTACCGCCACCACCACCACCACTACCACCACCACTATCACCACTACCACCACCACCACCACTATCACCACTATCACCACCACCACCACTACCGCCACCACTATCACCACTATCACCACCACCACTACCGCCACCACTATCACCACTACCACCACCATCACCACCACCACCACCACTACCACCACCACTACCGCCGCCACCACCACCGCCACCACCACTACCGCCACCACCACCGCCACTATCACCACTATCACCACCACCACCACCACTACCACTACCGCCACCACCACCGCCACCAAGGACTACAGCCTTAGAGTCCAGCTCACCACTGAGCCTCAACGACCATCACTTCTCATATATAAACCTTTAGCATCCTTTGTATATCATCACTGTCCAATGAAAAATATGTATCTAAATTTTTATTGTTGATTTTTATTTTTCTACATCACTTGAACGCGACAGCTGCCGTTTACATTGCCTGAAAACTGTGGACCAATAGAAATGCTACAAAATAGCTTGGAAAACATTCTGGTTCCATTGACTTACATTGAAAATAGAAAAAGTTCTTGCCGTTTCCTGTAAAACTGTAATTTCGGGGTTACTTCTTTTCTACTGGACAGCGACGGTATGTAGGTCAGTTGGAAGAAGACTCTTCAGTAGAGTCAGGAATACTAGAGTTCTGCTATAGGCTGTCTGCAGGAACAACACTCCTCGTAACTTCAACGTGACAGTGGGTTGGGTTAAACGAATGGGCTGGTCAAGGCTCAACCTGTCCATGGTTGTGACATCACAGCCGTCATCAGTGCCCCTGAGCCTACCAAATATAGCTTGCTGTGCTGGACTGTGTGGTCAGTGAGCGAGTGGGGCTCAGTGGTGAACTGGTGAATAAGCTTTAGGCTCACAACAACACAAGAGCTTGTTCCCACGGTGGTCCAATAGCAGCGCTAAGGGGGCACAGAGGGGGTCCAGTTAAAGGAAAACACTCACAGCACACTATGCAGGGAAAACCGGTTCTAGGACTAAACTGACTGATACTGTTGCTTAAACCAAACCAGCACTACATGAGGGGGCGTAGCACCTCTACACAAGCTGCCCTCTAACAGAGCCCCACAGCGGCCGGCTACCTGTCCAAACTCCCGTACGCCCCATCCGAGTAAGTTCGGGCCATCTTAGCGGAGCGCAGCAGCTTGAGAGCGTCCTCCCGATAGAGGGGGTACATGACGTTCCCGCTGCAGGAGCCGCAAAACACAGGGCAGAGCAGAACATCAGGAATGATACACTACACTTCACCTCCTCATATCTCCACCCACTGTCCACTGTATCAGCTCCACTGACCATACAGGAGCTCCACTCACTGTCCACTGTATCAGCTCCACTGACCATACAGGACCTCCACTCACTGTCCACTGTATCAGCTCCACTGACCATACAGGACCTCCACTCACTGTCCACTGTATCAGCTCCACTGACCATACAGGACCTACACTCACTGTCCACTGTATCAGCTCCACTGACCATACAGGACCTCCACTCACTGTCCACTGTATCAGCTCCACTGACCATACAGGACCTCCACTCACTGTCCACTGTATCAGCTCCACTGACCATACAGGACCTCCACTCACTGTCCACTGTATCAGCTCCACTGACCATACAGGACCTCCACTCACTGTCCACTGTATCAGCTCCACTGACCATACAGGACCTCCACTCACTGTCCACTGTATCAGCTCCACTGACCATACAGGACCTACACTCACTGTCCACTGTATCAGCTCCACTGACCATACAGGACCTCCACTCACTGTCCACTGTATCAGCTCCACTGACCATACAGGACCTCCACTCACTGTCCACTGTATCAGCTCCACTGACCATACAGGACCTCCACTCACTGTCCACTGTATCAGCTCCACTGGACCATACAGGACCTCCACTCACTGTCCACTGTATCAGCTCCACTGACCATACAGGACCTCCACTCACTGTCCACTGTATCAGCTCCACTGACCATACAGGACCTACACTCACTGTCCACTGTATCAGCTCCACTGACCATACAGGACCTCCACTCACTGTCCACTGTATCAGCTCCACTGACCATACAGGACCTCCACTCACTGTCCACTGTATCAGCTCCACTGACCATACAGGACCTACACTCACTGTCCACTGTATCAGCTCCACTGACCATACAGGACCTACACTCACTGTCCACTGTATCAGCTCCACTGACCATACAGGACCTCCACCTACAGACTGTAGTTCATCTGATTCTCTGTATACTTTATTACTCTGTTCTTTAATGATCAGGACCCCCACAGGACCACCACAGAGCAGATACTATTAGGGAGGTGGGTCATTCTCAGCACTGCAGTGACACTGAAGTGCTGGTGTGAGTGGATCAGACACAGCAGTGCTGCTGCTGCTGGAGTGTTTAAACACCTTAGTGTCACTGCTGGACTGAGAATCGTCCACCAACCAAAACTATCCAGACAGCAGTGTCCTGTGGGCGGCGTCCTGTGTCCACTGATGAAGAACTAGAGGAACACAAACTGTGCAGCAGCAGATGAGCTACTGTCTCTGACTTTACATCTACAAGGTGGACCAGCAAGTAGTAGGAGTGTCTAATAGAGTGGACAGCGAGTGGACACAGTGCACACTCCAGCAGCAGCACTGCTCTGTCTGATCCACTCACACCAGCACAACACACACTAACACACTGCTGAGAATGAGCCACCTCCCTAATAGTATCTGCTCTGTGGTGGTCCTGTATGGTCAGTGGAGCTGATACAGTGGACAGTGAGTGGAGGTCCTGTATGGTCAGTGGATCTGATACAGTGGTCAGTGAGTGGAGGTCCTGTATGGTCAGTGGATCTGATACAGTGGTCAGTGAGTGGAGGTCCTGTATGGTCAGTGGATCTGATACAGTGGTCAGTGAGTGGAGGTCCTGTATGGTCAGTGGAGCTGATACAGTGGACAGTGAGTGGAGGTCCTGTATGGTCAGTGGAGCTGATACAGTGGACAGTGAGTGGAGATGGATGTAATGAAGTAGCTGGTGGGTATCAGCGTTTGGGGAGATGATCAAGTTCTTATTGAGTTAGTCTGGTGTGCTGTAGCAGGTCTCGTTTGAACATCGGTAACTGAAGCCAAAGATATTGTATCTGTTCCAGTGAATTACCCTCAACAGACCTGGCTGCTCACTAGTGCTCGGACTGGAATCTGATTGGAAGCAGTAGAAGCCATCTCACCTTATCAGATCCACTCTATTCAGCTCTGAAGTTAAAACCAACGCTCTGAGTCTGAGACTGAACTGGCTCACAACTGCATAACTTTCATAGCTGTAAAATTCATAGACATCGTTAAATACAGTGTTTACGTATTAATATATCAATAACAAGTCTACTGGCTAATAATAAGTTTTAGAGGGTTAATAATCAGTCTTAAGGCCATGACAATAATTTAAAATATATTTTAAGTATATTTTATTTATCATTTGGACAGTGATGGTGTTGGCATGGCGACAACTGAGATGACCGAGCACCAGTATACCAGCAAATAGAGCTTTGTCACAAATACTAAAGCAGCTCAAATGGGGCTTAAACTGGACTACCAAAGAGAACTGGAAGCAGGTTCTGAATGAAGATCTTCTGAATGAAGCTACTGTGAAGAATGATGGAGATCTTATTCACACGGGCCACGTTTGTGCTCCATCTTGTGTGAAGCTTCATCTCCAAAATCAGCTCAGACTGAGGTATCTGTTACCTAAATGATGGAAAGGAGCAGGAACCATATGGAGGAAAGCTACATCTCCTCTATCTAATCTAATGTTACAACCAGCCCTGTTTCTTAGAACTTCAGAACTGTAGAGTGTGAGTCTCAGGACACCCTTTTTTGGATCTGAATACCCCAGCAAGCAATGGGTGAGGGGGCTATGTCCCAAACATCTTGTTTTTCCAATGGGAAGGTGGTCGTGTAGCAGATCAGAGAGGACCAGAATTGGCTGAGAAATAGTTAAATCATTAACAAACACAGAAAGTTGCAACCGCTTTGAACAACATGAGCACTGAACACACACCTTTCAGGAGCTGAACCTACATGAGCTCTTCCACACCCAGCTCGTCTAGCTGCGTCCTGCTCATTCCTGCTCTGGTACATCTGAAAGCTCTGGACGGTTAGTGCTGCAGCAACTTTATGCAAGTTAATGCAGCCACCGCATCAGGTTTAGCCAATCAGGGGAGAGTAGGCTGGTATAGCACATGTACGTCATACATTACATTGGTACCGTATGATACATGGCTGTCGTTTTACAAAGACATGGCACGATATGGATAATAATGATAATTCCAGTTCTGTATTTACTTCAAAAATGATTAAAAATGTATGAACATATATATATATATATATATATATATATATATATATATATATTTTTTTATTTATTTTTTTTTTTTTTAACTTTTTGTTTTTTTCTTACATTTGTTTGTTTATTTAGTTGTTTATTTATTATTATTATTATTATCATTATTTTATTTTTTCTTCCTTTCTTTCTTTCTTTCTTTCTTCTTTTTTTTACCCTCTTCTCTTTTTCCTCTCCTTTATTGCCTGGCTAAATAAATAAAATTAAAATACAAACATTAACAAAAATAGGCCATAGAAACCTATAGAGCTGATCTTGTAAAAGCAAATATGTTTGGTACATCAGTGCATTCGGTTCACCATTCCTATTGAGAAAAAAATCATCTGTTCATCAGAACATGGTAAACATGTGTATAGCTTCTGGTACATTGTGAAACATCATGGTTAAAATTTCTAACCAACTTGCAAAAAGTCCCTGTGTGTTTGTGTGGAAGTGGTCACGTCTTGCACTGCCCCCACGCTCTGCAGTGGCATTGCTCCGCCCCGTCCGTATCCGTAAGCTTTACGAAAAAATGAAGTTCCCTGCATATCCATATCCTTATTTGGCACTGAGTATAAATGAGCCTCAACTCTTTAGCGTGTGTAAACCTGTGGTGCATACTAATGCCGCTATGAGCATTATCCGTAGCTATGAGAAAGCCGGTGAGATAGTTGGGAACCTCTGGCTTTAACTGAACGTACGTGATATTTACTATTCGGGCTGAAAGATTCCGAGAAAGTATCCAATTGCATTTTTCTAAATTGTGAATATTGTCCATAAATTTAAGCCTTTTTTGTTCAAGAAGACCAAAATATTCACTTCTTTTCTGACTTGAGGCTCGGCCATTGACTCCTGGCTATTTAAGGGGTTAAATGAGACTCGGAAGGCTGTCCCCAAACTTTTGGTGCACGGAAAACCGCAAGCCTCACAAATCACTGTATCAACAAGGAGCAGTCGGTGGGGACAGTGTGAAGGGTGGGAGGTCTAAGGTGGGTGGGTTGTTGGGGGTGGAGAGAAGCTGTTGGTCATGCTGAGTGCCGCTCTCCTGTAGAACATCTGGACTCCGGGAAAGAGGGATGGACGACTGGCTCTCTGGTTCGAGGAGTTAGAGTGAGATGGGCAGTAGACAGAAAGAGGTATGGATGGACAGAGCCAGGAAGAAAGAGTCAGAGACACGAGGGGTTAAATGAAGGAGGCAGGACGGAAAAAGAGGAAGGAAGGAAGACAAACAACTTCTACACCTCCATCTCCTGAGACGAGTGTACTGAAAGCCTGACAACTTCCTCAACTTCCAGTATCTGATCTAATCTACTTTGGTTGCCTCAGATTGGTCTGGCGTATCTTTCAGTTCATTAGTCTACAGTTTCCATCCAATACGTTGTGATAATGTAGCCTGTAATGAAAAAACGCAGCTCTTAAAAATGAGATATCAAGATAAAATCAATTAATCTATCATCCCTAATCAATACGTAATTAATTATGCATGTGCATTAAACAGCAATAGCTCCCTCTACTGGTGAAATGAACAGATGCTGTGTGCACTCTGTGGTCCCTGCTTTGCCTGCTGCCTCAGCCTGCCTCAGTCTGCCTCAGTCTGCCTCAGCCTGCCTCAGTCTGCCTCAGCCTGCCTCAGTCTGCCTCAGTCTGCCTCAGTCTGCCTCAGCCTGCCTCAGTCTGCCTCAGTCTGCCTCAGTCTGCCTCAGTCTGCCTCAGCCTGCCTCAGTCTGCCTCAGCCTGCCTCAGCCTGGTATCTAAAATCAGCCGTGAGAGGAAATGGCACCGAAGGAGACGGGACCGTTCTGTGGATCCTAGAGGGAAAAAAAGGATCTGGAAATTGAGCTGGACGGCAGCCGGCGTGAATCCGTACCTATCAGGAGAGTATCTGTCCTCCGAGAGCCGATGGCGGGGGCTGTACTGGGACGGTGCTCCTCTCACGCCGTGGTCTAAACTTCGACTAAAACAGAAAGAAACAGAAGTTTTATCTGTTTTAGACTCTGTATATACCATAGCTTTTATGGTATATAAATATATATATATATATGTTTGGGATCACAGTGAGATGTTCTTGTTTTAATGGAGTATCTTCTTCCTTAACACAACAATGGACTGACGGGTCTCTAAAGAAAGTTGTTTCTTTCTGGTCATTGTGAGTCGGTCAGCAAGTCATCAACTGCTGATCTTCAGATACTAAACTAACCTAGAATGTTGTTCCCTTTTATACTCACTTATTAGTAGAATGTTTTTCAGCTGTGATCACAATTGAGCAAGAGTGTCCTAACAACCAATTAGTCCAATAACATCCTTAACTTGGATTGGTGGTCGTACCAGGAGATTTAGACAGAGGACTGAGAATTACTGATAATAGACTATATGTAAAATAAGCCTCTATACAAAAATAGACTTTAATACAAACATTTTTATTCTTTAAAAATCATCTAATACACTTACATTAATTGTGAAATGAACAATATTGTATGTTAATTGCATGAAAATTGCATGAAATTAAGTTCTAAAGTGATCCTAAACTTTTGAGTGGTAGTGTGTATATACTTTTCTTTATATATATATATATATATATATATATATATATATATATATATATATATATATATATATATATATATATATATATATATATATATCTTCACCTGGTGACATTATTATATTATTAAGTTATTGCTTCCAGACAGAAAGCTTTTATTTACTCAGTAAACACTTTATTATTAAATATTAATTAGTATTAATAGAGTAAGTAGAGCTTTTACACTTTATTATTAAATATTAATCAGTATTAATAGAGTAAGTAGAGCTTTTACACTTTATTATTAAATATTAATCAGTATTAATAGAGTAAGTAGTGTTTTTCATACGTCAGTGTGTTTATTTAACTCCAAGCTTCTCCTAAACAACCCAGTATTATTATCAGTTCTCATCTAATACCTGCTTTGATTGCTCAGTACTTCATTAAGATAAATCAAGATTGCTGACTGGTAAACATGAAAAACATGATTTTGATAAAAAGGTTTATAGAAAGTTGCACTGTAGTGTTTACATTGTGTTTGTTTGTTTATGTGCTTTCAAAGTAACCGTGAACAGAAGGTGCCTCTGCGTCAGGTCATGCTGTGCACGTGCGCTGACGGTACCTCTGTGGGGGAGGGACGCTGGGCGAGCGAGAGCGTGAGCGCATCACGTCCGATCGGGAGCGGTGATTGGACGACATGACCTGCTCAGGAACAGATAGGGTGGAGCTCTGGAAGTCCCTGCCGTTGTGCCGGTAATCTGTAGACACACACACACACACACACACACACACACACACACAGCAGTTTAAGTAGGATCCTCTGAGACGACCATGTGGCGCTCTTACACCTCCTCATATCTCCCCCCACTGTCCACTGTATCAGCTCCACTGACCATACAGGACCTCCACTCACTGTCCACTGTATCAGCTCCACTGACCATACAGGACCTCCACTCACTGTCCACTGTATCAGCTCCACTGACCATACAGGAGCTACACTCACTGACCACTGTATCAGCTCCACTGACCATACAGGACCTCCACTCACTGACCACTGTATCAGCTCCACTGACCACACAGGACCTCCACTCACTGTCCACTGTATCAGCTCCACTGACCATACAGGACCTCCACTCACTGTCCACTGTATCAGCTCCACTGACCATACAGGACCTCCACTCACTGTCCACTGTATCAGCTCCACTGACCATACAGGACCTCCTCTCACTGTCCACTGTATCAGCTCCACTGACCACACAGGACCTCCACTCACTGTCCACTGTATCAGCTCCACTGACCATACAGGACCTCCACTCACTGTCCACTGTATCAGCTCCACTGACCATACAGGACCTCCACTCACTGTCCACTGTATCAGCTCCACTGACCACACAGGACCTCCACTCACTGTCCACTGTATCAGCTCCACTGACCATACAGGACCTCCACTCACTGTCCACTGTATCAGCTCCACTGACCATACAGGACCTCCACTCACTGTCCACTGTATCAGCTCCACTGACCATACAGGACCTCCACTCACTGTCCACTGTATCAGCTCCACTGACCATACAGGAGCTCCACTTACAGACTGTAGTTCATCTGATTCTCTGTATACTTTATTACTCTGTTCTTTAATGATCAGGACCCCCACAGACCACCACAGAGCAGATACTATTAGGAAGGTGGATCATTCTCAGCAGTGTGTTAGTGTGTGCTGTGCTGGTGTGAGTGGATCAGACAGAGCAGTGCTGCTGCTGGAGTGTTTTAACACCTCAGTGTCTCTGCTGGACTGAGAATCGTCCACCAACCAAAACTATTCAGACAGTAGTGTCCTGTGGGCGGCGTCCTTCACTATGAAGGTTACATTATTAAAAGATAGCTAAAGTAGTTTGTAACACGTCCTGTATTTACAACACTTTATACATATACATTTATAAGAGATTATATAGCATACATAATACATTTATAATGTCTGGCATTATATAGAGTGTATCGTTGCTCTTAGAGAGTTATAAACACAGGCACCATATGTTATAAAGCAACAAGATATGACTTTATAATGACAGATTCCATAACGCGTTATAACACCCGCTCATTAGAACTCTGTTAACATGAGTAATGAGTTGTGTAATATACGTATAAAACACACACATGCATTCCAACACAGCTACTTCAGCATGTTAATTAATGAAGTTTGACTTTTTGCTCTATTACAACACTTATAGACAACTAGTCATCATATCTTCTGCTCCATGAAACACATGTTAATGTTCAGTAGTAACAGATATGCTTCTTTAATATATTTACATTGTATTAAACTACATTCATGTTTAATGGGTGTATATGAGCTGAAACAGGAAGCCTAGCGCATCCCAAATTTATCAACATTAACATTTTAATAGAACATTATAGTCATTATGGCTTTTAGAAGAATGGGGTTTTTGGGGAGGTGGGCTAGTGCACTATAGACCCCTGTGGTGCGGCCTAAGCCTTTGTCCTTAATGGCATATTTTTCTTTTACATTACTTTTACTTTTATACTTTAAGTAGTTCTGAAAGCAGTACTTTTACACTTTTACTGGAGTAAAAAGCTTCAGTTGATACTTCAACTTTTACAGAAGTATTTTTAAACCATAGAATCTATACTTCTACCTGAGTAATGAATGTAAATACTTTTAACACCTTTGATTACTACTAGTAAGTGACCAGTTATTATAGGTATTATAAAGCATTACAGAACCTGACTTTATAAAGTCATATACTCACTTATATACAATCCTAGGCATGTAATCATATCTGCATATCAGCAGTTATACATGCTTTTACACTGAGGTATGTGTCCCATATCATAAAAGCATATATAAAGGATTATGAATAGGACAGATGATGACTGTTGGAGTAAGCCTTTATGTGGGGTTATGTCAGCTGTCACGACCAGGTATGCAGGTGTCATGCAGCTTTATGAACAGCTCCCAAAGTGGCTAAGTAAGTTACAGTAATTAAAAGTTTCTATGTAGCCCCTAATCACAGTAGCTGGGTAAGCTGTGTAGATGCATTTATTTGAAATTTTTTTATTTAGATTTGTTACTTGGATTTTGTAATTTGGATTGATTTTATTTGGATTTTTTTTGTTTGGATTTTGTAATTTGGATTTTTCATTTGTATTTATTTTATTTTTTCATTTGTTTTTTTCATTTTGTTTTTTTGGGGGGATATTTTTATTTGGATAGTTTTTATTTGGATTTTTTAATTGGATTTTTTTTTCTTATTTTATTTTCAAAATATTTTGTTTTTTATTATTATTTGGATTTTTTTTATTTGGATTTTTTCATTTGGATTTTTTTCGTGTAGTTTCTAATGACATAATTATGTAATTTCAGTCATTTCAGCAACACGTCAGTAACGACCCCAGACGTGTAAAGGTTAATTACTGTGAAGCGGCAGGAGAGCGGCGGTGGCGTGGAGCTGAGTTCAGACCCAGCGAAGTCCCTCTGCTGGGGACGAGCTCACAGTAATCTTCTCTCTGGCAATATCCTTTAATTTGATTTGTGCCTCTGACGCTCTGCTGGGCAGCAAAGTGTGAACACACTCTGAGACCCGCACAGTCTGTACTTGCCAAAGCAGCAGAGATCAGTTCGGAGGAAGAAGAAGGAGGAGAGACAGAAAGCTGTGGACTTTACAGTTAGGTCTCAGATGGTCAGATGGTCCTAAACCCGTAGACGTGCATGCGAGCAGTACTTCTGCTGTAGTGAGTGAAGAACGTTGCTCAGAGAAACAGGGTACAGTACAGCTCTTACTCCGCACTGCTATATAAACACTCTAGCGCGGCTCGTAAGTGATGAACGTTCTGAATTTGTGACCTAAAACATCATAACGATGGATAAACAGAATCCAACTGAGCAGAACGTCTTCATCTGTCGTGACCAGGTGCCCCCGTTAGCCTGCATTCTGGTCCAGTTTACCCACCATGCAGTTCCTGCTGTCCAGTGCTTTGTGGAACCTGTCGCCTACTGAAGATCCTGCTTACTCACGTGATCCCAGACGTTATCATAGACGTTCCTATCTCAAAAAGGTCAGGAGTTTGAATCAGACGTTCCTAAATGCAGCCTGCTTTAATCAGTCTTACTAACTGTAGACTAACGGATGTATTTAGGGTCCTGGGGTTCTCTGGACCCACTCATCCATGTGGAAGACACTCTCAACTGATTTGGGTCTGAATCCATCCTTGCAGATCACATACACCATACATGCTGATGGTCTTCTCTGGGGTGGATGGGATCTTCCAGCAGGGTGATAAGACATGTCACACGACTAGAAATGTCCCACACTGGTTGGAAGATCTGACCAAGACTTCCAAGTACTACCCTGGACCCATAATTCTTGAACCAAACTGAGCATCTGTGGGACCACCTGGATGGTGGTGTTGGCTCTATGGATCCTCCTCCACGCTCCCTCCAGCAGCTGTGGGATGCACTGCAGTCAGCATGATACCTCCAGATACCTGTGACCTCCTACCAGGACCTTACTGAGTCTTCCAGCTGCTGTCCGTGCTGCACACGGTGGTCACTCTGAGACTTGACTGAGTAGTATTTGTTTCGTGGGGGTGTCTTTATCTTTATTATGCCTGAATTGAAGATCTGATCAAGTTTTAGGCCACATGTATGTATAATTTTTGTATGACTAAAGCAGCACCACATGAGATATATATATATATTATATATATATATATACCGTCATGGCCAACATCAGTATTTCTCCCAGAAAATTATTGGCATTACACATATTTTATTATTCACTGGTCTGTTTCCTTTGTGTATATTGGAACCACACCCACAAAGCAAAAGCAAATTATTGGCATCTTTTCAAAATTGTGGGTAAATACTTTGTTAGACTGCAGTTCGCCAAAATATACATGAGTAAGCCCAAATTCCTCTGGGAGGACATCTTGAGGACAGATGAGTAAGCCCAACTCCTTTTAGGAAGACGTCTTGAGGACAGATGAGACCAAGACAGAGCTTCTTGGTAAAGCACATCGTTCTATTGTTTACCAGAAACGGATTGAGGCCTACAAAGAAAAGAACACAGTCGCTACAGTCAAATATGGTGGAGGTTCAAAGATGTTTTGGGGTCGTTTTGCTGCCTGGGTGCCTTGACTCAGTGCAAGACATGGAAAGATTTTGGGACGCAATGTAGGGCTCAGAGTCAGAAATCTGTATTTACGTCCTAGGTTGTGGGTCTTCCAGCAGGACAATGACCCCAAACACACTTCAAAAACACCCGGAAATGGATGGAAACAAAGCACTGGAGAGTTCTGAATGAGTCCATGTCTAAATCCCATTGAACACCTCTGGAGGGATCTTAAAATTGCTGTTAGGAGAAGGTACCCATCTAGTTTGAGAGACCTGGAGCAGTTTACAAAAGAAGAGTGGTCCAGATTTCCAGCTGAGAGGTGTAAGAAGCTTGTTGGTAGTCATAGGAAGTGACTGATTTCACTTATTTTTTCCAAAAGGTGTGCAACCAATTATTAAGTTGAGAGTGCCAATAATTTTGTCGGCCCATTTTTGTAATTTTCCATGAAATTATATCAATTTTGTTCTTATTTTTGGAAGAAATACTTCATTTTCACTTTCAGCCATGTCTGTGTACTATATACATATATATATATCCCTGTACAGACAATCTAGAAAGGACAAGATCATTAAAAATAAAATTATATATATATAGTATGTACAAGGACATTTAATTATAAAACAACAGCACCAGTTAAAAGGAGGGCTACAAGTGGTGCACTGCTAATCCCCACCGTACTGAATCTAATCGGGTGAGGAGTGAAAAGTGAGGGGCTGTTGATGCGGGTCTGGCTGTACCTGATATGACGCCAATGCCGTCTTCACAGTCATAGTCAGAAAATTCACTGTCGCTGATTCGCTGTGATCCTGTGAGAGAGAGAGAGGGAGAGGGAGAGAGGGAGGAGGTGAGAGAGCAGTGGGAGAGCGTGAGAAAACAGTTTGGGAGGGGTGGAAGAACAGATTAGGGGGGTTGTAGCTGCTAAGCTCTTGTTAAGCGAAGCCCCTAACATGACTCGCTGCTTCTCTATCTCTCCGGCAGCAGCATGTGTGAGTTAAGCAGTGTTCACTCCAATCTGAACACACAGTAACCCAGCACAGCTCACCTCAACACCACTCTCACACCTCCTTATACAGCGAGAGTCAAAAGTCTCAGGACACCCTTTTATTTCAGAAAGGGAAGATGATGTATCTGAATACCCCAGCAAGTAACGGGTGAGGGGGTCTATCTTTTAGGCTACGTCCCAAATGTGGCCACTATCTTGAAAGCCACCATATTGGGTCGAGGGCATGTTTTTCCAATGGGAAGGTGGTCGTGGTCGAGATCAAAGAAGAGCAGAGCTGTCTCAGAAACTGACTGATGCATGTTCAGTGAGCCGTCTCTGCTGCTGAAGACAGATCTGAAGGTGCAGTTCAGCTCCAGGGACAGCATGTTATTGAACAGGTTGTTTAATGTGGTTGTTGTTGCAACTTTCTGTGTTGATAACGTTTGAACCACAAGAGATTTTACAAATTTGGTGCCATCAGTAGATTTCTGAGACAGTTTGATCTACATGACCACCTTCCCATTGGAAAAACTTGCCCTTGATCCAATATGGCGGCTTTCAAGATGGTTCAGGACATGGCCTAAATGATAGACCCCCCTTGCTGGGATATTCAGATACATCATTTTTCCTTTGGTTTCTGAAATAAAAGGGTGTCCTAAGACTTTTGATTCACCCTGTATATATTACACCAGTCAAAAGTTTGGTGTTGCCTATTTTTCCAGTGTTTTTAGTATAAATGCTCAAGTTTTTGTGTTGGTTTTCTGTGTTGGTTAGCATTTAGCTGCCATATTGAAGCCTAATCAGGTTCTTTTAGAGGAAAACAGAATCACACATGTAGAAATTAGTGGT
>CM038703.1:53238028-53263028 GCA_021613375.1 Megaleporinus macrocephalus | reverse complement strand
TTCTATTCAAGAACTCCTCCAGATATCCTTCTACTCAAGAACTCCTCCAGATATCCGTCTACTCAAGAACTCCTCCAGATATCCTTCTACTCAAGAACTCCTCTAGATGTCCTTTTACTCAAGAACTCCTTTGGACGTCCTTCTACTCAAGAACTACCCTCTCTAGATGCACCTCTACTCAAGAACTAACTTCTCCTCCAGATGTCTATTTAGTCAAGAACTACCTTCTCCTCCAGACGCCCTTCTACTCAAAAACTAACTTCTCCTCCAGATCTCGTTTTACTCAAGAACTACATTCTCCTCCTGAAGTCCTACTCAAAAACTACCTTCTCTTTGAGTAATCCTTCTACTCAAGAACTACCTTCTCCTCCAGATGTCCTTCTACTCAAGAACTACCTTCTCCTTCAGACGTCCTTCTACTCAAGAACTACCTTCTCTTCCAGACATCCTTCTACTCAAGAACTACCTTGTCCTCCAGACGTGCTTCTACTCAAGAACTACCTTCTCCACCAGACGTCCTTCTACTCAAGAACTACCTTCTCCTCCAGACGTCCTTCTACTCAAGAACTACCTTCTCCTTCAGACGTCCTTCTACTCAAGAACTACCTTCTCCTTCAGACGTCCTTCTACTCAAGAACTACCTTCTCCACCAGACGTCCTTCTACTCAAGAACTACCTTCTCCACCAGACGTCCTTCTACTCAAGAACTACCTTCTCCTGCACATGTGCACCTCCTCAGTCTTACGTGGCCCTGAGAGTTTAAATAGTGATCAATATTCTTTCAGCCTATTTTCCTAAAACTGGACCAATGAAAGTTTCCATGAATCCAGGCAGTTTAATGGCCCAACAAATATAACTCATTTTTCACATTCCAGTTTACAACCCAATCATTAACTCCACCCCAATTTCATCCATCCATCCATCCATTATCCTGCTAGTCGGGGTCACGGGGGGGGCTGGAGCCTATCCCAGCAGGGTACACCATGGACAGGTCACCAGTCCATCACATGGCCAACACACACTCACACCTACGTCAGTTTAGAGTGAGGATCCTAACATGCATGTGTTTGGACTGTGGGAGGAAACCGGAGAACCCGGAGGAACCCACTCAAACACAGAGAGACCATACACACTCCACACAGAACCACCCAGACCAGGAATCCAACCCAGATCATCTTACTGTGAGGAGACAGTGCTGACCACTACACCACCATACTGACCACTACACCACCATACTAACCACTACACCACCATATTAACCACTACACCACCATACTGACCACTACACCACCATACTAACCACTACACCACCATACTAACCACTACACCACCATACTGACCACTACACCACCATACTAACCACTACACCACCGTACTAACCACTACACCACCATACTAACCACTACACCACCGTTACTAACCACTACACCACCATACTAACACACTACACCACCGTACTGACCACTACACCACCTTACTAACCACTACACCACCATACTAACCCACTACACCACCATACTAACCACTACACCACCATACTAACCACTACACCACCGTACTAACCCACTACACCACCATACTAACCACTACACCACCGTACTAACCACTACACCACACATTACTAACCACTACACCACCGTACTGACCACTACACCACCATACTGACCCACTACACCACCGTACTAACCACTACACCACCATACTACACCACTACACCACCATACTAACCACTACACCACCGTACTAACCACTACACCACCGTACTAACCACTACACCACCTTACTAACCACTACACCACCCATACTAACCACTATCACCACCGTACTAACTACTACACCACCGTACTAACCACTACACCCACCGTACTAACCACTACACCACCGTATTAACCACTACACACCCATACTAACCACTTCACCACCATACTAAACCACTACACCACCATACTAACCACTACACCACTATACTAACCACTACACCACCATACTAACCACTTCACCACCATACTAACCACTACACCACCATACTAACCACTACACCATCATACTAACCACTACACCACCCATACTAAACCACTACACCACCCTACTAACCACTACACCACCATACTAACCACTACACCACTATACTAACCACTACACCACTATACTAACACTACACCACCATACTAACCACTACACCACCATACTGACCACTACACCTCCGCACTGACCACTACACCACCATACTAACCACTACACCACCATACTAACCACTACACCACTATACTAACCACTACACCACTATACTAACCACTACACCACCATACTAACCACTACACCACCATACTGACCACTACACCACCATACTAACCACTACACCACCATACTGACCACTACACCACCATACTAACCACTACACCACCGTACTAACCACTACACCACCGTACTGACCACTACACCACCATACTAACCACTACACCACTATACTAACCACTACACCACCGTACTAACCACTACACCACCATACTAACCACTACACCACCATACTAACCACTACACCACCATACTAACACTACACCACCATACTAACCACTACACCACCATACTAACCACTACACCACCATACTAACCACTACACCACCGTACTAACCACTACACCACCATACTAACCACTACAACCACCGTACTAACCACTACACCACCATACTAACCACTACACCCACCATACTAACCACTACACCACCATATTGACCACTACACCACCATACTAACCACTACACCACCATACTGACCACTACACCACCGTATTAACCACTACACCACCATACTAACCACTTCACCACCATACTAACCACTACACCACCATACTAACCACTACACCACTATACTAACCACTACACCACCATACTAACCACTTCACCACCATACTAACCACTACACACCGTACTAACCACTACACCACCATACTAAACCACTACACACCATACTAACCACTACACCACCGTACTAACCACTACACCACCATACTAACCACTACACCACCATACTAACCACTACACCACTATACTAACCACTACACCACCATACTAACCACTTCACCACCATACTAACCACTACACCACCGTACTAACCACTACACCACCATACTAACCACTACACACCACCATACTAACCACTACACCACCATACTAACCACTACACCATCATACTAACCACTACACCACTATACTAACCACTACACCACCATACTAACCACTACACCACCATACTAACCACTACACCACTCATACTAACCACTACACCACCATACTAACCACTACACCACCATACTAACCACTACACCATCATACTAACCACTACACCACTATACTAACCACTACACCACCATACTAACCACTACACCACCATACTGACCACTACACCTCACGCACTGACCACTTCACACCACATTACTTAACCACTACACCACCATTACTAACCACTACACCACTATACTAAACCACTACACCACTATACTAACACTAAACCACCATACTAACCACTACACCACCATACTGACCACTACACCACCATACTAACCACTACACCACCATACTGACCACTACACCACCATACTAACCACTACACCACACCGTACTAACCACTACACCACCATACTGACCACTACACCCACCATACTGACCACTACACCACTATACTAACCACTACACCACCGTACTAACCACTACACCACCATACTAACCACTACACCACCATACTAACCACTACACCACTATACTAACACTACACCACCATACTAACCACTACACAGCCATACTAACCACTACACCACCGTACTAACCACTACACCACCATACTAACCACTACACCACCATACTAACCACTACACCACCGTACTAACCACTACACCACCGTACTGACCACTACACCCATCGTACTAACCACTACACACACCGTACTAACCACTACACCACCGTACTAACCACTACACCACCATACTGACCACTACACCACCATACTAACCACTACACCACCATACTAACCACTACACCACTATACTAAACCACTACACCACTATACTAACACTACACCACCATACTAACCACTACACCCACCATACTGACCACTACACCACCATACTAACCACTACACACACCATACTGACCCACTACACCACCATACTAACCACTACACCACCATACTAACCACTACACCACCATACTAACCACTACACCACCATACTAACCACTACACCATCATACTAACCACTACACCACTATACTAACACTACACCACCATACTAACCACTACAACCACCATACTAACCACTACACCATCATACTAACCACTACACCACCATACTAACCACTACACCCACCATACTAACCACTACACCACCATACTAACCACTACACCATCATACTAACCACTACACCACTATACTAACACTACACCACCATACTAACCACTACACCCACCATACTGACCCACTACACCTCCGCACTGACCACTACACCTCCGCACTGAACACTACACACCATACTAACCACTACACCACCATACTAACCACTACACCACTATACTAACCACTACACCACTAATACTAACACTACCACCACCATACTAACCACTACACCACCATACTGACCCACTACCCCCACCATACTAACCACTACACCACCATACTGACCACTACACCACCATACTAACCACTACACCACCGTACTAACCACTACACCACCATACTGACCACTACACCACCATACTAACCACTACACCCACTATACTAACCACTACACCACCGTACTAACCACTACACACACCATACTAACCACTACACCACCATACTAACACTACACCACCATACTAACCACTACACCACCATACTAACCACTACACCACCATACTAACCACTACACCACCGTACTAACCACTACACCACCATACTAACCACTACATCACCATACTAACCACTACACCACTATACTAACCACTACACCCACCATACTAAACCACTACACCATCATACTAACCACTACATCCACTATACTAACCACTACACCACCATAACTAACCACTACACCACCATACTAACCACTACACCATCATACTAACCACTACACCACCATACTAACCACTACACCACCATACTAACCACTACACCATCATACTAACCACTACACCACTATACTAACACTACACCACCATACTAACCACTACACCACCATACTGACCACTACACCTCCGCACTGACCACTACACCACCATACTAACCACTACACACACCATACTAACCCACTACACCCACTATACTAACCACTACACCACTATACTAACACTACACCACCATACTAACCACTACACCACCATACTGACCACTACACCACCATACTAACCACTACACCACCATACTGACCACTACACCACCATACTAACCACTACACCACCGTACTAACCACTACACCACCATACTGACCACTACACCACCATACTGACCACTACACCACTATACTAACCACTACACCACTATACTAACCACTACACCACCGTACTAACCACTACACCACCATACTAACCACTACACCACCATACTAACCACTACACCACTATACTAAACACTACACCACCATACTAACCACTACACCACCATACTAAACTACTACACCACCATACTAACCACTACACCACCATACTAACTACTACACCACCATACTAACCACTACACCACCATACTGACCACTACACCACCATACTGACCACTACACCACCATACTAACCACTACACCACCGTACTAACCACTACACCACCGTACTAACCACTACACCACCATACTAACTACTACACCACCATACTAACCACTACACCACCATACTAACTACTACACCACCATACTGACCACTACACCACCCATACTAACCACTACACCACCATACTGACCACTACACCACCATACTAACCACTACACCACCATACTAACCACTACACCACCGTACTAACCCACTACACCACCATACTAACCACTACACCACCATACTAACCACTACACCACCATACTGACCACTACACCACCATACTGACCACTACACCACCATACTGACCACTACACCACCATACTAATCACTACACCACCGTACTAACCACTACACCACCATACTAACCACTATACCACCATACTAACCACTACACCACCATACTAACCACTACACCACCGTACTAACCACTACACCACCGTACTAACCACTACACCACCGTACTAACCACTACACCTTAATGTATTTTTAGTGTGCTGCGATATGCTGTATAATCATTAAACAGAACTAATCATGTGCACCAGTAGATCCTGCTATCCTGACATTCCTACTTGTCTGTACGTTACCTCTCCGAGAAACTCGCTCTCCTCCTCGCGGACCCTCGCCTGGTCCCACAGTGTGATCTCCAGCATCCGCTCCCTGAACTCCCGCCTGTGTACTGGGGAGTACATGAACGTCTGGTTCCACTTGGGTTCCAGTGACTTCTTCACTGTTTTCGTTCTCCTCTTGCTTTTATCGCTGAAAGAGGGAAAAAGGGTGAGTTTATATCCACTCAAGAACTCCTCCAGATGTCCTTCTACTCAAGAACTAACTTCTTCTCAAGAAGTTCTTCTACTCAAGAACTACTTTCTCCTCCAGATATCGTTTAACTTAAGAACTACATTCTCCTTCAGAAATCCTACTCAAAAACTATCTTCTCTTTTAGTAATCCTCCTACTTAAGAACTACCTTCTCCTCCAGAAGTCCTTCTACTCAAGAACTACTTTCTCCTCCAGACGCCCTTCTACTCAAGAACTACCTTCTCCTCCAGATGCCCTTCTACTCAAGAACTACCTTCTCTTCCAGACGCCCATCTACTCAAGAACTACCTTCTCTTCTTGACGCCCATCTACTCAAGAACTACATTCTCCTCCAGATCTCGTTTTACTCAAGAACTACATTCTCCTCCAGACGTCCTACTCAAAAACTACCTTCTCCTTTAGTAATCCTTCTACTCAAAAACTACCTTCTCCTCCAGAAGTCCTACTCAAAAACTACCTTCTCCTTTAGTAATCCTTCTACTCAAGAACTACCTTTTCCTCCAGACACGCTTGTACTCAAAAACTACCTTGCGAGAGCAAAAGTTAACCCATACCTTCTGTCGGGAAGGAAGTATATTTTGACGTAGGGGTTCCTGGGTCGGCCGTCTTCCCGAGCAGGCAGGTCTTTGGCTCCCAGAATAGTGACGATGAGCTGGTGTCCCACTTTGTCGTACCACAGCTTCACCTTTAGAGAGAGCACAGCTGGGTTAGCCTGTCCGACGGCAAGGCTCTCTCCAGCTGTCTACAGGACCACATGCGTGTCAGGGCTTTCTTAAAGCAGGTCCATCATCCACAAACCTAAACTACGCACACTGAGCTGTTTTCCCAGATTTGTGGCTTTTGTGTCGCTCGTTGTCCTACATTCTTGAAAGCAGCAGCTAAAAATATCAAATTTACAGTCTTGAACCACAAAAGCAGTCGATCAAGCCCAGACATGTTTACTGTCTGAAGTTTGCTTCATTAGCTTCGCACTGGAGATCTGAGGCAATTACTTGCTATGTGACACTGTGTGACATGTTATGGTGTACCTGTAGTGCTTGTGACTTGAATCCAAGGCAGGGGAGTCCCTTGTTCCTGGGGGCCGTCGTGTGCTGAAGGTTGGGGAACTAACCTTGTAACTGGAAGGTTCAGGTTTTCCCCTAAACGAACCCCCAACTGCTCCCAGGGCAACGTGGATAGGGCTGGATAGTGTGTTCACAGCCCCCTAGTGTGTTTTTTTTGTGGGGGCAGTCATGGACTGGAGGTTGGGGAACCTATCACCTGTTTGATCCCCTGAACTGACAGGAGATGACTAAAGTATCCTTGAGCAAGATACCTAACCCTCAACTTCTTCCTGGGCACCATGTATAAGGCTGCCCACTGCTCTGGGCAAGTATGCTTATTGCCCACTAGTGTGTTTGTGGGTGTTTCACAGCAAGGTTGGGTTAAAAGCGCAGGTCAAATTAGCATAAGTTCTTGGGCAAGCTGAAACCCAAGGCCAACCACTCCACCCACAAGCATCTAACGTTAACCTAAATGTTTTACGCTAGACTACCTGCTTAAGATTTTAAAATGATGAATAATTTATATATAGGTATTAGGTTTCTAGGGATCAGTTTGAAGACGGTCACCATACATGTGATGCATTATGAAAAGGACGGACATAAACAGATCTCAGGTCCTTCTGGGTAGCGGTGATGGAAGCTGGGTGGTGAGGTATGCTGTTAAGAAATCAGATTATTCTCGAGTCATAAACGTACAGCAGTGTTACTATCTATATGAGGGTCTTAATTAAGGGCACACTATGGCCGGTATGATTGTAGCCCCTTTCCAGCACTGGCCTGTGCTCACTTTGTATGCAACTGTCTGGGCTTGAGCATTCTCACCTCATCACTCCGAGGGTTGTTATAGCCATAACCTAGGATTATACTTGACAACTGGCGCGAGGGTGCATGCACCAAGTTGGCTTTCTATTCTCAGCTTCTTGTACAAATTTGTCCATCCCACCTAACAGTCTGGGACCATCCAAGCCCAGACTTGCTGAGCAGGTTCTCTTCTGTTGTTCACAGGGAACTGTAAACGTGTCTTCTTCAGATTCAGTTCTGGGTGACACACTGCTACAGACTTTAATCTGCCAAAACTTAAAGTATTGATTGCCCTATCTCGTCAAAGCTATAAGTTGGTTGAATTATCAGAGGCCCCGGTTGCTCCTTGAATCCGGGGCCGGGAAGTCCCTTGTTTCCAGGCAGCAGTCGTGGGCTGAAGGTTGGAGAGCTAACCTTGTAATTGGAAGGTTATCAGTTTGATCCCCTGAATTGACAGGACATGACTGAAGTGCATCTGAGCAAGACACCTAACCCCCAGCTTCACCCAGCGCGCTATGGATACGGCTGTCCACTGCTCCGGGCAAGTGTTCACCCCCCCTAATATGTTTTTGGGGGGCAGTCATGGACTGGAGGTTGGGGAACCAGCCCTGAAACTGGAAGGTCGTCGGTTCGATCCCCTGAACTGACAGGACACAACTAACCAGATACCTAACCCCAAACTAATCCCCAGGCACCATGGATAGGGCCGCTCACTGCTCTGGGCAAGTGTGCTTAGTGCCCACTGGTGTGTATGTGGGTGTGTTACAGCATGGATGGGTTAAAAGCGGAGGTCAAATTAGCATAGCATTCAGACAAGCTGAAACCCAAGACCATCCACTCCACCCACAAGCATCCAACGTTAACCTAAATGTTTTAACGCTAGACTCTCTGCTCAAGATTTTAGAATCCTAAATTTTTTTCTGTAAGTTTTTTTTTTCACGACATTGAATTCAAGGATACAAGCCAGCTTTGACCATCAAGTCTCCTTTTCTTGGTTTTGGCTGATGCTCTGTTGCCATCCATCCCACTTCCTTCAAAAAGACATTTGAAGCATTCACTGTGAAACGATCTGGTAGAGCTTTTATATACGACCATTGAGGTGAACCGGCTCAGCACGTCTACCTCTATGGGCGTGTATAAGAGCTCTACCAGATCGTTTCACAGTGAATGCTGTAACAACAGAAGAGCTAACTATAAATGTGTTTATCTCAGGTTCACGCGCTGTCTGTGGAGTCTCAGGTGACAGACTGTAATCTGCCAGAGGGTTTGAATTGTCCAAAGGATCATCGATCTTTAGTAAGTTTTTTTTCCACCCCACAGAAATTTGGGGAAACCGACCACCTTTGACCACCGAGTTTCCTCCTCTGGGTTTTGTCTGAGGCTCTAATCTCATCCAAAGCTGAAGTTGGCCTCCTATTAAAAGCTTCTTGTACATTATTTTCGGTTCCACCTTATATGGTGCAGCAGCTGCATTTGATTTATCCAAAGGCCCTGTATCACTCTTTGGTAAGTATTTTCCATGACAATAAACTTTGAGGGTACAAGCCAGCTTTGTTGGGGATACAAGTCACCTTTACCAGCGAGTCTGCTCTTCTGGGTTTTGGCTGAAGCTTTGATCTCATTTGAGACTAAAGTTGGCTTCCTAATTGCAGCTTATTGTACGAATGTTCCCTTTTCCACCTTAAACCACTACTGTGTTTGAGAACCGTCCTCGGGGATGGTTACCGATCAAACTGGATGCCTACTGAACCTGGGGAGCAATCGCACTTGTCAAACGGGCTGGACTTTGGAGGTAAAATATGCTCGAGGTCCACAACATTTCACACCCTGCCCTCCAACAGGCTGCATTAGCCTTGTAGCTCCAGTGTAGAAGCAAAGTTCAGACACCAAGTCCTGGTTGCTTGACCTCCTTTGCAGGGAAACTGTATTCTTCAGATTATTTGCTTTGGGTTTGAACTAAGAACTACCGCAGCACAGTTCTAACACTGGAGACTAACACTGGAAGCTAAAACAAACTGTTTGACCACAGGAACCATTCATGTTCTTGGAAGACTTTGCAGGTATCCAATTAGAGGGTCCATACTAGGGGTATCCTTCTATCACAGCCACAACGACCAACACCACAGCAGGTCCACTCTAAACTCTGGAGATGCTTTCAAAGCTCGAAAGGTTCAAATGAAAGAAACGAAACGAGACGTCGGACTCAAAGAAACAGAGATTTCCAAAATGCATGAAGGCTGACGTTTTCTGGGAGTTGCGATTTTAACAGCTTTGAAAGTCTCGACTGCAGTGGTTCAGCAAAAAAGAAAGAAAGAAATCAAGAAAAAGAAGGAAGTGACAGTCAATCTCACATGCTTCTCTGCTCACTACTAATAATCTACGTCCTCAGAGCTACCCGGAGAGAGAGAGAGAGAGAGAAAAGAATGGGCAAAAACCAGAAGACTGGCTAAAGATCTGTCGGCACTGGGACTCCAAAGACTTCAAAGAATTTGCCCGTCCTTTGGAAGAAATGACGAGAGCTACAGGAAACACAGCTCTACACCTCTATAGAGCACGTTCTGCTCTAAAAATAGTCCAGGACTAATGCATGCAGCAAAGCAAGAGAATGCATTCAATACAATCTAGGGCAAACCAGGCTGCTTCAGTCGAAGGGGGAGGAGATTCAGTCAAAACAAATTGTACCAATTCCACAATCAATTGATTCGAAATCGGAATCAGACGTCCTGCATTAGACTGTATGGACAGTGACCAGTAAGGCTCTGACAATCGTGGATTTGATGTGTGCTCTCGTTTCTTGCTGGTACAATTTGTTTCTTCATCTTTGGGCTCTGGAGCTACAGCCAGTTCTTCATTGGAAAATGCAGTCTGACGTTGAAAATGGGACTGGTCACATACCGCAACCTTCTCACCGCAACATGGAACATGACAAATATCTCTGGTGACAAATGATAGCTGGGCCGGGTTCTCGACCCTCTCCTACTACTGATGTTTACTGACTTTAATCTAGACCGGGGGTCGGCAACTTTTGTAGTGCCCCCTTGTGGCTTGATTGTAGGTATAAAAATAAAATCATTCTTTCCTGCTGGAAAATAAAGTCTTGTGTTCATATAAGCACTATTGCAGGGCATTATATATCCTACAACATCCCTATATATCATATACCCTTTCACTAACACTAAACTCCCCTTCCCTACTGAACCCATTCACCCTTTCCTTCCCTACTGAACCCCCACATCCACCAACCTCTCCATTCCCTACTGAACCCCCACATCCACCAACCTCTCCATTCCCTACTGAACCCCCACATCCACCAACCTCTCCATTCCCTACCGAACCCCCACATCCACCAACCTCTCCATTCCCTGCCGAACCCCCACATCCACCAACCTCTCCATTCCCTGCCGAACCCCCACATCCACCAACCTCTCCATTCCCTACTGAACCCCCACATCCACCAACCTCTCCATTCCCTACTGAACCCCCACATCCACCAACCTCTCCATTCCCTACCGAACCCCCACATCCACCAAGCTCTCCATTCCCTGCCGAACCCCCACATCCACCAACCTCTCCATTCCCTACCGAACCCCCACATCCACCAACCTCTCCGTTCCCTACTGAACCCCCACATCCACCAACCTCTCCATTCCCTACTGAACCCCCACATCCACCAACCTCTCCGTTCCCTACTGAACCCCCACATCCACCAAGCTCTCCATTCCCTGCCGAACCCCACATCCACCAACCTCTCCATTCCCTACTGAACCCCCCTCACTTAACCTCTCCATTACCTACTGAACCCCCACATCCACCAACCTCTCCATTCCCTACCGAACCCCCACATCCACCAACCTCTCCATTCCCTACCGAACCCCCACATCCACCAACCTCTCCATTCCCTACCGAACCCCCACATCCACCAACCTCTCCATTCCCTACCGAACCCCCACATCCACCAACCTCTCCATTCCCTACTGAACCCCCACATCCACCAACCTCTCCATTCCCTACCGAACCCCCACATCCACCAACCTCTCCATTCCCTACTGAACCCCCACATCCACCAAACTCTCCATTCCCTACCGAACCCCCACATCCACCAACCTCTCCATTCCCTACTGAACCCCCACATCCACCAAACTCTCCATTCCCTACCGAACCCCCACATCCACCAACCTCTCCATTCCCTACCGAACCCCCACATCCACCAACCTCTCCGTTCCCTACCGAACCCCCACATCCACTAACCTCTCCATTCCCTACCGAACCCCCACATCCACCAACCTCTCCATTCCCTACTGAACCCCCACATCCACCAACCTCTCCATTCCCTACTGAACCCCCACATCCACCAACCTCTCCATTACCTACTGAACCCCCACATCCACCAACCTCTCCATTCCCTACCGAACCCCCACATCCACCAACCTCTCCATTCCCTACTGAACCCCCCTCACTTAACCTCTCCATTCCCTACTGAACCCCAACATCCACCAACCTCTCCATTCCCTACTGAACCCCCACATCCACCAACCTCTCCATTCCCTACTGAACCCCAACATCCACCAACCTCTCCATTCCCTACCGAACCCCCACATCCACCAACCTCTCCGTTCCCTGACAAACCCCCACATCCACCAACCTCTCCATTCCCTACTGAACCCCCACATCCACCAACCTCTCCGTTCCCTACTGAACCCCCACATCCACCAACCTCTCCATTCCCTACTGAACCCCCACATCCACCAACCTCTCCATTCCCTACTGAACCCCCACATCCACCAACCTCTCCATTCCCTACTGAACCCCCACATCCACCAAACTCTCCATTCCCTACTGAACCCCCACATCCACCAAACTCTCCGTTCCCTGACGAACCCCCACATCCACCAACCTCTCCATTCCCTACCGAACCCCCACATCCACCAACCTCTCCGTTCCCTACTGAACCCCCACATCCACCAACCTCTCCATTCCCTACTGAACCCCAACATCCACCAACCTCTCCATTCCCTACCGAACCCCAACATCCACCAACCTCTCCATTACCTACTGAACCCCCACATCCACCAACCTCTCCATTCCCTACTGAACCCCAACATCCACCAACCTCTCCATTACCTACTGAACCCCCACATCCACCAACCTCTCCGTTACCTACCGAACCCCCACATCCACCAACCTCTCCGTTCCCTACCGAACCCCCACATCCACCAACCTCTCCATTACCTACTGAACCCCCACATCCACCAACCTCTCCGTTCCTTACTGAACCCCCACATCCACCAACCTCTCCGTTCCCTACTGAACCCCCACATCCACCAACCTCTCCATTCCCTACTGAACCCCCACATCCACCAACCTCTCCATTCCCTACTGAACCCCCACATCCACCAAACTCTCCATTCCCTACTGAACCCCCACATCCACCAAACTCTCCGTTCCCTACCGTCCCCCCACATCCACCAACCTCTCCGTTACCTACCGTCCCCCCACATCCACTAACCTCTCCGTTCCCTACCGAACCCCCACATCCACCAACCTCTCCATTACCTACCGAACCCCCACATCCACCAACCTCTCCGTTACCTACCGAACCCCCCACATCCACCAACCTCTCCGTTCCCTACCGAACCCCCACATCCACCAACCTCTCCGTTCCCTGCCGAACCCCCACATCCACCAACCTCTCCATTCCCTACCGAACCCCCACATCCACCAACCTCTCCGTTCCCTGCCGAACCCCCACATCCACCAACCTCTCCGTTCCCTACCGAACCCCCACATCCACCAACCTCTCCATTCCCTACCGAACCCCCACATCCACCAACCTCTCCGTTACCTACCGAACCCCCACATCCACCAACCTCTCCGTTACCTACCGAACCCCCACATCCACCAACCTCTCCGTTCCCTACCGAACCCCCACATCCACCAACCTCTCCATTACCTACTGAACCCCCACATCCACCAACCTCTCCGTTACCTACTGAACCCCCACATCCACCAACCTCTCCATTACCTACTGAACCCCCACATCCACCAACCTCTCCATTCCCTACTGAACCCCAACATCCACCAACCTCTCCATTCCCTACTGAACCCCAACATCCACCAACCTCTCCATTCCCTACTGAACCCCAACATCCACCAACCTCTCTACTAAACCCCCCCACTCACCACTTCCCTCCCTATTGAACCCTCCCTTATATACTGAACCGCCCACCCACCCCTTCCTTTCTTATTGAGCCCTGCCAAACCCATCCCTCCAATAAAACAGACATAACATGCAGTAGTGGTTTGACTTTGGTTGAAATGGCTCTTCTTCTCGTTTGCCGACCCCGATCTAGATAAATAAGTCTCATGTACTGAGTGCCCCCTTAAAATGACTGCAGGACTGGGGGGATGAAGAATCATGTTTCAGGTTGCATGGAAAAGAAAGAAAAAATTCTGTCCCACAAAAATTTGGACTCCACCACATCATTTAAAGAGACTTCACAGGACAGGCGATGAGGTGGAAACATATTCCCAATATGAAAAACAGTGTCAGTAAAATCACAGACCGTCTCTTTAAACTATTTCATTCAGGTCAGTAAGTCATGCAGGCTCGTTCAGACCCTCAGCGAGATGGAGTTTAATAGGTTAAAATGATGAAAAAGCTTGTATGGAAATGAAACAGCAATAACAGAGTATCGCTTCAGGGAGTTAAAAAGAAAAGACAAACGAAGGATAATGAAGATCAGAGATCTGAAATGCTGCCATTTTCCTGCTGTGCATTTTCCAAATATCGCAAAGAGAGAGGAGCGAGGAAGAGAGAGAGAGAGAGAGAGAGAGAGAGAGAGAGAGAGTGTCAGTCAGACTGGTGCTGTTACCTGGACCCTAGGGACAAAAGGCGTGGTTCTTCTACTAAGGCATGGACTCTGGATAAGCAAAATTAACAAAGAAAATAAAATGCAATAAAACTAAAACCAAAGGCCCAACAAAGACACATCACAACCACACTGAGAGGAGAGTTAGCCTCGCAGGTGAGCTCAGGTTAAACACAGTTCCATTCAAAACACATGCAGACAACAACTTTCACTGCACAACACAAACAACAAGCAATGACAAGATATAAACTGAGTTTTGTAATATAAACTGAGTTACAGTATCTCATTAGGTTGATTGTGTAACTCTAAATGTAGGTATTGTATATAAACTGAGCTACAGTTTCTCATTATGTTGAATGTATAACTCTAAATGTAGGTATTGTATATAAACTGAGTTACAGTTTCTCATTATGTTGAATGTATAACTCTAAATGTAGGTATTGTATATAAACTGAGCTACAGTTTCTCATTAGGTTGAATGTATAACTCTAAATGTAGGTATTGTATATAAACTGAGTTACAGTTTCTCATGAGGTTCAATGTATAACTCTAAATGTAGGTATTGTATATAAACTGAGTTACAGTATCTCATGAGGTTCAATGTATAACTCTAAATGTAGGTATTGTATATAAACTGAGCTATAGTTTCTCATTAGGTTGAATGTATAACTCTAAATGTAGGTATTGTATATAAACTGAGTTACAGTTTCTCATTAGGTTGAATGTATAACTCTAAATGTAGGTATTGTATATAAACTGAGTTACAGTTTCTCATTAGGTTGAATGTATAACTCTAAATGTAGGTATTGTATATAAACTGAGTTACAGTTTCTCATTAGGTTGAATGTATAACTCTAAATGTAGGTATTGTACATAAACTGAGTTACAGTTTCTCATTAGGTTGAATGTATAACTCTAAATGTAGGTATTGTATATAAACTGAGTTACAGTTTCTCATTAGGTTGAATGTATAACTCTAAATGTAGGTATTGTACATAAACTGAGTTACAGTTTCTCATTAGGTTGAATGTATAACTCTAAATGTAGGTATTGTACATAAACTGAGTTACAGTTTCTCATTAGGTTGAATGTATAACTCTAAATGTAGGTATTGTACATAAACTGAGTTACAGTTTCTCATTAGGTTGAATGTATAACTCTAAATGTAGGTATTGTATATAAACTGAGTTACAGTTTCTCATTAGGTTGAATGTATAACTCTAAATGTAGGTATTGTATATAAACTGAGTTACAGTTTCTCATTAGGTTGAATGTATAACTCTAAATGTAGATATTGTACATAAACTGAGTTACAGTTTCTCATTAGGTTGAATGTATAACTCTAAATGTAGATATTGTACATAAACTGAGTTACAGTTTCTCATTAGGTTGAATGTATAACTTTAAATCTACTGCATGCTTACGTGGTTCTTTTCATGGTGAAATAGTTCTTCAAATTGATGGAGAACATGTAGGTCCGATGTAGGACCAAAATGGTTCTTCTATTGTTACAACCCTTACATCATAACATCAGCAGAACCCTTATTGGTGCTGTAAAACCATATACAAGACATTCTCCACCAATTTGAGGAACCATTTCACCATGAAAAGAAACATATGAACATTCAGAACATGATGCACAGTCTTTACTAAAGAACCCTTTGAAGAACCATCTCTTTTAAGAGCATATATCGGATGTGATGTGATTTCTTTTTTAGAATTTTGCCAGAATATCTATCCAGACGTTTTCCTTGGCTTCTGAGGAGACGGGAAGATTTTGGGATGAAGAGTTTTCTCCATAACTCCATAGTTTGAGCTGCATGTTTGGAGTTCCACAAATAGATAGAAGTGCATCTCCTGGGAACCCTGTGACGCTGGGCTTCTTTTCATTTCGGAAAACTGAAAATAGCACACAGAGCTTCATCCAGATGCTGAAACCTTTACATACACTACTGTGCAAAAGTCTTAGACACCTGAGCTGATATTTTAAAAGTCTTTATCTGATCAATAAGTCTCAGATTAGTAATATCTCCTGTGGTTAAAACATTATCAATACAGAAAGTTGCAACAACAACCACATTGAACAACATGTTCAGGGTGCTGTCCCTAGTGACAGCGAGGTTCCCGCCCTGGTGAGAGCTCCGGGTAAACTCGACAGCTTTTTGTGTTTTATTGTCCGCAACATCCAGGCCAGAACAACCCGGCTACTGAACAGCTTCTACCCACACGCTGTCAGGCTCCTGAACAAACTGTGAGGTTGAGAGACCCCAATACCGTTCACTCGGCCCCTGCTATATTACATTATATTATATTATTATATTATTTATTCTGATATCGCTGCTATATTACATTATATTATATTATTATATTATTTATTCTGATATCGCTGCTATATTACATTATATATTATATTATTTATTCTGATATCACTGCTATATTACATTATATTATATTATTATATTATTTATTCTGATATCACTGCTATATTACATTATATTATATTATTATATTATTTATTCTGATATCGCTGCTATATTACATTATATTATATTATTATATTATTTATTCTGATATCGCTGCTATATTACATTATATATTATATTATTTATTCTGATATCACTGCTATATTACATTATATTATATTATTATATTATTTATTCTGATATCGCTGCTATATTACATTATGTTACACTATTATATTATTTATTCTGATATCGCTGCTATATTACATTATATTATTATATTATTTATTCTGATATCGCTGCTATATTACATTATGTTACACTATTATATTATTTATTCTGATATCGCTGCTATATTACATTATATTATATTATTATATTATTTATTCTGATATCGCTGCTATATTACATTATGTTACACTATTATATTATTTATTCTGATATCGCTGCTATATTACATTATGTTATATTATTATATTATTTATTCTGATATCGCTGCTATATTACATTATGTTACACTATTATATTATTTATTCTGATATCGCTGCTATATTACATTATATTATATTATTATATTATTTATTCTGATATCGCTGCTATATTACATTATGTTATATTATTATATTATTTATTCTGATATCGCTGCTATATTACATTATATTATATTATAATATTATTTATTCTGATATCGTTGCTATATTACATTATGTTACACTATTATATTATTTATTCTGATATCACTGCTATATTACATTATATTATATTATTATATTATTTATTCTGATATCACTGCTATATTACATTATATTATATTATTATATTATTTATTCTGATATCACTGCTATATTACATTATGTTACACTATTATATTATTTATTCTGATATCACTGCTATATTACATTATATTATATTATTATATTATTTATTCTGATATCGCTGCTATATTACATTATGTTACACTATTATATTATTTATTCTGATATCACTGCTATATTACATTATATTATATTATTATATTATTTATTCTGATATCGTTGCTATATTACATTATGTTACACTATTATATTATTTATTCTGATATCACTGCTATATTACATTATATTATATTATTATATTATTTATTCTGATATCACTGCTATGGACAAAATCACTAAGTTACTTTAAATAGATTTATCTTCTTAGATGACCTGCCTATGCAAAAGTTTCTACATATGTCCTCCTGTACATCTTATGTATATATCTTGTGTATGTTTTGTATAGTCCTTTATAGATTTCAGTTATAACTATATGTATATTTTTTAGCTTATTTTTACTTTAATATTGTCTATTTATTGTATGTTTGCACTGTTTTACATTTATAATGCTGCTCTGCTGTAGAGTTGTATCTGAGTCTCAATGCCTGTTATGTCCTGACATGATGTGCAAATGACAAATAAACTTGAAACTTGAAAACTTGAACGTGATGAACTGCACCTTCAGATCTGTGTTCAGCACCAGAGACAGCAATAACGTTTGAACCACCAGAGATATTGCAAATCGGATTGGATCAATTGATTTCTGAGACAATTCTGGTCTTCTTTGATCTGCTACACGACCACCTTCCATTGGAAAAACTTGCTCTTGATCCAATATGGCGGCTTTCAAGTTGGCAGTCATGGTCGGTACAGAACCTAAACGACAGCCCCCCTTACCCGTAACTTGCTGGGGTATTCAGATACGTCATCTTCCCTTTCCTGAAATAAAAGGGTGTCCTGAGACTTTTGACTCACCCTGTATAATAACATCCTCAAGTGACTCAAACCTTTGCACAGTACTGTACATCTCAGACGTCTGTAGCCCAGTTTGAGGCCCAATCGTGGTTTCAATCCTTCAGATGCTTCCAAAGCGGGTACAGCTGTTAAGATGGAGCATCATCAGTTACTCAGTGATCTGTTTAATCAACAAATTCATGGTGGTTCCCGAACTGGCTCTCCACTAAGACCACCAATCTGCTAACGAGCTCAACAATTAATTACATATTTCCTACACCGTAGGGTCATCTCCGTCTCCGGAGTCTGGAAACGACTGTCTAGTCTTCACACGGCCCAGCTTTTAGTTTAAGGTAGTTTATTTAAAGCCAGCTCAGGTCTATTTTAACCTGAGTCGGTGATTAAGCAGTGAATCTAGGTCTTTCAACCACGTCCTAAATGGGGGTTCAGTCTGTTTAATGTTAGCAGGTTATTATTTCTACTGTCCTACTTAGAAGCCTAATCATCTCCTCCATCCTGTCCAAAGAAACAACACGTCAACCAAGTGTGCAAACCACCAGTAAACAGCCCAAGAGCATGCTGGGAACTCACTGAGAGCTGTCCGGACAGATACTGCGGGGCGTCGCGGAGCATGCCGGGGCTCATGGGGGACGTGACCGAGATGGACGGGCCCATCTTCTGGGATTCAAAGGAACTTGAACCTGATCAATAAAGAGTGACAAGTTAACACTGCACTAATTTTCATATACCAGTATTCATTAAATAGATAGATTGATGCAGCACACAAGTCTGTACAGGGCGAGTCAAAAGTCTTAGGACACACTTTTATGTCAGAACTGAAAGGGAAGATGACGTATCTGAATATCCCAGCAAGTAACGGGTGAGGGGTCTATCTTTTAGGCTATGTCCCAAATGTGGCTGCCATCTCGAAAGCCGCCATATTGGATCAAGGGCAAGCTTTTCCAATGGAAAGGTGGTCGTGTAGCAGATCAAAGAAGACCAGAACTGTTTCAGAAATTGATTGATGCAATCAGATTTCAACCACATTGAAAAAGTTCAGTGAGCTGTCCCTGGTGCTGAACACTGATCTGAAGGTGTAGTTCAGCACCAGGGACAGTACCAGTGTGGTGGTTGTAACTTTCTGTGTTGATAATGTTCAAAACACAAGACATTGCAAACCTGATTACATCAATCGATTTCTGAAACAGTTCTGCTCTTCTTTGATCTGCTACACGACCACCTTCCCATTGGAAAAACTTGCCAATAATCCAATATGGCGGCTTTCAAGGTGGAGCCATGTTCAGGACATAGCCTATAAGATAGGTTCCCTCACCCGTTACTTGCTGGGGTACACAGATACGTAAGTTTTTTGAAATAAAAAGGTGTCCTAAGACTTTTGACTCACCCTGTACATATACTCAGATCAGCTATAACATTAAAACCACCTCCCTGTATCTCCACTCACTGTCCACTGTATCAGCTCCACTGACCATACAGGACCTCCACTCACTGCCCACTGTATCAGCTCCACTGACCATACAGGACCTCCACTCACTGTCCACTGTATCAGCTCCACTGACCATACAGGACCTCCACTCACTGACCACTGTATCAGCTCCACTGACCATACAGGACCTCCACTTACTGTCCACTGTATCAGCTCCACTGACCATACAGGACCTCCACTCACTGTCCACTGTATCAGCTCCACTGACCATACAGGACCTCCACTCACTGTCCACTGTATCAGCTCCACTGACCATACAGGACCTCCACTTACAGACTGTAGTTCATCTGATTCTGATACTTTATTACTCTTTATTACTCTGTTCTTTAATGATCAGGACCCCCACAGGACCACCACAGAGCAGATACTATTAGGGAGGTGGGTCATTCTCAGCACTGCAGTGACACTGACATGGTGGTGGTGTGTTAGTGAGTGTGTTGTGCTGGTGTGAGTGGATCAGACACAGCAGTGCTGCTGCTGGAGTGTTTAAACACTGTGTCCACTCACTGTCCACTACTTGCTGGTCCACCTTGTAGATGTAAAGTCAGAGTCAGTAGCTCATCTGCTGCTGCACAGTTTGTGTTCCTCTAGTTCTTCATCAGTGGACACAGGACGCCGCCCACAGGACACTGCTGTCTGGATAGTTTTGGTTGGTGACACTGAGGTGTTGCTGCGTCAGATCCACTCACACCAGCACAACACACGCTAACTCACCCACCTCCCTAACAGTATCTGCTCTGTGGTGGTCCTGTGGGGGTCCTGATCATTAAAGAACAGAGTAATAAAGTATACAGAGAATCAGATGAACTACAGTCTGTAGGTGGAGCTCCTGTATGGTCAGTGATGATGGTGATAACCAGCTCGTGGATCTGAGTACACTGCTGTGGATGTTAAATGCCTCCAGCAGTGGTTTCCACACCCTGAGCAGCGAAAGCTGGTCAGCAAAGCCACAAAGTCTCGTGCTGGAAGTGCAGAGCGTGTGCTCAGGGAATCGATTGTGGTCTGAGAGTGAGGGCTAAACTGCAGAGAGGGTGAAACACTGAGCGTGAGCTGGACTTCTGCTTCGCTGTGCACTAGAACATCAGGAGTGAACGCCAGTCGCTGACCACAGGGGGGGAGAACAGGTGATGCATTAGCTAAGAGGAAGCGGTTTCAGATAATGACACTCACTTGATTCAAGTTGTCCATGTGTGCTCTCTGGAATTCTGGGAATGTCGCTGCAGAAACAGAAACAACACAAGCTGTTATGATCAATAATAATAATGATACTGGGCGGTAATGTGGCATGACTAGATAGTTACTCCTGGTTTCCATAACAAGCTGTTTTAAGGCCACCGCTCACTGCGTAGCTACATGTATTGCTAAGTGGCAAAGGCTCTGCTGTAGAATGCCAGCAGGGGGAGCCGATAAGCACCAGGTTTAAGTTCATTTTTACACCCCATTGCTATAAACCAGCATCCAGTAACAGGAGCTGAGCTAACAGCCCAAGCTGAGCTCTCTGAGTATCTAGAAGACGGGCTGCCTTCATCTGTGGACACAGGACATGTGACCTGCTGTGTCTTTCTGTGTCTCAGTGCAGCTATAATGTGATGTAGTAATGGTAAAATGCTCAGGGGGGGGCGCTGTGACACGCTGTGGAACTGAACAGTGCAGAGTCGCTGAGCTCGACACTGTCCAGGCCTAATCTGGACACAGGAAACTGAGCCTTTCTGCTAAAACTAGTCATAATAGGTTCCTAGTTTTCATCTTAACTCACCCAATGGGCCGCGAGACCACCAGCTCCACCTGGGGTTCAGGCTTGGACTCCAGAATAATATTGTAAACTTCCTTGAACGTGGCTCCCTGCAGGACCCGCCCATTCCACTCCAGCACCTGGTCACCTGAGCAGACAGAGAGAATAACACACACTGACGCTGGATCAGCAAGCAAACGAGACCACCACAAGTTTTCTGCAGGAAGGAAAGCTGGAAGAGTCATCATTCATCTTTTCCTTATTCATACTCAGACTACGCTGAGGAGGACCCTCGTTTACAATGTAGCAAAGTTGATACATAAACTATAGATAGAAAATTTAAAAATGAGAAATTTAAGTACGATATAAAACAAATAAGATAAATTACAGCAGATACATCCAAGAATATAAATTAAAATTAAGCAAACCATAAAATAAAACATATATTAAAGAGCAAAAACAGATACATAAAAAAATGAAGTAGAGAAAAACAACAAGAAAACAATAGTTTAACAGGAGCTAAAATAAATAAATGAATACATAATAAAAAAAAGAAGAAAAAAAGAAAGAATGCATAAAAGAAAAGTAAACGTTACATTAATATGAAAAGAACTGATGCAACCCTCTGGAGTCATTTCCTAATGTTTCTATTAATATCTGTGTGATAATATAACACATAAACATGTTTCTCCTGAGTATGTGGTGTCTCAATCAATCAATCAATCAATCAATCAACCAACCAACCATCCAACCAACCAAACAACCAATCAAGCAACCATGCAACCAACCAACTAACCAACCAACCAACCATCCAACCATCCAACCAACTATCCAACCAACCAACCAACTATCCAACCAACCAACCAATCAAGCAAGAAATCCACCAACCAACCAACCCACCAATCAATCAATCAACCAAACAATCAAGCAAGCAACTAACCAACCATCCAACCAACTATCCAACCAACCAACCAATCAAGCAAGAAATCCACCAACCAACCAACCCACCAATCAATCAATCAACCATCCAACCAACCAACCAACCAACCAACCATCCAACCAACTATCCAACCAACCAACCAACCAACCAGCCAATCAAGCAAGCAATCCAACCAACCAACCCACCAATCAATCAATCAATCAATCAACCATCCAACCAACCAACCAACCAACCAAACAATCAAGCAAGCAATCCACCAACCAACCAACCAATCAATCAATCAATCAATCAATCAATCAATCAACCAACGAACCATCCAACCATCCAACCAACCAACTATCCAACCAACCAACCAACCAATCAAGCAAGCAATCCACCAACCAACCAACCCACCAATCAATCAATCAATCAACCAACCAACCAACCAACCATCAAACCAATCAAGCAAGCAATCCACCAACCAACCAACCCACCAACCAATCAATCAATCAACCATGCAACCAATCAACGAATCAATAAACCAACCAACCAACCCACCAACCAATCAACCATTCAACCAACTAACCACCCAACCCACCAACCAATCAATCAATCAACCATCCAACAAATCATCCAACCAATCAATCAATCAACCAACCAACCAACCAACTGCCCATCCAACCAACCATCCAACCAACCAACCACACAATCAATCAATGGTGTGGGGGTCTTTTTCTGAAGGTGGGCTCGGACCCTCAGTTCCAGTGAAAGGAGCTTTTAATGCGTTAGCAGACCAAGAGACTCTGGACAGTTTCATGCTCCCAACTTTGTGGGGACAGTTTGGGGACGTCCCCTTCCTGTTCCAACATGACTGCCCACCAGTACACAGAGCAGCTCCATAAAGACATGGAGGAGGAGTTTGGTGTAGAAGAACTTGATCAGCCTGCACAGAGTCCTGACCTCCACCTGATAGAACACCTTTGGGATGAATTAGAGCGGAGACTGAGAGCCAGACCTTCTCGTCCAACATCAGGCTTCACTACTGCTTTCCTTTCTCACTCAGGCTAAATACCAGAGAGATAAAAGAGAGAGAGGTGAACAGGTGTGTGGGGGTCTGTTAAGTACGTTACCTGGTCGTAGGTGTCCAACAGTATCTGCTAAACTTCCTCTCTTCACTTTAGTGATAAACGCACACAGTCTACCAGATTCTGTCATCTTCCCACCAACCACCTGCAACAGAGACACACCGAGCTTCACTGAGTACATCACACTCACAGTTCATCACACAGCATTCATCACACTCATAGTTCATCACACAGCATTCAT
>CM038703.1:53228028-53233028 GCA_021613375.1 Megaleporinus macrocephalus | reverse complement strand
AAAGCTCTACTTACTCTATTAATACTGATTAATATTTAATAATAAAGTGTAAAAGTACTACTTACTCTATTAATACTGATTAATATTTAATAATAAAGTGTAAAAGCACTACTTACTCTATTAATACTGATTAATATTTAATAATAAAGTGTAAAAGCTCTACTTACTCTATTAATACTGATTAATATTCAATAATAAAGTGTAAAAGCTCTACTTACTCTATTAATACTGATTAATATTTAATAATAAAGGGTAAAAGTTCTACTTGCTCTATTAATACTGATTAATATTTAATAATAAAGTGTTTACTTTATTATTAAATAAAAGCTTCCTGTCTGGAATAAATAGCTGTTTATATATAATAATGTCTCTGAGTGTCTAAAACTGTGTACTGTATGTCTGACGGCAGACTGAAATGATCAGATTCTAAACACAGGTAAACCATCACGACTGCAGGTTCGGTTTACAGAGCCTTCACAAACTTACGACGGACGGCAGCTGGACTGGTCACCCAGAACCCGTTCCAGATCGCTGTAAACGGGGGACATTATTTGGCCATGTCCACTTCTCTGGTTTGTGTCCTTCCAGAAATTGCTTTTAAGTTTTCTTTGATGCTGCAGCCTTGTTCTTCTATGCAGATTAATTTATTTTATTTCTAAACTTTTTCCTATATATATATATATTAGAGATGGACCGATCAGTGTTTTTGAGGCCGATTCCGATGTCTCAGCAGCGTGAAACAGTTCGGATCTGACCAAAATCAGATTCAAATCAGACACGTATTGGATTTCAGTACCACATATGAAAGTCGGTTCAGTTTCACATCTGAAGTCAAAGCTCGGGCCATTTTTACCTTCTTCTGTTTGGAATGGTAAAATGTGGAAGATCTGAAAATACTAGGTTTTCTTTGGGGACTATTTGAACCTCACAGCGTCCTGCATGTATCCCTCCACCATGAATGGAGTTTAAGACTGAGATCTTCTCTAAACTATCATAAACAGCGTCTCAGAATCAGACAGTGTATTTATAACATCTACTGTAAGAACTTTCTGTGAGGAGCTTTTAGAGGTGGACGTCTGGTTCCATTCACCACCACTGTGAACAGATCTGACTCTAAGTTTCTATAAAAACAGAGCATTTCACACCGAACCCACTGTGAATGACTTTGTTTAAATAAAAAATTAAACTGGGATTAAATTTAGAAAAAATCTAACACGTGGTTTCTGACACTGCATAGGGGAAGTAGCACATAGTGTCCATGTAAACACACAGTGGAGTCACATTATTATGACCAGCTAATATCCAGAGTGACCACCGTGTGCAGCACAGACAGCAGCTAGATGGACTGGGAGACTCAGTAAGGGTCTGGTAGGTGGTCACAGGTATCTGGAGGAGTCATGCTGACTGCAGTGCATCCCACAGCTGCTGGAGGGAGCGTGGGGGAGGATCCATAGAGACAACACCACCATCCAGGAGGTCCCACAGAGGCTCAGTTGGGTTAAAGTCTGGGGGATTAGGGGTCCAGGGTAGTACTTGGAAGTCTTGGTCAGCTCCTCCAACCAGTGTGAAAGCGCAAGGTCCGTGTTTCTAATAAAGTGGTCAGTTTGTGAAAGCACAAGGTGGTGTTTCTAATAAAGTGGCCAGTTAGTGGAAGCACAAGGTGGCCAGTTATCCTGTGGCACGGACAGCAGGCAGACAGACTGGGAGACTCAGTAAGGTCCTGGTAGGTGGTCACAGGTATCTGGAGGTATCATGCTGACTGCAGTGCATCCCACAGCTGCTGGAGGGAGCGTGGAGGAGGATCCATAGAGACAACACCACCATCCAGATGCTTGGTTGGGTTCAAGTCTGGGGGATTAGGGGTTCAGGGTAGTAAGTCTTGGTCAGCTCTTCTAACCAGTGTGGGACATTTCTAGTCGTGTGACGTGTCTCATCGTCTTGCTGGAAGATCCCATCCGCCCCAGAGAAGACCATCAGCATGTATGGTGTACATGATCTGCAAGGATGGATTCAGACCCAAATCAGTGGAGAGTGTCTTCCACATGGATCCACTTATAAGTGCTGCCAACGTCCAAAGTAGAGAGTGGTCATAATAATGTGACTCTCCTGTGTATACATGACAGTAAGCCAAACAGAGTCAGAGTCCACAGTATATGTAAAACCTCTCTAAAGCTAAAGAAGCTTAAATCTCCATCAAGCTCTCCTCTAATCTTCTGCTGATGCTTTCTGGTGAGTGGACGGCCGCCCGGCCAGAGTGTGTTCACGGCAGAAGAGAAGAAAAGAAAGAAGGTCATGCGGAGGGGAGCGTCGGCTACCGTGACCCAGTGCGGCAAAACCAGGTGGAGGAAAGCGGAGCCGAGACGGAGGACACGACAGCGTGAGAAGGGAAAAAGAAAAACAATCGCTCCCGTGTGAGGTGAACCGCGCGAGGCTGTCCTGGTGTCTGAGGCCCAGAGCCACGGACTGAGTGTGAAAACAAAAGAGTCTGAGGGGAGGAGTGCGGGGAAGTCAGGTGGAAGAGTGAGCTGGAGCTGACCTGCAGCAGGGAGTCAGCCCACCACAGCTAAACAGCACACATGCAGCGAGAGGACAGCGAACAGCCGAAGGACGTCTTTCCGGGTCTCTCTCCGGCTCTGCGGTCGCAGACAGACAGCAAACAGCAAAGCAAGCGGGAGGTCTCGCTCCGGACCCCCAGAGAACTCCAGGAGAGGAGCCCACAGCCGAGGAGCTGCGGCCCTCAGAAGGGCTTTCATTCAGAGACACAAACACTTCAAACCGTTTGGTGCTTTAACGCAATGAAGGCATGTAACCCGGCTGCCTCAGAACTATAACAGATAATAATAATAATAATAATAATAATAATAATAATAATAATAATAATAATAATAATAATAATAACAACTGAGCTGATTATTAGACTGTTAACCCCTTATTTTCTTCATCTGTTTATTTAGACGTTCTAAGACTGTTCTCCCTCTGCAGGTAGAGGGAGGTTCCTGGGAGATTTAAGAGAGTGCTCCTCCAGTCCTAAAGGGGGTGCTGATACCAGCTCCTGTAGTCTTTGACCTTTTGTATAGGCAACACTTTTTGGTTCAAAACAAAGTATGGTGGTCAGTCTTGGACCACGTGGTGCACCTGCATTTGTTGAACAAAGGAACTGTTATTTTTATTTGTTTGTTTGTTTATTTGTTTGTTTGTTTGTTTATTTGGTTAAAATCAGCTTGAAATTAACACTTGCCTGGATTTGGATTTATTACAATACATGTGTCCACCAACAACTCTCAGTTACCCCCACTCTGGAGTTGGGTGGTTAAAGACTGACCACCGTGGTTTGTTTGGGTGAACCATACGGAACCGTACGGGCTGTTAAAGAAAGTATGAAAATAGTATTTAACCTGAAACTATTCAGGTGTGAAGTATAAATACCGTCGCTGCCCAGAGAAAAACAAATACCTGCAAAATAGTAACTTCGAATTTCAGTGTAAATTAATGTAAAGGGCTTTTATTATAAGCTACTTTGGAGCGTTTCCATTGGTCCATTCATTATAAACTCTCACAGCTGTCATGTTTAAATACTAATATAGAAAAATTTAAATCAGGAAAGTAGGACAGAGATGATGATTTTATATATATATATATATATATATATATATATATATATATATATATATATATATATATATATATATATAATTTTTTTTTTAGGTTACATGCAATTTTATACTTTTATTAACAGCATTATTAATTTATAAATTCATACGCTATATCGCTGTTTTTAAAGAAATAGAAGTCCCGTGTTGTTCTTTATACTGTGTGTAAATTTTATAGTGCATGGATTAAAAGAAAAAGACCAAAATGGCTCAGAAAGACGGCTGGTTCCATTGACCTCCATTAAAAGTAAAGTGTTTTCGTTTTTAAAGCTATAGAGAATCTGAGTTTGGAGATTAATTCACATGTGCTGAAATATAAATACCGTCACTTTCCACAACTGTAACAGTAAAGAGGTTTTGTTCTGAGTGAGTTTGGAGAGTTTTTATTGGTCCTTCATTATAAACTCTCACAGGATATGAAGAGCAGCTGTTAAGTTCAAATCATATAGAAAAATTCAGCACATGAGTTTTATTAGGTTACACACCAATTTTATACTTTATTAACAGCATTAATAAACTATAAATTCATACGTTATGTCGCTGTTTTTGAAGAAAATAGAAGTCTTGTGTTCTTTATAATGCGTGTAAATTTTATGGTGAATGGACTAAAATAGCTTTGAAAAGACATCTGGTTCCATTGACCTCCATTAAAAGTAAAGTGTGTGTTTTTGTTTTGAAAGCAATAGAGAATCCGAGTTTGGAGATTAATAAAAGTATATAAATTGTATGTAACCTAAAAAAATGTATGTGTGCTGAAGTATAAATTTCATTACATTCCAATAAAAAACATGTATGTAAAGAAATGTGTTTGAAAATGACTGAATGTTTGTTGCGGCTCTGAAGTCTGTTTCTTTAGTTTTGGTCGAAGCTAGAAAAGTTACGTAGCTAAGAATTAAAAAATAGCATTGTGCTAACCGCTAGCCCAAATCTTATACACTCTGAATTAGAGAGACGTCTGGTTCCATTCGCTGCCATTAAAAGTAAAGTGTGTGTTTTTGTTTTTAAAGCAATAAAAACTCTAGGGTTAGGTTGGAGGTTAATAAAAGTATAACGTTACACATGCTAAAGTATATACGCCGTTGCTATTCAATAAAAAAGCCCATGTATCTCCAAAATAGTAGCTTCTAAGTTCTTTTCTTTCAATGTAAGTAAAGATGTTTTATTATAAGCTAGTTTGGAGCGTTTTGATTGGTTCATTCATCATAAAATGAACAGCTGTCATGTTTAATATTAATATAGAAAAATGCAAATTGTACAATATTTATGTATATGTATATTTTCTCAGGTTACATGTCATTTTTATACCTTTATTAACAGCAAAATTCCTCATTTATATTGATTTTTAAAAAG
>CM038703.1:53173028-53223028 GCA_021613375.1 Megaleporinus macrocephalus | reverse complement strand
TGGGCAGTGAGTGGAGGTCCTGTATGGTCAGTGGAGCTGATACAGTGGACAGTGAGTGGAGATACAGGGAGGTGGTGTTATGGCTGTGTGTATATATATATATATATATATATTGTATGTAAGTGATTTACTGGATGTTATATAACGTCGTGTTCCGCTGCCTGTGATTATCAGTGGGTGTTGTTTTTTTTCTCTGCAGATCATTTGTTGATCATCTGTTCGCTTATACAGGCAGCCAATAATTATATCCAAGCCCACCTCCCCCCGCCAGCCATAATCCCACAAGCCCACGGCGCCCCAAAATGAATCCCACTCACAATTCTTGAACAGACCATGTGGGTGAGCCTGCCCTGTGGAGACCTCTAGTTAGAAGTAGTGGGCCGAGTACTGAATTATGTTTAGAGGTTACTTTGTTACAGGGGGACGTGGAAGACCCCCAACTCCTTTCTGATGATACAAACTGAATATAAACTATAAATCCAGCAACACTTCTTGTTTGAGTTCTGTATTGATTATGCACTATAAATACATGCATGAGGTGTTATATATCATACATAACCTCTTATAATACCTGCTATAAGTTTGCATAATGTCTACTAAGCAGTTATAATCACATGCATAATACTTCATAAAGCAAGAGCATGGCAGTTTCCATAACATCTTATAACACCTGCTCATAAGAACATTATAGACACTGATGTCGTTATGGTAACACTTCCTATAAATCCATATGACTTCATAAGGTCAGGTTATAATATAACTTATAACAGCATCTGTTCCTGTTACCATTTAAATACACCTGACTTACTCAGATTCATACTACATATAAAAGTTAGTTATTATTTAACACTATACAGTCATATTCTCTTGCTTTATAAAGTGTTATGCATGTAATTAAAGTATTTATAAGCAGTTATATAGGCTTATGCTGTATATGGTATTATCCCTCCTATGAGTTCTGTATTGATTATGCGCTATAAATACATGCATGAGGTGTTATATATCATACATAACCTCTTATAATACCTGCTATACGCTTGCATAATGTCTACTAAGCAGTTATAATCACATGCATAATACTTCATAAAGCAGAAGCATGGCAGGTTCCATAACATCTTATAACACCTGCTCATAAGAACATTATAGACACTGATGTCGTTATGGTAACAACACTTCCTATAAATCCATATGACTTCATAAGGTCAGGTTATAATATAACTTATAACAGCATCTGTTCCTGTTACCATTTAAATACACCTGAATTACTACTTATTATTTAATATTATACAGTCATATTCTCTTGCTTTATTAAGTGTTATGCATGTATTCAAAGTATTTATAAGCAGTTATATGGGCATATGCTGTGTAAGGTATTATCCCTCCTATGAGTTGTGTATTCATTATGCACTATAAATACATTTATGAGGAGTTATATATCATACATAGCCTCTTATAATACCTGCTATAAGCTTGCATAATGTTTTCTAAGTAGTTATAATGACATGCATAATACTAAATAAAGCAAGAGTATGGCAGGTTCCATAACATCTTATAACATCTGCTCATAAGAACATTACAGACACTGATGTTGTAATACACTATAACACTTTTATGTCCTTACAGGCCACAAGTGCGCTTCTTGGTAACACTTCCTATGAATCCTGTATTCGTAACACTATATACATGCGTTTATGTAGCATTATGTGACATACATATGGCTTCATAATACCAGACATGAACATAACTGCATGCATAGTATCTGTTTCTGTTACCATTAATCTACACCTGAATTACTCAGATTCATACTCCAAATAAAAAATATTTATTATTTAATACTATACAGTCAGATTCTCCTGTTTATAACGTGTTATGCATGGAATTCAATTTCATGAGTTTTTTACTGTCTGCACTATCAACACTCAATCTGGAATCAGGCTGGAATCAGTCTGGAATCAGTCTGGAATCAGTCTGGAATCAGTCTGGAATCAGTCTGGATGTTGGGCTGACAGTCAGAACTAGATCTAATCTATGAATCTGATGTGCTTTATGGATGTGCTTAGGTGAACAATGTATAGCCACAGTATCAGATCACAATCAGATCTCACCCTCAAATCTATCAGCCCTACTGTCAAGATCACACACACACACACACACACACACTCACACTCACATACTCACACACATACATTCACACACACACACACACACACACACACACTCACATACTCACACACACACACACACATATTCACATATACACACACACACACACACACACACACATTATTCACACACACTCACAAATTATGCACACACATACACACACATCCATTTACACACACTCACTCACACACACACACTCACAGGCACACACTCACTCACAACCTCATACACACACATTCACTCACACACACTCACAACCTCATACACACTCACACCCATTCACACACACACACACACATTCACCCACAACATCATACATACACACATTCACCCACACACACACACACATATACACATTCACACACACTCACACAATCACACACATTCACATACACACACACACACTCACAACCTCATACACACACACACACTCACACACACATATATTACACATATATACACACGCGCACACACACTCACATACACACTTACTCATTCGCTAACACACACACTCATACATTCACTCTCATAGTTTACACTCCTATGCACAAATCTCCACATATCTCTCCCTGACGCACTCTTCATGCAGACAGACAGACAGACAGACAGACAGACAGACGCCAGTGTCTATTAATGATCTTAATATTTCTATTATATTAAAAATGTTCCTGCAGATCCAGACACTTCCTGCAGAACCAACTCAAACTCAATTCCTCAAATCAGAACTCGTCACTGAAGAGCGTACAGCAGCCAGAGGTAACCTTGTTATGTACCAGTCCACGTTTACTGTGAAGCTCAAACTGAGACACAGACCTCCAGTCTGGCTCGCTAGCGTCCACAGCCGCGGCGTCTGGCCATGTTAGTCGGGTTTCAAGTCTAGACCGCGGTGGCGTGATGGTCGCTGTCCGGAACACGGAGCTCATCACGTTTCTCATGTGTCTGCTGTCCAAAGCTTAGACTGGTCCAGTGAAGTTCAACCACAGAGTTCAGCAGCACTGACAACTCAGACTGGATTAAACCAGCTACACCACTAACTCACGAGCGTAGAGTGAGTTCACACCAAATCACTTACACTGAGACGCAAAACACTTTTTACTAACGTCTCTCTCCTTTACCTTCTTCATCCATGGTCAAAACTAGGGTGCAAAAGTGGGCGGAGTCGATCACGTGTAGTGGTGGAGAGGGGGTGGGGCTTATGCTGCATACTGAATTATGCTTATGTTACTTTGTACTTTGTAAATAAAACATAAATAGAACCTTATTTAATAATAATAATAATAATAATAATAATAATAAGAAGAAGAATAATAATAATAATCATCTTTATTTATACAGCACTTTTCATACCATTCACAGCTCAAAGAGCTAAATATTAGTAAAAGCTAAACTACACGATTACGGTGATCAACTCTGCTGCAACTCAGGACCATCACAGTGATCAACTCTGCTGCAACTCAGAGTCATTACAGTGATCAACTCTGCTGCAACTCAGAGTCATTACAGTGATCAACTCTGCTGCAACTCAGGGTCATTACAGTGATCTACTCTGCTGCAACTCAGGACCATCACAGTGATCAACTCTGCTGCAACTCAGGACCACTACAGTGATCTACTCTGCTGCAACTCAGGACCACTACAGTGATCTACTCTGCTGCAACTCAGGACCACTACAGTGATCTACTCTGCTGCAACTCAGGACCACTACAGTGATCTACTCTGCTGCAACTCAGGACCACTACAGTGATCTACTCTGCTGCAACTCAGGATCATTACAGTGATCAACTCTGCTGCAACTTAGAACCACTACAGTGATCAACTCTGCTGCAACTCAGGGTCATTACAGTGATCAACTCTGCTGCAACTTAGAACCATCACAGTGATCAACTCTGCTGCAACTCAGGGTCATTACGGTGATCAACTCTGTTGCAACTCAGGGTCATCACAGTGATCAACTCTGCTGCAACTCAGGATCATTACAGTGATCAACTCTGCTGCAACTCAGGACCATCACGGTGATCAACTCTGCTGCAACTCAGGGTCATTACAGTGATCAACTCTGCTGCAACTCAGGGTCATTACAGTGATCTACTCTGCTGCAACTCAGGGTCATTACAGTGATCAACTCTGCTGCAACTCAGAACCACTACAGTGATCAAGTCTGCTGCAACTCAGAACCACTACAGTGATCAACTCTTCTTTACTGACCAACTCTGTTGCAACTCAGGACCACTACAGTGATCAACTCTGCTGCAACTCAGGGTCATTACAGTGATCTACTCTGCTGCAACTCAGGATCATTACAGTGATCAACTCTGCTGCAACTCAGGGTCATTACAGTGATCAACTCTGCTGCAACTCAGAACCACTACAGTGATCAAGTCTGCTGCAACTCAGAACCACTACAGTGATCAACTCTTCTTTACTGACCAACTCTGTTGCAACTCAGGACCACTACAGTGATCAACTCTGCTGCAACTCAGGGTCATTACAGTGATCTACTCTGCTGCAACTCAGGATCATTACAGTGATCAACTCTGCTGCAACTCAGGGTCATTACAGTGATCAACTCTGCTGCAACTCAGGACCATCACAGTGATCAACTCTGCTGCAACTCAGGGTCATTACAGTGATCTACTCTGCTGCAACTCAGAACCACTACAGTGATCAACTCTGCTGCAACTCAGAACCACTACAGTGATCAAGTCTGCTGCAACTCGGAACCACTACAGTGATCAACTCTGCTTTACTGACCAACTCTGTTGCAACTCAAGACCACTACAGTGATCTACTCTGCTGCAACTCAGAACCACTACAGTGATCAACTCTGCTGCAACTCGGAACCACTACAGTGATCAACTCTGCTTTACTGACCAACTCTGTTGCAACTCAGGACCACTACAGTGATCAACTCTGTTGCAACTCAGGACCACTACAGTGATCAACTCTGCTGCAACATCACAGTGATCAACTCTGCTGCAACATCACAGTGATCAACTCTGCTGCAACTCAGGACCATCACAGTGATCAAGTCTGCTGCAACTCAGGACCATCACAGTGATCAAGTCTGCTGCAACTCAGGACCATCACAGTGATCAAGTCTGCTGCAACTCAGAACCACTACAGTGATCAACTCTGTTTTACTGACCAACTCTGTTGCAACTCAGGGTCATTACAGTGATCAACTCTGCTGCAACTCAGGACCATCACATTATTTTGATTAAAAATCGGCCGATACCGATACATAGCCGATCGATCCTTCCATCTCTACTTCCAATCCAGACAATCCAACAGCTTCAGGTGATCCAGAGTCTCAGTAGGAGTAAAAGAAGGACCCTCGTTCTTAAAGCCTTACACTGGATACCAGTAAGTTCCAGCTTAAAGTAGCATTACTGGTATGTAAGTATGACATAATGTGAGATCAGTGTATTTATCTGATATGAATGCAGCGAAATGAGCTGAGCTGAACTCTCAGATCCTCAGGAACCAGTCAGACCAGTTAGTCCTGCCTGAAGTAGAGACTACATATGGAGATAGGGGTGGGCGATATAGCCCTACAATAATATCACGATATTTTATAGTATTTTTGTGATAACGATACTCTCAGCGATATGACAAAACATGGAATTAAAAAAAAAAATTCAAGAATACACTACTGCAACAAAATAAAATTTAAATTTTATTATTTCATATGATATGATATGGCACACCCATATCAAAAATCTAAGAATTTAATCAGATTGTAACAGGAGTCAATGATCCAGAATGTCACGATACTAATTAATACACTCCAGATATCTCCACATATCCAGGACTGAAGTAAAGTGAATGATACTGGAGATAAACTCTGTCTCTAGTAGATATAATGGGAAATGAGAAAAGTGTGAACGTTTTTTTTGCTAAAATCAGTAAAAGTAGTATCTGGTGTGATAATTAGTGAGGGGTGATGTGGGTGATATTTCAGGGTATAATATCGTTCACCATATTCAAGAATGTTGGAGATATTATTGTGTACAATACGATATGGAACACTGCTACATGAAAAGAGCCGCAACACTAGACTCGTAATAAGAATTCCCATATATCGTCCAATGAAAAACATGTAGGTCAATTTTTGAAGCATTTCATGACGAATGGACCAATGAAAACGCTCCAAAATAGCTTGGGAAAAATTCCAGTTCCATTGATTTACATTGAAGGTAAAGGACGTCTTTGTTCTCTCCTGGAAAGTTACTATTTTGGAGATACTTCTGAAGCTTGCTATCCTGTAACAGCATGTTATTATCCCAAATTACATGATTTATTAATTAATAAATAATGATTTAATGTTTAAATAAAAAAAATATTGAACTGAATGCCATTATTTTTCTATTTGCACTGTCGTAACGCTGTTTTTGCCATCAGAATGAAAAGGGAGACCAGTCCAGAGAGAAAGCTTTTTATTCTTTCGTGTCTCCGACTGCATTGTCTTTTATAGACGCCCCTTTCTGCTCCTTCAGGCCATTTCAGGTACACCTGGCCACGTCGTTATCTCCTGGGTGGAGTGGTTCTCGAACAGAAGTTCTTAAGATAACACTGCAGGGTCTTGTTCTCGAGTCATAAATGCCCCAAATGCTGGGGGTCACAAAGCCATGACCTTCCCGCCAGCCCTGCAGCTTTCTTGGCCACGTGTAGCCATACAGGTTTAACACATGCTATACATACGTACAGCACCTCGATGGTCCACAGGTTCAACACAAACGAACTTCTCTCGTCTGTGGTTATGCAGTTAGTTAAGAGAGAAGCCCACTGTCGCCTCAACACTAGGCTTTGTGGAGTACAATACACAACAATTTTAAATATAGGCTTAAAATCTATAAATAAATAAATTAATGCATCCATAATAAACCACATGCATTAAGCATAGTGGGGGCAAACAGGAAAAAAGCCCCCCATGTTGAACATTAGGCCGCTTACAGCATGCATGCAGGCCCAAACTAGTGTTAGATATACAACAGTTCACTCAATCAAGACCACACACGTCATACCCCACCCCCATGTGACCCGTTCACCATAACGCATACGGAGAAACGCAGCCTTACGTCTTTTGACATCCCTCCTACATAAACCATCCCCGTCCCGCACGAGCGCGACCCCTCGCGTCTCCGTCTGCTGGAACGGGATCCGCCCCGTGTGGTCCAAATAGATTGCCGGTAATCCGCCTTTGCAGCGCTGCCCCTTTCCAAACCCTGGAGTCGAACTTCCGCAAAGCTGCTTTACTCAGCGAGCACCGCGCCGCTCAGGACCCTCGCCTTCTCCGCCGCGAGACGGGGGGCGACCCGACCAGCGTCCTGCCATCTTTCTCAGACCATCACTTTCTCTCGCTCGATCTCTTTCTTTATCTCTCTCTCTCTTCTCTCTCTGGCTCTCTCTCTCCTCCCCCCGCCCCTCGGCTGGAAGGGAGTTCATGCATTAGAATAATGAGCTTACCTTTATTCTTGTAAGCCAGCTCGAACACTCTCTGCCCTACATGATCCTCGCATCACAACACACCCTGAGTTTGCTGGGCCTGATCTCTGCATTCCTTCTGCCTCCTGCACAAACTTCTCGCTCACCAAGGACCCTCTAACCGCCCACGCGCGACCTCCAGCATGCTTTCTTTCTTTCTTTCTTTTTCTTTTTCCTGTTTCAGGAACAAGCAGGCCTACCGTTCCACGCTGGCAGGTCGCGGCGGCGGTGTAGCTATTCTTTAGGACGAAAACAAAACAGAGCCAGGAGGAAGCGGGCGGTCGAGAGGGTCCTCGGCGGGCGAGAGGGTCCTCGGCCGGCGAGAGGGAGACGCGGGTCAAAGCGAGAGCGAGCGAAAGCAAGCGAGAGCTGCACTCACCACCATTTTCCCTGACTTGCACGAAGCGTAGCGTCTCTGTGGCCGCCTCCTCCGGCTACTTCGCCGGAATGCTTTTCGCCTTTTCAGCAAGGAGGAGGGAGCGGCACGGCTTTAAACCAATCACGTCCGGTAATCTCTGATTGACCGGCGCTCTCCCAGTGACACCCCGCGGCAGGATAAGCTTTCTCAGAGATCACTCTGCTACTTTTAGGCTCCGTCCTGGCTCCCTCGCTCGGTCCAAGACACTGAGATTAGACCGAGATTTCAAATAAGTCATTGTTACTGAGGTCCCACGCTCCGTCACTGCATCCACACATCTTACAATCACGTATGCAAGCGCTGATCAATCGGGTTTGGAACGAGCTGGATTCGTGCATTGGTTACGAATAAAATGAGATCTGACTGTGTACGCCAAACCCTAAACCTCAATCCAACTGTGAAACATGGTGGAGGCAGCATCATAGCTTTACTAGGGTCTTTGATTGAGCTCATGGAGTAACATCAACAGTACAGGTTAGAAAAGATGAGTGAACCACTCAAACTGTATACACATGAAGATAATTCAGGACCCTAAGAGTGGACGTCCAGTTAAGATCACTCCAAGAACACAACAGTCAGTACTAAAAGGAAGGACACCATGAAGGAAGACAACACTGTCCAGAAAATGTGTGGCCTGTCTTACATTTGTCCAGGATCACCAACACCAAAACTTCATTCCAACTGTGAAACATGGTGGAGGCAGCATCATAGCTTTACTAGGGTCTTCGATTGAGCTCATTGAGTAACATCAACAGTATATACACAGTGAGAAAATTCAGGACCCTCAAGAGTGGACGCCCAGTTAAGATCACTCCAAGAACACAACAGCCAGTACTAAAAGGAAGGACACCATGAAGGAAGCCAATGCTGTCCAAAAATAATCATAATAATAATAATAATACTTGGTGGCCTGTCTCACGTTTGCCCAGGACCACCTAGATGTTCTTCCTGATTGTGCTTCTGAAAAAACACACACCAACCCCAAAACCTCATTCCAACTGTGAAACATGGTGGAGGCAGCATCATAGCTTTACTAGGGTCTTTCATTGAGCTCCCTTAGTAGAGTGAAACTTTGGCTGAAGGTTTGTAGTGATTAACACAGGTTTAGCTAGTCTACCTAAAAACTGTTTAAACCTGGATTGTTTTTATTTTAATCAAAGTATTGGTAATTTTTGGAATGGGTTATTATTTGTTTATGTTTATATTCAGTGCATTTGAAATATTTTTTATGCTGCCAGAAGTGGAAATAGTATAAAAAGGTAAACAATGTTTGTTTACTCAGTTTTCATTTACATTAAAGTTGGTGCTGATGTTGTAGAAGGGTTTTTGGTCTGATGCAGAACAGAAACAAGAAATATGTCATCAACGATGTCCGGATGAAGTAGAGATGGAAGGATTGATCGGCCGATATTTCTCCAGTTTAGCCGATCCTAAGAGCTGATCAATGGCGTTAATCAAATGAGCCTAATTTCTGTATTAACAGCTAGTGTTTCATCCAGGAAGAGGAGACCTCTATGAAGCCCCCTCCGGCCAGTTCCCTGTAATTCCAATCTGAACCACTAGGTGGAAAAACACACCCTTTCATTTTCCACAGACTGACTAAAGCAGCGGCCTCTCAAAAAAATGTATGTGTTGATAGAAAACATGTCGTCCGTCTGGCAGTGTTTACCGTATGTGACTCAGACTCAACCAGGACGATTTTAAAATTAGTAAATCAGCGTCTCTCGTTTAGGAACCAAAAATATTTAACTACTAATCTGATACAGCGCTGCACACTGAATACAGTGAGTATCAGTAAACAGCAGAGCTACACACACAGCTAACACAAACTAATAACCCAGAACACCTACAGACCAGATCTGACCGGTACCAACAGAAAAGCAGCTACAATTCAATATTCTACATTTAATGATTACAGATTTAGTTTAAAATAACAGAGTCTGAGTTTAATGACTGCAGTTTTTACTGTATTTGTTTAATTAGCTTTTTTAGTTTAAATTAAGGGTCTAAATGTAATGATTGCAGTATTTGGGGATATTTGTTTGATTTACTTTGTTTATTTACTGTTAATTTAGTTTAAAATATTATACTGTTTCATTCGAGCTGGTTAAAAATAATAATAAACCAGTTTAGACCATGTTTATGACGTGCTTGCACTAATAACTACATGTAGCCTGCTGTGGCATATAGCCCCGCCCTCGATCAGTATCGGCTATCGGCTGATCGCGCTGAAAGGTCATCGGCGATCGGAATCGGCCTCAAGAACGCTGATCGGTCCATCTCTAATATAAAGGATATTCCATAAAAAATAATTCTAGTAGATTATTTTATGTTAAAATTCTGAAATTACTGAAATTCTCAAACTTTATTTTTTCTGGGTCTCAGGAGGATATGGTAACCACACTGTCATAGCAACCATGTCCTTTATTTATGTATCAATGCTTGTGGAGCTCCAGTTCCTCCAGAAAGACACGCGGTAATAAACTTCAAACATGAAGCTACAAGAGAGCTGGGAGGCGCGCAGAACTGGCCTGCGCCGCGACGGACCTCTCAGGATTAAGTGTGCTGGAAGGAACGGCAGGCGAAGAGCTAGAACGCTGCATGTGTGAACAGAAGGAGAGAGAGAGCTGGCACGGCAGAGAGAGAGAGAGAGAGAGAGAGAGAGAGAGAGACACTGAGCGAATGTCTCTTTGGGTCAGCCTGTGTCCTACATTCCCTTAAACCCTGCTGGAGTGCCGCGGACTGAGTGTATTAAGTGGCGGGAGATGGGACGCAGCCGTTCCTCAGCTCTTTTCTCTGGCGCCGAGCTCCAGACCCCCAGCTCCTCGGCACCCGGCGCCCGGGCTCAGCCCCCGCTGAGAGAAACGAGGGGCTTGGAGGAGTTTGCTCTCGCTAGCCACCGCTTCAGCGCTGCTCCTGCAAAGAAGCTTACCAATTTGAGCTAATTAGGATCCTGACAACATCAGAGCTTTCAGGGAAGGACAGAGCGTGTCCAGCGCTGGAGAAAGGACAGAAACGGGGACACTGAGGAAGGCCGTCCCTCTTCACTCCTGCATTCCTGCAGGGAGTGTACAATAAGCCCAGGAATAAATATATATAAGTATATTCTATTCTATTCAGAGTGGAGTCACATTATTATGACCAGCTAATCTCCAGAGTGACCACCGTGTGCAGCACAGACAGCAGCTAGATGGACTGGGAGACTCAGTAAGGTCCTGGTAGGAGGTCACCGGTATCTGGAGGTATCTTGCTGACTGCAGTGCATCTCACAGCTGCTGGAGGAAGCGTGGAGGAGGATCCATAGAGCCAACACCACCATTCAGGTGGTCCCAGAGATGCTCAGTTAGGTTCAAGTCTGGAGGAATTAGGGGTCCACGGTAGTATTTGGAAGTCTGGGAACAGTGTGGTCCCATCCACCCCAGAGAAGACCATCAACATGTGTGGTGTACGTGATCTGCAAGGATGGATTCGTACTGGACCCCTAATTCCCCAGACTTGAACCCAATTGAGCATCTGTGAGACCACCTAGATGGTGGTGTTGGGTCTATGGATCCTCCTCCACGCTCCCTCCAGATACCTGTGACAACCTACCATTAGCTAGTGGCAAAGGTGTTAAAAGTATTTACATTCATTACTCAGGTAGAAGTATAGATACTAGGGTTTAAAAATACTTCTGTAAAAGTTGAAGTATCAACTGAAGCTTTTTACTCCAGTAAAAGTGTAAAAGTACTGCTTTCAGAACTACTTAAAGTATAAAAGTAAAAGTAATGTAAAAGAAAAATATGCCATTAAGGACAAAAGCTTAGGCTGCACCACAGGGGTCTATAGTGCACTAGCCCACCTCCCCAAAAACCCCATTCTGCGCCAGGCTTCCTGTTTCAGCCCATATACGCCCATTAAACATGAATGTAGTTTAGTACAATGTAAATATATTAAAGAAGCATCTCTGTTACTACTGAACATTAACATGTGTTTCATGGATCAGAAGATATGATGACTAGTTTTCTATAAGTATTGTAATGAAGTCAAACTTCAAAGACATGTTATCAATAATCTTTACTGGAATGTAAATATACATGAATGAAAACAAGCTGTAATGAAATAGAAGTAACGAGACTATGTTTAAAATGTAAGGAGTAGAAATTACTGATAATGGAGTGTAAATGTAAGGAGTAGAAAGTACTGATAATGGAGTGTAAATGTAAGGAGTAGAAAGTACTGATAATGGAGTGTAAATGTAAGGAGTAGAAAGTACTGATAATGGAGTGTAAATGTAAAGAGTAGAAAGTACTGATAATGGAGTGTAAATGTAAGGAGTAGAAAGTACTGATAATGGAGTGTAAATGTAAAGAGTAGAAAGTACTGATAATGGAGTGTAAATGTAAGGAGTAGAAAGTACTGATAATGGAGTGTAAATGTAAGGAGTAGAAAGTACTGATAATGGAGTGTAAATGTAAGGAGTAGAAAGTACTGATAATGGAGTGTAAATGTAAAGAGTAGAAAGTACTGATAATGGAGTGTAAATGTAAGGAGTAGAAAGTACTGATAATGGAGTGTAAATGTAAAGAGTAGAAAGTACTGATAATGGAGTGTAAATGTAAGGAGTAGAAAGTACAGATAATGGAGTGTAAATGTAAGGAGTAGAAAGTACAGATAATGGAGTGTAAATGTAAGGAGTAGAAAGTACTGATAATGGAGTGTAAATGTAAGGAGTAGAAAGTACTGATAATGGAGTGTAAATGTAAAGAGTAGAAAGTACTGATAATGGAGTGTAAATGTAAGGAGTAGAAAGTACAGATAATGGAGTGTAAATGTAAGGAGTAGAAAGTACAGATAATGGAGTGTAAATGTAAGGAGTAGAAAGTACTGATAATGGAGTGTAAATGTAAGGAGTAGAAAGTACTGATAATGGAGTGTAAATGTAAGGAGTAGAAAGTACTGATAATGGAGTGTGAATGTAAGGAGTAGAAAGTACTGATAATGGAGTGTAAATGTAAGTAGTAGAAAGTACTGATAATGGAGTGTAAATGTAAGGAGTAGAAAGTACAGATAATGGAGTGTAAAAGTAAGGAGTAGAAAGTACTGATAATGGAGTGTAAATGTAAGGAGTAGAAAGTACTGATAATGGAGTGTAAATGTAAGGAGTAGAAAGTACAGATAATGGAGTGTAAATATAAGGAGTAGAAAGTACAGATAATGGAGTGTAAAAGTAAGGAGTAGAAAGTACTGATAATGGAGTGTAAATGTAAGGAGTAGAAAGTACAGATAATGGAGTGTAAAAGTAAGGAGTAGAAAGTACTGATAATGGAGTGTAAATGTAAGGAGTAGAAAGTACAGATAATGGAGTGTAAATGTAAGGAGTAGAAAGTACAGATAATGGAGTGTAAATGTAAGGAGTAGAAAGTACTGATAATGGAGTGTAAATGTAAGTAGTAGAAAGTACTGATAATGGAGTGTAAATAATAATTACTCCAGTAAAGTATAAATAACCAACATTTCTACTTAAGCATAGTAACAAAGTATTTGTACTTCATTACTTGACACCTCTGACTGGTGGTCATAATAATGTGACTCCACTGTGTAGAGGGCAATCACAGGAAAGTCTAAACCAGACATAACACGAGAACCATGGGACGCATGTAAAACTGTGGCTGTGTCTCAAATCCTAGTGAGCTCCTACATAGGCAGCATTCTACATCATAGTATGCGCTCCTGACATGTAGACTGTCCCAATTCTTACATACCTTAAACATGCTGCTACTGAGGAACCTTATTTACACCTGATTTTAAGAAGTATTGAACTCTTCCTCAGCCGCTAAGACAATCCCATGATGCACCGCAGGCTAATCTAGGAGCAGTGAAGTGGTTTTAAAATGTGAGTTATTTTGATTCTCTCTGGAGTTTTAATGTGTTTCTGGTCATATAATCACACAAAACAGTATTTTATTATCAACTCTGTAACGAGTCCTTCACCATTTACACTTTTATACTCCAGACATTAGCATTTATGCTAGCAGATTTTTAAGCCTCAGGCTATTGTTTTGGATGCGGGCCGGTAGCTTAGCAACCAGCTAAACCACCGGTGGCGTGCTGCAGTGGGCGGGAACAAGCCGTGACGCAGTCTCTCTCTAACTAGAGCGTCTCAGTAATCTGTTTTATGAGGAGAGATGAGGAGAGAACACTGATACTTACACACTCACTACCTAGACAGCCTACTTACACACTCACTAGGATTTGGGACAGACTCTAGGAATGAGCTGCACCAGGAACCAGACCTGACACTGAAGAGCCACGGCGACAGAAGAGAACCAGCTGAAAGGTGATGATCACCTCAGCCTTACTGAACGTGACACCGCCGGCTCGTTTACAGCGACATGCAGGGGTGGGTGGCCAAAATAATGTAAACACCTTATGACAAAAATAAAGTTCCTGGTAACAACTAGTGCCTCCCTTTATGTTAGGTGTGGTTTCCATTATTGTGGCCACACCTGCATGTTGTTAAGGATGATGTCCAGTATCGGAGGAGGTGGGACCCTTTGTGCCACAGTGGGCTTTAATTACAGCCGTTTAATTATTGAGCAGCATGACGGTGTATAGTGAACACAGCCACACAGCTCACGGTGAGTAGTGACGGCAGACTGTAAAGACGTTCGATAACTGTTTCTGAGAAAGTCAGCTGGAGGTACGGAGGATAAGATGTAACGGAGCTGTCTTGCGCTCTGGCCCACCACCCAGACCTTCTCAGGATCAAGATACTAGTCTGAGAAACAACAATACACCAATTACACACCAATCAGCCATAACAATAACTCCACCTCCTCATATCTCCACCCACTGTCCACTGTATCAGCTCCACTGACCACACAGGACCTCCACTCACTGTCCACTGTATCAGCTCCACTGACCATACAGGACCTCCACTCACTGTCCACTGTATCAGCTCCACTGACCATACAGGACCTCCACTCACTGTCCACTGTATCAGCTCCACTGACCACACAGGACCTCCACTCACTGTCCACTGTATCAGCTCCACTGACCATACAGGACCTCCACTCACTGTCCACTGTATCAGCTCCACTGACCATACAGGAGCTCCACTTACAGACAGTAGGTTATCTGATTCTCTGTATACTTTATTACTCTGTTCTTTAATGATCAGGACCCCCACAGGACCACCACAGAGCAGATACTGACCAGTACAGTATCGTACTAACAACTACACCACCATACTAACCACTACACCATTATACTAACCACTACACCACTATACTAACCACTACACCACCATACTAACCACTACACCACCATACTGACCACTACACCACCATACTAACCACTAAACCACCATATTAACCACTACACCACCTTACTAACCACTACACCACCTTACTAACCACTACACCACCGTACTAAACACTAAACCACCGTACTAACCAGTACACCACTATACTAACCACTACACCACCATACTAACCACTACACCACCATACTAACCACTACACCACCGTACTAACCACTACACCACCATACTAACCACTACACCACCGTACTGACCACTACACCACCATACTAACCACTACACCACCATACTAACCACTAAACCACCATACTAACCACTACACCACTCTACTAACCACTACACCACCATACTGACCACTACACCACCGTACTAACCACTACACCACCATACTAACCACTACACCACCATACTAACCACTAAACCACCATACTAACCACTACACCACTCTACTAACCACTACACCACCATACTGACCACTACACCACCGTACTAACCACTACACCACCATAGTGACCACTACACCACCGTACTGACCACTACACCACCATACTAACCACTACACCATACTAACCACTACACAGCCATACTAACCACTACACCACCATACTAACCACTACACTACCGTACTAACCACTACACCACCATACTGGCCACTACACCACCCTACTAACCACTACACCACCATACTAACCACTACACCACTGTACTAACCACTACACCGTACTAACCACTACACCACCATACTAACCACTACACCACCATACTGACCACTACACCACCATACTAACCACTACACCGTACTAACCACTACACCGCCATACTAACCACTACACCACCATACTAACCACTACACCACCTTACTAACCACTACACCACCATACTAACCACTACACCACCGTACTAACCACTACACCACCTTACTAACCACTACACCACCTTACTAACCACTACACCACCATACTAACCACTACACCACCGTACTAACCACTACACCACCTTACTAACCACTACACCACCATACTAACCACTACACCACCGTACTAACCACTACACCACCGTACTAACCACTACACCACCATACTAACCACTACACCACCTTACTAACCACTACACCACCTTACTAACCACTACACCACCATACTAACCACTACACCACCGTACTAACCACTACACCACCATACTAACCACTACACCACCGTACTAACCACTACACCACCATATTAACCACTACACCACCATACTAACCACTACACCACCTTACTAACCACTACACCACCTTACTAACCACTACACCACCGTACTAACCACTACACCACCATACTGACCACTACACCACCATACTAACCACTACACCACCATACTGACCACTACACCACCATACTGACCACTACACCACCGTACTAACCACTACACCACCATACTAACCACTACACCACCATACTAACACTACACCACCATACTGACGACTACACCACCGTACTAACCACTACACCACCTTACTAACCACTACACCACCTTACTAACCACTACACCACCATACTAACCACTACACCACCGTACTAACCACTACACCACCTTACTAACCACTACACCACCTTACTAACCACTACACCACCATACTAACCACTACACCACCGTACTAACCACTACACCACCTTACTAACCACTACACCACCATACTAACCACTACACCACCGTACTAACCACTACACCACCGTACTAACCACTACACCACCGTACTAACCACTACACCACCTTACTAACCACTACACCACCATACTAACCACTACACCACCGTACTAACCACTACACCACCATACTAACCACTACACCACCGTACTAACCACTACACCACCGTACTAACCACTACACCACCATATTAACCACTACACCACCATACTAACCACTACACCACCTTACTTACCACTACACCACCTTACTAACCACTACACCACCATACTAACCACTACACCACCATACTAACCACTACACCACCATACTAACCACTACACCACCGTACTGACCACTACACCACCATACTGACCACTACACCACCATACTAACCACTACACCACCATACTGACCACTACACCACCATACTGACCACTACACCACCGTACTAACCACTACACACCACCATACTAACCACTACACCACCATACTAACCACTACACCACCATACTGACCACTACACCACCATACTAACCACTACACCACCATACTAACCACTACACCACCATACTGACCACTACACCACCATACTAACCACTACACCACCATACTAACCACTACACCACCATACTGACCACTACACCACCATACTGACCACTACACCACCGTACTAACCACTACACCACCATACTAACCACTACACCACCATACTGACCACTACACCACCATACTAACCACTACACCACCGTACTAACCACTACACCACCATACTGACCACTACACCACCATACTAACCACTACACCACCATACTGACCACTACACCACCATACTAACCACTACACCACCGTACTAACCACTACACCACCATACTGACCACTACACCACCGTACTAACCACTACACCACCATACTAACCACTACACCACCATACTGACCACTACACCACCATACTAACCACTACACCACCGTACTAACCACTACACCACCGTACTAACCACTACACCACCATACTAACCACTACACCACCATACTAACCACTACACCACCGTACTAACCACTTTATATGAGAAAATCATTAAAATAACATAGAAATCATAACAGGTTTAAACTCTGGATATTAATTAAACACACGGTGAGTCGAGCTGATTTACACACAAACACACTTTAAAGTTTGAGCTGAACTCAGTCATTAGATGGAGCACTGCTGCAGACTGAGAGAGCAGTGAGTGCATTAACTCATCAATACAATCTATCACTCTAATCTATCACTCTAATCTATCACTCTAATCTATCACTCTAATCTATCACTCTAATCTATCACTCTAATCTATCACTCCTCTCCCCCAATCAACAGCAGCTCTGCTCACAGCCACCCTCAGCAGCGTCACCACACACACCTCACACACACCTCCCACACACACAACCTCACACACACCTCACACACACACACCTCACACACACACCTTACACATATCTCCGACCCCACACACACCTTACACATATCTCTGACCCCACACACAGCTCACACACACGCCCTCACACACACCTCCGACCCCACACACACCTCACACACACACAACCTCACACACAGCTCACACACATACCTCACACACACGCCCTCACACACACAACTCACACACACCTCACACACACCTCACACACACCTCCGACCCCACACACACCTTACACATATCTCCGACCCCACACACACCTCACACACACACATCTCACACACACCTCACACACATGACCTCACACACACAACTCACACACACCTCACACATACCTCCGACCCAACACACACCTTACACGCACCTCCGACCCCACACACACCTGCGATCGCACACATACCTCACACACACCTCCGGACCCACACACACCTCCGACCCCACACACACCTCTCCTACTCTCTCCTACTCTCTTCTTCTCTGCCTCTCATTCTTCTCTGCCTCTCCCACAGTCTTCCCTCCTACTCTCTACTCTCTTCTCACACTCTCTCACACTCTCTCACACTCTCTCACACTCTCTCAGAATGTCTATGGTTTACATCGTTTATAGTCACTCAAATCAGTTTAACTGAGAACCACAAACTTATTATAAACTAATCACGAACCTATAATTTAATGAAATAAAAATCGTTAAGGACTAAGGACAATTGTTTGGCTATAATTGTTGGATTAAAATCAGCCGCCAATCATTTGGTGTCCCAGTGAGTTGCTAATCTCTTTCATCAAAGCGTCCAAAGAATTATTGTTAGAAGCACCTACTGAACCTACTTTGCTCCACAGGTGGCTAAACCCCCTGAAAGCGCCTCACGCGGGTGCCGACTCTCACCTTTCTCGCTGATGGACTCACTCTCCAGCTCCACGTCCTCACAGCTGGTGTACTCGGGCGTGGTTGCCAGTTCCTCCTCAGAGCTGCTAAAGCTGCCCATGGCCCTCAGCTTTCCCGTGCGGTGACGGCCACGGTGCGGCCTGGGCGGCCTGACCGACTCCGACTGGTCGGAGCTGAGCGAGTCGTTCCTCAGCATGCCGTCCATCTTCTCCCGTCCAACCTTACTCCTGTGCAGGGCCGAGCTGGGGTCCAGGTGGTGCGGCTGCGGAACCGGCCTCCTGGCCGGCTCGCTGAGCACCGGGCTGCGGTGGGGCGTGGGAGGGCTATGATTGGACGTCCGTGGCCCCGGCGAACTCCTGTCTACGGAATACGAGCGTGGCCCCGGGCCTCCGAGAAGCGGCGGTCGAGACTGCCTGCCTCTGAGGCCGTGCAGGGGCTCGTCCAGCTCTGTGTAAGCCAGAGACACGTCGCTGTGGCGCCGCTCGTGCCTCGCCCGGGACACCTGCGCATGGATACGCATTTGCTCCTCATAGGGCTGCGGTTTGACAGGGTACCGCGCAAGGTTGGGGTCGCTGCGATAGCGGGCCTGGTACTCCTCCTCCTGCTCCCGACGCCGCTGGAGCTCATAGTCGTCTAGCTGGACGTCCAGGTGCTGGTCCTGAGAGTGCCAGCGAGGGTCCTCGTACATCCTGGAGCCCCGAGGAGAGCGGCCCGGGTCTCGTCCGTAGTCGGACGGAGAGCGAGGCATGCCAGGGTCCGCCGGCGCATACTGCAGTCCTCCAACCCCCTCCCTTTGGTTATACACTGCGTTTGGATCCCTGGACGCCGAGGGGCTTCGTTTCCTGTCAAGGAGAAACAGAGGAGATACTGAAATACAGAATTACAGAAGAGGGAGGATAAACGGGCCGAGCTCCAAATACTACACTGTTACGTAACAGACTGGTTAATATTTACACCCCCAACATTTACACACAACCACAACACCAACCAGCAACCAGAACATTTACACACAACCACAACACCAACCAGCAACCAGAACATTTACACACAACCACAACACCAACCAGCAACCAGAACATTTACACACAACCACAACACCAACCAGAACATTTACACACAACCACAACACCAACCAGCAACCAGAACATTTACACACAACCACAACACCAACCAGAACATTTACACACAACCACAACACCAACCAGCAACCAGAACATTTACACACAACCACAACACCAACCAGAACATTTACACACAACCACAACACCAACCAGAACATTTACACACAACCACAACACCAACCAGCAACACCAACCAGAACATTTACACACAACCACAACACCAACCAGCAACCAGAACATTTACACACAACCACAACACCAACCAGAACATTTACACACAACCACAACACCAACCAGCAACCAGAACATTTACACACAACCACAACACCAACCAGAACATTTACACACAACCACAACACCAACCAGCAACCAGAACATTTACACACAACCACAACACCAACCAGCAACCAGAACATTTACACACAACCACAACACCAACCAGAACATTTACACACAACCACAACACCAACCAGCAACCAGAACATTTACACACAACCACAACACCAACCAGAACATTTACACACAACCACAACACCAACCAGAACATTTACACACAACCACAACACCAACCAGCAACCAGAACATTTACACACAACCACAACACCAACCAGCAACCAGAACATTTACACACAACCACAACACCAACCAGAACATTTACACACAACCACAACACGAACCAGAACATTTACACACAACCACAACACCAACCAGAACATTTACACACAACCACAACACCAACCAGCAACCAGAACATTTACACACAACCACAACACCAACCAGAACATTTACACACAACACCAACAAGCAACCAGCAACCAGAACATTTACACACAACCACAACACGAACCAGAACATTTACACACAACCACAACACCAACCAGCAACCAGAACATTTACACACAACCACAACACCAACCAGAACATTTACACACAACCACAACACCAACCAGAACATTTACACACAACCACAACACCAACAAGCAACCAGAACATTTACACACAACCACAACACCACCAGTAACCAGAACATTTACACACAACCACAACACCAACCAGAACATTTACACACAACCACAACACCAACCAGCAACCAGAACATTTACACACAACAACACAAACCAGCAACCAGAACATTTACACACAACAACAACACCAACCAGCAACCAGAACATTTACACACAACCACAACACCAACCAGAACATTTACACACAACCACAACACCAACCAGAACATTTACACACAACCACAACACCAACCAGCAACCAGAACATTTACACACAACCACAACACCAACCAGCAACCAGAACATTTACACACAACCACAACCAGCAACCAGAACATTTGCACACAACCACAACACCAACCAGCAACCAGAACATTTACACACAACCACAACACCAACCAGAACATTTACACACAACCACAACACCAACCAGCAACCAGAACATTTACACACAACCACAACACCAACCAGCAACCAGAACATTTACACACAACCACAACACCAACCAGCAACCAGAACATTTACACACAACCACAACACCAACCAGCAACCAGAACATTTACACACAACCACAACACCAACCAGTAACCAGAACATTTACACACAACCACAACACCAACCAGCAACCAGAACATTTACACACAACCACAACACCAACCAGAACATTTACACACAACCACAACACCAACCAGCAACCAGAACATTTACACACAACCACAACACCAACCAGCAACCAGAACATTTACACACAACCACAACACCAACCAGAACATTTACACACAACCACAACACCAACCAGAACATTTACACACAACCACAACACCAACCAGCAACCAGAACATTTACACACAACCACAACACCAACCAGCAACCAGAACATTTACACACAACCACAACACCAACCAGTAACCAGAACATTTGCACACAACCACAACACCAACCAGCAACCAGAACATTTACACACAACCACAACACCAACCCGCAACCAGAACATTTACACACAACCACAACAACAACCATCAACCAGAACATTTACACACAACCACAACAACAACCAGAACATTTACACACAACCACAACACCAACCAGTAACCAGAACATTTACACACAACCACAACACCAACCAGCAACCAGAACATTTACACACAACCACAACCAACCAGAACATTTACACACAACCACAACACCAACCAGCAACCAGAACATTTACACACAACCACAACACCAACCAGCAACCAGAACATTTACACACAACCACAACACCAACCAGAACATTTACACACAACCACAACACCAACCAGAACATTTACACACAACCACAACACCAACCAGAACATTTACACACAACCACAACACCAACCAGCAACCAGAACATTTACACACAACCACAACACCAACCAGAACATTTACACACAACCACAACACCAACCAGCAACCAGAACATTTACACACAACCACAACACCAACCAGAACATTTACACACAACCACAACACCAACCAGAACATTTACACACAACCACAACACCAACCAGAACATTTACACACAACCACAACACCAACCAGCAACCAGAACATTTACACACAACCACAACACCAACCAGAACATTTACACACAACCACAACACGAACCAGAACATTTACACACAACCACAACACCAACCAGAACATTTACACACAACCACAACACCAACCAGCAACCAGAACATTTACACACAACCACAACACCAACCAGAACATTTACACACAACACCAACAAGCAACCAGCAACCAGAACATTTACACACAACCACAACACGAACCAGAACATTTACACACAACCACAACACCAACCAGCAACCAGAACATTTACACACAACCACAACACCAACCAGAACATTTACACACAACCACAACACCAACAAGCAACCAGAACATTTACACACAACCACAACACCAACCAGTAACCAGAACATTTACACACAACCACAACACCAACCAGAACATTTACACACAACCACAACACCAACCAGCAACCAGAACATTTACACACAACCACAACACCAACCAGGAACCAGAACATTTACACACAACCACAACACCAACCAGCAACCAGAACATTTACACACAACAACAACACCAACCAGCAACCAGAACATTTACACACAACCACAACACCAACCAGCAACCAGAACATTTACACACAACCACAACACCAACCAGCAACCAGAACATTTACACACAACCACAACACCAACCAGAACATTTACACACAACCACAACACCAACCAGCAACCAGAACATTTACACACAACCACAACACCAACCAGCAACCAGAACATTTACACACAATCACAACACCAACCAGCAACCAGAACATTTACACACAACCACAACACCAACCAGCAACCAGAACATTTACACACAACAACAACACCAACCAGCAACCAGAACATTTACACACAACCACAACACCAACCAGCAACCAGAACATTTACACACAACCACAACACCAACCAGCAACCAAAACATTTACACACAACAACAACACCAACCAGCAACCAGAACATTTACACACAACCACAACACCAACCAGCAACCAGAACATTTACACACAACCACAACACCAACCAGCAACCAGAACATTTACACACAACCACAACACCAACCAGCAACCAGAACATTTACACACAACCACAACACCAACCAACAACCAGAACATTTACACACAACCACAACACCAACCAGCAACCAGAACATTTACACACAACCACAACACCAACCAGCAACCAGAACATTTACACACAACCACAACACCAACCAGCAACCAGAACATTTACACACAACCACAACACCAACCAGCAACCAGAACATTTACACACAACAACAACACCAACCAGCAACCAGAACATTTACACACAACCACAACACCAACCAGCAACCAGAACATTTACACACAACCACAACACCAACCAGAACATTTACACACAACCACAACACCAACCAGCAACCAGAACATTTACACACAACCACAACACCAACCAGAACATTTACACACAACCACAACACCAACCAGCAACCAGAACATTTACACACAACCACAACACCAACCAGAACATTTACACACAACCACAACACCAACCAGCAACCAGAACATTTACACACAACCACAACACCAACCAGCAACCAGAACATTTACACACAACCACAACACAAACCCGCAACCAGAACATTTACATACAACCACAACACCAACCAGTAACCAGAACATTTACACACAACCACAACACCAACCAGCAACCAGAACATTTACACACAACCACAACACCAACCCGCAACCAGAACATTTACACACAACCACAACACCAACCAGTAACCAGAACATTTACACACAACCACAACACCAACCAGTAACCAGAACATTTACACACAACCACAACAACAACCATCAACCAGAACATTTACACACAACCACAACAACAACCAGAACATTTACACACAACCACAACACCAACCAGTAACCAGAACATTTACACACAACCACAACACCAACCAGCAACCATAACATTTACACACAACCACAACAACCAGAACATTTACACACAACCACAACACCAACCAGCAACCAGAACATTTACACACAACCACAACACCAACCAGCAACCAGAACATTTACACACAACCACAACACCAACCAGCAACCAGAACATTTACACACAACCACAACACCAACCAGCAACCAGAACATTTACACACAACCCCAACACCAACCAGCAACCAGAACATTTACACACAACCAGATCAACAACCAGCAACCAGAACATTTACACACAACCACAACAACCAGAACGGTGGTGGAGAAATCCGGCGTTCCAGGCTGTGAAGGGAACGTCAACACTTTTCATTCCTTCCCAACAAACAACCCAACTGTCAGAGCTCCATGTTGATCTTTAAACCAGCCTGAAGTTCCTCTTCTCCACATTCTTCATCTAATGTTCCACCTTAAACACTGCAGCTCGTACAGACGCCAGAATGGAACCACAGCAGCGTTTAAGGTGGAACGGAGAATTCCCAAAACCAGCTGCTGAACTTCCAACATCTTTAACAGAATCCTGAACAACTTTAACTCTGCAGTCTGTACGTTTCACTCCGGACAGTTTCTCCAACACTCGGACACCATGGAGCAGCTTCAGCTCAGCGTTCAACACTGAAGAGACTGAAGAGACGAGCAGCTCCACCTTTATTAGCACCACCACCTCCAACAGTGACTGGAAGTAGCAGCCATGCTGTGTGAGTGGATCACTGTGTGCTGGTTGAAGCAGATCATCTTCAACTGAAAGTTTCACAGAGACACCTTTAATCTACTTTGTGTTTGATGTCCAGATCAAAGAGAGTATCTAGTACAGGTAACGTTAGATACTAGTAGCTCCAAGTAACTAACATAGCTAACAGAGTGTCATAGAGTGTAAATTGGTGTGTAAAACCAAATCTGGGGGGCCAAAATCACACATAACTTCTATGTAAAACAATGTAAATACAGAATAAATGCTTCTATGACACGTTTAATGGTGTATTATGTTCTGTATAGACATATTTGAGTCTACAAACAAGTGTGGTATAAAAACAAATGCTTCTGCTACCATTCATCAAAAACCAGAGTTCATATCAGTGCGACTCTCAGCTGCGCTTGAGGAAACATGGCATAAAACACTTAACACCATCGAGCAGTTAACCGCTTGGCACATAAATCCACACCCGCTTGACTTTAGGGCTCCCTTGTCTAAACAGGCTCATGTCAGTAACATTCATAGCCCCAGTCGGCCTGTAGAGCCTGTCCAGGGCTGCAGGAGAGGAAGCAGCTCTGGGCGCTTTCAATCACACCAAACCTCCAAGGCACTGGGCTCCTGGTGGCTGACCCGCAGGCCTGAGAGGACAGCGGGACCAGGCTGAGGCCTGATTCAGGATGACCAGAGTGTCACGCCAAGTTAGAGAGAGGCTCTGACACGGCAGCCTTTAGACAGAGAGACAGAAGCATGCTTTCCCTCTCTTTCTCTCTCTCTCCAGTACGGTTACTTGTCTTGCGGGCCTGACTCAATCTCTACTGAACAGATGTTGCTGGTCTCCTGCCCTACTGGTGGAAAAAAAGAGAGAGTGAGGGTGACGAAGAGAGAAAGAGGGAGGGAGAGTCGGGTTCTCTGTCAAAAAGCTACAAGGGAAACAAAGGAAAAGACAGAGCAAGAGAGCATGAGGAACAGTGAGAGAGGCAAACAAAGAGGGAAAACAAAAGCGAGTAACAAAAGGAAAAGGACCAAAAGAGTGGGGGAAGGGGAGAGAGTGAGAAAGAAAGAGAGGGAGAGAAAAAAGAGAAATAGGAGGGGAAGGGAAGAAGAAGAGGGAACAGAAAAACTAAGAGTCAGAAATTAGGAGAGAAGGAAAAATAAAAAACAGTGAAAGAGAGACAGAAGAAATGACAGGAAGAGGAGAAAAAAGAAATGTAAAATACAAAAGATGTCAAGGAAGAGAAAGATAAAAATTATTGGTCTGGTGCATAACTGATTGTTATTGCAGCATTGCTTAGCTAGAAGCTTAAAAAAAACATTCCCTCACATAGAAACTAGAAACAATCCCCTTACTCAGCTAGAAGCTAAAAACATACACTCACATAGAAACTAGAAACATTACCTCACTTAGCCAAAAGCTAAAACATTCCCTCACTTAGCCAAAAGCTAAAACATTCCCTCACTCAGCTAGAAGCTAAAAACATACCCTCACATAGAAACTAGAAACATAACCTCACATAGAAACTAGAAACATTCCCTCACTCAACTAGAAGCTAAAAACATACCCTCACATAGAAACTAGAAACATAACCTCACTTAGCCAAAAGCTAAAACATTCCCTCACTCAGCTAGAAGCTAAAAACATACCCTCACATAGAAACATTCCCTCACTCAGCTAGAAGCTAAAAACATACCCTCACATAGAAACTAGAAACATTCCCTCACTTAGCCAAAAGCTAAAACATTCCCTCACTCAGCTAGAAGCTAAAAACATACCCTCACATAGAAACTAGAAACATTACCTCACTTAGCCAAAAGCTAAAACATTCCCTTACTCAGCTAGAAGCTAAAAACATACCCTCACATAGAAACTAGAAACATTCCCTCACTTAGCCAAAAGCTAAAACATTCCCTCACTCAGCTAGAAGCTAAAAACATACCCTCACATAGAAACTAGAAACATAACCTCACATAGAAACTAGAAACATTCCCTCACTCAACTAGAAGCTAAAAACATACCCTCACATAGAAACTAGAAACATAACCTCACATAGAAACTAGAAACATTCCCTCACTCAACTAGAAGCTAAAAACATGCCCTTACATAGAAACTAGAAACATAACCTCACATAGAAACTAGAAACATTCCCTCACTTAGCCAAAAGCTAAAACATTGCCTCACTCAGCTAGAAGCTAAAAACATACCCTCACATAGAAACTAGAAACATTACCTCACTTAGCCAAAAGCTAAAACATTCCCTCACTCAGCTAGAAGCTAAAAACATACCCTCACATAGAAACTAGAAACATAACCTCACATAGAAACTAGAAACATTCCCTCACTCAACTAGAAGCTAAAAACATACCCTCACATAGAAACTAGAAACATAACCTCACTTAGCCAAAAGCTAAAACATTCCCTCACTCAGCTAGAAGCTAAAAACATACCTTCACATAGAAACTAGAAACATTCCCTCACTTAGCCAAAAGCTAAAACATTCCCTTACTCAGCTAGAAGCTAAAAACATACCCTCACATAGAAACATTCCCTCACTTAGCCAAAAGCTAAAACATTCCCTCACTCAGCTAGAAGCTAAAACATACCCTCACATAGAAACTAGAAACATAACCTCACATAGAAACTAGAAACATTCCCTCACTCAGCTAGAAGCTAAAAACATACCCTCACATAGAAACATTCCCTCACTTAGCCAAAAGCTAAAACATTCCCTCACTCAGCTAGAAGCTAAAAACATACCCTCACATAGAAACTAGAAACATTACCTCACTTAGCCAAAAGCTAAAACATTCCCTCACTCAGCTAGAAGCTAAAAACATACCCTCACATAGAAACTAGAAACATTACCTCACTTAGCCAAAAGCTAAAACATTCCCTCACATAGAAACTAGAAACATAACCTCACATAGAAACTAGAAACATTCCCTCACTCAACTAGAAGCTAAAAACATACCCTCACATAGAAACATTCCCTCACTTAGCCAAAAGCTAAAACATTCCCTCACTCAGCTAGAAGCTAAAAACATACCCTCACATAGAAACTAGAAACATTACCTCACTTAGCCAAAAGCTAAAACATTCCCTCACTCAGCTAGAAGCTAAAAACATACCCTCACATAGAAACTAGAAACATTACCTCACTTAGCCAAAAGCTAAAACATTCCCTCACATAGAAACTAGAAACATAACCTCACATAGAAACTAGAAACATTACCTCACTTAACTAAAAGCTAAAAACATCCCCTCACTTAGCTAGGAGCTAAAAACATCCCCTCAATCAGCTAGTAGCTAAAAACATTCTCTCACTCAGCTAGTAGCTAAAAACATTCTCTCACTCAGCTAGTAGCTAAAAACATTCCCTCACATAGAAAGTAGAAACATTCCCTCACTTAGCTAGAAGCTAAAACATTCCCTTACATAGAAATTAGAAGCATCCCTTGCTTAGCTAGAAGCTAAAACAATACCTTGCTTAACTAGAAGGTAAAACATTACCACACTTAGCTAGATGCTAAAACACTCCCTTGCCTAGCTAGAAGAAAAACATTCCCTTGTTTAGTCAGAAGCTAGAAATATTCTGGTTTAGCTAGAAGCTAAAAACATTCCATTGTTTAGCTAGAAGCTAAAAACATTCCCTCACCTAGCTATAACTGAGACCCTGAGACCCTTCAAAGTCCTCGTCTGTACAAATTTAGAATGTTGTCTAGGTCCAGGTCTAGGTCCAGGACTAAGTCTAGGTTCTGGTCCCAGTCCCGTTCCAGGTCCAGGTCTAAGTCCCGGTCCCAGTCTAGGTCCAGGTCTCGGTGTCTAGTTATTAGTGTTGTTAGTTACTCCGTCTGTATTCACTGCTGGGATCATGATGGACTTACAATGAACCAAACTCACACTTACATCCTGCCTCCTCCATCACACCTGGCACCTGCTCGTAAACTGAGCCTGAACCCTGGTGCTGATCTCAGCTGCAGAGATTAAAACACTCTCTGTTTAATACGCCGCAGCCTGATTCATTCATGTTGCATTCCCAAAACAATTCAACACACGCAGATCCCTGGTAATCTCCCTCACCTCCTGATCTCCACCACCACTAAATCTCCCAAACTCGGAGCCTGTTAGGGGCCGATCAGACCCACGCTGCGATGCCTGATCAATTAAAATGCTTCAGATTAGAGGAACCAGCTCTGGAAATATTGGATCCAAATTTAATCCCTGCTCCTGCATTACGGAGCTTTACAGCGAAGCTTTCCTCTAATCGTTCACATATATTGCACATAAATCCGATACTGGGCCGCAGTAAGCCTCAGACCAGTGCTTTATCTCCAGTGACCACGTTATCACGAGCACAGGAGATCACAGTCAAGTGTTCAAGATCAGAAACCAGCGTCCAGGACTGGATCTGTCAAGTTAATGACACAGAACTGATGAAGGAGCAACTTTCAAAGAGCAGCTGCTGTACAAAGTACGTGAATTTCTTGGAATAGGTTGGATTTCTGCACTGATTACTAATAAAATGAGGTCTGATTGTTATCTGAGTCACAATAATACACAATCTAACTAAACTACACACCGTGTTCATCAAGCAGTACGCAAGAATTCCCCAGGTGACCCCCTGAGTCCTGTGATGCATTTTAAAATATGTGATAATAAAGCAGGTCAGTGTCACAAAAAGTATCTAAAATAAGCTTTTAATGAATAGCGGGACGTGTACGGGGGTGGTCTTGTGTTAAAGGATGTTGGGAAGCTAAAACATTCCTTTGCTTAGCTAGAAGCTAAAACAATACCTTGCTTAGCTAGAAGATAAACCACCCCCCTTGCTTAGCTAGAAACTAAAACAATACCTTGCTTAGCTAGAAACTAAAACATTCCCTCACTTAGCTAGAAGCTAAAACACTCATTTGCTTGGCTAGAACCTAAAACAATATCTTGCTTAGAAATTAAAACATTCCTTGCTTAGCTAGAAGCTAAAACATTCCCTTGCTTAGCTAGAAGCTAAAACATTCCCTTGCTTAGCTAGAAGCTAAAACATTCCCTTGCTTAGCTAGAAGCTAAAACATTCTATTGCTTAGCTAGAACCTAAAACATTCCCTTGCTTAGCTAGAAACTAAAACATTCCCTCACTTAGCTAGAAGCTAAAACATTCTATTGCTTAGCTAGAAGCTAAAACATTCCCTTGCTTAGCTAGAAGCTAAAACATTCTATTGCTTAGCTAGAAGCTAAAACATTCCCTTGCTTAGCTAGAAGCTAAAACATTCTATTGCTTAGCTAGAAGCTAAAACATTCTATTGCTTAGCTAGAAGCTAAAACATTCCCTTGCTTAGCTAGAAGCTAAAACATTCCCTTGCTTAGCTAGAAGCTGAAACATTCTATTGCTTAGCTAGAAGCTAAAACATTCTATTGCTTAGCTAGAAGCTAAAACATTCCATTGCTTAACTAGAAGCTAAAACAATACCTTGCTTAGCTAGAAGCTAAAACATTCCATTGCTTAGCTAGAAGCTAAAACATTCCCTTGCTTAGCTAGAAGCTAAAACATTCCATTGCTTAGCTAGAAGCTAAAGCAATACCTTGCTTAGCTAGAAGCTAAAACATTCTATTGCTTAGCTAGAACCTAAAACATTCCCTTGCTTAGCTAGAAACTAAAACATTCCCTCACTTAGCTAGAAGCTAAAACATTCTATTGCTTAGCTAGAAGCTAAAACATTCCCTTGCTTAGCTAGAAGCTAAAACATTCCCTTGCTTAGCTAGAAGCTAAAACATTCTATTGCTTAGCTAGAAGCTAAAACATTCTATTGCTTAGCTAGAAGCTAAAACATTCCCTTGCTTAGCTAGAAGCTAAAACATTCCCTTGCTTAGCTAGAAGCTAAAACATTCTATTGCTTAGCTAGAAGCTAAAACATTCTATTGCTTAGCTAGAAGCTAAAACATTCCATTGCTTAACTAGAAGCTAAAACAATACCTTGCTTAGCTAGAAGCTAAAACATTCCATTGCTTAGCTAGAAGCTAAAACATTCCCTTGCTTAGCTAGAAGCTAAAACATTCCATTGCTTAGCTAGAAGCTAAAGCAATACCTTGCTTAGCTAGAAGCTAAAACAATACCTTGCTTAGCTAGAAGCTAAAACATTCCATTGCTTAGCTAGAAGCTAAAGCAATACCTTGCTTATCTAGAAGCTAAAACATTCCTTGCTTAGCTAGAAGCTAAAACATTCCCTTGCTTAGCTAGAAACTAAAACATTCCCTCACTTAGCTAGAAGCTAAAACACTCATTTGCTTGGCTAGAAGCTAAAACATTCTATTGCTTAGCTAGAAGCTAAAACAATACCTTGCTTAGCTAGAAGCTAAAACATTCCATTGCTTAGCTAGAAGCTAAAGCAATACCTTGCTTAGCTAGAAGCTAAAACAATACCTTGCTTAGCTAGAAGCTAAAACATTCCATTGCTTAGCTAGAAGCTAAAACACTCATTTGCTTGGCTAGAAGCTAAAACATTCTATTGCTTAGCTAGAAGCTAAAACAATACCTTGCTTAGCTAGAAGCTAAAACATTCCATTGCTTAGCTAGAAGCTAAAACAATACCTTGCTTAGCTAGAAGCTAAAACACTCATTTGCTTAACTAGAAGCTAAAACCAGCTTTTAATGAATAGCGGGACGTGTACAGTGGTGGTCTTGTGTTAAAGGATTGGGAAGACGGGGGACATAGTGCTTCTGAGGTTGTGTAGATGCTAAACACTCCCATACTCAAAGAGCTCGACTGGTTTACCTGTCCAGCAGTGACCAGTGGGTCTAGTCTAGTACCTACTAGGTAGGAGATTCTGTGTTAATGATTCTTTGAGAGTTTAAATTCAGAAGCTAACGTGGGGTTCACAGAAGCTTCACCCATTAAATACAGGCAGCAAACAAAGTCTGCTTGCTGACCAACCCGTTCTTCTCAAGGTAGGTCAGTGTGGACCATCAAAAACGTTCAGAAAACGTGTTACAGAGACTCAAGTAGCTGGAAAAGCTACAAAAGCACTGCTGAAGATCCAAACCCATAAGGATAGAAGCTGGGCAAAGATGACCACTGGAGTTAATCAGGTGCACAGATTTCAAGTCCAAACTGTCTACAAATGGAGAGAATTCTGGACCCTAAAAGTGGACGTCCTGTTAGGATCACTCCAAGAGTTCAACAGCCATTCCTGAAAGGAAGAACAGCATGAAGGAGGTCACCCAAGACCACCCGGATGCTACACAATGCTTCTAGGAAAATATTCTCTGGACAGATGAGACCAAAGTGGAACCTGTTAGCACACCAACACCAAAACCTCACCCCAGCTGTGAAGCATGGCGGTGGGAGTATCAGGGTTTGAAGATGCTTCGCTGTCTCAGGGTCTGGAGGCCTTATGATTATTGAGAGAATAATGAGTTCAAAGGCGGATCAGAACATTTTACAGGAGATTGAAACCTCAGGAGAAAGTTGCTCCAAACAGTCCAAACACATGCATGTTAGGTTGATCCTCACTCTAAACTGCCCGTAGGTGTGAGTGTGTGTGTGTGTGTGTGTGTGTGTGTGTGTGTGTGTGTGTGTGTGTGTGTGTGTGTGTGTGTGTGTGTATTGTCCCAAGCCTGGCGAGGGTCGTGTCAGGAAGGGCATGCAATGTAAAACACTTTGCCAAATCTAGCATGTGAGTTGACTCGCTGTGGCGCCCCCTGTAGAAGAGAAAAAAGCTGAAATATGTGTGTGTGTGTGTGTGTTTGGAGTCAGAGTCCTGACCTTAACCCTATCAGGGTGCTGACCTGAAGAGGTCAGTACAAGCAGGACATCCCAGAAACACATTGTAGGAACACTCCAACAATCCTCCTCAGCCGTGTTTACATCATAACATCTACTGCAATAACTTTCTGTGAGGAGCTTTTAGAGGTGGACGTCTGGTTCCATTCACCACCACTGTGAACAGTTCTGACTGTATCTAGAACAGAGAGTTTCACACCAAACCCACTCTGAACGTCTCTGCTTAGCCATTTAATGATGTAGATTTTAAGATTTTAAAATGTAGACTTTAAAATGGGTGGAGTTCCCCTTTGAATGCCATATAATACCATGAAATATAAAAATATATATAGTGAAACTTAATTATACCACTTTTTATATTTCTTGAATATTGATACTGATACCGGGTTAGAGTTATTTCAGGATAGAGGTTTTATAAGACTGGATCATAATTTTTCTGCTGATATCAGCAAAATAATACGTCATCTCAGTCCAGCTCCAGTTCGAAGCGAGTGTTTCAGTCCAGTAAGGATGAGAAGTGTGAGCGTGAGCAGCTCTGCGGGAGAAAACAGGACATTTCTGTTTTTGCTGCCAACAACTTGTAGCACTCTGTGGCCGGTGCAGCTTTTCTTGTTGTGGAAATATCTGTAAATAAACCAGCGACTTCATAAACACAGATACAGACGCTGTTCTCTGCCAACACTCGCAGACCAGAGATCCAGAAATAGCAGTGGATCTGATATAATACACTTCTTTTAGGAGCTATTTTATCTTCTGTGTGTCGACAACAGCCTGGAGATACGATACATATCATCATACACGGTTTACAATTCAATATATCACCATCATTAAAATCTAATATCAGTAGAACTGTCCTAGTATATAAACACACCACCATATTTATAGCTTTGATATGTGATGCGCCCTTATGCTACTCGTTTCTGTTGGAGTGAAAGAGTCAATAAAACAATAAAACAATAAAACAATCCAAGCGTCATCGGGTGAAGGCGGGTTACACCATGGACAGGTCACCAGTCCATCACATGGCCAAAACACACTCATACACACTCTCACACCTACAGGCAGTTTAGAGTGAGGATCCTAACATGCATGTGTTTGGACTGTGGGAGGAAACCGGAGAACCCGGAGGAACCCACTCAAACACAGAGAGAACATACACACTCCACACAGAACCACCCAGACCGGGAATCCAACCCAGATCATCTTACTGTGAGGAGACAGTACTGACCACTACACCACCATACTGACCACTACACCACCATACTGACCACTACACCACCGTACTAACCTCTACACCACCGTACTAACCTCTACACCACCATACTGACCACTACACCACCATACTAACCACTACACCACCGTACTGACCACTACACCACCGTACTGACCACTACACCACCGTACTAACCACTACACCACCATACTAACCATTACACCACCATACTAACCACTACACCACCATACTAACCACTACACCACCATACTAACCACTACATCACCATACTAACCACTACACCACCGTACTAACCACTACACCACCGTACTAACCACTACACCACCGTACTAACCACTACACCACCATACTAACCACTACACCACCATACTAACCACTACACCACCGTACTAACCACTACACCACCATACTAACCACTACACCACAGTACTAATCACTACACCACCATACTAACCACTACACCACCATACTAACCACTACACCACCATACTAAACACTACACCACCGTACTAACCACTACACCACCATACTAACCACTACACCACCGTACTAACCACTACACCACCATACTAACCACTACACCACCGTACTAACCACTACACCACCATACTAACCACTACACCACCATACTAACCACTACACCACCATACTAACCACTACACCACCGTACTGACCACTACACCACCATACTAACCACTACACCACCATACTAACCACTAAACCACCATACTAACCACTACACCACCATACTAACCACTACACCACCATACTAACCACTACACCACCTTACTAACCACTACACCACCATACTAACCACTACACCACCGTACTAACCACTACACCACCATACTAACCACTACACCACAGTACTAACCACTACACCACCATACTAACCACTACACCACAGTACTAATCACTACACCACCATACTAACCACTACACCACCGTACTAACCACTACACCACCGTACTAACCACTACACCACCGTACTAACCACTACACCACCGTACTAACCACTACACCACCGTACTAACCACTACACCACCATACTAACCACTACACCACCGTACTAACCACTACACCACCGTACTAACCACTACACCACCATACTAACCACTACACCACCGTACTAACCACTACACCACCGTACTAACCACTACACCACCACACTAACCACTACACCACCACACTAACCACTACACCACCACACTAACCACTACACCACCGTACTAACCACTACACCACCGTACTAACCACTACACCACCATACTAACCACTACACCACCATACTAACCACTACACCACCGTACTAACCACTACACCACCACACTAACCACTACACCACCATACTAACCACTACACCACCACACTAACCACTACACCACCGTACTAACCACTACACCACCGTACTAACCACTACACCACCACACTAACCACTACACCACCATACTAACCCATACACCACCGTACTAACCACTACACCACCATACTAACCACTACACCACCATACTAACCACTACACCACCGTACTAACCACTACACCACCATACTAACCACTACACCACAGTACTAACCACTACACCACCATACTAACCACTACACCACAGTACTAATCACTACACCACCATACTAACCACTACACCACCGTACTAACCACTACACCACCGTACTAACCACTACACCACCGTACTAACCACTACACCACCGTACTAACCACTACACCACCGTACTAACCACTACACCACCATACTAACCACTACACCACCGTACTAACCACTACACCACCGTACTAACCACTACACCACCACACTAACCACTACACCACCATACTAACCACTACACCACCACACTAACCACTACACCACCACACTAACCACTACACCACCGTACTAACCACTACACCACCGTACTAACCACTACACCACCATACTAACCACTACACCACCATACTAACCACTACACCACCGTACTAACCACTACACCACCACACTAACCACTACACCACCATACTAACCACTACACCACCACACTAACCACTACACCACCGTACTAACCACTACACCACCGTACTAACCACTACACCACCGTACTAACCACTACACCACCGTACTAACCACTACACCACCATACTAACCACTACACCACCGTACTAACCACTACACCACCACACTAACCACTACACCACCATACTAACCACTACACCACCACACTAACCACTACACCACCGTACTAACCACTACACCACCGTACTAACCACTACACCACCATACTAACCACTACACCACCACACTAACCACTACACCACCATACTTTATCACAAACTGTCATAAACAGCGTCTCAGAATCAGACAGTGTATTTATAACATCTACTGTAAGAACTTTCTGTGAGGGGCTTTTAGAGGTGGACGTCTGGTTCCATTCAACACCACTGTGAACAAATAGCTCTACTAAAGATCTCAACTGAGATGAAAGAGGCAGAGCATCACAGAAATCACACATTTAAGGCAAAACAATCAGCTTAGAGAAGGTTCTATGTTATTGATGTTAAACTATAAGAACTTGTGAAGGTTCTCAGGTCATTGTAGGCACATGAATATGCAAATACATGCAAATATATGCTAATAGATACACCTGGTTTCCAGTGCTGCGAAGAAATGAGTTCTTCTACAATAAACCATCTACCATCAAACCACCCCCAGTGACTTCGCTTACATCTGAAAGACTGAACTGTGCAGAAATTTGGGAAAACTGATGGAATTCCCCTTTTAAAGCGAACACAAAGTGTCTCGGCGAACGAGGACATTCACAGAAATCAGCATTAGCTGCTGGTCCTGCAGCCTCCTCATCCCCCGAGACCCCCCATACAGACTCCCACAGTCCCAGCAGCCTGAGAGCCTCCGGTCATGTACCAGCACTGACCTGCCGGACCTCACGTGCACACACACACCTGTCGGTCAGGAGCTGCACATCTGGGCTGCGGGACTCCCGAGCGGGCGGCTTCATCCAGCCCAAATCTCCGTCTGCCGGGTCAGCCTGCGCGCGTCCAGCTGCTGCTTCTGGTCATGCTAGTCTAAGCCGGCATCTGCAGCTCCCCCTCCCGCGGCCGAGGCTCCCTGCCAGCACGCGTACGCGCAGACTTTCCCGCTGATTCCCGAAAACCGAAGTGTGCCGAGAGCAGCCGAGGGAAGGGCAGAGCATTGTGGGTAGAGGAGCGCGGTGCTGTGGTTTAATGCTGTTAACCGCAGGGCCGTATATAGCTGGAGGTCAAGCAAGACTTTAGCCTGCAAGGAGGATTAGGCTACTTAGCTGATTACTGGCTGCCCGGCCTACCAAATGTAGGACCCGGGAACCGGACTCGTCCACCGCAGCCAGCCTGGAGGTTAATAAACAAAGAAATCAAGAAATAAACAAACAAACAAACATCTCTCGTCCATCAGAAACACCACGGTGACCGACACCTGGACGTCAGTCAGACGCATATCAGCTCGACCTGCCCTGCATGTTCTACATGTTTCACCTGCACAGGTGGGGGAGGGGGGTGTGATCTGACAGGAGGCTGCAGGAGAGCGCCCTGGCCAGGAGAGATTATTAGTGTATAAGGGGATCGAGGGCAGGCCGGGGCACTGCGCGTGTACTGGAAGACAGCGCCACCTCCTGTGAGTGACCTGCATTACACGGCAGAATAAAAAACTCATGCATTCTGTAAATCAGTGGTTCTCAACCTCTTCTGCCCCGAGATCCAACCCCCACCACCACCCACTACCACCAACACAACCCCACCCACCCCCCCAACACACACACACATATCCCCCAGGGATTACTACAAAGCATAGCAGCTCGCAGATACACTAAAATCTACAGTTTTCCTTTACTTGAAGGCAAACTCCACCAAATTTTCAAAATTCAACATGGTTGAGAATGTACAAAAAGCCATGCAGTGTGCTTTGATGTAAACTGGTATGTTATAGAAAAAGCAACATATTAATATATGTTGTTTACAGTGGTAGTGGTGTTGTTTACAGTGGTAGTGGTGGTGTTTACAGTGGCAGTAGTGATGTTTACAGTGGTGGTGATGGTGTTTACGGTGGTGGTGATGTTTACAGTGGTGGTGATGGTGTTTACAGTGGTAGTGGTGATGTTTACAGTGGTGGTGATGGTGTTTACAGTGGTGGTGATGGTGATGGTGTTTACAGTGGTGGTGATGGTGTTTACAGCGGATGTGGTGTTATTTACAGTGGTGGGGATATTGTTTACAGTGGTGGGGATATTGTTTACAGTGTTGGTGATGATGTTTACAGTGGTGGTGATGTTTACAGTTGTGGTGATGTTTACTGTGGTAGTGGTGATGGTCTTTACAGTGGTGGTGATGATGTTTACAGTGGTGGTGATGTTGGTTACTGTGGTGATGGTGTTTACAGTGGTGGTGATGGTGTTTACAGTGGTGGTGATGTTGGTTACAGTGGTGGTGGTGATGGTGTTTACAGTGGTGGTGATGGTTTTTACAGTGGTGATGATGGTGTTTACAGTGGTGGTGATGATGTTTACAGTGGTGGTGATGGTGTTTACAGTGGTGGTGATGTTGGTTACAGTGGTGGTGGTGATGGTGTTTACAGTGGTGGTGATGATGTTTACAGTGGTGGTGATGGTGTTTACAGTGGTGGTGATGATGTTTACAGTGGTGGTGATGATGTTTACAGTGGTGGTGATGGTGTTTACAGTGGTGGTGATGGTGTTTACAGTGGTGGTGATGGGAACCAGGGGTCTCCATGTCTACAACACAACTATACATATTGTATTTACTATGAAACCCACCAGTGAAGCTACACGTGTCTCCTGAGTTGCTTTAGTTTGATGTTGATGGTAAAAATTTTGCAAATCTAAATGTATTAAGTCTGTATCCATTTAATTACATAGATTGTTTGGAAAACTGGTGGAGTTACCCTTTGGATACCATCTTATGCTATGAAATATTTCAAAAATATTGTGAAACTTAATTACATCAGTACGGCTCAGCAATAAAGATGGCACCACTTTTTATATTTCTTGAATATTGATACTGATACCGGGTTAGAGTTATTTCAGGATAGAGGTTTTATAAGACAGGATCATAATTTTTCTGCTGATATCAGCAAAATAATACGTCATCTCAGTCCAGCTCCAGTTCGAAGCGAGTGTTTCAGTCCAGTAAGGATGAGAAGTGTGAGCGTGAGCAGCTCTGCGGGAGAAAACAGGACATTTCTGTTTTTGCTGCCAACAACTTGTAGCACTCTGTGGCCGGTGCAGCTTTTCTTGTTGTGGAAATATCTGTAAATAAACCAGCGACTTCATAAACACAGATACAGACGCTGTTCTCTGCCAACACTCGCAGACCAGAGATCCAGAAATAGCAGTGGATCTGATATAATACACTTCTTTTAGGAGCTATTTTATCTTCTGTGTGTCGACAACAGCCTGGAGATACGATACATATCATCATACACGGGTTATGATTCAATATATCACCATCATTAAAATCTAATATCAGTAGAACTGTCCTAGTATATAAACACACCACCATATTTATAGCTTTGATATGTGATGCGCCCTTATGCTACTCGTTTCTGTTGGAGTGAAAGAGTCTACTGCTGAAGAAAACTGCCATCTAGAGGTCAGCAGTTTAAACACAACACAAAATAAAACATTATATGCAAAAATCTATACCTTAATTATTAATTTATTAACTACTAATACTGTGGCTTAAAAACATAATAAATATCCTGATATGAATGGATTCAAATAAAAATGTTTTGGCCAAATCTTCATCATAAACAGCGTCTCAGAATCAGACAGTGTATTTAAAACATCTACTGTAAGAACTTTCTGTGAGGAGCTTTTAGAGGACCAACATCACTCCCTGACCTCACTAATGCTCTCATGAATGTTGAGTGCAATCAAATACAATACAGTACAACAGCCATCCGTGCAGTGAAACACCCACATATATAAACACTAGTGAACACACACACTAGGGGGCAGTGAAACACCCACATATACGTGCACACACACACACACACACACACACACACACACACACACACACTAGTGAACACACACACTAGTAAACACACACTAGGGGGCAGTGAAACACCCACATACATACACACACACTAGTGCACACACACACTAGGGGGCAGTAAAACACCAACACACACACTAGTGAACCCACACACTAGGGTGCAGTGAAACACCCACATATACACACACACTAGTAAACACACACTAGGGTGCAATGAAACACACACATACACACACACACACTAGTAAACACACAGTAGGGTGCAATGAAACACACACATATACACACACACACTAGTGAACACACATACTAGGGGGCAGTGAAACACACACATACACACACACACACACACACATACTAGTGAACACACACTAGGGGGCGGTGAAACACCCACATACATGCACACACACACACACACACACACACACACACACACTAGTGAACACACACTGGGGGACAGTGAAACACTCCCACACACACACACTAGGCTATTATGGTGTTATTAATTGTTTACTAATAGTTAATAAACTGTTAAGAAGCAGACCTGAGTGACCAAACCCACACGTACCAGAACAGTTTAAATACCAAATAATTACATTCCTCACCTTAATTAGTACATCACACGGCAACAGGCCAGAGCCGCCTGCCCGTCACGCTGACTGACAGCCGCAGCGAATCAGAATCAGGACTAAAGAACATGCAGTGTGAACCTTCAGACTGCAGCTCTCAGACTCAGACCCACCTACCTCACAAGGCATAGAGCCTGGGGTCCCTGGGGGTCCGTTAGAGAACCGCTGAGCTACAGCAAACCAGAACACAGTACGGTGATGCTCTCAGCAGACAGCTGGACCCTTTACACACTTAAACAGCCCCTCACGGACCACCAGACTCTCTCAGGCTGACGTTGACCTCCTTACATTTAAACAGCTTCAGTTCCTCAAACACGCTCAGACACACATACAGACACGCTGTGAGTAAGTAGGACAAAACTCACAGCATCTCATACACACGCCTTAAATAAACAAACTCAGCCTGTCGATAGGAGACCATACCCCCCTTACACACCCGATACAGACCACCGAGTACCAGTACTAACTATATCTGAGCTTAAAAGCCTTTATCTGATCAGTAAGTGTATGTTCCAGTAAGATCAGCAGATCTGATTAGAACAGATGTAAATAATCAGACATACAATACAAAGTAACATGAATATGTTATTGTGAGAGAAGTAGATCAGATCTTGATCCAGTTTGAAGAACAAAGTTAGGTTCCAGATTTCTCCTGGACGCCCCCAGACATTGTATGAATGTGTTCAGTTCCTTCAGCAGCAAATCTTGATTTATCTTAATGAAGTACTGAGCAGTCAAAGCAGGTATTAGATGAGAACTGATAATAATACTGGGTTGTTTAGGAGAAGCTATCAAATCACTATTGCCTTTTTACTTTAAGTGAGAAGTGAAGATATCAAAATGTATTAAATTATTTTTAGAGAACATTACACAACTGTATTTCAAATAAACTAAACACACGTAACCCTCCTAAACTTAACTGTACCCTAAGGGGTTAAATTCAGTGCTACGCCGCTCCCGCGCAAAGTTCGTGGTTAAAATAATTTTCTTTGCAACTAATTTCACAAGAGAAGAGCCAGAAAAGGATTCACAACAAAGAGACTGAACGTGTTTCAGCTGAACTGCTTCATATTTTACAGTCATTTCAGGTCAGAACTCCGGTGAGTTAGATTTTTAAGATAGTTTGTGGTGGTTAATTCTTAAATACACTCGCATGAATTTCACCCTTTGTGTTTGTGCCGCTCCCTTCATTCCTTTATCATCACCAACACTGTTCCTTCATCCCTTCATTCCTTTATCATCACCAACACTGTTCCTTCATCCTTTCATTCCTTTATCATCACCAACACTGTTCCTTCATCCCTTCATTCCTTTATCATCACCAACACTGTTCCTTCATCCCTTCACTCCTTTATCACCACCAACACTGTTCCTTCATCCCTTCATTCCTTTATCATCACCAACACTGTTCCTTCATCCCTTCACTCCTTTATCACCACCAACACTGTTCCTTCATCCCTTCATTCCTTTATCATCACCAACACTGTTCCTTCATCCCTTCACTCCTTTATCACCACCAACACTGTTCCTTCATCCCTTCATTCCTTTATCATCACCAACACTGTTCCTTCATCCCTTCACTCCTTTATCACCACCAACACTGTTCCTTCATCCCTTCATTCCTTTATCATCACCAACACTGTTCCTTCATCCCTTCATTCCTTTATCATCACCAACACTGTTCCTTCATCCCTTCACTCCTTTATCACCACCAACACTGTTCCTTCATCCCTTCATTCCTTTATCATCACCAACACTGTTCCTTCATCCCTTCATTCCTTTATCATCACCAACACTGTTCCTTCATCCCTTCATACCTTTATCATCACCAACACTGTTCCTTCATCCCTTCATTCCTTTATCATCACCAACACTGTTCCTTCATCCCTTCATTCCTTTATCACCACCAACACTGTTCCTTCATCCCTTCATTCCTTTATCATCACCAACACTGTTCTTTCATCCCTTCATTCCTTTATCACCACCAACACTGTTCCTTCATCCCTTCATTCCTTTATCATCACCAACACTGTTCCTTCATCCCTTCATTCCTTTATCATCACCAACACTGTTCCTTCATCCCTTCACTCCTTTATCACCACCAACACTGTTCCTTCATCCCTTCATTCCTTTATCATCACCAACACTGTTCCTTCATCCCTTCATTCCTTTATCATCACCAACACTGTTCCTTCATCCCTTCATTCCTTTATCATCACCAACACTGTTCCTTCATCCCTTCAATCCTTTATCATCACCAACACTGTTCCTTCATCCCTTCATACCTTTATCATCACCAACACTGTTCCTTCATCCCTTCATTCCTTTATCATCACCAACACTGTTCCTTCATCCCTTCACTCCTTTATCACCACCAACATTGTTCCTTCATCCCTTCACTCCTTTATCATCACCAACACTGTTCCTTCATCCCTTCATACCTTTATCATCACCAACACTGTTCCTTCATCCCTTCATTCCTTTATCATCACCAACACTGTTCCTTCATCCCTTCATTCCTTTATCACCACCAACACTGTTCCTTCATCCCTTCATTCCTTTATCACCACCAACACTGTTCCTTCATCCCTTCATTCCTTTATCACCACCAACACTGTTCCTTCATCCCTTCATTCCTTTATCATCACCAACACTGTTCCTTCATCCCTTCACTCCTTTATCACCACCAACACTGTTCCTTCATCCCTTCATTCCTTTATCATCACCAACACTGTTCCTTCATCCCTTCATTCCTTTATCATCACCAACACTGTTCCTTCATCCCTTCAATCCTTTATCATCACCAACACTGTTCCTTCATCCCTTCATACCTTTATCATCACCAACACTGTTCCTTCATCCCTTCATTCCTTTATCATCACCAACACTGTTCCTTCATCCCTTCACTCCTTTATCACCACCAACATTGTTCCTTCATCCCTTCACTCCTTTATCATCACCAACACTGTTCCTTCATCACTTCATTCAGCCAGCTAGTCAGCTCGTTTAGCTGTGTCTCGTTATCTTTATGAAGCTGAGCTTCTGGAGAGCCACCAAAAACCTTCCGGCCCGTCCGCACGCCAGAGCATCTCCGGCTACATCACCGCCGCACTGGAGGAATCATCAGCTCTGGCAGTGCCGGCCGCGGGACGGTCCATCGATCTGTTTGGACAGCCATTAAAAGGATCTGGCACACAGAGCTGGTGGTTCAGAGCCAGAGAGAGAGAGAGAGAGAGAGAGAGAGAGAGAGAGAGAGAGAGAGAGAGAGAGAGAGAGAGAGAGTGATCGATCCCCAAGAGTGAAAGAGGTAAATGTAGAGGCTAATTCATTACAACACACACACCAACACACATACACCCACCACAGCCTTCACCACTTCACCAACACTGTTCCTTCATCCCTTCATTCCTTTATCACCACCAACACTGTTCCTTCATCCCTTCATTCCTTTATTATCACCAACACTGTTCCTTCATCCCTTCATTCCTTTATCACCACCAACACTGTTCCTTCATCCCTTCATTCCTTTATCAACACCAACACTGTTCCTTCATCCCTTCATTCCTTTATTATCACCAACACTGTTCCTTCATCCCTTCATTCTTTTATCATCACCAACACTGTTCCTTCATCCCTTCATTCCTTTATCACCAACACTGTTTCTTCATCCCTTCATTTCTTTATCATCACCAACACTGTTCCTTCATCCCTTCATTCCTTTATCATCACCAACACTGTTCCTTCATCCCTTCATTCCTTTATCATCACCAACACTGTTCCTTCATCCCTTCATTCCTTAATCACCACCAACACTGTTCTTTCATCCCTTCATTCCTTTATCATCACCAACACTGTTCCTTCATCCCTTCATTCCTTTATCACCACCAACACTGTTCCTTCATCCCTTCATTCCTTTATCACCACCAACACTGTTCCTTCATTCCTTCATCCCTTTATCATCACCAACACTGTTCCTTCATCCCTTCATTCCTTTATCATCACCAACACTGTTCCTTCATTCCTTCATTCCTTTGTCATAACCAACACTGTTCCTTCATCCCTTCATTCCTTTATCATCACCAACACTGTTCCTTCATCCCTTCATTCCTTTATCATCTCCAACACTGTTCCTTCATCCTTTCATTACTTTATCATCACCAACACTCTTCCTTCATCCCTTCATTCCTTTATCATCACCAACACTGTTCCTTCATCCCTTCATTCCTTTATCATCACCAACACTGTTCCTTCATCCCTTCATTCCTTTATCACCAACACTGTTCCTTCATCCCTTCATTCCTTTATCATCATCAACACTGTTCCTTCATCCCTTCATTCCTTTATCATCTCCAACACTGTTCCTTCATCCCTTCATTCCTTTATCATCACCAACACTGTTCCTTCACCGCTTCATTCCTTTATCATCACCAACACTGTTCCTTTATTCCATCATTCCTTTATCATCACCAACACTGTTCCTTCATCCCTTCATTCCTTTATCATCACCAACACTGTTCCTTCACCCCTTCATTCCTTTATCATCAACACTGTTCTTTCATCCCTTCATTCCTGTGTCATCACCAACACTGTTCCTTCATCCCTTCATTCCTTTATCACCACCAACACTGTTAGTTCATCCCTTCATTCCTTTATCACCACCAACACTGTTCCTTCATCCCTTCATTCCTTTATCATCACCAACAATGTTCCTTCATTCATTCATTCCTTTATCATCAACACTGTTCTTTCATCCCTTCATTCCTTTATCATCACCAACACTGTTCCTTCATCCTTTCATTCCTTTATCATCACCAACACTGTTCCTTCATCCCTTCATTCCTTTATCATCACCAACACTGTTCCTTCATCCCTTCATTCCTTATCATCGCTAACACTGTTCCTTCATCCCTTTATCCCTTTATCATCACCAACACTGTTCCTTCATCCCTTCATTCCTTTATCACCAACACTGTTCCTTCATCCCTTCATTCGTTTATCATCACCAACACTGTTCCTTCATCCCTTCATTCCTTTATCATCTCCAACACTGTTCCTTCATCCCTTCATTCCTTTATCATCACCAACACTGTTCCTTCATCCCTTCATTCCTTTATCATCACCAACACTGTTCCTTCATCCCTTCATTCCTTTATCATTACCAACACTGTTTCTTCATCCCTTCATTCCTTTATCATCACCAACACTGTTCCTTCATCCCTTCATTCCTTTATCATCACCAACACTGTTCCTTCATCCCTTCATTCCTTTACCATCACCAACACTGTTCCTTCATCCCTTCATTCCTTTATCATCACCAACACTGTTCCTTCATCCCTTCATTCCTTTATCACCACCAACACTGTTCCTTCATCCCTTTATCATCACCAACACTGTTCCTTCATCCCTTCATTCCTTTATCATCACCAACACTGTTCCTTCATTCCTTCATTCCTTTGTCATCACCAACACTGTTCCTTCATCCCTTCATTCCTTTATCATCTCCAACACTGTTCCTTCATCCTTTCATTACTTTATCATCACCAACACTGTTCCTTCATCCCTTCATTCCTTTATCATCACCAACACTGTTCCTTCATCCCTTCATTCCTTTATCATCACCAACACTGTTCCTTCATCCCTTCATTCCTTTATCACCAACACTGTTCCTTCATCCCATCATTCCTTTATCATCACTAACACTGTTCCTTCATCCCTTCATTCCTTTATAATCTCCAACACTGTTCCTTCATCCCTTCATTCCTTTATCATCACCAACACTGTTCCTTCACCCCTTCATTCCTTTATCATCACCAACACTGTTCCTTTATTCCATCATTCCTTTATCATCACCAACACTGTTCCTTCATCCCTTCATTCCTTTATCATCACCAACACTGTTCCTTCACCCCCTTCATTCCTTTATCATCAACACTGTTCTTTCATCCCTTCATTCCTTTGTCATCACCAACACTGTTCCTTCATCCCTTCATTCCTTTATCACCACCAACACTGTTAGTTCATCCCTTCATTCCTTTATCACCACCAACACTGTTCCTTCATTCCTTTATCACCACCAACACTGTTCCTTCATCCCTTCATTCCTTTATCATCACCAACAATGTTCCTTCATTCATTCATTCCTTTATCATCAACACTGTTCTTTCATCCCTTCATTCCTTTATCATCACCTACACTGTTCCTTCATCCTTTCATTCCTTTATCATCACCAACACTGTTCCTTCATCCCTTCATTCCTTTATCATTACCAACACTGTTCCTTCATCCCTTCATTCCTTTATCATCGCTAACACTGTTCCTTCATCCCTTTATCCCTTTATCATCACCAACACTGTTCCTTCATCCCTTCATTCCTTTATCACCAACACTGTTCCTTCATCCCTTCATTCGTTTATCATCACCAACACTGTTCCTTCATCCCTTCATTCCTTTATCATCTCCAACACTGTTCCTTCATCCCTTCATTCGTTTATCATCACCAACACTGTTCTTTCATCCCTTCATTCCTTTATCACCACCAACACTGTTCCTTCATCCTTTCATTCCTTTATCATCGCTAACACTGTTCCTTCATCCCTTTATCCCTTTATATTACCAACACTGTTCCTTCATCCCTTCATTCCTTTATCACCAACACTGTTCCTTCATCCCTTCATTCCTTTATCATCACCAACACTGTTCCTTCATCCCTTCATTCCTTTATCATCTCCAACACTGTTCCTTTATCCCTTCATTCGTTTATCATCACCAACATTGTTCCTTCATCCCTTCATTCTTTATCATCACCAACACTGTTCCTTCATCCCTTCATTCCTTTATCATCACCAACACTGTTCCTACATCCCTTCATTCCTTTATCATCACCAACACTGTTCCTTCACTGTTCCTTGGTGTAAGTTATCTATGAACACAGGGTGAAAACAGGGACCAGGCTGAACGAGGACGAGGACAGTTGTCTCTGTCTGATCTCAGGACAGACGAACACGTTATTTAATGAATAACAATGTAGAGACGGAGGAGACGGTCTGCGCTAAGTCAGAGCAGCGTCAGATAAAAGTCTGAATAAGTCATGATATTAAATATTACAGTTCAGGATTCGAGGACTGAGGACCCTCCGACTCCTCTCCGCCGCTGCAGGTTACGCGGGTTATAAATAGAACCGGCCTCTCCCGCGCAGAACCGGCGCCGTAATGAACCCTGAAATCTCCCCTCGCCCGGTCCCGGCCCGAGTTCCGAGATTAAAGCCTCCGCTCAGTCTCACCTGAGCTGGTCTCGCCGGAGGGATCCGCTGAGCTGGCAGAAGGAGAGTGGGGGGGGCGCGGACGGTGTAACCGTAGCGACAGTCAATTTAAACACACACAAGTAGCTCATCAGCCAAAACACTCAGTGTCAGTGTTTGCTTCCTGAAGGGGAACTCCACCAACATTTTCAAAATCTCTCCAGAATTTAATCACTGAATTTGGCAACTTTGGCACATAAAGGTTCCCAAATGGTTCTCTGCTCATATGCATGGTTCTACTACTTAGTCAGTCTTTATTTACAAAGACCTCTTGACTGAAAGGTTCTCCATGGAACCAAAAGCTTATCTAGAACCACATACACAGACATTTCTTTAGAGAGACGTTAAACAAGAATTCATTATCACAGCCTGATTGAAAAGGTTCTCTAGTTGTTCTAGGTTTGTCCTAATGCCCCACCTCCAAGCTGAGAACCCTTGAGGAACCCGAAAGTAGTGATTCAGTAAGAGTCAGGTCTGGCTGTTCTGTGTCTGTGAGCCTGAAACGTTCATAAAGAACCGTTCTTGTAAATAAGACGTGAGAAGAACCTTAATCTATAACAATATAATAATCTATACATTCCTAAAGGTTCTACACACTAGTACACATAAAGGGTCCCAAATGGTTCTCATCTTGGACATATGGTTCTAGGACAAATCCACTCAGTCAGTCTTCATTTACAGAGAACACTTGACTGAAAGGTTCTATGTGGAACCAAAAGGGATTCTGTAGCGGCATCACTTCAAAGAACCTTATTTTAGCACCTCATCTAGAACCACATACACAGACATTTCTTTACAGAGACATCACACCTCCAAGCCGAGAACCCTTGAGGAACCATACAGTGATTCAGTAAGAGTCAGATCTGGCTAGTCTGTGTCTGTGAGCCTGAAACATTTATAAAGAACTGTTCTTGTAAATAAGACGTGTGAAGAACCTTTTTAAGAATCCATACATTCCTAAAGGTTCTACACACTACTACACATAAAGGTTCCCAAATGGTTTTCTGCTCAGACATGTGGTCCTAAGACAAATCTACTCAGTCTTCATTTACAAAGAAGCCTGAAGATTCTCGTCATCATGCAAAGGTTCTCCAGCAGTTCTAGGTTTGTCCTGAAGCCACACCTCCAAGCCGAGAACCCTTGAGGAACCATACAGGAGTGATTCAGTAATGTTCAGATCTGACTAGTCTGTGTCTGTGAGCCTGAAACATAAAGAACCGTTCCTGTAAATAAGATGTGTGAAGAACCTTTTAAATAA
>CM038703.1:53088937-53166437 GCA_021613375.1 Megaleporinus macrocephalus | reverse complement strand
TTTACCTGTACACAGGTAGGTGAAAGTAGTGTTACAGTTTACCTGTACACAGGTAGGTGAAGGTAGTGTTACAGTTTACCTGTACACAGGTAGGTGAAAGTAGTGTTACAGTTTACCTGTACACAGGTAGGTGAAGGTAGTGTTACAGTTTACCTGTACACAGGTAGGTGAAAGTAGTGTTACAGTTTACCTGTATACAGGTAGGTGAAGGTAGTGTTACAGTTTACCTGTACACAGGTAGGTGAAGGTAGTGTTACAGTTTACCTGTACACAGGTAGGTGAAAGTAGTGTTACAGTTTACCTGTATACAGGTAGGTGAAGGTAGTGTTACAGTTTACCTGTACACAGGTAGGTGAAGGCGGTGTTACAATTTACCTGTACACAGGTAGGTGAAGGTAGTGTTACAGTTTACCTGTACACAGGTAGGTGAAGGTAGTGTTACAGTTTACCTGTACACAGGTAGGTGAAGGCAGTGTTACAGTTTACCTGCACACAGGTAGGTGAAGGTAGTGTTACAGTTTACCTGTACACAGGTAGGTGAAGGTAGTGTTACAGTTTATCTGTACACAGGTAGGTGAAGGTAGTATTACAGTTTACCTGCACACAGGTAGGTGAAGGTAGTGTTACAGTTTACCTGTACACAGGTAGGTGAAGGTAGTGTTACAGTTTACCTGTACACAGGTAGGTGAAGGTAGTGTTACAGTTTACCTGTACACAGGTAGGTGAAGGTAGTGTTACAGTTTGCCTGCACACAGGTAGGTGAAGGTAATGTTACAGTGTACCTGTACACAGGTAGGTGAAGGTAGTGTTACAGTGTACCTGTACACAGGTAGGTGAAGGTAGTGTTACAGTGTACCTGTACACAGGTAGGTGAAGGTAGTGTTACAGTGTACCTGTACACAGGTAGGTGAAGGTAGTGTTACAGTTTACCTGTACACAGGTAGGTGAAGGTAGTGTTACAGTTTGCCTGCACACAGGTAGGTGAAGGTAGTGTTACAGTGTACCTGTACACAGGTAGGTGAAGGTAGTGTTACAGTGTACCTGTACACAGGTAGGTGAAGGTAGTGTTACCATTTATCTGTTCATCAGGTAGGTGACTGGTCTGCACCTCAACCTGATAGAACACCTTTAGGATGAATTAGAGCGGAGACTGTGAGCCAGACCTTCTCGTCCAACATCAGTGTCTGACCTCACTAATGGTCTTCTGGAAGAACTTTCAAATATTCCTATAAACACTCTCCTAAACCGTGTGGAGAGCCTTCCCAGAAGAGCTGAAGCTGTTATAGCTGCAAAGGGACGTCATATTAAACCCTATGGATTAAGAATGGGACGTCACTGAAGTTTATATGCGTGTGAAGACAGACGAGCGAAGACATCACTAAGTGAAGACTCAATGTGTGAAGACACCATTGCTGTCCAAAGAAAAAGTATCTTCAAATTAGTAACTTTACAGGAGACACCAAAAGCGTTCTTAATTTTTAATGTAAATTATTGGAACCAGATTATTTTCCAAACTAATCTGGAGCATTTCTATTGGTCCACTCATCATGAAGGGTTCACAGGATATATAGAACAGTTGTTATGTTTAAATGATATTGAAAGATGAAAATAATAGAGATAAATAGAGATATATGTTTTTCATTGGACGGCCTGAAACAGGTCTCTCTCTTCTCCTCTTCCTCCAACAGTGTCTTCTTTCATTTCCTCTCAGCCTCTGCCCTGATGTCCATGCTGGAAAAACAGAGGTAGCGTCTTCTTGTAGCCGCTGAAGACAGACAGTTATTCTGGTGAGAGAGTCTCGCGTGCACTTCTCCAAAGTTCCATAGTGCTGTAGCCTGCGTTCCAGACCCAGAGTGGGAAAATCAGGACCAATGTTCTCCCTACTATAAGTCAGAGTACCATAAGAATGATTTTGAAGCTGTTATTTTAAGGTGAGATTGTTACATATTGTTCCTTTAATGGCTGGATTTTGGAGGTAAATGCGGGAATTGTCATTAAAGGGCCCATATTGTACATTTTTAATGCAAGTATTTAAGACTGATCTATGTAAATGTGCTCTCCTCCAATTGGCTGCCTTGTTAAAAAAGCAGTCCAGACTGAATGATAGGGTGGGGCTAAATTGCCATATGGGGGAGAAGTTGGTTTTATGACATCACAAAAACTATACATTTAAGCTGTTTTTGCAGCATGGGTTCCAGGTCAGATTGTTACATACTGTTCCTTTAATAGCTGCTTTTTGGGGCTAAACCTTATGTGGAAATTATCATTAAAGGGGCCAAATATATATTTTTTATTTAGTTATTTAAGACTGACATATGCAAATATTTTGTCTTCCAATTGGCTGCCTTGTTAAAAGGCAGTCCATACTGAATGACTGAACTAAATTGCTGTATGGGTAAAAAAGTTAGTTTTGTGACATCACAAAAACAATACATTTAAAGTAGGTTATTTTCACAATGATTTCCACGTATAAAGCGGGAAGTATGTTTTTGGAGTGTTAACAGTGTTTACATAGGCTTGCATACACATTTTAAGGTCAGATTGTTACATACTGTTCCTTTAATAGCAGATTTTTTTGTCTGTAAACTAAATCTTGGGAATGTGGAAATTTTTATTAAAGGGCCCATATTTTTTAATGCAGTTTTTAAAGACTGATCTATGTAAATGTGCTCTCTTGCAATTGGTTTGTTATAAAAGCAATCCAGACTGAATGGCTGGGTAGGGCTTTATTGCTGTATGGGGGAGAAGTTAGTTTTGTGACATCACAAAATCAATATTTTTCAAGTAGGCTATTTTTACAGCATAGTTTCCACATATGAAGTGGAAAATATGCTTTGGAGTTATTATTTTAAGGTTAGATTATTACATATTGTTTTTTAATAGTTGCTTTTTGCGGCTAAAGCAGTGATCATTAAAGGGCCCATATTGCACTTGTTTCATGCAGTTTTTTTAAGACTGATATATGTAAATGTGTTCTCTTACAATTGGCTGCCTTGTTAAAAAAGAAGTCCAGACTGAATGAACGTAAGCATAAATGTTTACAAAGACAACCTGTAAATCTTTAATTCCAAAAAGAGTGAAAAAGAGATTTGTTTTTCAATTATACGAGTCCTTAAAGCATGACAAAATTATTTAAAGGTCAGAGTGTTACATACTGTTCCTTTAATAGCTGCTTTTTGGGGCTAAATCTTCTGCGGGAATTATCATTAAAGGGGTCAAATATATATTTTAATTTGGTTATTTAAGATAGACATATGCAAATATCTTGTCTTCCAATTGGCTGCCTTGTTAAAAAAGCAGTCCAGACCAAAAGACTCAACTTAAGCATAAATAGGCGGTGCTAACTTGCTGTACGTGGGAGATGTTAGTTTTGTGACATCACAAAAACAATACATTTCTATTTTTGCAGCATGGTTTCCTCATATGAACTGGTAAGAATGCTTTTGGAGCATTATCAGTGTTTACATAGACAACCTCTAAATCTTTAATTCCAGAAAGAGCGTAAAGAAATTTTGTTTTTCAATAAAACAAGCCAGTTAAAGCATCCGTGGGTACCTTTGGAGCATTATCAGTGTTTACATATACAACCTCTAAATCTTTAATTCCAGAATGAAAATTTTTTTTTCAATGTTTTTCAATAAAAGCCCTTTGAAGCCTAAGTATCATTAAAATAATTTTGAGGCTGTTATTTAAGATGAGGTTGTTACATACTGTTCCTTTAATATCTGCTTTTCGTCGCTAAATCTTAGCATTAAAGGGGGCGTACATTTTTTATTTAGTTATTTAAGAAAGTAGTCCAGACTGAGTGACTGAAAGAAGTTGCTGTATGGGGGAAAAGTTGGTTTTATGACATCACAAAAACTATAAATTTCTATTTTTGCAGCACGGTTTCCTCATATAAACTGGTAAGAATGTTTTTGGAGCATGATCAGTGTTTACATAGATAACCTCTAAATCTTTAATTCCAGAAAGAGCGTAAAAAGTTTTGTTTTTTAGTATTTTTTAATAAAAGCCTTTTAAAGCCTGAGTATCATTAAAATGATTTTGAAGCTGTTATTAGTTACATACTGTTCTTTTAATAGCTGCTTTTTGTCGCTAAATCCTAATCTTCTGATCATTAAGGTATTTAAGACTGTTATTTGCAAATATGTTGTCTTCCATCTGGCTGCCTTGTTAAAAAAGCAGGCCAGACTGAATGACTGGGTGGGGCTAAATTGCTGTATAGGGGGAAAAGTTAGTTTTACATCATAAAAACAATACATTTAAAGTCGGTTATTTTTACAGCACAGTTTCCAGGTATGAAGCGGGAAGTATGTTTTCGGAGCGTTAACAGTGTTTACATAGAAAACCTCTAAATCTTTAATTCCAAAAAGAGTGAAAAAAATGTGTTTTTCAATAATACAAGCCCTTTAAAGCCTCCCTGAGTACCATCAAAATGATTTTCAAGCTGTTATTTAAGGTGAGATTGTTACATACTGTTCCTTTAATAGCTGCTTTTTGTCACTTAATATTGTTTCCTTATATGAACTGCTTTTGGAGCATTATCAGTGTTTACATAGACAGCCTCTCAATCTTTAATTCCAGAAAGGGTGAAAAGAAACAAAAGAAAATGTTTTTCAGTGTTTTTTAATAAAAGCCCTTAAAAAGCCTGAGTATCATTAAAATGATTTTGAAGCTGTTATTAGTTACATACTGTTCCTTTAATAGCTGCTTTTTAAATCTCATCACCTGATCATTAAAGGGTTAAATTAAGTTATTTAAGACTGTTATATGCAAATATCTTGTCTTCCAATTGGCTGCCTTGTTAAAAAAAGTAGTCCAGGCTGAATGACAGGGTGGGGCTAAATTGCTGTATAGGGGAAAAATAATCTACTTTAAAATACATTTACAGTTTTCACGTATGAAGTGGGAAGTATGTATTCGGAGCGTTAACCGTGTTTACATAGTCTGCCTCTAAATCTTTTATTCCAAAATGAGTGAAAAGAAATTTGTTTTTTAATGATACGAGCCCTTTAAACCCTCCCTGAGTACCATCAAAATGATTTTCAAGCTGTTATTTAAGGTGAGACTGTTACATACTGTTCCTTTAATAGCTGCTTTTTGTCACTTAATATCATCTTATCATTAAAGGGGCCATATATATATTTATTTAGTTATTTAAGACTGTTATTTGCAAATATCTTGTCTTCCAATTGGCTGCCTTGTTAAAAAAGCAGTCTAGACTGAATAACTGGGTGGGGCTAAATTGCTGTATGTGGGGAAAAGTTACTTTTGTGACATCACAAAAACAATACATTTAAAGTAGGTTATTTTTACAGCACAGTTTTCACATATGAAGTGGAAAGTATGTTTTCGGAGCGCTAACAGTGTTTACATAGACTGCCTCTAAATCTTTAATTCCAAAAAGAGTGAAAAGAAATTTGTTTTTCAATAATACAATCCCTTTAAAGCATCGCCGAGGAATTGCCACACGACTATAGAGCTGATTTATTATTTTTTGCCGCTACATTGATAGCAGACAGGTGCTGAAAGGGTCGCGGAGATCATGTTTTGCCAATTTATTTTATCAAATGAACTAAAAATGAACTTCAAATACATCTAGTGCTCGAGGCAAAAACATATGCAAAACTTAACGCGGGCCTCATCCCATCCCATTTCACGCTATAATTGTATCAGATATTTCTTGGAGGGTCTTCACAAACGTGGAGGTGATGATGGAAGGTGCAGGGGGCGGAGGGCTTCAAACAAGTCCGATAAAGTAATTGGATGAATTCGTTTTAATTTAGTCTTAACCTCGCTGCTCCAGTCAATCTCCTCGGACAGATGGCGGAAATTCTCCAGCGATGCATACGCTATAATCTCCAATCCTCCGCAGCCGCCGCGCGCTGCCGCAGTCTTCCTCGGCCTGCTGTTCAGTCTGATTCCGAATGAGTCAAGTTTGCTCTCTGAAGCATCACTCGGTGATATAAAGGTGAAAGCTTGTTTTCTGATGAGCCAGTTCAGAAATTATAGTAGAAAAAAAAGATTCAAACGGGGAAAATTCAGATTCTAGTGTTGTTTTAAAGACAAATGACACCAAAGTTTCTGCACATTTTAGGTGCATATGTGTGGGTGTGTGTATGTGTGTGTATTTATATATTTTACATATCATCGCCGTCCAAATATTTATATCATTTGAACAAAACAGCTGCTCTTTAAATCCTGTGAACATTTCATGAAATGAATGGACCAATAGAAATGCTCCAAAATAGCTTGGAAGAATTTCTGGTTCCATTAACTTAAACTTATTATTATTAATAATTGTTATCATTTATTAATATTTGTTTCTACTATTTTGGGGATACTTGTTTTTTCTTTAAACAGCAACAATATGTATGTATGTATGTATGTATGTAAATGTGTATGTGTATTTGTGTGTGTATGTATATGTGTATGTGTGTATGTATGTATGTGTATATGTGTATGTATGTGTATATGTGTATGTATGTGTATATGTGTATGTATGTGTATGTATATGTGTGTATGTTTGTATATGTGTATGTATGTATATGTGTATGTATGTATGTATGTGTGTATGTATATGTGTATGTATATGTGTATATGTGTATGTATGTATGTATGTATGTGTGTATGTATATGTGTATATGTTTGTGTATGTGTGTATGTATATGTGTATATGTGTATGTATGTATATGTATGTATGTATATGTGTGTGTATGTATATGTGTATATATTTGTATATGTGTATGTATGTATATGTATGTATGTATATGTGTATATGTTTGTATATGTGTATGTGTGTATGTATATGTGTATATGTGTATGTGTGTATGTATGTATATGTGTATTTACGTATGTATATGTGTATGTGTGTATGTATATGTGTATATGTGTATGTGTGTATGTATGTATATGTGTATTTACGTATGTATATGTGTGTGTATGTATGTATATGTGTATGTGTGTATGTATATGTGTATATGTGTATGTGTGTATGTACGTTTAAGTTTTAAGTTTAGAATTATTCTGTCACATGTGTTTGCACACAGTGAAATTTGACCTCCACATTTAACCCATACGTGCAGTGAAACACCCACATATACACACACTAGTGAACATACACACTAGGTGGCAGTGAGAAACACCAGCAGTCTCCCCGTCTGGGAATTGAACCCATGTCTACCATGTGACAGGCAGAGATACTATCCACTACACTAACAGGGACAACATGAAGTTTAGTAGATGCAGCAAACAAATGCAGATAAAACAACACACTGCACTGCAAACCTGCTGACGTCCTCAGCAGTCGAGTAGCGAGCTGCAGTCTGAGGTAAATCATTTCCTGGAGGAAGCGCAGGATAGTTGCCCATTAACGACAGGTAGAGGAGTGCGGGTCACTGTGTTTGGGAATCTGCCCTGAGTGCAGGTTGGTGGCTGTAGGTTAAACAAAGCTGTAATTTTTAGGTTTGGCCAAAAATGAATGGGACCCTATGGAAGGAACGAGGGATGAATAAATGACAGGTAGACGAGTGCAGGTCAGTATGTCTGTGGAATAGTGTTTGGGGATCTGCTTTAAAACAGTGCATGAATGAATGAATCCATGAGGTTTGTCCAAAAATGAATGGGACTCTATGGGGACAAACAGATGAGTGCGGTTCGAGCCAACACTGCAGTCGTGGTCGGGGGTCTGTCCTGAGTCCGTGTATGTGAGACAGTGTCTGTTGGTCGAGCAGAGGTTCAGGAGATTGGCAGCACTTTTCCATCCTATTCATTCTCTATGGGACAAAATTGGCAGTTAACAGGGGAAGAGAAAGCCAGTCTCTTGGGGTTAGCTGTTAGCCATTAGCTATCAGACTAACCCGCTTTCAGGGCTCACTGCCTGCTCATGCTCAGCCAGTGACTACGCTCCTGCTTCTGTTTTGGGCCGCACTAAAAACCCAGAAGCTCTGCAGCTCCTCAGCTGAAACTTCACCCATCATCAAGAAGGAGAGATGGACGAGAAACAGCCAAAGAGTAGAAGATCAGCAGATCAGTGACTGAGAGAGAAGTTCTTAGATCAGGTAAGAGTGAAGAGTCAGTGTTTCAGCGGTGGAGCGACCTCCGAGAGCTGACAGGTTTGTCTTCCTATTCCCCGCTCCACCTTAAACGGCGCTGCAATGAAAGAAGGCACTGGAATGTAACTGCTGCCGCATTTAAGGTGGAACGTCAAGACTTAAACAAGAAGCTGGCTGATTGAGAAAGGGGTGATGAGGTGGATGGGCTTTGCTGAAATTATAAGAAGTGTTTCAAGACAGACTTCTTTTTAAATAAGGGCACTGCCAATCAAAACAGAGCTAATTTGCATATGTCAGTCTTAAAGGTAACACTTGTAAACCTTAATATGGTGTAAGGCCTCTAAATGATTAAGATATGTTGTAAAAATCACTATTTATAAATTAACACTTTTATTCTAAACATTTTACATATGGACGCAGCTATTATTACTGAGCGCAATGCCTGCTGGGTAGATGAGGTCAGATAGTGTCAGTGCTAAACTGGACTGTGGTGTGAAGGAGTGAATGTTAGTTACTAGCTTAAAGAAAACCATGTACATTGTGTTGTTGATGTGGTTTCAGTGAAAGGCAGTGTGAAGACTGATATTAGTCTAAACAGCTTCACAAACATAAACAAGGAGAATAGTTAGTGAAGCAGCGTGTGGACCAACACAGCTACCCAAAGACCCCCGCTCTGCTCTCCTCACTTCAGTCTGGATGAGTTTGAGTGGTTCAGTAGACCACCACTGGTGAGAGACTTGATGGGAGGCTGTTGGTTTTAAGCGGAGACTAAAACACAATGCAGTGCCACAGTTTCCCCACACAGGAAGTCCAGAAGCTCCAGATTATGGAGAACCACGAGAAGAACCGTGAACGTGAACATGTGCTGGATTCTGTCCTGAGAACGTTTAGCGTTAGCGTCAGCTGCTTCTCCTCGTTTGTGGATCCTGAAGGTGAAAGTCTAGTCTTAGTAGTGAACATACTAGTTCACTAATAAAGGAGTGTGAAGCTCAGAGACACTCCCGTTCAGTGTATCTAGCTGTTTACTGAGTGTGAATGTTTCCTGCTAGAAAGCGGAGCTCCTTTAACAGACACTCTCCTTCTCCGTCAACACCGACACACAGCTTCACAACAACTCCAGCACTGTGTCCACTCTCTCCTCCACCCTCTCTGTTCACCATTTACACTAACGTGGTGTGTGATGTCACCGCTGATGTCAGAAATGTTGAGTTCTAGCTCAAACTGCAAGGCTAACAGTAGCATGTTTAGCTAGCTAGCTAATCACTACCCGCTGTGTACGTCAGTAGTTACAACAATGGAGACCCACGTGCAGCGGGATTTTACAGAAAATCTAATAAATCTGATAGTTTTAGTGATTTTTTACAACTTGTCCTAATAATTTAGAGTCATTACACCATGATAAAGCTTTTAAGTGCTACCAGCCGGGGGTCCCTTTAAAGGCACAGCCTGGTTATTCTAAAATGGTTATAAAAATGATTTTTTCAGCACATAAACAAAGCAAATAACAATTGTAAGCAAATACCAAAGTGAAATATGTTGTTTTAATACAAAAATATTTCTAATAATAATAATAATAATAGCCATAGATTAAGTTAATCACTCTTATCCTGGCTAACCCGTAGGCAGACGGTGATTCTGTTCTTGATCCTATTGTACGTGAGGGATTATTCTCACCCTCAGGTGAAATCCTAGTAGTCCTGGTATTCATCTCTGCTGTGTTGTGCAGGGGTCACCAAATATGAGTGTTTTAAAAGCTCCGACCTCCGTTTCAGACGAGATGATATGCTGGGCCCCCTCTCCAGCAGTCCCCCCACTCATGAAGGCATGTTACTTTTTAATTAGAGTGACAAAACCACAGATGCCATCGCGCCGTCGCCGCTCTCGCCCTCGTCCTGTGATCGCATGAGCCTGGCTCTTTCGCTAAACGATGATAAAGGCCCCCATTTCCATGCTCCCCCATAATTAATCCATCTCCAGCTCCTCTGTTATCGGCTCCCCGAGCCTGAATGGCAGTGGATCCTCTTCCTCACATGAAGCTTTTATTGACGCGCTCCATAAAGGAGAGGTGGAAAATCCTTCCATTCGAGTCCCAGATTGTTGAGCAGATCAGCCGCGCCGCGCCAATCTCAGCATCTATAATGCGGCGGCGCATGGAAATAAACGGGCCCCGCAAAAGCAGCAGCAGAGGAACGACAGCCCAGCTCTGGTGTCATGCGCTCATTTATTTATTTGTTTGTTTATTTATTTATTTATTTATTGTCCCATGTAAAGAAATTACCATGTATTTGCATCACATTAAAGGTTCCTATTCAACCTAAAAGGAATGTCGCTCGCTCTATTCAGGCTCGGGCCGGGTTGGAGGATGCTGGCTCAAATATGGAGGATGTTTGAAAAGCCTGCATCCTGTTTGTCCCGAATTAAATCTGGGTGATGTGCTGCGAGGTCAAAGGTCAGAACTTAAACTAGTCCACTTCAAACTGACAGCTTGATTAGCAAAAATGAGCGAAGTCAACTTAAATATAGTCAATGCTTCAGGTTTATCTCATTTTATTACAGTTGCAAGAATAATATAATTTTTGTTTATATTATATTATACTTATATATTGCTCTTTTCATGATTAAGCAAATTTAATAATATTTGAAATGAAAAAATAATTAAAATGAAAATTAAATAAAAAACGAATTAGAATTTTCCTACAGCACTCTCATAAAAATGATAAATATTAGGTATATTAAATAGATTTTAGATGATTTACTTGCCAAAATGCTGTGATGTGCCGCCTCGGAACTAACATACGAACAAATAAACATGTGCAATTTCTATCTATGTGCTGAATTTATTTAGAATTTGCAAAAAAATTAATTTGTGGAGAAATTTGTGCTATAATTCCACACATTTCCTATATTTTATATCTCCCCCATATAGTTAAATGCAGTAAATAAACAGTAGTTGTGTATTACAGTGTGCAGTATTGCGTCTCTGTACAGGATGTGAACTTGATTACACATAGAAAATTAATAACAATCTGAAATTTGGCCAGAAATTTGCAAACTGTTTCTTTTCTATTCTTTTTTTTCTGTGTAAGACAGAGAACACCTACAGTACAGGGCTCATACTTGTGAGTAAGCATGCTGCACCACAACACAACTGCGTTAACACGGGTGCCTTGCATTAGTCGTGATGTTATGAGAATTTGATTTTTAAATTTAATCTACAAAATATTTTACTTCAATCAGCTAACATGTGTCTGAATGTTGCTTGTTTAGTTTCTTTAGTTACCCAAATCCCACAAATAGTCTTTACATCACCCACAACGTCTACTCATTCACATCAAGGCATTCAGAGGGTTTTGGTGCAAAATGCTTCAAATGTGGTTTACAGTGGTGGTGATGGTGTTTACGGTGGTGGTGATGTTTACAGTGGTGGGGATGGTGTTTACAGTGGTGGTGATGGTGTTTACGGTGGTGGTGATGGTGTTTACGGTGATGGTGGGGTTTATAGTGGTGGTGATGTTTACAGTGGTGGTGGTGATGGTGTTTACAGTGGTGGTGGTGATGTTTACAGTGGTGGGGATGGTGCTTACGGTGGTGGTGATGGTGTTTACGGTGATGGTGGGGTTTATAGTGGTGGTGGTGATGGTGTTTACAGTGGTGGTGATGGTGTTTACAGTGGTGGTGATGGTGTTTACAGTGGTGGTGGTGATGGTGTTTACAGTGGTGGTGGTGTTTACAGTGGTGGTGATGTTTACAGTGGTGGTGATGGTGTTTACAGTGGTGATGGTGTTTACAGTGGTGGTGGTGATGGTGTTTACAGTGGTGGTGGTGTTTACAGTGGTGGTGATGTTTACAGTGATGGTGATGGTGTTTACAGTGGTGGTGATGGGAACCAGGGGTCTCTATGTCTACAACGCAAATCTACACATTGTATTTACTATGAAACCCACCAGTGAAGCTACGTGTGTACATCAGACAGTGTATTTATAACATCTACTGTAATAACTTTCTGTGAGGAGCTTTTAGAGGTCTGGTTCCATTCACCACCACTGTGAACAGCTCTGACTGTATTTGGAACAGAGCAAACCAACCACCCTTTATGACTCTGTTCACTGTGGTGGTAAGAAAAGTTCTTACAGTAGATGTTATAAATACACTGTCTGATTCTGAGACGCTGTTTATGATAGTTTAGAGAAGATCTCAGTCTTAAACTCCATTCATGGTGGAGGGATACATGCAGGACGCTGTGAGGTTCAAATAGTCCCCAAAGAAAACCTAGTATTTTCAGATCTTCCACATTTTACCATCAACATCCAGATAAACTCAGAAGACACGTGTAGCTTCACTGGTGGGTTTCATAGTAAATACAATGTCTATATATGTGTGTTGTAGACATGGAGACCCCTGGTTCCCATCACGACCACTGTAAACAGGGTCTAATACACAATCTCACATCAAACCTTAGAAAAATTAAAAAACTGGTGGAATTGCCCTTCAACAACTTCCAAACTTCTCCACGAGCCTACAAGCAGCCACCGTTCTACTCCCCCCTGAGCACGTGTCCAACCCGTAGGGCCTGCCTGCCAGCCTACGGCGCCCCGCGAGGCTCCAACTTGCAGCGCGCGACAACAAAAAGCAAGCAACGAGGAGCAGCGCGCTGTCAGTCACTCAGCCAGTCCACGCGCAGCTGAGCCACCGCGCGGACTAAAGGGGGCACCGGGAGGGGGGCTGAGCACGAACACTAACACAAGAGGCGAAAACCAGCTGGTGTCGGGGGGTCTCAGCCACCTCGCGCACGCGAAGCTTGAATTGTTGACTTATTTTCTTGTTTATTATTTATTATTTATTTATTATTATTATTATTATTTCTTGTTTTGGATGAACCTGAAGGCTTGACTCGGCAGCTGGACTCAGGCAGCAGCAGAGATGTCCCGGAGAAAGCAGAGCAAACCTCGACAGTTCAAACGTGAGTCCTGATTTTAATCATAAACACCGGATATTTATTTTATTAGGGTGATTATTGTTTACAGTGCGCGTGCACGCGTGCTTAGAAATGTGTTGCATGCGCTTTGAACTTGTTCCCAGCTTCTTGTTGGAATTGTTCCGTTCCACCTTAAAAGGTGATGGAGCAGCAGGTACTCTACACTGTAACTGCTGCACCTTTTAAGGTGGACCGGAAAAATTCCAACAAGAAACTGGGAATATGAAAATGACTGTACACCCTTTAATTTTATTTGCGCACGTGGGCTACAAAACGAGCCTCTGCGGCCATTCATAGCGCGATATTAGGCGTTAATAACTATTCTGTGAACTTGTGCACGCGCGGCCGTTCACGTTTGCTAGGATGCTCAGTGCACAAGTTCACAACTCTCTTTTTTTTCTTTACCCAGTGCACGTGCATTGAGATTTTATTTTTGTTTTTTTTCCATGCGCGTGCGTTTACGGAATTATTACGTGCACGCGAGTTATGACTGATCTTAGCCCCTTCGCCCCTTATTTTTCTTATTTGTCCTCTGAGATGTCTGGTGCAATGACTCGAGCACGTGCGGTTCAGGGCACGCGCCCCGAGACCTCGAGTCGGTAGTTTCGTGTGCGCTGTTTACGTTTGCTGTGAGAGCAAAATGCTTAAATACGTTAACGCACGTGCGTTTACACGTATAGAGGTGAGGACTGCACTGCACGCGCCCTTCATGAGCGCGGTATAGGTATAGGTTGGGGGTAAGTTTTGGTTGCATGCCGTTTCTGGCTGTGCGAGGAGCTCAAATCAGAGCTGGGGGCACGAGCCCTTTTTTCATGTCCGCTGAAAGATTTGAGGAAAATATGTAATTGCGATTGCACTTTGATTGCAATTGTTTTTTTGAGAATCTTAAGGCCCATACGTCACTAAACTGTGCACCAAAGAGCATCATATATAAATACACAGCTACTCACCAGAGCAGCCCCCAGAGAGAGTCTGTAGTAGGTAAATATATTCACTTGCAATTTTTTCTGCGTGATATTGCAATTTAAATTTGGTTATTTTGATGTTTGTTTACTGGTTTTTGTAATGAATTAAGCTTGAACGCTGAATGTAGTGCACCAGATTCACAGAGTCTCTTGCCATTTGAAAGTCCTTTGCAATTTGAAAGTACTGCAATGTAAAAGGCCTGCAATTAAAAATTCTCTCGCAGTTTGAAAGTGTTGCAATTTGAAATTCTCTTGCAAATTGAAAGTCTCGCAATTCAAAAGTCTTGTCATTTGAATCCTCTTGCAATTTGAAAAGCATGCAATTTTAAACTTCTGTAGTTTAAAAGTCTTGCCATTTAAAAGACTTGCAATTTGGAAGTCTTGCAACTAATTTCAATCTTCTTGCAATTTCAAATTCCCTTGCAAATTGAAAGTCTCGCAATTTAAAAGTCTTGCCATTTGAATCCTCTTGCAATTTAAAAATCATGCAATTTCAATCTTCTAGCATTTTGAATCCTCTTGCAATTTGAAAAGCATGCAATTTTAAACCCCATTAGTTTAAAAGTCTTGCAATTTAAAAGTCCTTTAATTTAAATTTCTCTTGCAGTTTAAAAACCCTGCAATTTGGAAGTCTTGTAATTTCGATCTTCTGGCAATTTGAATCCTTTTTGTGTAATTTGACAGTCCTGCCTTTTAAAAGTCCTGCTATTTGCAAGTCTCGCAATTTATGAGTCTTGCAATTTGAAGGTCTTTGAGTATAAAACAGTTGTGCTGTGTCGGCACATTTACCACAAAACAGGAGAAAAATAAAATCTGGAACCAGAACCGCGGGTTAAAACGTCACCCTCAGGAATGCAGGAGCAATGAGGAATATGAAGATTTATTTTGAGCATATAAATAATAATAATAGCAACAATTCTGCTTAAAATATTTATAATTTAAAAAAACATTAGAAATAAAACTAAAACATAGGCCAGATTTATTGTCCTGTTCATTCAGAACCACAGCATAAAAACACCCACGTGTGCCGTTTGTGTAAACATGGACGAGTTTAAAGCACATCAGTGATGAAGATGAGTCTGATTCTCTGACTGCGCTCCTGTAATCAGACGGCGTTCACATGCAGACGGAGCGCACGCAGCTTATCTGTAAACACACAGACTTCACTGCTAAAGCTGCTATTAGTGAACAGAACCAGACAGTGAGGTGTAAAGTGAGCTGGGCCGGCGTGGACGGTGTGGACGGCGCTCAGAGTCAGATGGGTGGTGTAGAGGACGAAAAGGTCAGTACGGGGCGAATGGGGTTTTTTTTTTTTTCTTTCTCCCATCTCTCTTTTTTCCCCCCACTTTTTTTTCTTCTCCCTCAAACATATTGCCCCCGTTATCTGAGGCGTGCGATTGGCGATTCACCCTCTATTTTCATATTTTGCCTATTCCCATTCTCTGGGGTGTCCTCTGCGGCGGAGATAAAGAGCGAGTGCTGAAAGAGCTCCATTAATTTGCCCCGATGACTGAGCCGATAGGGGCAGATAATGGAGGCGATAAGCGGCGGGAAGATATACCATCAGACGTGCGATTATTACCATTAGAATTCTGGCCCTGCAATCTGCGGCGGGCTGATAATCCACCCCCCCACCCCACATACCCCCCCTCTGCCAAAGCAGCCCCGCATGATAAGACAAAAAATAGTGAGTCGTCTGGGCTCCTTTATTAGGCCTCCTGGATATTCCGATAATATGGTGATAAATTATGTATTTCTCTACAGCCTGTGTGTGCTTTTTTTCTTTTTTCTGAAATCTCTCTCTCTCTGCCCCTCTCTCCCTCTTACGGAGCGATAAGGAGGGTCGTTTGGGGTCATCTTCTCTGCCCCCCCCCACCCCCACCCACAAAGTTGCAAGTGGCTTTTTATTGTAATAAGAGTTTGATCCGAGGGGCCGATAGTAAGGAGTCTGTCTGTGTGCGTTTGTATTGTCGCTATCAGTTCCGCATCACCCCAGTGAGCTGGACCAGCTGTTCTTCGCTCTTATCGAGTGCCCCCCCCCTTCATCCCACCAGCCGCACCCCCCCCCTACACACACACACACACACAGAGTACAGAGACAGTAAATTTGGTGGGAGCGTGAGGCAGTCGTGCCTAAAAATACGGTCCCAGCAGAGAAAACCTGTAAAAGAGGAAGAGCAGCGTCACTTCTCTCTACCAAAAGAATTAGAAAGGGGGGGTTCACCAGTTTGGAAAAATTTCGGAAGCATTTATATGAAAACAGAGAGATTCAGGGTGGATTTTGGTGTGAGGTGGTTCAGATGTTGTGTACAGTGGTGGTGGTGGTGATGGTGTTTACAGTGGTGGTGATGGTGTTTACAGTGGTGGTAAAGGTAACCAGACGTCTCCATGTCTACAACACATATATACACATTGTATTTACTATTAAACCCACCAGTGAAGCTACACCAGTCTTCTGAGTTTATATATACATAAAAGAAAAAATATATAATCTGGGGGACTATTTGAAGCTCACAGCGTCCTGCATGTATCCCTCCACCATGAATGGAGTTTAAGACTGAGATCTTCTCTAAACTATCATAAACAGAGTCTCAGAATCAGACAGTGTATTTATAACATCTACTGTAAGAACTTTCTGTGAGGGAGTTTTTAGAGGAGGACGTCTGGTTCCATTCACCACCACTGTGAACAGTTCTGAGTGTATCTAGAACAGAGAGTTTCACATCGAACCCACTTGGAATGACTTTGCTTGCATTTCTATGATTTGGTTGTTTTTAGAAATTTGGTGAAGTTCCCCTTTAATAGAGTGTAAACAGTCTACCTGTGGTTTGCATGTTCAGCTATGTTTGTATCTGAGCAGAAATTTCTCAGATCATTCAAAATATTTTAGTTAAAAAAGGGAGTTTCGGTCACATGGGCTTTTATTTTTTTAACATTTTTAAAATAAAACAAGAAATTTTATTGTGAATAAAATAAAAAATGATGTACTTTTACAGATAAAAGGCAATAAAAATTAAATATAGCTAAACAAATTATACATCGATGCTGCCCAAGCATGTCTAAAACAGTAACTTTACAGGAGAGGACAAAAACAGTCTTAACTTTCAATGTAAGTCAAAGGAACCAGATTTTTTAATGAGCTATTTTGGAGCATTTCTATTGGTCCATGCTTCATGAAATTTTCAGACAGTGTAAACAGCAGCGGTGGTGTTTATATGATGTAGAAAAATTAAATTTGAATTAAATAATATTTAAATCTATAAATCACACTGCTGCACATAATGTATTATAATAAAGTTTAAACTCTTTTCTGATTGGTTGTTTGAGGTTATGATGAAGGTACTGTAAGGCCGCTCTGCTCTGAGTTCGTACCTCCAGAAGGTTTTTGTTAGTCTAATATTCGGTGAGTCACGCGGAAAACTGTGCTTAAGAATTCCTCATGGACCGACAGACCCGATCCCGTTTCACTCCGTATACAATCTTGTGACTTTAAATGTAAGAACATGTTTTTTCTCCCTCTTCTGCTGTAAAGCTGTCATTTCAGAGATGCAAGGTTTGGGTTTGGCAGTGACCACACGCTCCCGGGCCAAATGGATTATCAGCCTGTTTGAACCAACATGCTGTTACTGCGTCCGATCCAGAACGACTTGAGCTGTTAATGCTCGTAACCCGACTGAAACCTTTCCGTCTCTCGTTATGATGCTAAAAGGCTCCCAGTTCTAGATAAAAACCTCTCCCTGGTTTGAACGTGGAGCTGTTCTCACCGCTGGAGTGTAATAATGTAATAATGTGGTTACATAATCGATTACACAGTTACGCTATTATATTAAATATATTATATATACTACCACTAAAACATGTGCTCACTGATTTCACTCACTTAGCCCACTGTCTAAAACTCCTAATCTGATCAATAAGTGTATGTCCACCACCAGATCTGATTAGAACAGATGTAAATAATCAAACATACAATACAAAGTATCATGAATATGTTATAGTGAGAGAAGTAGATCAGATCTTGATCCAGTTTGAAGAACAAAGTTAGGTTCCAGATTTCTCCTGGACGCCCCAGACATTGTATGAATGTGTTCAGTTCCTTCAGCAGCAAATCTTGATTTATCTTAATGAAGTACTGAGCAGTCAAAGCAGGTATTAGATGAGAACTGATAATAATACTGGGTTGTTTTTAGAGGGAGAAGCTTGGAAAGAGTTAAATAAACACACTGAGGTATGTAAAAGCACTACTTACTCTATTAATACTGTTTAATATTTAATAATAAAGTGTAAAAACACTACTTACTCTATTAATACTGATTAATATTTAATAATAAAGTGTAAAAGCACTACTTACTCTATTAATACTGATTAATATTTAATAATAAAGTGTAAAAGCTCTACTTACTGTATTAATACTGTTTAATATTTAATAATAAAGTGTAAAAGCTCTACTTACTGTATTAATACTGTTTAATATTTAATAATAAAGTGTTTACTGAGTAAATAAAAGCTTCCTTTTAAATATAGCTTTTTATATGTGTGTGTGTATATATATATATATATTATGTAATATAATTTTTCCATAAAGACCAGTAATGACCAAATCACACTAATATTTATAATACATATATAATAGATATAGATATTTATGTTTTCAATAAATAATAATTATAGCTTATTTGATAACACTTTAAAAACACACATTAAACAATATTAGTATTAATCTACTCTGTGTGAGTTGTTACTAAATACTGATTATTATTATTATTATTATTATTAATATTATTATTATTATTATTATTATTATTATTATTATTATTATTATTATTATTAGTGTGATAAAACTTTTGTACATTTTGAACATCATTGCTGTCCAATAAAAAACAACTATCTCCAAATAAATTATCATACAAATTGTCATGAAATCTTCACACAGTGTAAAGGATTTGATTGAGTGTTAGTGAGGTCAGGTACTGATGTTGAACATTGCTGTGAGGATCTGATTGAGTGTTAGTGAGGTCAGGTACTGATGTTGAACATTGCTGTGAGGATTTGATTGAGTGTTAGTGAGGTCAGGTACTGATGTTGGAACATTGCTGTGAGGATTTGGTTGAGGAACCATCTTTTGGAAGACTGTATGTAGAATCAGTCGGTGGAATGTTTTTTCAGACTCATCCTAGAAAAGGTTCTTGTTATTGTATCAATAGCAGAACCCGTTTTCAATGTTGTATAGATCCAGTTTATGATGCAAGGAGCCAATTAAGCATGCAGACGTTCATGGTTCTACGTAGAACCACTGTATTCACCTGGGAACCCTTGAGAAACCATCTTTTTGAAGACTGTAGAATCATTCTCATGTCTAAGTGTTGCTTGCACAGTGGAATGGTTCTTCAGATTGATCCTAGAAAAGGTTCTTGATATTGTATCTATAGCAGAACCCGTTTTCAAAGCTATATAGATCCTGTTTATGATGTGAGGAGCCAGTGAAGCATGCAGATGTTCATGGTTCTACATAGAACCACTGTATTCACCTGGAAACCCTTGAGGAACCATCTTTTTGAAGGCTGTAGAATCATTTGCATGTCTAAGTGTTGCTTGCACAGTGGAATGGTTCTTCAGACTGATCCTAGAAAAGGTTCTTGATATTGTATCAATAGCAGAACCTGTTTTCAATGCTATATAGATCCTGTTTCTGATGCGAGCAGCCATTCAAGCATGTAGATGTTCATGGTTCTACATAGAACCCTTGAGGAACCATATTTTTGAAGGCTGTATTTAGAATCAGTCGGTGGAACGGTTCTTCAGATTGATCCTAGAAAAGGTTCTTGATATTGTATCAATAGCAAAACCTGTTTTCAATGCTATATAGATCCTGTTTCTGATGCGAGCAGCCATTCAAGCATGTAGATGTTCATGGTTCTACATAGAACCCTTGAGGAACCATATTTTTGAAGGCTGTATTTAGAATCAGTCGGTGGAATGGTTCTTCAGATTGATCCTAGAAAAGGTTCTTGATATTGTATCTATAGCAGAACCCATTTTCGATGCTATATAGATCCAGTTCATGACGTGAGGAGCCAATGAAGCATGCAGATGTTCATGGTTGTGTACAGAACCCTTGAAGAACCTCGGGTGTGGTGAGGGAGAACGCTGTAAACTCGGTTTAACCCCGCGGCGGCCGTCCTCGTTGGCGAACGGTTGATTATTTATTTGGTGCGCCGTCACCCGTGTCATCTGCGGTTGTCTGGCGCTAACGCTACGGCTAACACGCCACTGTCAGAGTATGATAATTTATTTCATTATTACAGCCTATCAGGATGTCAGATTTGCTGGCTCTCCTTTATTCTTTTTTTAATCCGTTTTGATTAACTTCATCTGCCAACTGTCAGCGCGAGGCGTCCCTCCGTCGCTACCTCTCTCAGATCAGCCCGATATGAAGAGGGGTTATTGCGTGCCAACTTTTTCCCCAGCATCTGTTCAGCACTAATGAGCTGTGAAGTGCCGTGGGCTCGCCGGGCTACAAAGCAGGACGGATGGAGGGATGGAGAGACGGAGGGATGGAGAGAGCCAACTGTTTCTCTCTCTCTCTCTCACTCTCTCTCTCTCTCTCTCACTCTCTCTCTCTCTCTCTCACTCTCCTTCACAAAAACACTCACTACTCTTTCTACTTCATACGCCCGACCAAACTGTAACACCATGATACTCACTCTCTAAATCCAGGGAGTAACAACCTCCACTCTTCTGGGAATGCTAGATGTTGGAACATTGCTGTGAGGATTTGGTTGAGTGTTAGTGAAGTCAGGTACTGATGTTGAAACATGGCTGTGAGGATTTGGTTGTGTATTAGTGGGGTCAGCCCCTGATAAACATTGCTGTGAGGATTTGGTTGAGTGCTAATGAGGTCAGGTACTGATGTTGAACATAGCTGTGAGGATTTGATTGAGTGTTAGTGAGGTCAGGTACTGATGTTGAACATTGCTGTGAGGATTTGATTGAGTGTTAGTGAGGTCAGGTACTGATGTTGAACATTGCTGTGAGGATTTGATTGAGTGTTAGTGAGGTCAGGTACTAATGTTGAACATGGCTGTGAGGATTTGATTGAGTTTTAGTGAGGTCTAAGTTGAGTCTTGAGTCTCTGGGACGCTAGTCTAAGTTGAGTCTTGAGTCTCTAGGATGCTAGTCCAAGTTGAGTCTTGAGTGTCTGGGACGCTAGTCTGAGTGGAGTCATAAGTCTCTGGAGTGTGAGACAGTTGAATCTCGGGGATCTGAGGTGTGAGTCTAAATTGAGTCTTGAGTCTATGGGATGCTAGTCTAAGTTGAGTCTTGAGTTTCTGGAATGCTAGTGTGAGTCGAGTCTTGAGTCTATGGGATGCTAGTCTAAGTTGAGTCTTGAGTCTATGGGATGCTAGTCCAAGTTGAGTCTTGCATCTCTAGGATGCTAGTCCAAGTTGAGTCTTGAGTCTCTGGGATGCTAGTCCAAGTTGAGTCTTGCATCTCTAGGATGCTAGTCCAAGTTGAGTCTTGAGTCTCTGGGATGCTAGTCCAAGTTGAGTCTTGAGTCTTTGGGATGCTAGTCCAAGTTGAGTCTTGAGTCTCTGTGATCCTAGTCTAAGTTGATTCTTGAGTTTCTGGGATGCTAGTCTAAGTTAAATCTTGAGTCTCTGGAATGTTAGTCTAAGTTGAATCTCGGGGATCTGAGGTGTGAGTCTAAATTGAGTCTCAAGTCTCTGGGATGCTAGTCTGAATTGAGTCTTGAGTCTTTGGGATGCTAGTCCAAGTTGAGTCTCAAGTCTCTGGGATGCTAGTCTGAATTGAGTCTTGAGCCTCTGGGATGCTAGTCCAAGTTGAGTCTTGAGCCTCTGGGATGCTAGTCCAAGTTGAGTCTTGAGTCTTTGGGATGCTAGTCCAAGTTGAGTCTTGAGCCTCTGGGATGCTAGTCCAAGTTGAATCTTGAGTCTTTGGGATGCTAGTCCAAGTTGAGTCTTGAGTCTTTGGGATGCTAGTCCAAGTTGAGTCTTGAGTCTTTGGGATGCTAGTCTGAATTGAGTCTCAGGTTTCTGCAATGCTAGTCTCTTGAGTCGACTCTCAAGTCTCTGGGTTGTCTTGTCCTGGGTTTGTGGTGTACGACTTGAAGGTGATTTCCGGGTCTCTGCGGTACAAGTCTGAGCTGTTTCTGAACTTTCTGGCATATGAGTTTGTGTTGAGTCTTGAGTCTCTGAGGTTCGAGTCGAGTCTTTAGTAGACCGTTTTTTGTTTGGTCTCATCACTTGCTGAAGATACTGCACTGTAGAAAAGTATATTGAACTACAGGTTCTGATTAACAAGCCTTTTATTGTAGGAACCTGAAGAACAGAACTAAAACACTACTAGGGCTGTGTGTTGCCAAGAACCTGGTGATACAATATGTATTATGATACAGTCGTCACGATTCAGTATATCGCAATATATTGCGATAACGCAATCAAAGTGATCTACTCTGATTTTTCACATCCTAGTGTTAAAACACACCACTATATGAACAGGTATGCCAGTGCTTAGGTCACTCTACAATAGCACTGCACCCTTGTGCTGCTTGTTAATGTTGGAGTGGAGCTGAAAATGCATTACAACACTGCCATCTAGTGATCAGAGGTTTCAACACAACACACAATGATTCGCTGTCTGCCAGGAATCTGTGTATCGATACTGTGTTTTTGAGAGTATCACGAAACATAATACCCCGATATTCGATATTTCGATATTTTCTTACACCCCTAACATGTACTGTGTTACATAGAAGGTTAGTCTGTTTTGTGTAGGAGCTATGCTAGCTGGTCCAGAAGTTATTTCAGGAGAAGTTTTAGTACGATTTACAGGAATATGATCCTTTCTACTTGTGGAATAATGTACCTACAAATTGGACCACCAACGATGGTAGATACAACCACTGGAAAGCACTGAGGAAGATAAGGAAGGTGTTTATTTGACCACGCGTGATCATCAATGCTTCTGCTTTGGTAGATGCGCTATCAGTTATGTCCAGCTAGCCTGACCAACAGCAGACCTTTATCCCTCTCACCTTTATTGAACCCGTAGGGCTCAATGGAGATGTAGATCAATGATCTGTGGCAGATGGCAGAGATGTGGTTGGAGCTTTTGAAGAGAAACATCAGTAATGTGATCATTCAGGCTGAGAGTTTGTCCTTCAGTTCTTCTGTTAGTAATGTCTTTGAAAGTGCTCAACAAAGCAGGGATCTTCAGATCATTAGGATCTTTGTCACTGGCAGAACAAAACCCTGCATCTCCATGCAGCTGTTTACCCTTTCATGTTTACACTCCCAGGACACCTACTCATTTATGTAGCCAATCAATGTTCACATCCACCAACGCAATGGAGGAAAATGTGATCTCGGTACTTTTGAACGTGGCATGATTGTTTGAGCTTGTTGTGCTGGTTTAGATATCTGCTGGTCTCCTGAATCTATAGAGTTACTCAGAACAGTTCTGCAGAGCTTGTTGATGAGGGAGGTCAGTGGAGAATGGCCAGACTGGTTCCAGCTAATGGAAATGCTACAGTAACTCAGACAGCCGCTCTGCAAAAAACGTGTTGAGCAGGAAAGCATCTCAGAAGGCACACAGCCTTGAGGCGGATGGGCTACAACAGCAGAAGACCACGCTAGGTTCTACTTCTATCAGCCAAGAACAGAAAGCTGGGGCTGCAGTGGACACCGGCTCACCAAAACCGGTCTGGAACAATGTAGCCTGGTCTGGCGACTCTCTATTTCTGCTGAGGCTCCGAGAAAGTAGGGTCAGAATACGGCACCAGCAACATGATTTATGAATGGACTGTCCAGGCTGGTGGAGGTGGTGTAAATGTGTTTTCTTGGCCCACAGTTAATACAGATCATTCATTGATTGAATGACCACAGCCTGTGTGGGTATTGTTGCTGACCATGTGCATCAGTTTACCATCTTCTAACTTCCGTCATGATGATGCACCAGGTCACTACAAGTACTACTCGTCTCAAACTGGTTTCTTGAACGTGACGATGGGTTCAGTGGTCTTTAGTAGTCTTTCCGGTCACCGGTTCTGAATCCTGTAGAAAACCTTTGGGATGTAGTAGAACAGGATATTCTAAATCCTAAAGGAATGATTCCAGCATCTTGTAGAATCCATGCCAAGAGTCAAGTCTGTATTAGTACAGTGTTCCTAATAAAGTGCTCGCTGTAGTTTCTCATTTACATGTGACTAATCCAAGAACTTCCAGCTGGATTTTTTATTTTATTTTATTGTACTAAGCACAGGAACTTTGAATATCCTCACGCGCTGAAAGGCTTCATGGATGAGGAATTGATTTGGTGCCTACCTAAAGAGATTATGTATCTTAAATGTACGATAGGGCCCATTGAAGGTGGAGGATTATGGAATTTACTTTCCTCTGTAGATAGATAAATGCCTCAAAGCCTCTGGCTGCGGATGAGCAAATTTCCTCTGTGTGTGCGGTAGTGCTCAGACTGGGAGCGAGGGGTGGGGGGGAATAACATCTTCCCTCAGAGACTTTGAAGTGTTCATCATGTGTTTGCCTTGCTGTGGAACTTTGGATATTCCCATCTGCTGAGCTGCAGTTCACTGGGAATGTGGTTTGTTGATTGTGCACAATTCTGGTGATGGTGCTGATCATGATATGTTGGAAAAACTGTTGCTTCCAACGTACTGGATTCATTTATATCACCATACAGGAGCTCCACTTCCAGACTGTAGTTCATCTGATTCTCTGTATACTTTATTACTCTGTTCTTTAATGATCAGGACCCCCACAGGACCACCACAGAGCAGATACTATTAGGGAGGTGGCTCATTCTCAGCACTGCAGTGACACTGATGTGGTGGTGGTGTGTTAGTGTGTGTTGTGTTGATGGATCAGACACAGCAGGGCCACTGTGTCCACTCACTGTCCACTCTATTGGACACTCCTACTACTTGCTGGTCCACCTTGTAGATGTAAAGTCCTCTAGTCCTTCATCAGTGGACACAGGACGCCGCCCACAGGACACTGCTGTCTGGATAGTTTTGGTTGGTGGACGATTCTCAGTCCAGCAGTGACACTAAGGTGTTTAAACACTCCAGCAGCACTGCTGTGTCTGATCCACTCACACCAGCACAACACACTAACACACGGATCCACCTTTATTAGCACCACAACCCCAACAGTGACTGGAGGTAGCAGCCATGCTGTGTGAGTGGATCACTGTGTGCTGGTTGAAGCAGATCATCTTCAACTGAAAGTTTCACAGAGACACCTTTAATCTACTTTGTGTTTGATGTCCAGATGAAAGAGAGTAGCTAGTACAGGTAAGGTTAGATACTAGCAGCTCAGAGTAACTAGTATAGCTAACTTAATAGTACGAGGGCGGAGCTTATTTACACAGAGAGTCAGTTCATTTGGTCTGTGTTTGGTCCTCTGTGTGATAATCACTGCTTCTGTAAACCAGCCAATCAGAGCAGAGTTCATCTAATTACTAATAAGCTCAGCTCGTATCAGGACCAGATCATAGAGTGTAAATGGTGTAAAACTGGATCTGGGTCACCAAACACACACACACACCCAGACCCTCTATGTAGATCACCAGAACTATTTAAATAGTTTTACCAGTATAGATCAAGCAAGACAGTGAGCACAAAATATGAAATAAACGCAGCTCAGAAGAAATAAACCCCCCGTGTGCTGCGATTACAGAGCCAGCTTTTCTCTTTAATTTGTGCTTCAGCTCCATAAAATAAAGTATATATATATATATATATATATATATATATATATTTGTATTTGTGTGTGTGTGTGTGTGTTTATATACATTTATATATATACACTACCGCTCCAAAGTTTAGGATCACTTTAGAATTTCATTTCATGCAATTCACAAACAATATTGTCCATTTCACAATTAATGTAAGTGTATCAGATGATTTTTAAAGAATAAAAATGTTTGTATTAAAGTCTATTTTTGTATAGAGGCTTATTTTACATATAGTCTATTATCAGTAATTCTCAGTCCTCTGTCTAAATCTCCTGGTACGACCACCAATCCAAGTTAAGGATGTTATTGGACTAATTGGTTGTTAGGACACTCTTGATCAATTGTGATCACAGCTGAAAAACATTCTACTAATAAGAGAGTATAAAAGGGAACAACATTCTAGGTTAGTTTAGTATCTGAAGATCAGCAGTTGATGGCTTGCTGACCGACTCACAATGACCAGAAAGAAACAACTTTCTTTAGAGACCCGTCAGTCCATTGTTGTGTTAAGGAAGAAGATACTCCATTAAAACAAGAACATTTCACTGAGATCACAAACTTTTGAGTGGTAGTGTATATGTATTTGTATGTATGTATGTGTGTGTGTGTTATATATACATTTTATATAATATATATATATATTATATATATATATATATATATATATATTATATATATATATATATGTATGTATTTGTGTGTGTGTATATATTATATATATATAAATATATATATATATATATATTATATATATATATATATATATATATATATATATGTATATATATATATACTTGACAGCTGACGTTTACATTGTGTAAAAGTTTCATGTTGAATGGACCAATAGAACAGCTGTAACAAATCTGATTCCATTGACTTACAAAGCCTAGTTTGTCATTATTTATATATTTTTTAACTGCGAATGAGCTAAACTACATATACACATGTCTGATACTTCCACAGTCGTCTGAACAGCGAGTGGAAAATCGCTAACGGCACAAATCCGGGCAGAAGTAGGTGATAGCAGAAGTTTGAGGAAAGCATCTTTCATGCAACAGCACTTAAAAAAAAATACATAAAGTTTAATAGGAAGTGCTGTCGGCGTTGAGTCTGCAGAGCTGTTGATACCAGCGCCGAAGGAAAGCTTAAGTGTTTAATTACGTTAGCGAGAGCGCTGACTGGTTAACCGCGCTGTACTGCGCTTTAATTATTATTGGTGGCCTCTGTCTGCAGCCGTTTATTTGTATGCCGTTCTGTTGAACTACTTTTTCTTGGCAGCGGAGACCGATTCCCTCCTTCATGCTTCGTGTCACAGCAGCATCTCAAACAGTTTGTGTCTAAGAACATCATCATGTTTAAAGTTTCCTCTGTTACCCTGAATGCTGTCAATCAGTCAAGACACGGCTCCTGATGTTCAGACTGCTGCAGATGTTTTAGACCATGTTGTAAAATAACACCGCTTCAGAAAGTGTCTGGAACTCTATTTATTTATTTATTTATTTATTATTACTGTACAAGCTTTAAGGAAAACATTGAACCTGAAGTGTATTTTGTTTTGGTGCGCTTTGTCAGTGGATCATATTGTATTGCGATGCATTTGCATATAAATGAGACACATTATAATAGTTATTATTATTATTATTATATAGAGATAATTGGATATAATACGTTATTACTCATATATTATCGCTGTCCAAAGAAAACTGTGTCTCCATTTTTGTCGGTTTGTTTTTTTATGCATGAGCAGCTGTTTACATTGTCTAAACATGTAATGATGAATGGACCAATAGAAATAGCTTGGAAAGAATTCTGGTTCCATTGACTTACATTAAAAGTAAATTTTGTTTTTGTTCTCTCCTGCTCTCTATGCTGGTATATTATAAACAGCTGATTTACAAGAGAGATCAGAAACATTCTTTACTTCAATGTAAGTTTGTGCAAAATATTTACATTCCAAGCCAATCTGGGGCATTTCTATTGGTCCAGTTATTGTGAAATTCTCCTGAATTGTAACGAACAGTCAGATCAGAAAACTGGGTAGAAATGATACGATACATCTCGTCACTGTCCAAAGGAAAACAAGTACCTCCAAAACGGCCGCTATACATTGAAGTTCAATGAAATTCAATGGAACCAGAATTTTTTTCCAAGCTATTTTGGAGCATTTCTATTGGTCCAACTTTCACACAGTGTAAACGGCCGTTGTCAGGTTTAAATTATGTAGAAAAATAAAAACCATCAAAAAATGGATATGTCTTTTCTTTGGACAGTGATTATATACAACTATATCCAATTATAATATACCTAAATAATAATACTAAATAAACTAATAATAATAATAATAATAATAATAATAATAATAATAATAATAATAATGTATTATTATTATTATTATTATTATTATTATTATTATTATTATTGTTGTTGTTAATATTTTTATTATTATTATTATTATTATTATTATTATTAGTAATAATAATAATAATAATAATAATAATAATAATTTATTATTATTACATATGCACTTTTACATATGATGCATACAGGACATGTCATTAAATATCGTCGCTGTCCAAAGAAAAACAAGTATATCCAAAATAGTAACTTTACAGGAGAGGACAAAAACAACATTTACTTTCAATGTAAGTCAATGGAATCAGAATTCTTTCCAAGCTATTTTGGAGCATTTCTATTGGTCCATTCATTGTGTGAACTTTCACACAATGTAAATCAGTTCAAATCATGTAGAAACATAAAAACTGTAAAAAAAATGGAAATACATGGTATGTAATAATAATAATTATTATTACTTTAATATTACTTCTAATTATATTATTACTACATATTGATTTTTACATATGATGCATACAGGTCATTAAATATCATTGCTGTCCAAAGAAAAACGAGTATCTTTTAATGTGAGTCAATGAAACCAGAACTATTTGTTCATTTATTATAGCATACCTGTTTTTCTCTGGACAGTAAAAATACATAGTTAAATATCACTGCTGTCAGAACAAAATCCTGCATCTCCATTTTTGCTGTTTTTCAGTTTTTGACATAATTTGAAAGCATTTGTTTTTTACACACAATGTTGAAAAACAACCAAAATTGAGAATAAATAAGTAAATAATGTTGGAAATTAAGATGATATTTAAATTAATGACTGCGTTTCTGACGTTTCGGAGTGTGAAACGTGAACTAAACTGTGTTCGCACAGCTGAAAACATCTGCAGCAGCCTGTTAATTAGGACACTGTCTCGGCTGATTGACAACATTCTGAGTTACTTTAAGAGATGATGATGTTCTTAGACACAAAACAGTTTGAGATGCTAAAAAAAAAGTTAATATGTCTCATTCCATTGACTTGATTGATTGCTCTATATATATATAAACACATACTGATCAGCCACCAATCAAACTCTACCTCCTAGTATCTCCACTCACTGTCCACTGTATCAGCTCCACTGACCATACAGGACCTCCACTCACTGTCCACTGAATCAGCTCCACTGACCATACAGGACCTCCACTCACTGTCCACTGTATCAGCTCCACTGACCATACAGGACCTCCACTCACTGTCCACTGTATCAGCTCCACTGACCATACAGGAGCTCCACTTACAGACTGTAGTTCATCTGATTCTCTGTATACTTTATTACTCTGTTCTTTAATGATCAGGACCCCCACAGGACCACCACAGAGCAGATACTATTAGAGAGGTGGCTCATTCTCAGCACTGCAGTGACACTGACGTGGTGCTGGTGTGAGTGGATCGGTGTTTAAACACTGTGTCCACTCACTGTCCACTCTATTAGACACTCCTACTACTTGCTGGTCCACCTTGTAGATGTAAAGTCAGAGACAGTAGCTCATCTGCTGCTGCACAGTTTGTGTTCCTCTAGTTCTTCATCAGTGGACACAGGACACTGCTCACAGGACACTGCTGTCTGGATAGTTTTGGTTGGTGGACGATTCTCAGTCCAGCAGTGACACTGAGGTGTTTAAACACTCCAGCAGCAGCACTGCTGTGTCTGATCCACTCACACCAGCACAACACACACTAACTAACACACCACCACCATGTCAGGGTCACTGCAGTACTGAGAATGACCCACCTTCCTAATAGTATCTGCTCTGTGGTGGTCCTGTGGGGGTCCTGATTGTTAAAGAACAGAGTAATAAAGTATACAGAGAATCAGATGAACTACAGTCTGTAAGTGGAGCTCCTGTATGGTCAGTGGAGCTGATACAGTGGACAGTGGGTGTAGATATAAGGAGGTGGAGTTTGATTGGTGGCCAGTTTAATCATGAGAACTCATTGTGTCTCAGTACATGTGTAGCTGTTTGCAAGTGTATTTTGACTTCTTCAACCTCGTGGACATGCAGACGTACCACCTCAGATAGAGAATAACAGGCAATGCGGCATCTATGTATGTATTTCAGCAGTCTGAGCTCTGACCTTCAGGGTTAAACAAAAGTTATATATGAATTTCAGCGCTGTAGACCATTTATTGTGAAGTCTGTGTTAGAGCTGTGACACAGCAAAGCTTGATTTTACTGTAAAAGAGGATTCTTTTATTTTTTCTTATTTAAAAAGAGACTTTTTTACTTAGTAAAGAGCCGCATGCGTCTCCGGAGCTGTATGTTCCCAAAGCCAGAGCTATGCCAACGTACATTATTCCATATTTATACATATAAATGTGTATATAGGACATCGAGTTTAACTCAGAGCTCCAGTACAAACAGTGTGTGAGTCACTAAATATACTGGAAACACAGTAAGAACCCTTAACCTAAAGCTAAGCTAAAGCTTATATACCAATCAGCCATAACATTAAACCTCCTCCTTATATCCACACACACTGTCCATTTTACCACCACTACTGTGTGATGATGTAGGCATGCAGTTAGCATCATGCTAATCGCTGGGCCATAAGCTTCCATTGCTTTTTTAGCTACATTAGCCTCGTCTCAGATCCGGCGCTAAAGCTAAAGAAGGCTAAATCTCGGCTGCTACGGTTTATTTTATTATTTTTTGGTCACTAAACTCGTCTGTCGACACCTGAACCCAGTACAGCTGCCGGCTCTTGTGAAGAAGCAGTCATTGTTGCGACACTTAGCCGACGGTTCTTTAGGCGAAGCGCGCCGAGAGAAAGCCTCATTGTACGGCGGGATTTGAACCCTATTCAAGTCCCGGCGCTGTGTAATCATTCCTCCTAATCTCATTTAAAGATACAGAGAAACAAAGGCTGCTGGTGGGAAAGAGAGCGGGCGTGTGCGAGCGCACAGGCGGGGATTATGGAAGCGGCAGGATCGCTGATGGGGGGGAAACACACGGGGGGTTATACAGCGACGGCGAGAGAAAGCGTTCGATGCATGTCAGAGCAATTGGGTGGTGCAGATGTGAATTCTGGAGCTGAACACCGCTTGTTTGATTTCCAGGAGTCGGAGTTAATAGTTCAATCCAGTCTTCAAGGCCGCTGTGACTCTTTTGAGGCAGCCTGTGGGGAATAACGAGGCTTTCTGGCCTAAAACTGAGAGTTTAGTATGTTGTGTAACGATCTTTAGTGCAGCACCGCGTCCCTCAGCCTCAGCAGTTTGGCAGGACTTCGTTTTGGTTGCTGTCGTTCGTCTGTGTTATCTCACTACATTACCCAGCATGCATTACACAAACACATATGCAGCTATTGGGTATCCAGTGTTCGTAACAGGTGATGTTAGCTGTTTGGCCCTAACCTGCGTTAGCCAGCCAGCATACAGACTCGACACCAGGGGTATTTAATTAGAGTCAGTAAGGTCCAGTTGGTGGAAATGTCTTCAGGCCAAGGTCCGGACCACCATCATTAGTAGTAGTATCAGTATCAAGATGCTAGTATCAGCATCTTATACCATCAGCTACTGAAACACCAACACACCACACATACCGTTTAGTATATTTCAGTATATTTACTGTTTAAATGCTGAACTGAATTAATTATTTTTCATAAACTTCTAATACTTCTAAACTTCTAAACTATTTTTCTAATGATGTTTTTTTTAAAAGTGAGAAAAAGTAAATAAAACATGCGTCTTTTTGTTAACTCGGTTTAACATCTTAACAGTTTCTCTCTCTCTAGTATTTTTCTCTTAGACTTTCTCTTGTTCAGTGAGAGAAGTGAGCTCTTGGTGGTCCAGCCAGGACTTTAAACCTGGGCTGAAATGGTGTGAGGGCCATTCTCACACACATTAGAGAGATACGAGGCTATGTTTAATTCTCCACGCTCTCAGAACAGATGAGAGATGTATGTGTGAAGAATAAACATGTCTCGGTTCATTCCTGGTTGAAAAGTCTTTTTTCGCTGCCGAGTGTCCTTTTTTTAGCACGCCGTCTGAGTGAGTCTTTCTCCGACTGCTGCTTTCGCTTCCTACCTCTCCTGTGTGCGTGCCGCGTGCCCGAATCTCACAGATCTGATTGGCTGAGCGCGTTTGGCCAGTGAGTTTACTGCGCTGCAAAGCCCGTATACCGTAAAGACTTGAAAAGTTCCTCCACTTAAAACAAACACTGTTCGAACACTGTTTGGGTCCACATTGGACAACGTCTGGGTCCGGATCCGGACCGCGGCCCACCTATTAGTGACCGCTGCTCTACACTTTACTGGTACTGGTTTAGCACATGTACACCTGCACATATAGACTGACCCCATTTACACTATATGTCTTTATAATCTGGAATATATCATCACTGTCTAAAGAAAAACATGCATCTCTATTTTTGTTTATTTAAATTTTTCTAAGGTATTTAAACACAGCAGCTCCCTTTTACATTGTGTGAATGTTTCATAAAGAACCGACCAATAGAAATGCTCCAAAATAGCTTGGAAATAATTCTGATTCCATTGACTTACATTGAAAGTAAAGAGGGTTTTTGTCCTCTCCTGTAAAGTTACTATTTTTGTGGTACGTTTTTTTCTTTGGACGGCAACGATTATATAACTATATCTATCTTGCGTATAGCCTGCATCTCTGCATATATGGACATGTACATCTGTGTGTGTGTGTGTGTGTGTGTATATATATATATATATATATTATATATATATATATAATAGCCTTTATTTTATAACTTATACTGCTGTTATACAAACTATATTCGGAACACGGTGCAAAGTGTACATATTTTGTTTAAATCTATATACACTTTGAGTCACTAGGTGACATTAAGCTTTTATTTACTCAGTAAACACTTTATTATTAAATATTAATCAGTATTAATAGAGTAAGTAGAGCTTTTACATACGTCAGTGTGTTTATTTAACCCTTTCCAAGCTTCTCCTAAACAACCCAGTATTATTATCAGTTCTCATCTAATACCTGCTTTGACTGCTCAGTACTTCATTAAGCTAAATCAAGATTTGCTGCTGAAGGAACTGAACACATTCATACAATGTCTGGGGCGTCCAGGAGAAATCTGGAACCTAACTTTGTTCTTCAAACTGGATCAAGATCTGATCTACTTCTCTCACAATAACATATTCATGTTACTTTGTATTGTATGTCTGATTATTTACATCTGTTCTAATCAGATCTGCTGTTCTTACTGGAGAACTTATTAATCAGATAAACACTTTTAATCTATCAGATTATTGGACTCAGACTACACAGTAGTGTATTTGTTACTGTGCAGTTTGCTGTACACTGGTACTTGTTGTTCACAGATTCACTATTATTGGTCTAAATCTGGTGTTTTATGATGCAAGTGTGTTTTAATTCAAAGTGGGTTTTGGTGTGAAATGGTTTAGATGTTTATGGTGATGGTGTTTACAGTGGTGGTGATAGTGTTTACAGTGGTGGTGATGGTGTTTACAGTGGTGGTGATAGTGTTTACAGTGGTGGTGGTGATGTTTACAGTGGTGGTGATTGTGTTTACAGTGGTGGTGATGGTGTTTACAGTGGTGGTGGTGATGTTCACAGTGGTGGTGATAGTGTTTACAGTGGTGGTGATGGTGTTTACAGTGGTGGTGATGGTGTTTACAGTGGTGGTGGTGATGTTCACTGTGGTGGTGATGATGTTTACAGTGGTGGTGATTGTGTTTACAGTGGTGGTGATTGTGTTTACAGTGGTGGTGATGGTGTTTACAGTGGTGGTGGTGATGTTCACAGTGGTGGTGATGTTTACAGGGGTGGCGGTGATGTTTACAGTGGTGGTGATAGTGTTTACAGTGGTGGTGGTGATAGTGTTTACAGTGGTGGTGATGATGTTTACAGTGGTGGTGATGGTGTTTACAGTGGTGGTGATGGTGTTTACAGTGGTGGTGATTGTGTTTACAATGGTGGTGGTGATGGTGTTTACAGTGGTGGTGATGGTGTTTACAATGGTGGTGGTGATGTTTACAGTGGTGGTGATGATGTTTACAGTGGTGGTGATTGTGTTTACAATGGTGGTGGTGATGGTGTTTACAGTGGTGGTGGTGATGGTGTTTACAATGGTGGTGGTGATGTTTACAGTGGTGGTGATGATGTTTACAGTGGTGGTGATGGTGTTTACAATGGTGGTGGTGATGTTTACAGTGGTGGTGATGATGTTTACAGTGGTGGTGATGGTGTTTACAATGGTGGTGGTGATGGTGTTTACAGTGGTGGTCGTGATGGTGTTTACAGTGGTGGTGATGGTGTTTACAATGGTGGTGGTGATGGTGTTTACAGTGGTGGTCGTGATGGTGTTTACAGTGGTGGTCGTGATGGTGTTTACAGTGGTGGTCGTGATGGTGTTTACAGTGGTGGTGATGATGTTTACAGTGGTGGTGATGGTGTTTACAGTGGTGGTCGTGATGGTGTTTACAGTGGCGGTGATGGTGTTTACAGTGGTGATGATGGTAACCAGGGGTCTCCATGTCTACAACACTAATCTACACATTATATTGACTATGAAACCCACCAGTGAAGCTACACGAACCCACTCTGAAGGTCCTAAACGTTTACTTATGAAGGAGATTATAAAACTTGGTGGAGTTGCCCTTTGTACAGTGGTGGTTTGTAAGGGTTAAAAGTCCTTTAGTGAGGCTGGAATGGTTTAAGGCGGAATCTCAGTGCAGGTATCAGTGGAGGCTTCGCTAAGATCAGCGGAAAGCTGTGAAAAAGAGAAGAACCCCCCAGGTACTCTCTCTCTCGCTCGCTCGCTCTCTGGGACAGAGCCCAGTTGAATCAGTGGTGGGCTCAGAGCCGGTTCAGGGGGACATGCCCTCACCCAGAGCCAAAGAGCCCAGCTGTGTGTTTGATGTGGTGCTGATGTGCAGAGGGAGGTATGCAGGGTATCAGCACAGGACACACACACAGTACTGTTCAGGGGTCAGAGACCACCTTCATTCAGTTCAATTCCAGACTAAACGCTCATGAATACCAACATACTCCAAATGAAAAGCAGAAATTTAAATATTTATTTTCTATGTGGAAACATGGAGGGAGTAGAGGAGAAAGGAGAACTTAAGGGAGGAGAGGAGAAAGGTGGAGAAGTGAAGGGAGGAGAAAGGTGGAGAAGTGAAGGGAGGAGAGGAGAAAGGAGGTGAAGTGAAGGGAGGAGAGGAGAAAGGAGGAGAAATGAAGTGAGGAGAGGAGAAAGGAGGAGAAGTGAAGGGAGGAGAGGAGAAATTAAGGGAGGAGAGGAGAAAGGAGGAGAAGTGAAGGGAGGAGAGGAGAAAGAAGGAGAAGTGAAGGGAGGAGAGGAGAAAGGAAAAGTGAATGAAGGAGAAGTGTAGGGAGGAGAGGAGAAAGGAGGAGAAGTGAAGGGAGGAGAAGAGAAAGGAGGAGAAGTGATGGGAGTAGAGGAAAAAGGAGAAGTGAATGAAGAAGTGTAGGGAGTAGAGGAGAAAGGAGGAGAAGTAGAGCGAGGAGAGGAGAAAGGAGAAATGAAGGGAGGAGAGGAGAAAGGAGGAGAAGTGATGGGAGTAGAGGAGAAAGGAGGAGAAGTGAAGGGACAAGAGGAGAAAGGAGGAGAAAGGAGGAGAAGTGAATGGAGGAGAAGTGAAGGGAGGAGAGGAGAAAGGAGGAGAGGAGAAAGGAGGAGAAGTGAATGGAGGAGAAGTGAAGGGAGGAGAGGAGAAAGGAGGAGAAGTGAATGGAGGAGAGGAGGAAAGGGGGAGAGGAGAAAGGAGGAGAAGTGAAGGGAAGAGAGGAGAAAGGAGGAGAGGAGAAAGAAGGAGAAATGAAGGGAGGAGAGGAGAAAGGAAAAGTGAGCGGATGGGAGGAGAAGTGAAGGGAGGAGAGGAGAAAGGAGGAGAGGAGAAAGGAGGAGAAGTGAAGGGAGGAGAGGAGAAAGGAGGAGAAGTGAAGAGAGGAGAAAGGAGGAGAAGTGAAGGGAGGAGAGGAGAAAGGAGGATAAATGAAGTGAGGAGAGGAGAAAGGAGGAGAAGTGAAGGGAGGAGAGGAGAAAGGAGGAGAAATTAAGGGAGGAGAGGGAAAGGAGGAGAGTGAATGGAGGAGAAGTGAAGAGAGGAGAGGAGAAAGGAGGAGAAGTAAAGAGAGGAGAGGAGAAAGGAGGAGAAGTGAATGGAGGAGAGGAGAAAGGAGGAGAAGTGAAGGGAGGAGAGGAGAAAGGAGGAGAAGTGAAGGGAGGAGAGGAGAAAGGAGGAGAAGTGAAGGGAGGAGAGGGAAAGGAGGAGGGAGAAAAGGAGGAGAAGTGAAGGGAGGAGAGGAGAAAGGAGGAGAGGAGAAAGGAGGAGAAGTGAAGGGAGGAGAGGAGAAAGGAGGAGAAGTGAATGGAGGAGAGGAGAAAGGAGGAGAAGTGAAGGGAGGAGAGGAGAAAGGAGGAGAAGTGAATGGAGGAGAGGAGAAAGGAGGAGAAGTGAAGGGAGGAGAGGAGAAAGGAGGAGAAGTGAAGGGAGGAGAGGAGAAAGGAGGAGAAGTGAAGGGAGGAGAGGAGAAAGCAGTGATTTCCATGCGGCTGTGTGCTGTCAGATTGAATTAGCTCAGGTGTAATTAGGGCTTTGGAGAGGCTGCTGCTCCGGCGGCTGTGTGAGGGAGCAGATACGACTATCACCGTCCAAACACGCTCACCTCCTACAGCCGCGCAGCAAATCCAAGCATGAAATTAGCAGCGGCTCGGATCGCGCCTGCATTCTTTACTGCATATTTTATTTCCTGTGTTTCTGCATGCAGAGCGTTCCAGCCCGGCCGGCCGCTACTGCTAGAAATACACAGAGACACTGTTCTGCAGCTGTTTCCCTCTTTATCACAGCACCGTGATCAAACCAACAAATACATCATCACAATACATCACAATACATCATCACAATACATCACAATACATCATCACAATACATCACAATACATCACATCACAATACATCACAATACATCACATCACAATACATCACATCACAATACATCACATCACAATACATCATCACAATACATCACATCACAATACATCACAATACATCACAATACATCACATCACAATACATCATCACAATACATCACAATACATCATCACAATACATCACATCACAATACATCACATCACAATACATCACAATACATCATCACAATACATCACAATACATCATCACAATACATCACAATACATCACATCGCAATACATCATCACAATACATCATCACAATACATCACATCACAATACATCATCACAATACATCACATCACAATACATCACATCACAGTAACTCACATCACAATACATCACATCACAATAACTCACATCACAAATAAATCACATCACAGTAACTCACATCACAATAACTCACACCACAATAACTCATATCACAATAACTCACACCACAATAACTCACACCACAATAAATCACATCACAATAAATCACACCACAATAACTCACACCACAATAACTCACACCACAAATAAATCACACCACAAATAACTCACATCACAAATAAATCACACCACAAATAACTCACATCACAAATAAATCACACCACAAATAAATCACACCACAAATAAATCACATCACAAATAAATCACATCATAATAACTCACACCACAATAACTCACACCACAATAATTCACACCACAATAAATCACACCACAATAACTCACACCACAAATAAATCACACCACAAGTAACTCACATCACAAATAAATCACACCACAAATAAATCACATCACAAATAAATCACACCACAAATAAATCACATCACAAATAACTCACACCACAATAACTCACACCACAAATAAATCACACCACAATAAATCACATCACAATAACTCACATCACAATAACTCACATCACAAATAAATCACACCACAATAAATCACATCACAATACATCACATCACAATAACTCACACCACAAAAAATCAGACCACAATAAATCATATCACAATAAATCACACCACAAATAAATCACACCACAATAAATCACATCACAATAACTCACATCACAATAACTCACACCACAAAAAATCAGACCACAATAAATCATATCACAATAAATCACACCACAATAAATCACATTACAATAACTCACACCACAATAAATCACACCACAATAAATCACACCACAATGAATCACATCACAATAACTCACACCACAATAAATCACACCACAATAAATCACATCACAATAACTCACACCACAAAAAATCAGACCACAATAAATCATATCACAATAAATCACACCACAATAAATCACATCACAATAAATCACATCACAATAACTCACACCACAATAAATCACACCACAATGAATCACACCACAATAAATCACATCATAATAAATCATATCACAACAAATCACATCTCTAATAGATCACACCACAATCACACCACAGTAAATCCCATCACGGATAAATCCCATCACAATAAATCCCATCACAATAAATCACACCACAATAAATCACATCACAATAACTCATATCACAATTAATCACATTACAACAAATAACTAATTCAGTAAACACTGGCGTTCCAGCTGAACCAAAATCACACTCACCATTTACACTATAACATGTTTCTCACTGAGCTGCACTAGTACTGTCCAGACCGATGAGGAGGAAGGAGGAAAACAGCAAATGGAGAAGAGAAAGAAAGAAAAGATGAAAGTGGAGGAATTTAGAAAAATAAAGCAGAGAATAAAAAGCAAAAGAGAAAAAGAGAAGATAAAAGTGGAGATAAAAAAGGTTGAGAAACAGAAAAGAAAGGATAAGACAGAAACAAAAGACAAGATGAAAGAGGAGGAAAAGCCCCATCACAGGGTGGACATATACATATTCACACCTGGGGGGGGCCTGTCCCTTTCAGCCAATCACACGCCAGCATGCCTATATATTGTCATTTATCAACAGGGACAATATTCATAAGGATGATTCCAGCTTGCCAAAATATCAGCTGGGACGATTTTGTCCTCCCAAATATAGGTAAGGGACAATTCCAACATCCCAAAATACTGGCAGAAACAATTTTGCCCCCGCAAATATCGGTAGGGGCATAACTCTGTTCTCCCAAAATATTGGTAGGGGCAATTCTGTCCTTCCAAAAGCTAATTGGGACAATTCCGGCCTTCCAAATATTGGTAGGGACAACTGTAACTTTCCAAACTATTGGTAGGGGAAATTTATCCCAAATATTGGTAAGGACAATCCTAACATTCCAATATATTGGTAGGGACAATTCTGTCACCCCATATATTGGTCAGATTAATTCTAAACTCCCAAAATATTGGTAGGGACAATTATGTCCTTCCAAATATTAGTAAAGACAATCCTGACCTCCAAAATATTGGTAGGGACAATTCTGTCCTCCCAAATATTGGTAAGGAGAAACCTAACGTCCCAAAATATTTGGTAGGGGACAATTCTGTTCTCCCAAATAAGGGTAAGGACAATCCTAACATCCCAAAATATTGGTAAAGACAATTCTAACGTAGCAAAATATTGGTAGGGACAATTCTGTTCTTCCAAATAAAAATAAGGACAATCCTAAGGTCCCAAAATATTGGTAGGGACAATTCTGTTCTCCCAAATATTGGTAAGGACAATCCTAACGTCCCAAAATATTGGTAGGGACAATTCTGTCCTCCCAAATATTGGTAAGGACAATCCTAACGTAGCAAAATATTGGTAGGGACAATTCTGTCCTCCCAAATAAAAAAAAGGACAAAATATTGGTAGGGACAATTCTGTTATTGGTAGGGACAATTCTGTTCTCCTAAATATTGGTAAGGACAATCCTAATGTCTCAAAATATTGATATGGACAATTCTGTCCTCCCATATATTGGTAAAATCAATCCTAAAGTCCCAAAATATTGGTAGGTATAATTATGTCCTTTCAAATAATGGTAAGGACAATCATAACGTCCCAAATATTGGTCAGGACAATCCTAACGTCCCAAAATATTGGTAAAGACAATTCTGGCGTAGCAAAATATTGGTAGGGACAATTCTGTCCTCCCAAATATTGGTAAGGACAATCCTGATGTCCCAAAAAATTGGTCGATTCTGTCCTCTCAAACATTAAAACATTAAAGTTGCAGTTACATGATTTTCTTTGGACAGTGATGATATTCAGTCTATGTGGATGATGCAGCCAAACCTCTGCACACTGATTGGTCCGTCAGCCGTCTGCTTGTGTATCGGTGTGGATGTAGCTGTTTCTGTTTGAGGTTCTGTTTCCAGGACGCACAGCAGGATAGACATAGTTGTGTCTGGTCTCATTGTGTGTGTGTGTGTGTGTGTGTGTGTGTGTGTATTTGAGCATTTTCACACACTCCGGCAGCTGCTCCGTCACAGTGGACTGACTCTTGACCCTAATGAACTGGTCATAGTGATTGTTTGATCTGGTCTAATCTATCAGACACACCACAACAGACGCCCAGACTAAACATTCAGACACAGTACTAGTAATACTATACACTAGAGGTGTAGCGGGTCTCTGGAGGGCGGGGCTGGGGGTTTACTTAAACTAAGCTCATAGTTTAAAAGTCTTTATCTGATCAGTAAGTGTTTGTACACCAGTAAGAACAACAGATCTGATTAGAACAGATGTAAATAATCAGACATACAATACAAAGTAACATGAATATGTTATTGTGAGAGAAGTAGATCAGATCTTGATCCAGTTTGAAGAACAAAGTTAGGTTCCAGATTTCTCCTGGACGCCCCAGACATTGTATGAATGTGTTCAGTTCCTTCAGCAGCAAATCTTGATTTATCTTAATGAAGTACTGAGCAGTCAAAGCAGGTATTAGATGAGAACTGATAATAATACTGGGTTGTTTAGGAGAAGCTGGGAAAGAGTTAAATAAACACACTGACGTATGTAAAGCACTACTTACTCTATTAATACTGATTAATATCTAATAATAAAGTGTAAAAGCTCTACTTACTCTATTAATACTGTTTAATATTTAATAATAAAGTGTAAAAGCACTACTTACTCTATTAATACTGATTAATATTTAATAATAAAGTGTAAAAGCTCTACTTACTCTATTAATACTGTTTAATATTTAAGAATAAAGTGTAAAAGCACTACTTACTCTATTAATACTGTTTAATATTTAATAATAAAGTGTAAAAGCTCTAATTACTCTATTAATACAATTTAATATTTAATAATAAAGTGTAAAAGCTCTAATTACTCTATTAATACTGTTTAATATTTAATAATAAAGTGTTTACTGAGTAAATAAAAGCTTCCTGACTAGAAAACAGCACAGGACTGTATGTACTTTTCTCTGGACAGCATGTGTTTAATTATAAAAGAGGCTGAAAAGAGGAGCTATGGGCTCTTTAAGTACAGTGAGGAGGTGCGGCGTTCTCTCATTTGACAGACGGGCCTCATATACATTATTCAGATAGCTGCTCGGGCTGCGGCGCTAATCTGTGGTGATTTACAGGAATGTATTAGTGCCAGTATTAAAGGTGGAATATGTGCTGGAAGCTTCATTGCAGGTTTGCTGATTAAGAAACATAACATTAATATGCAAATAACAAAGAGCATGTACAGCTGGAAGGGAGAAGGCCTGGCGCTGATAGAACGCAGGGAGTTTCTGTTTTTTATTTTATTATTTTTTTATAGAGGAGGAAGGAAATTAATCAAACAGAGAAAAATGAACTTTGTGATTGCGCGGGTGTACGACCCAAAGGCATGGCGAGCAAATGAAAAATCAACATTGTGCTGGCTGATAAGGTGAATTAATGAGCAGTGTGTTCTGTTCTTCCCACCTTCAATGCCTGCGTTTGTCTATGTGTGTGTGTGTGTGTGTGTGTCTGCCAGCAGACGTAACCTTAGGCTTTTGGATCACTTCCTGTTCAACTTGTACTGCAAACACTCTGCTTTGTAGTCGTTCTCGTTTTACTGCATCTGTAGCAAAACAACCAAACCACACAGACAGTTCTAGAGAACACAAAACCATTAGAGAGCATTTAAATATTAATATCTATATGTGTGTGCATGTTACATTTCCTTTCATCTCTATATTCTATCAGCTCAATTTTTCCATGTCATCAAACCATAAAATGTTTTTTATCTTAATTGCTTACTTATTTAAAGGGCTCAGATCTTTAGCTTTTAATTGTAGTGCAGCTTTTATGTGAAATCTTATACAGTATTGCAAAACTATCATGAACAGCGTCTCAGAATCAGACAGTGTATTTATAACATCTACTGTAAGAACTTTCTGTGAGGAGCTTTTAGAGGTGGACGTCTGGTTCCATTCACCACCACTGTGAACAGTTCTGACTTGTTATGTTTTTCTATAACAGTGAATTTCACACCAAACCACTCTGACTCAGTCTGTTTACATTATAATAATCTAATCATTTAATTTTATAGAATTTTTGAGTTATTTAATAATTTAAAAAAACCCTACGATATATAAATAGACCAATAGAAATGCTCCAAAATCACTTGAATATATATATATATATATATATTCAAGTGATTTTGGAGCATTTCTATTGGTCTATTTATCATGGAAATTTTACACAATGTCAGCCGCAGCTGTCATGTTTTTAAATATATATATATATATATATATACTCATAACATAATTCATAATTTCTAAAGCATAAAACGAATATAATGTAAAGAAAGTGATTCAGAGCTGTAAAAATTGTACACAGTGGTGGTGAATGGAACCAGACGTCCACCTCTAAAAGCTCCTCACAGAAAGTTCTTACAGTAGATGCTATAAATACACTGTCTGATTCTGAGACGCTGTTTATGATAGTTTAGAGAAGATCTCAGTCTTAAACTCCATTCATGGTGGAGGGATACATGCAGGATGCTGTGAGGTTCAAATAGTCCCCAAAGAAAACCTAGCATTTTCAGATCTTCCACATTTTACCATCAACATCCAGATAAACTCAGAAGACACGTGTAGCTTCACTGGTGGGTTTCATAGTAAATACAGTGTGTATATTTGTGTTGTAGACATGGAGACCCCTGGTTACCATCACCACCACTGTAAACAACATTATCACCACTGTAAACATCACCACCACTGTAAACACCATCACCACCACTGTAAACACCATCACCATCACCACCACTGTAAACACCATCACCACCATTGTAAACACCATCACCACCACCACTGTAAACATCACCACCACCACTGTAAACACCATCACCACCACTGTAAACACTCTCTGAACCACTTTGTTTACATTAAACAGAAATTTTGAAACTTTGTTGGAGGTCCCCTTTAAAGTAGTTTCTCAGCTGCAGTAACTGATCACTGCTCTGAGCTGAGGTAACTGATCTGTTCTCTGATGTGTCTGATGTTTTGCTGTCAGGAGTGTTTGGGAGCGGGCAGGCGGAGTGTGAGGACGGCGTGTGTGAGGAGATCCTGAAGGAGGATGAGGGGTCCGTGGAGGAAGCGCTCACCCCGTTCTCTTTAGACCCTCAAAACTTCAGTGTTAAAGACGAAGACGTCTCTAAAAAAGGTGAGACTGGTTTATAAGCTTCATCGCCGTTAAAGGGCCCGTATCCTGCATTTGAGATCCACTGCCATCGTCATGTCTACATAACCTCTCTTTACTCTCAGACCTGAACAGGCTGTTTCTGGTACTGTGCCTTTAAGACTTATATATGTATATGAGCTCTTCTGTGATTGGCTGTTCACAAAGCAGTCTATCCTGAAACACTCCTTGTACATTTCCGTGAGTATGCAGGGGCCACACTGCTTTAATCAAAAAGAGATAGTCCTTGTGACATCACAAAACCAGTAAACTGAAAATAGCAGCATGCATTCCAGATATAGACTATATGGACTTTAACAATGTTTACACACGACGTCAAGCTCTTTTACTACAACAAAGCAAGGAAAGTTCAGTTTTTCATGGTATTGGCCCTTTAAATGTTAAGTCGTGTTTTTTTTCTGTATTATGTAGCGAAAGTGCTGACAGTCACTGTCTGTGTAATTGAAAAATTATACACAATTTTTTTAAATCTCACAAAATTTTGTTTTCTTTAAGGACTATTTTGCCCTATAACACCCTGCATGTATCCCTCCACCAAAATAATCATAATCAATATTAGTCTTAATCAGACAGTGTATTTATAACCACATGTAATAGCTTTGTGTGAGGGAGCTTTTGGAGCTGGACGTCTGGTTCCGTTCCACAGAACACAGAACCACTCAAAATGACTTAATTATGTGTATTTTTTTTAAATTGGTGGTGTTTCCCTTTTTTTAAAACATAGAAAAAGTGTTGACAGTCACTGCCTGTCGAAAGTTTGGAGACATTCTTTTTGAAATTACGCTGTATTTGGGTTTCTTGCTCCTAAACCAATAATCAGCAGACTCTGCTTCTAGTGTCAAAAGTTTGTGGACACCTGTTTTGGGCAAGATTTCCCGAAAGTTTTCTGCTTCTATTCAGAGAAAGTAGGGACTAAATGATCTTTCTCATGTTGATCCTAAATCAGTTCTGTGCTGATGCTTTGGGTAGACTCATGTTCATTAAAGTGTCTCTCTGGGTGTGAAGAGCCCTGAATAATAGCTGGACAGCTTCTATTTGAGGTTTTCTGATACAGATATTGAATATGTGAGGTGGGCTACAGCTATCGATTATTTTAGTAATCGTGGATTCTATCGATTATTCCATCAATTAATCAAGTAATCGGATAAAATACATATTTTTTAAAGAGCAATAGTAAATATATAAGATAAAATAAGACAGGTGTCTTAACATTGTATTGCTTAATTTGTATATAGTACAGTTTTAAAGAAAACATTTTAATAATTACTATTATTGAAATTTATTACTAGACCTATATACCATACTGTACATTCAATTACTCTGCTGAAGCTTGTCCTACACTTGTTGACCCACTTACTGTAAACAAACTAAACTAAATATTCTCTCTATAGTGGATTTGGTGCATTTTAGGCTCCACATTGCTACAAACACCACCTGATATTTCATTTACTGTGTATTTTATGTATCACTGTGAGAGAAAAGTGTGTGTGAGGGGTGTATGTTATTGCGAGTGTGTGTAATGTGAATAAATCTGATTTACAGAGCTAACTCGCCATCGACTCACTTTCCTAACTAGCCATTACATGTAACCACAACATACACGCTTTACTAGCCTTCATCTCATCTCTCCATCACACTGATTTAGGCTAAGTGTTATGGTTACTGTGTGTGGCTCCTCTCTGTGGACTGGACGTGCTGAAACACTGAAACACTGATGTGGTGCACTGCTAGGGGTCACCGTGAAACTCAGACTCTCTATCAGTTTGCTGGTAAAGCTCAGTTGCTTGCTTTCTGAAGTTATCTTCTGATTTAAATACCTCATTCCACCTTAAATGGTATAGAAGTTACATTCCGCCGCCTCTAACTGCGGCATCATTTAAGGTGGAACAGCGGAATTCACATAAAAAGCTAACTCAGTAATGGCTCCCTCGGCTAGTTCAGTTTACAGTAGACTTTAGACTCTGTGTATGGTTTTCTCTGACCCGTCTCTTCTGTTCTCCTCTCCTTATTCTCTCTCTCTCTTTCTCTATTTTGCAATCGACGCCATCAAACCACGTCTTCTTCGTGTCACCTGGTAAACACACTGTAAACAGTAAAAGTGATCCGTGTGAAACAGTGCGCTGTATATGGTTGTATGGATTAAACGAATCTTCAAGGCAAAGAATTTGCTTCGAGGATTTATTGTAATCGAGTTCCTCGAGGAATCGTTTCAGCCCTTTATCTGAGTGTTTAAAGGAGGTGTTTACAGGTATATGCAGTAGTTTGAACACCTGAACACCTGCAGTCACATGATTTTGAGTTTTCAGTGTTTAAATTGTTCTTTATAGAAAACAATCTTAAATATGACACATATTTATCTTTAGTACTTGATTTCTATATATATTATATTTTACATAAATTCTAAATCATGCTATAATTTAATAATGTCTATAATTATAAAGTAATGTTTTATTTTGTGTGTATTTATTTTTTAATGTGTGTTAAATTCAGTAAGTCATCAGTAATTGTGTATTAAAGGATGCAGAAGTGTGTTATATGAAGAGGATGTGTAGCTTATTTATACCCAGAACATCAAAACATACATGGAATTATATAAAGCAGGATTTACTTAAAGGGGAACTCCACCAAGCTTTCAAAATTTCTGCATAATTCTGTAATCATGTGTTTCCTTCGGGCACTATTTTGCCTCACAGCGTCCTGCACGTATCCCTCCATCATGAATGGGTTAAAATCTTTCTCACAAAACAGCGTCTCAGACATCAGACAGTGTATTTATAACATCTACTGTAATAACTTTCTGTGAGGAGCTTTTAGAGGTGGACGTCTGGTTCCATTCACAACCACTGTAAACAGTTCTGACTGACTTCTTACCTAATTAATTATGTAGAATTAAAAAATCGGTGGAGTTTTCCTTTTTTCCAGGGTGATGAAATATAGATCTAGGCTGCTCAGTTACTCGACTACACAAAACAAAATGATATGCATACAAGTGGAAACATCTTCAGTCTAGTCAGTATGTATAATATGTATACCATTGAGACTGTTCTAGATAGTCTCTAGACTTTCTTTACTTTTAATTCTATTAATTTTGCCTCATTAATGACAAAGCAAACGCAGTCAGATACTTTCACTGGATCGGGTTACTCAAAACAAGGAGAACAGTCTAGAAGTAAGTTTAAAGACACCTACCTGAATATATATGTGTATAACTGTAAAGAGGTTTAGATCTGAATGTGTTGAGAGACGAGTGTAAGTAGTGAAGTTGGAGCCCATGTACACAAATATTACTAAAACAAACATTTGAGTGTATTTAACTGTAAAAATGAGAATGTATATTTTTATAAGAGCTATAAAACCACCAAACCTGTTTATCAGAACAAGATCTCAGCATCTACACTATCTTCTTCAGTCCTGTTAGAGAAGCAGCTCATGTGGCTCCTCATGAAGCTGCTGGTCAGAATGTTCAAAGTATGTAAACCTGCATCAGAGCAAATGAGCTCATTTCTAAAAGACCCTCTAAACATTCTTTAAACACAACCAGATGTTTAATTCTGCTCCAGGAATAATTCCATACCGACTATTCTATAGTTCTGATCTCCTCACACTTATTCACTAATATTGTTATTAATATAGTACACATAAGAACGAACATTGTATGATTTGTATAAAACACTGTTCTAGAGAAACGTACACATGTAAGCTTTAATATGGTGTAATGACTCTAAATTATTAGGACAAGTTGTAAAAAATCACTACAAGTATCAGATTTATTAGATTTTCTGTAAAATCTGCTGCACGTAGGTCTCCATTGTTGTAACTACTGACGTGATCAGCAGGTAGTGATTAGCTAGCTAGCTAAACATGCTACTGTTAGCCTTGCAGTTTGAGCTAGAACTCAACATTTCTGACATCAGCAGTGACATCACACACCACGTTAGTGTAAATGGTGAACAGAGAGTGTGGAGGAGAGAGTGACACAGTGCTGGAGTTGTTGTGAAGCTGTGTGTTGGTGTTGACGGAGAAGGAGAGTGTCTGTTAAAGGAGCTCCGCTTTCTAGCAGGAAACATTCACACTCAGTAAACAGCTCGATACACTGAACGGGAGTGTCTCTGAGCTTCACACTCCTTTATTAGTGAAGTAGTATGTTCACTACTAAGACTCTACTTTCACCTTCAGGATCCACAAACCAGGAGAAGCAGCTGACGCTAACGCTAAACGTTTTCAGGAGAGAATCCAGCACATGTTCACGTTCACAGTTCTTCTCGCGGTTCTCCATAATCTGGAGCTTTTGGACTTCCTGTGTGGGGAAACTGTGGCACTGCATTGTGTTTTAGTCTGAGCTTAAAACCAACAGCCTCCGTCAAGTCTCTCACCAGTGGTGGTCTACTGAACCACTCCAACTCATCCAGACTGAAGTGAGGAGAGCAGAGCGGGGGTTTTTGGGTAGCTGTGTTGGTCCACACGCGCTGCTTCACTAACTATTCTCCTTGTTTATGTTTGTGAAGCTGTTTAGACTAATATCAGTCTTCACACTGCCTTTCACTGAAACACCATCAACAACACAATGTACATGGTTTTCTTTAAGCTAGTAACTAACATTCACTCCTTCACACCACAGTCCAGTTTAGACCTGAAACCATCTGACCTCATCTACCCAGCAGGCATTGCACGTCACAAATAATAGCTGCGTCCATATGTTACATATTTAGAATAAAAGAGTTAATTTATAAATAAATCTGATATTTTTGTGATTTTTTATAACATGTCTTAATAATTTAGAGTCATTACAACATATTAAGGCTTACAAGTGTTACCAGCCGGGGTTCCTTTAACAATTATTCACTAATATTATTACTATTAGTACAAATAAACATAAGAAGTAAGAACAACTTGGAGAGGTTATATTAGATATTTTATATGCATTAACTGTACCTCCCTAAACTTTTGACAAGCAGTGAAACACGTGACATATATAAAAATGTGGTACTTTTCTATTAAGAAGTCCTCGGACAGGATCAGCAGCCCCCACCCCCACCACCATCCACCCTGTGCCCTTGTACCTGAGACTGGATGCCTGCAAGTTGCTCACTGGAAGAAATTCAATTTGAATACGAAAGGCAGGAGACGCAGGGTGTTCCTTTAAAAGCAGCATCCTATATATTACTAACAGGGTTATTGGTCGCAGTAAACAATAACAGGGTCTCTGGCGTGCGTCCCCGGGGGTCCATCCTGCGACCTGAGCTGAAAGCGTGGGCTCTTTGAACTGAAATTCAATTATACCACGTTCCTCCCGGCCACCCCGGAGGTCGCGGCGGCGCTGACGCCGGAGCCATCGGACCGGCGGCCGTCTGAGGAATTCAGCGGCGGTCTGAGCGCTCTGCTTTTCTTCCCGCTAAATGATGAATCTCCTCTTTGAAACAGCTCGGCGCTCCTCTCCCTCACCTTCGGCGCCTTCAAAAGTTTGGGACGAGTAAAAAAAAAAAAAAAACGAGGGGGAGCGGGAGTGTAAATACTCTACCTGCTCTGCCTCGCAGCCAGGAATCTTCAAAAGAGCAATCTTCCGCTGCTTTTTGTCTCAAATTGGCGGAACGGCGCGCGCTGTTCCCTCTTTTGTTCTTGCTGAAAAGGAATACAGCGCCACGCGCTCGCCGGCGCTCCTTCCAGATTGGAATTTATTTTGCCGTTCGCCTCGTCTCTCCCCTCCGCTTCTCTGCAGGGCCTTGTTTTTGAAGTGAGCTCTCCGAGGGTCTTTTCACGCACCTTCTGAATATTCATCATCGTTTCCCCTGATTTGATCGCGTAATTGCGTTTTGAACCTTGTTAGTGGAACGCCAACAAATACATAAAGCACTTTTTGGTAGCACGTCCTATGAATGCTGTATTCGTAATGCGTTATTAATGAATGAATGAATCTTATATGACCTACATAACACGAGAGAGCGAGAGCGTATGACTTCACAAAGTCAGGTTTTCTAGAACACATAATAGCATGTGTTCATAAGAAAACTGGGTAACACGTCCTATGAATCCTGTATTTGTAATACGTTATGAATGAATGAATGAATCTTATATGACCTACATAACACGAGAGAGTGAGAGCATATGACTTCACAAAGTCAGGTTTGCTAGAACACATTATAGCATGTGTTCATAAGAAAACTAGGTAACACGTCCTATAAACCTTGATTTGTAATACGTTATGAATGAATGAATGAATCTTATATGACCTACATAACACGAGAGAGCGAGAGCGTATGACTTCACAAAGTCAGGTTTTCTAGAACACATTATAGCATGTGTTCATAAGAAAACTGGGTAACACGTCCTATGAATCCTGTATTTGTAATACGTTATGAATGAATGAATAAGGTCTTATATGACCTACATAACACTTTATAAAGCGAGAGCGTATGACTTCACAAAGTCAGGTTTGCTAGAACACATTATAGCGTCTGTTTATAAAAAAACTGGGTAACACTTCCTATAAATCCTGTAATTATAATGCATTATGAATGAATGAATGAATGAATGAATAAGGTGTGTTATGGCATATATAATACCTTATAGTGCCAAGTGTATTTATAATTACATGCATAACAAATGAATGAATCTTATATGACCTACATAACACTTTATAAAGTAAGAGTGTATGACTTCACAAAGTCAGGTTTGCTAGAACACATTATAGCATCTGTTTATAAGAAAACTGGGTAAAACTATGAATCCCGTATTTGTAGTGTGTTATATATGAATGAATGAATAAGGTGTGATATCACATACATAATACCTCATTATGCCGAGTGTAAGTTTGGATAATTGCTTATAAGTAGTTATGCATAATGAATGAATGAATCTCATATATGACCTACATACCACTTTATAAAGCGAGAGTGTATGACTTCACAAAGTCAGGTTTGCTATAACACATTATGGCATCTGTTTATAAGAAAACTGGGTAACACGTCCTATGAATCCTGTATTCGTAATGCGTTATGAATGAATGAATGAATAAGGTCTTATATGACCTACATAACACTTTATAAAGTAAGAGTGTATGACTTCACAAAGTCAGGTTAGCTATAACACATTATAGCGTCTGTTTATAAGAAAACTGGGTAACACTATGATTCTGTATTTGTAGTGTTATATATAAATGAATGAATAAGATGTGTAATGACATACATAATACCTTATAATGCCAAGGGTAGGTTTGGATAATTGCTTATACGTAGTTATAATTACATTCATAATGAATTAATGAATCTTATATGACCTACATAACACTTTATAAAGCGAGAGTATATGACTTCCCAAAGTCAGATTTGTTATAATACATTATAGCGTCTGTTTATAAGAAAACTGAGTAACACTTCCTATGAATCCTGTATTCATAATGTGTTATGAATGAATGAATAAGGTTTTACATGACATAATACCTCATAATGCCAAGTGTAAGGTTGGATAATTACTTATAAGTAGTTATAACTACATGCATAACACTTTATAAAGCGAGAGGACATGACTTCATAAAGTCTATTATAAGTGTTTATCGTTTGTATAGTTAGTAAAGGAACTGCCTGCTGGAAGTGTTTAAAGGGGAACTTCACAGATTTATATATGCATAATTAAACAGTTCAGATGTAAACAGAGTCGTTTAGTGGGTTAGAACAGTTAGAACTGTTCACAGTGGTGGTGAATGGAACCAGACGTCCACCTTTAAAAGCTCCCTCACAGAAAGTTATTACATAGAATACTAGAAGAGATTTAAATGCTTAAATTCTCCCAAAACACAGTATTTTTTTCATACTGTACATCTGCATTCACCCTCCGTCTGAAACACTCCCGCCTACCGATGAACCCAGTGTGCTCTGATTGGTCAGCTTACCCACGGTTCCTACAATAGCTGCTGTATCAGTTTGAGTCAGAGTCTGATCCTGAAAGTCCAGCAGAGCATGTTGGTAGCTAGACCTGAAAAAGACATTTCAGAGTGGTCAGTTCTTACTGCCGGCAGGTGGGCAATAAGCCCTGTGAGAATAAGGACCAGATGACATCATCCTGTAACAGAGAACAGGACTGGAATTCTGTGGGTGGGAGTTTCTTGTGTACTTTGGACTTTCACAGAATGTTAACATGCCCAACAAGCTACAACACAGTAAAGGAAAGAGAGAACAACTGGAAACATGTATTAGCACCCCTTCAATAACGTTTTCACAACATTAGTATTTCATCCTGAGCTCAGCACTAATACGCTCCGCTCTCGGTTCGGCGCAAGGTTTTACTCCAGCAGGCTGGAATCGGATTCCCGTCTTTTGTCAGTGTTTGGGGGGAAACGTGAGGCGAAGGCTGGGGTTTGGTTCCTCTGGCCTAAAACGGTGTTTAATAATAGCGTGCGTGCCCGCGGTGTCAGAGCCAAAGGCAGAAAATCCTTAATCACGGCTTAATTAAGGAATCATCCTGTAGCTTAATTTCTTCCCCTACACTGTAATTAAACATTTCCAATAAGTTTCGTCACAGGGCTTAACTAAGAGAACAAGCCTGTGATCAAGGTGGGTCCTGGGACAGCTCTCTCTCTCTCGCTGACTCTCTCTCTCCTGCATTTCTCATTTTCTCCTGAGGAATGTGCCGGATTTGGAGCTCTAATTGAGGGATTCTCCATAAAGAGGGAAATCAGCAGTGCCGCGGTTCCAGTGTTCTTATTCTGGGATACAAATTCCACATTCATTTGTGCAATCAGTTCAATTTGAAAATACTGGGAATTCTGGGAAGCCAAGAAATGAGTGCACAACGACTGACAAATAAGGAAAATAGTGTACTCAAATTTTCCATTCCACCTTAAATACTTTGTAAATGATGCTCAGAAACAGGAACCTATTTCTTACCAGCTTTGTGAAGAAATAAAGAACTTAGTTGCTCTGGATGTTCTCTACGTTGGAGTCTATGGTCATGTACTGTAATAATTTTGGTTGTTATTTGGATTTTTCTTTATTTTTTTTGGCTAAATTTTGTCCTGAATTTCAGTTTCGACCAAAGAAACCATCTATATTTACCACCATGAATGCACAACAAGCTCATACCTCTATAAAAGGAGCTCAGCAGACTGTTCCCTTCCCAGAGTTTCCTTTGTGCTGATAAAGGGGAACCAATTTTAAAATATTTGTGCATAATTTAATAGTTAATATGCAAACGTAGTTCATTCGGAGTGGCTTTTGGCGTTATAGAGTCAGAACTGTTCACAGTGGTGGTGAATGGAACCAGACGTCCTCCTCTAAAAGCTCCTCACAGAAAGTTCTTACAGTAGATGCTATAAATACACTGTCTGATTCTGAGACGCTGTTTATGATAGTTTAGAGAAGATCTCAGTCTTAAACTCCATTCATGGTGGAGGGATACATGCAGGACGCTGTGAGGTTCAAATAGTCCCCAAAGAAAACCTAATATTTTCAGATCTTCCACATTTTACCATCAACATCCAGATAAACTCAGAAGACACGTGTAGCTTCACTGGTGAAAAAAAATGTAAATAAATAAAATGTGTGTATTTATGTTGTAGACGTCATCATAGAGTTCCTATAAACAGAGTGTTTATGTGATACGTTGTGTATAGTGTCTATTTATGATTACTCTATTGAAGTGGTGTAAATAGAGTGCAATAAATAACCAAAGCATTGAAAATGGCTTATTATAGTCGAAACCTGATCCATTAAAGCCATTACGTCTGGGTTGGTCCTGATCCAGATCCAGTGGCATTAGTCACTAGTAGAAATGGACCGATCGGCGTTTTTGAGGCCGATTCTGATCGCCGAAATCCTTTCAGCACGATCGGCCCATAGCCAAAACCAATGGAGGGCGGGGCTATATGCCACAGCAGGGCTACATGTAGTTATTAGCGCAAGCAAGTCTGAACTAAATAAACTAAATAAATAACAGTAAATAAATAATTGATCACAGAACAGAACTGCGTCTCGTGATGAACTCGCTCGCTTCCTACAGAATTATGACCTAATCACTGTGGTCACAGGTTTACACCCCTAATGGAGCCTAACCTTTGACCTCTATGTTGAACAGGTGATGGAGGTCCGGAGGCAGGACAGGAGGACAGTGAAGGAGGAGAAGAGAGAGTTCGGTCTAGTCCACCTGAGTCAGAAGACTGGGACGGCCCGAGTAAGTCATCACCCTGATAACTGTTCACTGCACTGTAGGAGCTTCTATCTCAAATACTGGGAACGTGGCTGATTGGCTAAGCTTTGGGGGGCATGAATACACTTGGCATTGACATGCATCCTGGGTGGTCTGGTAAAGTGGGAAGTGCAGGTGTGTTACCTTTGGCATAAAGCTGGACGATATGGTAAAAATATAACATTGCAATACTTCAGCCTACAATATGTCATAATATTAATATTTCTTACATCTGCTGAGTTGGAACAGACAATACTTAAAAGGAATCTATTTATGATTATTTATATTTATGTGTTTGTTCTACTGTAACAGAATTACAGGCTTTAATTTTCCCAAAACACATAATTTTTCTGATACTGTACGTCTGCATTTACTCTCTGTGTGAAACGCTCCGTTAGAGCTCCTGTGTCTTTAAGCCCCGCCCCCTGATGAGCCCAGTGTGCTCTGGTTGGTCAGCTCACCTACTCAGTTCTGCTCCGGTCCCCACACTCCTGTTGCTGCGCTCTGATTGGTCAGCTCACCCACTCGGTTCTGATTAGCCAGCCACAAGGGCAACAAGTTCTGTCCCTACAGACGACCAGTACAGACTGTGGGTGCATCTGAAATCTCCTACTTCTAAACTACTCAGTGTTCATGCAGCAGTATGGCGACTGCAGCACACTGTGCTATCCCATAATTCAGCTGGAGCTGCAGATTAGTTCAAAGCGGAGGAAACAAATGGCAGAAAGTGATTCAGAGACAAACACACAGATCAGTGTCACAAATAGGATCTGAAATAAAGTCTGAGTGGAGCTTTTCATGAGCAGTGGGACGTTTACAGGTGGTCTTGTGTTGAAGGATGTTGGTCTGATGGTGGACTGAAACAGCTCGACTGCTTTACTGGTCCAGCAGTGACCACTGGTTCCAGTCAAGTACCTACTGACTTGGTATGCAATTTTACCCTGTGTTATGGGATGATGTCACCTTGTAACACAGAAAAGTGGCTGGAATTCCAACGAGGCAGCTGAGAAAGGAGGTTTCTGTAGGAAAGACAGTAGTGGTTGGGATGTCAATAAAATCAAACGTGTTTAATATTATCTTAAGTCTGAAGTCTTGGCTCATTGTTGACAACTAATAGGAGAGCTCTATTCACCACCACACGGGAAGCCGCAAGGAACGCACCCCCACGCGCAGCTCCTGCAACACGGAAGTTAGACATGGAGGGAAGTCCGGTGAGGGTTCGGAGAAACTAGTGGAGCTGTGGAGTGAGCTGTAGAGTGAGAAAGTGGAAAAAGAGAAAAAAGGTGGACAGAAATCACTGAAGCTCTCGAAATCCCAGCGGAGTGTGCTATGCTAAAACACTGCTGAACGGGGCTACAGTGTTTACAGTTAGCCTAGCAGCTAACTGTACATTTAGCTGAATATGCTAGGTTTAATCATATAAATGAGAAATAATCTCAAAAGGAATCTAGTAGCAGTCTCGTAAATAGTGACTCTGAAAGACCCCAAAGTCTTTGTTTAGTCTAGTGTTTAGATGTGAGAGTGAGTCAGACTATTAAACCTCTTTCAGAGTCTTTTAAAAGTCTTCTAGCGTATGGTCAGCATAAAACAGATTACTGAGACGCTCTAGTTAGAGAGAGACTGCGTCACGGCTTGAAAGCCCACTGCGGCACACAACCAGTGTTCTAGCTAGTGGCTAAGTTACCAACCGGCATCCAAAACAATAGCCTGAGGCTTAAAAATCTGCTAGCATAAATGCTAATGTCTGGAGTATAAAAGTGTAAATGGTGAAGGACTCGTTACAGAGTTGATAATAAAATACTGTTTTGTGTGATTATATGACCAGAAACACATTAAAACTCCAGAGAATCAAAATAACTCACATTTTAAAACCACTTCACTGCTCCTAGATTAGCCTGTGTTGCATCATGGGATTGTCTTAGCGGCTGAGGAAGAGTTCAATACTTCTTAAAATCAGGTGTAAATAAGGTTCCTCAGTAAACAGCATGTTTAAGGTATGTAAGAATTGGGACAGTCTACATGTCGGGAGCGCATACTATGAAGTAAAATGCTCCCTATGTACACAAACTGTACGTTAGAGGAAGCCCGAGCTAGTGGGGGTAACCGGACACGCACAGATAGGGATGAAAAATCAGTAAACATCCGAACAGAACCCAAACCGAGCGTATATAAATAAAATAAAAAATAAGTAAAACAACATTTACACACTGCCTCAGCAGTACAGGCCAGACTCGGTTTGTATACGTTCCTATCAGCTTTCTCGTGTATGAAGCCTGACAACGTAATTATAGCAGGATAAGTTGCTTATTAAGCCTGGATTTCCCCACCGCAGCGTCACTGACTCTATCCAGAGCCAGAGGCAAACCAGCCGCCAGATACGGCCCTTATCTGCCTCATATCTCATCACGGCTATTTGTCGCCATTGTCTGGTGTGGCGATAACGCTGAACGCTGATGTTCTGCATGTCTCTCGCTCTCTCTTCCCTCTCTCTCTCTCTCTCTGCTATCTTCCAGCAAAACATGATTAGTGGAGATAGAGAGTCATTCTAACAATAATGAGCCTTGGTGCACCCTTATCTGATCATGAAGAATGATTTTTTCTGCTCCTCTGAAATGTAGGAGCCCTAATTATACCATACGCAGTGTGTGTATGTGTGTGTGTGTGTGTGTGTGTGTGTGTGTGTGTGTGTAAGAGAGCTACAGTAACTTAAGCTCTGTTGTTCAGATCAGCTTGTACAGTGAAAAGACATTAACCTTCATGTCGACATTCTCAATACAGATGAAAACTGATTAGGGCTGGTCAGGTTTGGGTATTAAAGGGCCCATATGCAGTTTTGTGTAAGTGATGATACTGTACTGGGTTAGTGATGGTCTCAGTGTGGTATCAGGTTAGTGGTGTTAGTGGTGATACTGTACTGGGTGAGTGGTGGTCTCTCAGTGTGGTATCAGGTTAGTGGTGTTAGTGGTGATACTGTACTGGGTGAGTGGTGGTCTCTCAGTGTGGTATCAGGTTAGTGGTGTTAGTAGTGATACTGTACTGGGTGAGTGGTGGTCTCTCAGTGTGGTATCAGGTTAGTGGTGTTAGTAGTGATACTGTACTGGGTGAGTGATGGTCTCTCAGTGTGGTATCAGGTTAGTTGTGTTAGTGATGATACTGTACTGGGTGAGTGATGGTCTCTCAGTGTGGTATCAGGTTAGTGGTGATACTGTACTGGGTGAGTGGTGGTCTCAGTGTGGTATCAGGTTAGTGGTGTTAGTGGTGATACTGTACTGGGTGAGTGATGGTCTCTCAGTGTGCTATAAGGTTAGTGGTGATACTGTACTGGGTGAGTGATGGTCTCTTGATGTGGTATCAGGTTAGTAGTGATACTGTACTGGGTGAGTAATGGTCTCTCAGTGTGGTAGCAGGTTAGTGGTGTTAGTGGTGATACTGTACTGGGTTAGTGATGGTCTCAGTGTGGTATCAGGTTAGTGGTGTTAGTGATGATACTGTACTGCGTGAGTGATGGTCTCTCAGTGTGGTATCAGGTTAGTGGTGTTAGTGGTGATACTGTACTGGGTTAGTGATGGTCTCAGTGTGGTATCAGGTTAGTGGTGTTAGTGGTGATACTGTACTGGGTGAGTAATGGTCTCTCAGTGTGGTAGCAGGTTAGTGGTGTTAGTGATGATACTGTACTGCGTGAGTGATGGTCTCTCAGTGTGGTATCAGGTTAGTGGTGTTAGTGGTGATACTGTACTGGGTGAGTGGTGGTCTCAGTGTGGTATCAGGTTAGTGGTGTTAGTGGTGATACTGTACTGGGTGAGTGATGGTCTCTCAGTGTGGTATCAGGTTAGTGGTGATACTGTACTGCGTGAGTGATGGTCTCTCAGTGTGCTATCAGGTTAGTGGTGTTAGTGGTGATACTGTACTGGGTGAGTGATGGTCTCTCAGTGTGGTATCAGGTTAGTGGTGTTAGTGATGATACTGTACTGGGTTAGTGATGGTCTCTCAGTGTGGTATCAGGTTAGTGGTGTTAGTGGTGATACTGTACTGGGTGAGTGATGGTCTCTCAGTGTGGTATCAGGTTAGTGGTGTTAGTGGTGATACTGTACTGGGTTAGTGATGGTCTCAGTGTGGTATCAGGTTAGTGGTGTTAGTGGTGATACTGTACTGGGTGAGTGATGGTCTCTCAGTGTGGTATCAGGTTAGTGGTGATACTGTACTGCGTGAGTGATGGTCTCTCAGTGTGGTATCAGGTTAGTGGTGATACTGTACTGCGTGAGTGATGGTCTCTCAGTGTGCTATCAGGTTAGTGGTGTTAGTGGTGATACTGTACTGGGTGAGTGATGGTCTCTCAGTGTGGTATCAGGTTAGTGGTGTTAGTGATGATACTGTACTGGGTTAGTGATGGTCTCTCAGTGTGGTATCAGGTTAGTGGTGTTAGTGGTGATACTGTACTGGGTGAGTGATGGTCTCTCAGTGTGCTATCAGGTTAGTGGTGTTAGTGGTGATACTGTACTGGGTGAATGATGGTCGCTCAGTGGTGTCAGTGGTTGTACTGGGTGCCCTGAGGCTGAGGGGTCTCGCATAGGCCTGTAACAATCCAAATATGTCTCCTATGGTCAGCGAGGTGGGAGACCGGGGTAATGGGGGGGTGACTGTGTATATAGATTTTCTAACAAACTATGGCTTTAATAATGGACCCATCCCCCCGTTAGAGCCTGTTCTTGCTCAGCGCAGAATTTAAATAAATTATATAAATAAATACGTCTGCCTGTGGTCCCTCTACATGTAACCTTACACCCACACACAGGGGGATTATTCAGTCTGTGATATACATCCATCCCCCCATACAGCACAGGGTATGGGGAGGGGGGCTGTCAGTTGAATTAAAACACTACCTAATAATAATAATATTAATATAAATAATGACAATGATAAAAAGGCTAATCTACAGGAAACAAAGCAGCGTGTTCCTCCCTGATTGTGTGGGTTGTTTCGGTATTCAATTAGGCCGTTTCCTCTGCCATATTAATCATCTTTTCAACAAACAAGCCGGCGTTAATTAAAGCGGAGCGGGCGGATAAAGACGTGTTGCTGGATCATCATTCTGTTTATCAGCCGCGCACACGCACACCCCGCCGCTTAGCGCAGCATGCTAGGAGGGGAATTTCTGCGCACTCTGGTCTGGAGCTGCTTCAGTGGGGGGGGGTTTGGGGGGCGGGGGGGGGGGGGGGGGGGGTTGGGGGCGGGGGGGGGGGGGGGCTGTTTGAGCTTCAAAAATTTACACGCTGCCAAAAAAAAAACCTTTTTACAGCGTTTACTGAATTCAGTCTGTCCTTTTATTTCAGAGCAGAAACACCTTCAAAATCTGATTCATACACCCTCATGGAAACACATACCTTACTTCCACTAACTGGCCACTTTATTAGAAACACCCACCTTATACTTTCACTAACTGGCCACTTTATTAGAAACACTCACCTTATACTTTCACTTACTGGCCACTTTATTAGAAACACCAACCTTGTGCTTCCACTAACTGGCCACTTTATTAGAAACACCCACCTTACACTTTCACTAACTGGCCACTTTATTAGAAACACTCACCTTATACTTTCACTAACTGGTCACTTTATTAGAAACACCTACCTTGTACTTTCACTAACTGGCCACTTTATTAGAAACACCTACCTTACTTTCACGAACTGGCCACTTTATTAGAAACACTTACCTTGCATTTTCACTAACTGGCCACTTAATTAGAAACACCTTACTAGTAGCTTCACCTTGCTGGTTGCTGAGTGGAAGTACAAGGTTAATGTTTCTAATAAAGTGGCCAGTTAGTGGAAGCAAAAGGTGGGTGTTTCTAATAAAGTGGCCAGTTAGTGGAAGCACAAGGTTGGTGTTTACAGTAAAGTGGCCAGTTAGTGGAAGTATAAGGTGAGTGTTTCTAATAAAGTGGCCAGTTAGTGAAAGTATAAGGTGAGTGTTTCTAATAAAGTGGCCAGTTAGTGAAAGTATAAGGTGAGTGTTTCTAATAAAGTGGCCAGTTAGTGAAAGTATAAGGTGAGTGTTTCTAATAAAGTGGCCAGTTAGTGAAAGTATAAGGTGAGTGTTTCTAATAAAGTGGCCAGTTAGTGAAAGTATAATGTGAGTGTTTCTAATAAAGTGGCCAGTTAGTGGAAGTATAAGGTGAGTGTTTCTAATAAAGTGGCCAGTTAGTGAAAGTATAAGGTGAGTGTTTCTAATAAAGTGGCCAGTTAGTGAAAGTATAAGGTGAGTGTTTCTAATAAAGTGGCCAGTTAGTGAAAGTATAAGGTGAGTGTTTCTAATAAAGTGGCCAGTTAGTGGAAGCACAAAGTTAGTGTTTACAGTAAAGTGGCCAGTTAGTGAAAGTGTAAGGTGGGTGTTTCTAATAAAGTGGCCAGTTAGTGAAAGTGTAAGGTGGGTGTTTCTAATAAAGTGGCCAGTTAGTGGAAGCACAAGGTTGGTGTTTCTAATAAAGTGGCCAGTAAGTGAAAGTATAAGGTGAGTGTTTCTAATAAAGTGGCCAGTTAGTGAAAGTATAAGGTGGGTGTTTCTAATAAAGTGGCCAGTTAGTAGAGGCACAAGGTGGGTGTTTCTAATAAAGTGGCCAGTTAGTGGAAGCACAAGGTTGGTGTTTCTAATAAAGTGGCCGGTTAGTGAAAGTATAAGGTGGGTGTTTCTAATAAAGTGGCCAGTTAGTGAAAGTATAAGGTGGGTGTTTCTAATAAAGTGACCAGTTAGTGAAAGTATAAGGTGTGTTTCTAATAAAGTGGCCAGTTAGTGAAAGTGTAAGGTGGGTGTTTCTAGTAAAGTGACCAGTTAGTGGAAGCACAAAGTTAGTGTTTACAGTAAAGTGGCCAGTTAGTGAAAGTATAAGGTGGGTGTTTCTAATAAAGTGGCCAGTTAGTAGAAGCACAAGGTTGGTGTTTACAGTAAAGTGGCCAGTTAGTGGAAGTATAAGGTGAGTGTTTCTAATAAAGTGGCCAGTTAGTGAAAGTATAAGGTGAGTGTTTCTAATAAAGTGGCCAGTTAGTGAAAGTATAAGGTGAGTGTTTCTAATAAAGTGCCCAGTTAGTGAAAGTATAAGGTGAGTGTTTCTAATAAAGTGGCCAGTTAGTGGAAGCACAAGGTTGGTGTTTCTAATAAAGTGGCCAGTTAGTGAAAGTATAAGGTGAGTGTTTCTAATAAAGTGGCCAGTTAGTGAAAGTGTAAGGTGGGTGTTTCTAATAAAGTGGCCAGTTAGTAGAAGCACAAGGTTGGTGTTTCTAATAAAGTGACCAGTTAGTGGAAGCACAAAGTTAGTGTTTACAGTAAAGTGGCCAGTTAGTGAAAGTGTAAGGTGGGTGTTTCTAATAAAGTGGCCAGTTAGTGGAAGCACATGGCTGTCTCTGGATGCTGAACTGGATGTGAGTGGTTCTGAGTGAGTTTAGAGAGTGCAGTGGTCATTGGAGCTGAACTGAAGCCCCTGACCCAGCCGGTCAGTGGACGAGTGCATCACTCCATCACTCCACACTCCCACAAACCTTTTCTTCTCCGGCTGCTTGACTCCAAACACGCTCAAACGGCCTGCCGCACCACCCCCTCTCCCTCTCTCTCCCTCACACTCCAGGAAATCACGGCGGAGAGAGAGAAGTCAAAAACCCACGACAATGTGGCAGAGAAATATCAGAGTGGCTTTTTTTCCTTCCCTCCACTCGTCACCCAAGCCAGAGATGGGCCAGCTCCAAATCCTCGTGCCCTATCAGACAAATTAAAGTAAATCAAGCATGAAATGAAGCAGGAGAGCCTGGAGATAAGGTCCTTTAAGTCCTTCACAGATTAGACCACTGAGAGAGAAAGAGAGAGAGAGAGAGAGAGAGAGAGAGTAAAGGGAAAAGATGGAAGGAGGAATTGTGGGCCAGAGGGTTGGAGAGGGAGAGAGTGTAGGGGCATGAGAAAGAAAAAGAGAGAGACAGAAAAAGAGAAAGAGAGAAAAGAAAAACAAGCAAAGAAAACAAACAGAGACAAGCGAACACAGAAAGAAAGAGGGGGTAGAGAAAAAGAGGAGTAGGTTAAAGATAGTGGATGGAAGGGAGAGAAATACATAGAAAAAGGAAAGAGAGAAAAAAGGAGAGAAAGAAGAGCAAGAAAGTTACAAATGAAAAAGAAAAAGAGACAGGATGGAAAGGAGAGAGACAGGAAAGATTAAAAGAGGTGAAGGACAGAGCAGGAAGAGAAAGATATATTAGAGAAATGAAAAAATATTTATATAGGGAGAGAGTCAGAGAGAGAGACAGCAAGACAATCAAAGATGGAGAGACAGAGAGAGAGTCAGAGAGAGACAGGGAGAGAGTTAGAGAGAGTGAGAGACAGCAAGACCATCAAAGATAGAGAGACAGAGAGAATCAGAGAGAAAGACAGGGAGAGAGTCAGAGAGAGAGACAGAAAGAGAGACAGGGAGAGAGTTAGAGAGAGAGACAGCAAGACAATCAAAGATGGAGAGACAGGGAGAGAGTCAGAGAGAGACAGGGAGAGAGTTAGAGAGAGAGAGACAGAAAGAGAGACAGGGAGAGGGTTAGAGAGAGAGACAGCAAGACAATCAAAGATAGAAAATCAGAGAGAGAGACAGGGAGAGAGTCAGAGAGAGAGACAGGGTGAGAGTCAGAGAAGAACGACAGGAGGAAAGAAACAGAGGAGTGCCATAGGTCTGTGGTTTGATTGTGTCTTTGATTCAATGTCTTTCTGGTTTGATTGTGTCTCTCTGGTGTAATGTGTCTCTGGTTTGATTGTGTCTCTGGTGTAATATGTCTCTGGTGTAATATGTCTCTGGTTTGATTGTGTCTCTCTGGTGTAATATGTCTCTGGTTTGATTGTGTCTCTGGTGTAACATGTCTCTGGTTTGATTGTGTCTCTCTGGTGTAATATGTCCCTGGTTTGATTGTGTCTCTCTGGTGTAATATGTCTCTGGTTTGATTGTGTCTCTCTGGTATAATATGTCTCTGGTTTGATTGTGTCTCTCTGGTGTAATATGTCTCTGGTGTAATATGTCTCTGGTTTGATTGTGTCTCTCTGGTGTAATATGTCTCTGGTGTAATATGTCTCTGGTGTAATATATCTCTGGTTTGATTGTGTCTCTCTGGTGTAATATGTCTCTGGTTTGATTGTGTCTCTCTGGTGTAATATGTCTCTGGTGTAATATGTCTCTGGTTTGATTGTGTCTCTCTGGTGTAATATGTCTCTGGTGTAATATGTCTCTGGTGTAATATGTCTCTGGTTTGATTGTGTCTCTGGTGTAATATGTCTCTGGTTTGATTGTGTCTCTCTGGTGTAATATGTCCCTGGTTTGATTGTGTCTCTCTGGTGTAATATGTCTCTGGTTTGATTGTGTCTCTGGTGTAATATGTCTCTGGTTTGATTGTGTCTCTCTGGTGTAATATGTCCCTGGTTTGATTGTGTCTCTCTGGTGTAATATGTCTCTGGTTTGATTGTGTCTCTCTGGTGTAATATGTCTCTGGTGTAATATGTCTCTGGTTTGATTGTGTCTCTCTGGTGTAATATGTCTCTGGTGTAATATGTCTCTGGTGTAATATGTCTCTGGTTTGATTGTGTCTCTGGTGTAATATGTCTCTGGTTTGATTGTGTCTCTCTGGTGTAATGTGTCTCTGGTTTGATTGTGTCTCTGGTGTAATATGTCTCTGGTGTAATATGTCTCTGGTTTGATTGTGTCTCTCTGGTGTAATATGTCTCTGGTTTGATTGTGTCTCTCTGGTGTAATGTGTCTCTGGTTTGATTGTGTCTCTGGTGTAATATGTCTCTGGTGTAATATGTCTCTGGTTTGATTGTGTCTCTCTGGTGTAATATGTCCCTGGTTTGATTGTGTCTCTCTGGTGTAATATGTCTCTGGTGTAATATGTCTCTGGTGTAATATGTCTCTGGTTTGATTGTGTCTCTGGTGTAATATGTCTCTGGTGTAATATGTCTCTGGTTTGATTGTGTCTCTGGTGTAATATGTCTCTGGTTTGATTGTGTCTCTGGTGTAATATGTCTCTGGTGTAATATGTCTCTGGTTTGATTGTGTCTCTGGTGTAATATGTCTCTGGTTTAGTTGTGTGTTGTTTGGGTTTCTGTGGTTTGACTGTATCTCTGGTTTGAGTAAGGACTGGTGGGGTGGCGGTGAGGGCTGGGCTGGTGGCGGTGAGGGCTGGTGGGGTGGCGGTGAGGGCTGGTGGGGTGGCGGTGAGGGCTGGTGGGGTGGCGGTGAGGGCTGGGGGGGTGGCGGTGAGGGCTGGTAGGGGGGTGGCGGTGAGGGCTGGTGGGGTGGTGATGATGGCTTGTAGGGGGTGGCAGTCAGGGCTGCGGGGGGTCGTGGTGAGGGTTGGTGGGGTGACTATGAGAACTGGGGGGTGGCGTTAAGGGATGGTGGGGGTGTCGGTGAGAGTTGGTGGGGTGACGATGAGGGCTGGGGGGGGTGACTTTAAGAACTGGGGGGTGACTTTAAGAACTGGGGGGGTGGCGGTAAGGGATGATGGGGGGTGTCGGTGAGAGTTGGTGGGGTGACGATGAGGGCTGGGGGGGTGACTTTAAGAACTGGGGGGTGACTTTAAGAACTGGGGGGTGGCGGTAAGGGATGGTGGGGGTGTCGGTGAGGGTAAATTAGAACTTTAATACAAAAGGAGACCCTCCTACTTGAACTCTGACCCCCGCCTGGTGCGGTCTTTAGTCAGAGACGCGGGTTTAATCTGCAGCTGGAGGAGAAACAGAGATAAAGATATTCATAAAAAGAGCCTCCCCAACTGATCTCCTCCTTCTTTATCACTCCATCAGCAGACGTCTCCTCACAGAGAGAGAGAGAGAGAGAGAGAGAGAGAGAGAGAGAGAGAGAGAGAGAAAGAGGGAGAGAATAAAAGACACAGGCAGAGAGAGAAAGAGGGAGAGAATAAAGACATAGACAGAGAGAGAAAGAGGGAGAGAATAAAAGACAGACAGAGAGAGAAAGGGGGAGAGAATAAAAGACACAGGCAGAGAGAGAAAGAGGGAGAGAATAAAAGACAGAGAGAGAGAAAGGGAGAGAATAAAAGACAGACAGAGAGAAAAAGAGGGAGAGAATAAAAGACAGAGAGAGAGAGAATAAAGACAGACAGAGAGAAAGGGAGAGAATAAAAGACAGACAGAGAGAGAAAGAGGGAGAGAATAAAAGACACAGGCAGAGAGAAAGAGAGAGGGAGAAAGAGAGAGAATAAAGACAGACAGAGAGAAAGGGAGAGAATAAAAGACAGACAGAGAGAGAAAGAGGGAGAGAATAAAAGACAGACAGAGAGAGAAAGAGGGAGAGAATAAAAGACACAGGCAGAGAGAAAGAGAGAGGGAGAAAGAGAGAGAATAAAGACAGACAGAGAGAAAGGGAGAGAATAAAAGACAGACAGAGAGAGAAAGGGAGAGAATAAAAGACAGACAGTGAGAGAGAGAATAAAAGAGAGAGTGAGAAGGATGGAAAGAGAAAATACAGAAACAGAGTTGTAGAGAGAGAGGAGAGAGAGAGAATATGGAGAAAGAAAAGCAATGGGGGAGGAAGAAAACAGAAGGAGAAAATAAGAGGAGGAGAGAAAAATAGAGAAAAAAGAAAAATAAAGAGAAAAGATGGAGAGAAGGAGCGAGATAAACAGAGTAGGACAGGGAGAGAACGAGACAGACAGAAAGAGAGAAAAAGAGGGGGGAGGAAGTGTGTGTGAGGGAGAGAATGAGTGAGTGAATGAGAGAGGGAGAGAGAGAGAGAGGGAGAGAGAGAGAGAGAGAGAGAGAGGGAGAGAGAGAGAGTGAGGGGCTTAATGCACGTTATCTGAGGCTTGTCAAAGCGTAGAGAGCTAAATCCTAATCAAAGAGACAAGCAGGTCATCCAGGATACAGAGAATCTCTCACTCTCTGATCCACTAATTGACTGCAGGAGTTAGAGCTAGACGAGTACGAAGAGTGAGAGGAGTGAGGAGCTAAAGAAACCAGAGGAGTGAGAGGAGTAAGTGGGGGGTAAATAAACTAGAAGAGGTAGAGGAGTGAGAGAAGCTAAAGAAACTAGAGGAGTAAAAGGAGCTAAATAGACTAGAGGAGTGAGGGGAGCTGAAGAAACTAGAGGAGTGAGAGGAGTAAGTGGGGGGTAAATAAACTAGAAGAGGTAGAGGAGTGAGAGAAGCTAAGGAAACTAGAGGAGTAAGAGGAGCTAAAGAAACTAGAGGAGAAAAAGGAGTGAGAGGAGCTAAATAAAATAGAGGAGTGAGAGGACTGAGAAGAGTAAGCATGGTTAGAGTAGGGAGAGGAGTAAGATCAGTCACAAGAGTAAGAGGAATGAAGAGTAGGAGCAGTTAGAGGAGTAACAGGAGTGAGAGAAGTAAGAGCAGTTAGAGGAGTAAGAGCAATGATAGGAGTAAGCATAGTAAGAGGAGTGAAAGGAGTAAGCATAGTAAGAGGAGTGAAAGGAGTTAGATCATTTAGAAGAGTAAGAGGAGTAAGCGTAGTAAGAGGAGTTAGATCAGTTAGAAGAGTGAGAGGAGTTAGATCAGTTAGAGGAGTAAGAGGAGTTAGATCAGTTAGAGGAGTAAGAGGAGTGAGAGGAGTTAGATCAGTTAGAAGAGGAAGAGGAGGAAGAGGAGTTAGATCAGTTAGAGGAGTAAGAGGAGTGAGAGGAGTTAGATTAGTTAGAGGAGTGAGAGGAGTAAGAGTAGTAAAAGGAGTGAGAGGAGTTAGATCAGTTAGAGGAGTGAGAGGAATTTGATCAGTTAGAAGAGTAAGAGGAGTGAGAGGAGTAAGAGTAGTAAAAGGAGTGAGAGGAGTTAGATCAGTTAGAGGAGTGAGAGGAGGTAGATCAGTTAGAAGAGTAAGAGGAGTTAGATCAGTTAGAAGAGTAAGAGGAGTGAGAGGAGTTAGATCAGTAAGAGGAGTGAGAGGAGTTAGATCAATAAGAGGAGTGAGAGGAGTTACATCAGTTAGAAGAGTAAGAGGAGTTAGCGTAGTAAAAGGAGTGAAAGGAGTTAGATTAGTTAGAGGAGTGAGAGGAGTAAGAGTAGTAAAAGGAGTGAGAGGAATTTGATCAGTTAGAAGAGTAAGAGGAGTGAGAGGAGTAAGAGTAGTAAAAGGAGTGAGAGGAGTTAGATCAGTTAGAGGAGTGAGAGGAATTCGATCAGTTAGAAGAGTAAGAGGAGTGAGAGGAGGTAGATCAGTTAGAAGTGTAAGAGGAGTGAGAGGAGTTAGATCAGTTAGAAGAGTAAGAGGAGTGAGAGGAGTTAGATCAGTTAGAAGAGTAAGAGGAGTGAGAGGAGTAAGAGTAGTAAAAGGAGTGAGAGGAGGTAGATCATTTAGAAGAGTAAGAGGAGTGAGAGGAGTTAGATCATTTAGAAGAGTAAGAGGAGTGATAGGAGTGAGATCATTTAGAAGAGTAAGAGGAGTGAGAGGAGTTAGATCATTTAGAAGAGTAAGAGGAGTGAGAGGAGGTAGATAATTTAGAAGAGTAAGAGGAGTGAGAGGAGTTAGATAATTTAGAAGAGTAGATCAGTTAGAAGAGTAAGAGGAGTGAGAGGAGTTAGATCAGTTAGAGGAGTAAGAGGAGTGATAGGAGGTAGATCATTTAGAGGAGTAAGAGGAGTGATAGGAGGTAGATCATTTAGAAGAGTAAGAGGAGTGATAGGAGTTAGATCATTTAGAAGAGTAAGAGGAGTGATAGGAGTTAGATCATTTAGAAGAGTAAGAGGAGTGAGAGGAGTTAGATCATTTAGAAGAGTAAGAGGAGTGATAGGAGGTAGATCATTTAGAGGAGTAAGAGGAGTGATAGGAGGTAGATCATTTAGAAGAGTAAGAGGAGTGAGAGGAGTTAGATCATTTAGAAGAGTAAGAGGAGTGAGAGGAGGTAGATCATTTAGAAGAGTGAGAGGAGTTAGATCATTAGAAGAGTAAGAGGAGTGATAGGAGTTAGATCATTTGAAGAGTAAGATGAGTGAGAGGAGGTAGATAATTTAGAAGAGTAAGAGGAGTGAGAGGAGTTAGATCATTTAGAAGAGTAGATCAGTTAGAAGAGTAAGAGGAGTGAGAGGAGTTAGATCAGTTAGAGGAGTAAGAGAGTGATAGGAGGGTAGATCATTTAGAGGAGTAAGAGGAGTGATAGGAGGTAGATCATTTAGAAGAGTAAGAGGAGTGATAGGAGTTAGATCATTTAGAAGAGTAAGAGGAGTGAGAGGAGGTAGATCATTGAGTAAGAGGAGTGAGAGGAGTTCGATCATTTAGAAGAGTAAGAGGAGTGAGAGGAGTTAGATCATTTAGAAGAGTAAGAGGAGTGATAGGAGGTAGATCATTTAGAGGAGTAAGAGGAGTGATAGGAGGTAGATCATTTAGAAGAGTAAGAGGGAGTGAGAGGAGTTAGATCATTTAGAAGAGTAAGAGGAGTGAGAGGAGTTAGATCATTTAGAAGAGTAAGAGGAGTGAGAGGAGTTAGATCAGTTAGAAGAGTAAGAGGAGTGAGAGGAGTAAGAGTAGTAAAAGGAGTGAGAGGAGGTAGATCATTTAGAAGAGTAAGAGGAGTGAGAGGAGTTAGATCATTTAGAAGAGTAAGAGGAGTGATAGGAGTTAGATCATTTAGAAGAGTAAGAGGAGTGATAGGAGTTAGATCATTTAGAAGAGTAAGAGGAGTGAGAGGAGGTAGATAATTTAGAAGAGTAAGAGGAGTGAGAGGAGTTAGATAATTTAGAAGAGTAGATCAGTTAGAAGAGTAAGAGGAGTGAGAGGAGTTAGATCAGTTAGAGGAGTAAGAGGAGTGATAGGAGGTAGATCATTTAGAGGAGTAAGAGGAGTGATAGGAGGTAGATCATTTAGAAGAGTAAGAGGAGTGATAGGAGTTAGATCATTTAGAAGAGTAAGAGGAGTGATAGGAGTTAGATCATTTAGAAGAGTAAGAGGAGTGAGAGGAGTTAGATCATTTAGAAGAGTAAGAGGAGTGATAGGAGGTAGATCATTTAGAGGAGTAAGAGGAGTGATAGGAGGTAGATCATTTAGAAGAGTAAGAGGAGTGAGAGGAGTTAGATCATTTAGAAGAGTAAGAGGAGTGAGAGGAGGTAGATCATTTAGAAGAGTGAGAGGAGTTAGATCATTTAGAAGAGTAAGAGGAGTGATAGGAGTTAGATCATTTAGAAGAGTAAGATGAGTGAGAGGAGGTAGATAATTTAGAAGAGTAAGAGGAGTGAGAGGAGTTAGATCATTTAGAAGAGTAGATCAGTTAGAAGAGTAAGAGGAGTGAGAGGAGTTAGATCAGTTAGAGGAGTAAGAGGAGTGATAGGAGGTAGATCATTTAGAGGAGTAAGAGGAGTGATAGGAGGTAGATCATTTAGAAGAGTAAGAGGAGTGATAGGAGTTAGATCATTTAGAAGAGTAAGAGGAGTGAGAGGAGGTAGATCATTGAGTAAGAGGAGTGAGAGGAGTTCGATCATTTAGAAGAGTAAGAGGAGTGAGAGGAGTTAGATCATTTAGAAGAGTAAGAGGAGTGATAGGAGGTAGATCATTTAGAGGAGTAAGAGGAGTGATAGGAGGTAGATCATTTAGAAGAGTAAGAGGAGTGAGAGGAGTTAGATCATTTAGAAGAGTAAGAGGAGTGAGAGGAGTTAGATCATTTAGAAGAGTAAGAGGAGTGAGAGGAGGTAGATCATTTAGAAGAGTACAGTACTCTGATCTGGACATCCAGGAAGCAGGGGTCTCCACATCTACAACCCAGATACACACTGTATTTACTATGAAACCCACCAGTGAAGCTACACGTGTCTTCTGAGTTTATCTGGATGTTGATGGTAAAATGTGGAAGATCTGAAAATACTAGGTTTTCTTTGGGGACTATTTGAACCTCACAGCGTCCTGCATGTATCCCTCCACCATGAATGGAGTTTAAGACTGAGATCTTCTCTAAACTATCATAAACAGCGTCTCAGAATCAGACAGTGTATTTATAACATCTACTGTAAGAACTTTCTGTGAGGAGCTTTTAGAGGTGGACGTCTTGTTCCATTCACTAACACTGTGAACAGATCAGACTCAGTTTCTCTAGAACAGAGTGTTTCACACTGAAGGTCAGGTTCAGGACAGAGGGCTGAGAATAGAAGAGTCCTACAAACCGGAGCTGGTGTGAGTGTGGTGCTGTAACTCCACCGTGACACCCCGCTGTGTGTGTTTCTTTTTTGCAGGGGAGTTGGAGGTGGTCAGCGATGGAGGGGATAAAAGCGTTCGTTCTCATCAGCCGCTGCCCCCCGGCACCACGTGGGGGCCTTTCCCGGGAAAAATAGAAACCGCCGCGGGAGGAAGCGATGCTGTAAGACTTCTTTCTCTGTCTAGTCGACTTCCTGTGAGGCCCGAGGGGTAAATAGCAGGTCATAGTGATGGAAAACATCAAAAGTTTGGGGACATGTAGCCTTTTTTTATTTTATTTTATTTTTTTTATAGTTTTTTACATGTATTTCAATCCATCCATCCATCTTTGGTGTTTTTCCCATGCTGTGATGCCATCACTCAAAGCTCTCGGCTGTTTAAATGTCATGTAATGTATTTATTCACTATTTAAATTTTTTTAAATAAAAAGTTTTTGGTGACCCAGATCCAGTTTTACACCATTTACACTCTATGATCTGGTCCTGATAGGAGCTGAGCTCATGAATATTTAGATGAGCTCCGCTCTGATTGGCTGGTTCACAGCGGCGATGATCACACACAAGACCAAACATTGACCAAATGAAATGACCCTCTGTGTAAATAAGCTCCGCCCATATACTATTTAGGTAGCTATACTAGTTACTCTGAGCTGCTAGTATCTAACGTTACCTGTACTAGCTACTCTCTTTGATCTGGACATCAAACACAAAGTAGATTAAAGGTGTTTCTGTGAAACTTTCAGTTGAAGATGATCTTCTTCAACCAGCACACAGTGATCCACTCACACAGCATGGCTGCTACTTCCAGTCACTGTTGGAGGTTGTGGTGCTAATAAAGGTGGAGCTGCTCGTCTCTTCAGTCTCTTCAGTGTTGAACGCTGAGCTGAAGCTGCTCCATGGTGTCCGAGTGTTGGAGAAACTGTCCGGAGTGAAACGTACAGACTGCAGAGTTAAAGTTGTTCAGGATTCTGTTAAAGATGTTGGAAGTTCAGCAGCTGGTTTTGGGAATTCTCCGTTCCACCTTAAACGGGGCTGTGGTTTCCATTCTGGCGTCTGTACGAGCTGCAGTGTTTAAGGTGGAACATTAGATGAAGAATGTGGAGAAGAGGAACTTCAGGCTGGTTTAAAGATGAACATGGAGCTCTGACAGTTGGGTTGTTTGTTGGGAAGGAATGAAAAGTGTTGACGTTCACTTCACAGCCTGGAACGCTGGATTTCTCCACCACCGTTCTGGTTGTTGTGGTTGTGTGTAAATGTTCTGGTTGCTGGTTGGTGTTGTGGTTGTGTGTATATGTTCTGGTTGCTGGTTGGTGTTGTGGTTGTGTGTAAATGTTATGGTTGCTGGTTGTTGTTGTGGTTGTGTGTAAATGTTGTGGTTGCTGGTTGGTGTTGTGGTTGTGTGTAAATGTTCTGGTTGCTGGTTGGTGTTGTGGTTGTGTGTAAATGTTCTGGCTGCTGGTTGGTGTTGTGGTTGTGTGTAAATGTTCTGGTTGCTGGTTGGTGTTGTGGTTGTGTGTAAATGTTCTGGTTGCTGGTTGGTGTTGTGGTTGTGTGTAAATGTTCTGGTTGGTGTTGTGGTTGTGTGTAAACGTTCTGGTTGCTGGTTGGTGTTGTGGTTGTGTGTAAATGTTCTGGTTGCTGGTTGTTGTTGTGGTTGTGTGTAAATGTTCTGGTTGCTGGTTGGTGTTGTGGTTGTGTGTAAATGTTCTGGTTGCTGGTTGGTGTTGTGGTTGTGTGTAAATGTTCTGGTTGCTGGTTGGTGTTGTGGTTGTGTGTAAATGTTCTGGTTGCTGGTTGGTGTTGTGGTTGTGTGTAAATGTTCTGGTTGCTGGTTGGTGTTGTGGTTGTGTGTAAATGTCCTGGTTGCTGGTTGGTGTTGTGGTTGTGTGTAAATGTTCTGGTTGGTGTTGTGGTTGTGTGTAAATGTTCTGTTGCTGGTTGTTGTTGTGGTTGTGTGTAAATGTTCTGGTTGCTGGTTGGTGTTGTGGTTGTGTGTAAATGTTCTGGTTACTGGTTGGTGTTGTGGTTGTGTGTAAATGTTCTGGTTGGTGTTGTGGTTGTGTGTAAATGTTCTGGTTGCTGGTTGGTGTTGTGGTTGTGTGTAAATGTTCTGGTTGCTGGTTGGTGTTGTGGTTGTGTGTAAATGTTCTGGTTGCTGGTTGGTGTTGGGGTTGTGTGTAAATGTTCTGGTTGCTGGTTGGTGTTGTGGTTGTGTGTAAATGTTCTGGTTGGTGTTGTGGTTGTGTGTAAATGTTCTGGTTGCTGGTTGGTGTTGTGGTTGTGTGTAAATGTTCTGGTTGGTGTTGTGGTTGTGTGTAAATGTTCTGGTTGCTGGTTGGTGTTGTGGTTGTGTGTAAATGTTCTGGTTACTGGTTGGTGTTGTGGTTGTGTGTAAATGTTCTGGTTGCTGGTTGGTGTTGTGGTTGTGTGTAAATGTTCTGGTTGGTGTTGTGGTTGTGTGTAAATGTTCTGGTTGGTGTTGTGGTTGTGTGTAAATGTTCTGGTTGCTGGTTGGTGTTGTGGTTGTGTGTAAATGTTCTGGTTGCTGGTTGGTGTTTGGTTGTGTGTAAATGTTGTGGTTGCTGGTTGGTGTTGTGGTTGTGTGTAAATGTTCTGGTTGCTGGTTGGTGTTGTGGTTGTGTGTAAATGTTCTGGTTGCTGGTTGGTGTTGTGGTTGTGTGTAAATGTTCTGGTTGCTGGTTGGTGTTGTGGTTGTGTGTAAATGTTCTGGTTGCTGGTTGGTGTTGTGGTTGTGTGTAAATGTTCTGGTTGTTGGTTGGTGTTCTGGTTGTTGGTTGGTGTTGTGGTTGTGTGTAAATGTTCTGGTTGCTGGTTGTTGTTGTGGTTGTGTGTAAATGTTCTGGTTGCTGGTTGTTGTTGTGGTTGTGTGTAAATGTTCTGGTTGGTGTTGTGGTTGTGTGTAAATGTTCTGGTTGCTGGTTATTGTTGTTGTGGTTGTGTGTAAATGTTCTGGTTGCTGGTTATTGTTGTTGTGGTTGTGTGTAAATGTTCTGGTTGGTGTTGTGTGTAAATGTTCTGGTTGCTTGTTGGTGTTGTGTTTGTGTGTAAATGTTCTGGTTGCTGGTTGGTGTTGTGGTTGTGTGTGAATGTTCTGGTTGCTGGTTGTTGTGGTTGTGTGTAAATGTTCTGGTTGCTGGTTGGTGTTGTGGTTGTGTGTAAATGTTCTGGTTGCTGGTTGGTGTTGTGGTTGTGTGTAAATGTTCTGGTTGCTGGTTGGTGTTGTTGTGTGTAAATGTTCTGGTTGCTGGTTGGTGTTGTGGTTGTGTGTAAATGTTCTGGTTACTGGTTGGTGTTGTGGTTGTGTGTAAATGTTCTGGTTGCTGGTTGATGTTGTGGTTGTGTGTTAATGTTCTGGTTGGTGTTGTGGTTGTGTGTAAATGTTCTGGTTGCTGGTTGGTGTTGTGGTTGTGTGTAAATGTTCTGGTTGCTGGTTGGTGTTGTGGTTTTGTGTAAATGTTCTGGTTGGTGTTGTGGTTGTGTGTAAATGTTCTGGTTGCTGGTTGGTGTTGTGGTTGTGTGTAAATGTTCTGGTTGCTGGTTGGTGTTGTGGTTGTGTGTAAATGTTCTGGTTGCTGGTTGGTGTTGTGGTTGTGTGTAAATGTTCTGGTTGGTGTTGTGGTTGTGTGTAATTGTTCTGGTTGTTGTTGTGGTTGTGTGTAAATGTTCTGGTTGCTGGTTGGTGATGTGGTTGTGTGTAAATGTTCTGGTTACTGGTTGGTGTTGTGGTTGTGTGTAAATGTTCTGGTTGCTGGTTGGTGTTGTGGTTGTGTGTAAATGTTCTGGTTGCTGGTTGGTGTTGTGGTTGTGTGTAAATGTCCTGGTTGCTGGTTGGTGTTGTGGTTGTGTGTAAATGTTCTGGTTACTGGTTGGTGTTGTGGTTGTGTGTAAATGTTCTGGTTGCTGGTTGGTGTTGTGGTGGTGTGTAAATGTTCTGGTTGGTGTTGTGGTTGTGTGTAAATGTTCTGGTTGCTGGTTGGTGTTGTGGTTGTGTGTAAATGTTCTGGTTGTTGTGGTTGTGTGTAAATGTTCTGGTTGCTGGTTGGTGTTGTGGTTGTGTGTAAATGTTCTTGAGTGTGTGGGTGTTGGTGCATTAGTGAAAATTGCTGATGCACCTAAACTGTGTGGCTCCCAGTTTACTTTTACTGGGGGCACCGGGCTTCGTGCTATGGTGGCACTGGTCACCCCTGGCACCCCCTATTGCCAGCCCTTTGGTTTACCCCCGTTACCCCTGGTATTTTTAGTAGAGAGGTTTGGCCCCATTAGAAGTGCTTTAGCCCTGACAGAGCTCATTTACATATACAGTCTTAAAGGGCCAGTAACAGCCTGTCTCGTTCTTGTGAGGTCTATATAAAAATGAGTATCGACCCTTTAATGCTTAAAGAGTTAACATGTGTGGCATCTGTTCCTCTGAGAGACTTTTATGGAGCAAACTGAAGAAATTGAGAGAGAGAGAGAGAGAGAGAGAGAAGAGAGAGAGAAAGAGAGAGAGAGACAGAGCAGAGAGAGAAAAGAGACAGAGAGAGAGGAGAGAGAGAGAGAGATATATAGAGAGAGAGAAAGAGAGAAAGAGAGAAAGAGCGTAAAGAAAGAGAGAGAGAGAGAGAGAGAGAGAGAAAGAGCGTAAAGAAAGAGAGAGAGAGAGAAAAGAGAGAGAGAAAGAGCGTAAAGAAAGAGAGAGAGAGAGAGAAAAGAGAGAGAGAGTAAGGGGAAATAGAGAGCAAAGAAAAAGACAGAGACAGAGAGAGAAGAAAAGAGAGAGAGAGAGACAGAGAGAGAGGAGAGACAGAGAGAGAGAAAAGAGAGAGAAAAGAGAGAGAGAAGAAAGAGAGAGAGAGAGAGAGAGAGAGAAGAAAGAGAGAGAGAGAGAAAGAGAGAGAGAAGAAAGAGAGAGAGAGAGAGAGAGAGAGAGAGAGAGAGAGAATAGCAGAATAGGAGTAAAAAGTGAGGGTAACGTATGTTTCAGTGTCCAGTTCGGAAGTTTAAGGTTTGAGGGGAACAGAGTGCGCTGTTTTTTTTATCACATGTCTCTGAGAAAGAGAGGAAAAGAGAGAGAGAGAGAAAGAAAGAGAGAGAGAGAGAGAGTGTGTGAGTGTGTCATGGGTAATCTGTGCCCGTGGCAGGTTTCTCTCTGAAGCGCTGCGGTATCGCTGGGCTATTGTTGTTGCTCCTGTCAGAGTGGGGAGAGGCCGATGGAGGCCTGGGCAGGCCTGATAAGAGAAAGAGGATTCAGAGAGAGAGAGAGAGAGAGAGAGAGAGAGAGAGAGAGAGGGAGAGAGAGAGCCATGACAAGCTCCACTGTCTCTCTACAGTGTTCTCACACAGTCAGTTCCTCACATTCTCCATCTGGAAGATAGAAGCAGTGGATAGTGCGGGAGGTTTGAGGCGCAGCTGTACATACAGTAAAGTTCAATCGCTAATCAAACTTTCTTACATTTAGAGGAGTAAATGTGGCCAAAACAAACTCCTACAAGTCTCACGAGCCTCAGATATCCATGTTTGTGGTCTGTCATAACGTCACTGTTCAAAGAAAAACGAGCATCTCCAAAATAGCTTGGAGAAAATTCTGGTTCCATTGACTTACATTAAAAGTAAAGTAGGGTGTGGCCCTCCCCGGCAGAGCTGCTATTTTGGAGATGCTTGTTTTTCTTTGAACAGTGACGATGTGACAGACTCACCACAAACATGGATATCTGAAGCCTGTAAGACTTCCAAGAAGGTCCATTCATCATGTTTACAGGATATTAAGAACAGCTATGGCGCTATACAGTGACGATATAGAATTAAAGCTAATGTGCGAAAACAAATGCACAACACAGTTAGCTGGATGCTAACACAACACAGGAAATCTCATAGAAGTGCTAAGGGAAATTAGCATTGTTTTGGTGCATATAGGATGATATTCATGCTATTTTCCATGACAACACTGGGGGGCATCTTTGTTTACTTTGTGTTAGAACTTCTGGTGCGAGCGCGGATACATAAATACTGATTACAAGCAAAACAACAATAAACATATAAACTGACTAACATAACATGTTCAGTTAGAGGGAGTCAGTAATTGGAAGAAGATGAAAACTTGGTTTGAACCACAGAGTAACAAACACAGCACATAAAGATCAGAGTGTTGGGGGGCCGCCTTCCAAAGAAGACCACCTGCGTCTCTGACTGAAGCTCTAAATTTAAAACATCCACCCAAACCTCAGTCTGTCTGCTCTTACCATTCTGTGGAGGAGAACCAGCACCAGAGCTTCCTTATCCAGAGAAATGTCTCACTTATGAAGTTCCGAGGAAGCAGACGTGTCGGTGCTGGTGAGTCTATCAGTTCAGTAACTGTTTTCTGATCAGTGTCCACCGCGCTAGGCTATCTGGACTGTAACTAACACCCACGCAGAGCGGCTCGGGCAGCTGCTGGACTTGGGTTTAACCGGCTTTCAGAAATATAGACTCACCATCTGTGTGTAGGAGGACACGCCCACCTTCCCACTGTGCAGGTACTGATACGCTTCAGTACTTTTATAGTTTTTCATTACTGAACCGTCTACACCTTCCAAGAGTACAGAGAAATTAAAAATGTCTCCATAAGTAACCTCAGACCACCTTCTCATATCACCCACCCACTGTGTTATTAACCTCAGACCACCTTCTCATATCACCCACCCACTGTGTTATTAACCTCAGACCACCTTCTCATATCACCCACCCACTGTGTTATTAACTTCAGACCACCTTCTCATATCACCCACCCACTCTTATTAACCTCAGACCACCTTCTCATATCACCCACCCACTGTGTTATTAACTTCAGACCACCTTCTCATATCACCCACCCACTGTGTTATTAACCTCAGACCACCTTCTCATATCACCCACCCACTGTGTTATTAACTTCAGACCACCTTCTCATATCACCCACCCACTGTGTTATTAACTTCAGACCACCTTCTCATATCACCCACCCAATGTGTTATTAACTTCAGACCACCTTTTCATAAACCCCCCCCCACTGTGTTATTAACCTCAGACCACCTTCTCATATCACCCACCCACTGTGTTATTAACCTCAGACCACCTTCTCATATCACCCACCCACTGTGTTATTAACCTCAGACCACCTTCTCATATCACCCACCCCACTGTGTTATTAACCTCAGACCACCTTCTCATATCACCCACCCATGTGTTATTAACCTCAGACCACCTTCTCATATCACCCACCCACTGAGTTATTAACCTCAGACCACCTTCTCATATCACCCACCCACTGTGATATTAACCTCAGACCACCTTCTCATATCACCCACCCACTGTGTTATTAACCTCGGAGGAGACAGTGGTGTCCCATTAGAACTTCTTACTGTCTCTCTGGTCTCCTTTCATGTAACTGTATTCATTTTGGTTAGCTGAGCGGAAGTTCAAACACAAAGGCAGAAGAAACACACGTTT
>CM038703.1:52986437-53083937 GCA_021613375.1 Megaleporinus macrocephalus | reverse complement strand
TGATCTGTTAGAGGGCAGCTGAGTGGAGTGGTCTGTCAGAGGGCAGCTGAGTGGAGTGGTCTATTAGAGGGCAGCTGAGTGGAGTGGTCTGTTAGAGGGCAGCTGAGTGGAGTGGTCTGTCAGAGGGCAGCTGAGTGGAGTGGTCTGTTAGAGGGCAGCTGAGTGGAGTGGTCTGTTAGAGGGCAGCTGAGTGGAATGGTCTATTAGAGGGCAGCTGAGTGGAGTGGTCTGTTAAAGGGCAGCTGAGTGGAGTGGTCTGTTAGAGGGCAGCTGAGTGGAGTGGTCTATTAGAGGGCAGCTGAGTGGTCTATTAGAGGGCAGCTGAGTGGAGTGGTCTGTTAGAGGGCAGCTGAGTGGAGTGATCTGTTAGAGGGCAGCTGAGTGGAGTGGTCTGTTAGAGGGCAGCTGAGTGGAGTGGTCTGTTAGAGGGCAGCTGAGTGGAGTGGTCTGTCAGAGGGCAGCTGAGTGGAGTGGTCTGTCAGAGGGCAGCTGAGTGGAGTGTTCTGTCAGAGGGCAGCTGAGTGGAGTGGTCTGTTAGAGGGCAGCTGAGTGGTCTATTAGAGGGCAGCTGAGTGGAGTGGTCTGTTAGAGGGCAGCTGAGTGGAGTGATCTGTTAGAGGGCAGCTGAGTGGAGTGGTCTGTTAGAGGGCAGCTGAGTGGAGTGGTCTGTTAGAGGGCAGCTGAGTGGAATGGTCTATTAGAGGGCAGCTGAGTGGAGTGATCTGTTAGAGGGCAGCTGAGTGGAGTGGTCTGTTAGAGGGCAGCTGAGTGGAATGGTCTATTAGAGGGCAGCTGAGTGGAGTGGTCTGTTAGAGGGCAGCTGAGTGGAGTGGTCTGTTAGAGGGCAGCTGAGTGGAGTGGTCTATTAGAGGGCAGCTGAGTGGAGTGGTCTGTTAGAGGGCAGCTGAGTGGAGTGGTCTATTAGAGGGCAGCTGAGTGGAGTGGTCTATTAGAGGGCAGCTGAGTGGAGTGGTCTGTTAGAGGGCAGCTGAGTGGAGTGGTCTATTAGAGGGCAGCTGAGTGGAGTGGTCTGTCTGAGGACAGCTGGATGTAGTGGTCTGTCAGAGGGCAGCTGAGTGGAGTGGTCTGTCAGAGGGCAGCTGAGTGGAGAGATCTGTGTGGAGGATCACTGCATTGAGTGGTCTGTCAGGGGGCTGCTAAGTGGAGTGGTCTCTCTGAGTGCAGCTGAATAGAGTGGTCTGTCAGAGGGCAGCTGACTGAAGTGGTCTGTCAGAGGGCAGCTGACTGAAGTGGTCTGTCAGAGGGCAGCTGGATGGAGTGGTCTGTCAGAGGGCAGCTGACTGAAGTGGTCTGTCAGAGGGCAGCTGGATGGAGTGGTCTGTCAGAGGGCAGCTGGATGGAGTGGTCTGTTAGAGGGCAGCTGAGCGGAGAGATCTATCTGAGGGCAGCTGAGTGAAGTGGTCTGTTAGAGGGTAGTTGAGTGAAGTGGTCTGTTAGAGGGTAGTTGAGTGGAGTGGTCTGTTAGAGGGCAGCTGAGTGGAGTGGTCTGTCAGGGGGGCTGCTGAGTGGAGTGGTCTGTTTGAGGGCAGCTGAGTGAAGTGGTCTGTTAGAGGGTAGTTGAGTGAAGTGGTCTGTTAGAGGGTAGTTGAGTGGAGTGGTCTGTCAGAGGGCAGCTGAGTGGAGTGGTCTGTTTGAGGGCAGCTGAGTGGAGTGGTCTGTTAGAGGGCAGCTGAGTGGAGTGGTCTGTCAGAGGGCAGCTGAGTGGAGTGGTCTGTCAGAGGGCAGCTGAGTGGAGTGGTCTGTTTGAGGGCAGCTGAGTGGAGTGGTCTGTTTGAGGGCAGCTGGATGGAGTGGTCTGTTAGAGGGCAGCTGAGCGGAGAGATCTATCTGAGGGCAGCTGAGTGAAGTGGTCTGTTAGAGGGTAGTTGAGTGAAGTGGTCTGTTAGAGGGTAGTTGAGTGGAGTGGTCTGTTAGAGGGCAGCTGAGTGGAGTGGTCTGTCAGGGGGCTGCTGAGTGGAGTGGTCTGTTTGAGGGCAGCTGAGTGAAGTGGTCTGTTAGAGGGTAGTTGAGTGAAGTGGTCTGTTAGAGGGTAGTTGAGTGGAGTGGTCTGTCAGAGGGCAGCTGAGTGGAGTGGTCTGTTTGAGGGCAGCTGAGTGGAGTGGTCTGTTAGAGGGCAGCTGAGTGGAGTGGTCTGTCAGAGGGCAGCTGAGTGGAGTGGTCTGTCAGAGGGCAGCTGAGTGGAGTGGTCTGTTTGAGGGCAGCTGAGTGGAGTGGTCTGTTTGAGGGCAGCTGAGTGGAGTGGTCTGTTAGAGGGTAGTTGAGTGGAGTGGTCTGTTAGAGGGTAGTTGAGTGGAGTGGTCTGTTAGAGGGTAGTTGAGTGGAGTGGTCTGTTAGAGGGTAGTTGAGTGGAGTGGTCTGTTAGAGGGCTGCTGAGTGGAGTGGTCTGTTAGAGATCAGTGGGGTGAAGCATGTGTCAGAAACTTCATCAGAAGGTCATCAGGTGAAGGATCTGGTCTTTGTGACTCCATGACTGTGTTGAAGCTGAACACTATTAGAGCATCATCTGGACACGTGGAGTTAAAGACACTGCTACTCTACTGTTTTGGTTCATCACTGTATTACAGACTGGAGCCGGCTGTGGACGCTGTCCTGCTGTGCTATGAAAGAAGTAAATAAAAGAAAAGAATGTTTCTGTGTCTCAGATGCCGTTGGTGTTGAGTGGGGGTCCGCGATGGCTGGAGGAAATGACGTGGGTCCGCGCAGAGGACTCCAAAAACAACTGCATGGTTTACAGTAAAGGTAAGTGTCCTCTGTCCTCTCTGTACCAGCACAGCACCCTATGACCCTCAACCAACTCTCAGTGTTATAACTAGAGAGATATGGACCACCGCTCCACTGTCCTCACTCCACACCACCACCGTCCTTACTCCACACCACCACCGTCCTCACTCCACACCACCACCGTCCTCACTCCACACCACCACCGCTCCCCCATCCTCACTCCACACCACCACCGCTCCCCCATCCTCACTCCACACCACCACCGTCCTCACTCCACACCACCACCACTGCTCCACTGTCCTCACTCCACACCACCACCGCTCCACTGTCCTCACTCCACACCACCACCGCTCTACTATCCTCACTCCACACCACCACCGCTCCACCATCCTCACTCCACACCACCACCGTCCTCACTCTACACCACCACCACTCCACCATCCTCACTCTACACCACCACCACCACCACTCCCCCATCCTCACTCCACCATCCTCACTCCACACCACCACCGCTTCACCGTCCTCACTCCACACCACCACCGCTCCACCATCCTCACTCCACACCACCACCGCTCCACTGTCCTCACTCCACACCACCACCACTCCACCATCCTCACTCCACACCACCACCGCTTCACCATCCTCACTCCACAACACCACCGCTTCACCATCCTCACTCCACAACACCACCGTCCTCACTCTACACCACTACCGCTCCACCATCCTCTCTCCACACCACCACCGCTCCACCGTCCTCACTCCACACCACCACTGCTCCACCGTCCTCACCCCAAACCACCACCGCTCCACCGTCCTCACTCCACACCACCACCGCTTCACCGCCCTCACTCCAAACCACCACCGCTCCACCATCCTCCCTCCACACCATCACTGTTCTGCCATCATCTCACCACACCACTGTCTCACTGTACACCACAGTTCCACGCTCTTCACTCCTCTTCACCACTACACCATCCTCACTCAACACCCCCGCTCCTTCATCCTCACTCAACACCCCCGCTCCTCTGTCATCGCTCCATGTTTCCATGTAGTCCAATAACCACGCCCATCCGACACTTCTCACATGAAACCCGACATGAAACTCTGGTTGTCTGTGAGCCACAGAGCCGCCCTATCTGCCCGCTCCCCTGCTTTACTCTCCGTCTCACTGAGCAGGAAGATAACTCTTTGTCGGCTCCTCTTTTCTCTTCAGCCGACTGTAAAAATGATATTTCTCTTCCACTTTTTTTATCCAGTGCAGCTTAATTGATTAATCTACTTACAGAACATGTGTAAGTTCAGCGGAGAGCGTTTCCAGCGCTTACGAGGAAAAGGACTGGAAGGAAAGAGGAGATTTAAGGGCTATTATCACTCTTTATCAGAGAACATAGAGAAACAGTGGGGCAGAATAATAGCTCAACATCTCCAGCAATGTCAAATTCCATTATCAGCACAGTCGAACAGCGCCGCGCCCTCGAGGAGGCTCTTTCTCCGCCAGCGAGCAGCGCTGCCGCGATTGTGTTTAATTAAAAGACAACGCCGATGAACTGAAGGGTTTTCAATGGGAAGTTATTAATGAATTGACGGAGGCTGTAATTGATTGGGCAGAGTCACTAGATATCTCTACAGCTTCAGCAGACACATCCAGATGGCTGCTGGAGCGAGAGTTTTAGGGGCTGTCCACGATTTGCTTATAAAATATTTGATAGCTAATATGACTCTCGTCCCATTTTCAGGGTGAGAACTCTACAGTTTGCACCAGCGAAGTACAGAACCAGTCAAAAGTTTGGAAACATCTAACTAAATGTGATACTGGTGATGTTCACACGTTCTGGGTTTGTAGGACAAATAGCTATATATATCCACATGTGGGTCCACACTGCAGTTTCTCAGTCTCATATCTACTCGTGGATAATTTATAGTAGATACTGAATAATTTACAGTAGTTAGTAAATAATTGACCGTAGATACTGAGTAATATAAAGTAGACAGGGAATAATTCATAGTAGATACCAAAACATAGCAGATGCTGAATAATTAATAGTAGTTACTGAATCATTTATAGTAGATATTAAATAATTCATAGCAGATACTGAATAATTCATAGTAGATACTGAATAATTCATGGAAGATACTAAAAAATACAGTAGATTCTAAATAATTCATAGTATATACTGAAACATAGTGGATACTAAGTAATTCATATCTGATACTGAATAATTTATAGTAGATACTAAATAATTCATATCAGATACTGAATTATTCATAGTAGATAATGAATATTTCATGACAGATACTGAATCATTTATAGTATATACTAAAAGGAATTTTAAATATTTCATAGTGGATACTGAATAATTCATAGCAGATACTAAAAAATAAAGTAGATTCTAAATAATTCATAGTAGATACTGAAACATAGTGGATACTAAGTAATTCATGTCAGATACTGAATAATTTATAGTAGATATTAAATAATTTATGGAAGCTACTGAATACTTTATAGTATATACTGAAAGAAATTAAAGTAAATTTTAAATATTTCATTGTGGATACTGAGTAATTAATAGCAGATACTAAAAAATACAGTAGATTCTAAATAATTCATAGTAGATACTGAAACATAGTGGATACTAAGTAATTTATATCAGATACTGAATAATTTATAGTAGTTATTGGAATAAATGACAGTAGATTGTAAATACTTCATAGTAGATACAGTGTAATTTATAAGAGATATTAAATAATTCTTGGCAGATACTGATTTTTTTTTTTAGAAATACAGTTAATTCTAAATAGTTTATAGTGGATACAGAGTAATCATATCAAATACTGAATACTTTATAGTAGTTACTGAAAGAAATTGCAGTGAACTCTAAATACTGAATGATACATAGTGGATACTGAATGATTTACAGTAGATACTGAATAATTCATAGTACATACTAAATCATTTATAGTACAGTATAGATAATGAGTAATTTAAAATATAATAAGGTAATTCTGATTTATTTATTTAACAATATGTTAGGATTCATCATACATTTGTATTTATAACTCACACACACACACATCTATATATATATATATATATATATATATATATATACAAGACAACTTGACACAACTGTGGTCTAGCTTCAGAAGAGGAGGCCGGGGGGGAGCAGTAAAATTCTTAAGCATGTGTTTTATATGTGCTCTCAATCCAGTCAGAGCGATTTTAGCTTATCTTGAGTGACTGTCGAGACTGGAAGTGTGGAGCGCAGAGGGAGAAATATATGAGATTATTAAGCTGCTGGATGTTGTGAGGCGCTGTAAATCCGGGTTTGATCACGGTGGATGGCTGGATCAGAAGGTGACACGGCTTAAAGCTGCAGTGTCTCTGTCTCAGCCTCTCTGCAGCTTCATTCTGGTCATTAGATGGTGTTAGACCTCATCGTCTGGAGTCTGATTTATCATCTCTCGCTCTATCGCTCGCTCTCTCCATCACTCTGCCTGGCTGCTCCCTCTCTCTCTCTGACGGGCTGCTATCTGACAGCTCGTAGCTGTCTGCGGCGCTGATGAAAGCTAAAGGGGGGAGCTGTTGTGGTAAGGTGAATCTTAGGCCAGCGTGGAGGAGAAAAAAAAACGGGGGAAACGGTGGAGGGTTGCTTATCACACACAGTTTCCTGAGTTTGCTGGATAACAGTTGGAGGTCAGATGAAGGTCCTGTAATTTACTCAGCCCACGTGAAGCTGCGCGGTACCAGCTTTAAGAAGGAAGATCTAGAAGGTTTCTCCAACAGAATTATTCTAAAACTTAACCCAGTCATGAAAACAACACATTTATAGCTCTGGTCCTAAAATCTGACTGGCTGAGGTTCAAAGCTGTAAAATACTCAATATACTCAAATACTTAATACTCACAACTACTACATCCTGCGTCGACTGTTCTCAGTGATTCTTTCACATGCTTATATAGTCCTTCACGACCAAAGAGAACCCTGGCTTTTGTACTGGTTCCATTCAGGCTTCTTAGAACTTTGGTGGAATTCATGGAACCAGCCTGCATCTGCACCAGCTCATGAAAAACGAAAATTTTAGGTTATGAAGATTTATTTTTGGATTCCTCTCAGTAGTTCTTCCTGCTCTTACAGAGTTTCTCGTTTAAAGTTCTTCTCCACGCTTTCATAGCCCTTGTCGAACAAAGAGAAGCTTGGATGTTGAACTGGTTCCGTTCAGGCTTCCTAAAACTTTGGTGGTATTCATGGAACCAGCCTGCACTTGCAATAGTTTTTATGGAACCAAGGAATGTTGAAGGATGTGTCACCAACAGGGTTCGCTGCAAGGTGGTAGTAAACCGTAGTAACAAGCTGGTGGAGCTTATAGACCACCTGTGAGTGTTTGTGCTGTTTTTACTGCAAACCTGGATCAACTGTTGGTGATAAGAAGATACAGAAGATCTTCAGCAGACACTGCTTGCTCTTCCAGGGTCACGCCATTGTTACCTTCTTTTTACTCAACAGCTCAAACGCCCACAGATGTAGTCACGGTTGAAGCTGAAGAACCTGCTATTCTTTGGTTTAAACTGGGAATGAACTTTTTGGGTTGTGAGCTGATATATTTTTGTTGGAAATTAACCAAGTAGTTCATAATTAGGTGCCCAAACTGGAATGAATTGGTCAAAACTACTAAATTCTGAATAAATTCCTCTCAGTACTTCTTTCTGCTCTTAAGACTTCTGACTGTGGGTTCCTCTTAGAGGTTCTTCTTCATGTTCTAAGAAAGTTTCTCAGTTACTCCCAGTGGTTTTTCCTCAGGCTCTTCAAAAGTATTACATTTTCATCTCCAGCTCTGTTTAGGTTGGTGCCTAGAAAGTACTGTAGCATTAAAACTGAACATTGAACTCTAAAACACCATCAGATCACATTAGCCTTGTGTTTGTTTTCCCCAGCTGGGCTTTCTATTGAGTTTCTTAATAAACAGATATATATATATATATATATATATATATATATATATATATATATATATATATATATATATATATCCTATGCTATTTATAGAAAAAATAAACCTAAACATGTAGAGCTTATAAACTGATGGAAGTACTTAATTTAAATACTGTGTATTAAATACTGTAGACAAACTTTAAAGCACCTCTATGGTAATCTCTGTTGGCTCCCCTATGGGATTTCTCATAGTATGTTAATAAGCTAAAACTGGTGATGATTGACAATTTTGGCCCTGTGTTTTGGAAGAAACAGACATTTGAACCTTCCACGTTTAATTTAAAACTTGTAGTGATTAACATACAATCATGTGCATAAGTTTGTGCACCCCTGGTCAAATTCCTTGTTTTGTTGATCATCGATGTACAAATAAGTGAACGCGTCTTTTACAAAGAACTCTCTTGTGCCCATTTTAAGGCTGTTCATTTGCTGAATTTTGCATATAATTACTTATAAAATGTGCTGTTTCAAAACTTCCAGTACATTATATATTAAAAATGTTATGCTGAAACAAATAAATACAAATTCCACAATAGAATTTGCAGTAGAAGGTAATTTTTTTGGTTTAGAATGAAATGGAAATTTCATTTTCATAGTGTTATAGAAAATTTGATTATATAAGAAAATGTGCCAAATTTCCAACAAATGTTTTCACCAAATTTTCAACTCTGTAAATTAATTTTATTTTACTAAATTACATTATTCTAAAAACAGTGCCGAGTGCCCCCATGCTAACGCTAACGTCGTTCAACAAGCGTCAAGCTTCTTTTCTCACTTCTAGGACATGCTGTTATTTTCTAGTTGGCTGCAAAATAAAAACACTTTAAAAGAGGGCGGGGGGTGGAGGGGCGGGGGGTGTTGAAGGGTTGAGGAAGTCCTCGCCTGCCCCGAACATTATCATCACGCTAGAGGAGTTTCTGTTTGATACACGCCGCGGACGAATTTGGCAGAGACAAAGTTTAATTGAGTTTTTCCTGAAACCAATGGAGAGCCGTGCTGGAAGGTAGCGGAGCAGAGGCATATAATCCTCTCCCTACAGAGATGCTCGCTTGAGGGGTATCTCTCCGCCCTTTCTCCAAATCTCTCCCTCCTTCCGTTCCTCCCTCCCTCACTCTCTCTCTATCCTATTACCTGGAAAAAAGAGAGCATCCTGAGCCGTGATACTGTATATCCCCAGATAAAAGTGAGAGAAATTCTGTCCGGGATTTCTCTCCACAGTAGCCTCTGTTGTTTTCCAGAGTCTGTTTCGGACCGAGAATGGAGGAGAAACCTCTGTTTAAGTGGGGGGCGGGGCATAAACGTCCTGGCGTGAACGTTCAAACCATATTGAAAACATGCAGCTCAGCATTGAAGAAGTAGCTGTATTGTAACGTAAGATGGTAGTGTTGGTGTTTTTAGTTTGGTACAAAATTTCTTCATTTAATTAGTTCATAAAGTACATTATATTATCATAACGTTTGTATTATTTCTCTCTTATAAACCTTTTAAAAAACAATTTAAAATGTATCAGCATTTAATTAAAACTTTGACATCGTAGTACCTATAAAATTAATTCTTGCCTTTGCTAATTATGTTGTTATTGATTAAAACTGTCAGTAAAGGCACGGTAATGCCACTGATATGAAAAGTGCTTTATAAATAAAGATTATTATTATTATCATTATTATTATTATTATTATTATAAGAAAGTAAATGGGTTTCGGTAACAAAGTTGAACAAATATTGTTAATTCTAGGCTTAAATGTACATTTAGCAATACTCACAATATGCTTATATTCATGCAGACTGAAAAATGTTATAATTTGTGATATATATATATATATATATATATATATATATATATATATATATATATATATATATATATATATATATATATGGTGCAGCTGTTGCTTCATAGTCGGTTGGAATCAGAATCGTTTGTTTTGCCAAGCATGTCACACATAAAACTTGTCTTGGTGAGGCACACGTGTATGACATGTAATTAGAACAGTATTACACTAAGATAAACATACAATAACATACAATAAATAGAATTAAAAATAAGAATAATAAGAGTAATGAAGAGCCAGGAAAGTGCTAATAAGCGTGACAGTGTTTTATGCTGACTGTACACTAGAAGACTTTTAAAAGACTCTGAAAAGACGTTTAATAGACTAAAGTCTGACCCTCTTACTTCTAAACACTTCTAACTGTAAACCTGCAGTCTCGACCACCTCAAACTAAACCATCGAGATGACACAAGCACGACCCAACTCTAGCAAAACCCTCAAGATTTTATTCCGACACTGGAAACTTCGCTTGGTGTAAGGCCAGCATTACTGACCAGATAAATCTATACCTGTGCTTATATGTGTAGGATTATTCTATACATCAGTGAGTAGACGTATAGTATAAGAGCTGTTATGTACAGAATCTGTACAGCTGTGCTCATAAGTATTATGTTATAAAGGAGTTCCTGTAATACCGTGAGATTCAGTTCAGTTTGAGTTTGAAGTGCAGGCCGACTGCTGTGGTTACTGAGAGTATCAGCTCCGGGGACTTAAAGTCCATCCAGACTCTGACGTAGTTCGTTTAAAACTAGCTACACACAGATTTTCAGTAGCACTACAAACACTCTCTTAACTAGTAGTGTGTAAAGTGAACATATATCACTCTATATATCAGCATGTCACCCTGCAGCCAATCAGAAACACTTCCCCACATAAACAGGACTCATTAGAACTGGTGGTAGAACAGGACACTGTGATATCAGTTATAAAGAGCTGGTGTTTACAGTAAAGCTGCCTCACAGTGTCTCCTGCGTGTGTTTATTCTGATCTGCTGCTGTTTGGAATGGTTCAAACTGAGATTCGGGTCAAAATATAATACAAAGCACATTTTATTCATTTCATTATTCATTAGTAACGTTAATCACTATTTAAATGAGTTGAATGACAGAACGGTGGGCGAGTCAGACCCTCCTGTGAAGCTGGACTCAGGGCTCCGTCCTGTCTGTGCTGTGATGCGAATCTGTGAACTTTACTATCTCCAGTCAGTGAAATTAATATAAAACAAAGTCGGTAAACTGGTCCCAGGGACGGAATCGGTCCTGCAGAACTCAACACTGGCTGTAGGGTAAGTAGAAACTGTGTTACTCGGTACAGCCGGCGAAATTCTAGTAGCTCGTAAACTTGAACTGCCACTACGTTGATGCTCCAACTCATGTTCAGCTGGTGCAACACAGGCTGCTGAGCTGGAGAAGATTCTAGAACTGGGGTCACTAATAGGCGGACCGCGGTCCGGATCCGGACCCAGATGTTGTCCAATGTGGACCCAAACTGATAAACTACTGAGAATGATTTCATTCTGACTCTGTTTATTTTAAGAGGCGGAGCTTTTCTTGTCTTTACGGTATACGGGCTTTGCGCCGCAGTGAACTCTGTAAGATCACTGAAGGCTCCTCAGCCAATCAGATCTGTGTAGATTGGGGCGTGTGGCGTGCACACAGGCGAGGTAGGAAGCGAGGAGGAGCAGCCGGAGACTAAAGCGAGTCAGAAAGAATAAGGAGCTCTAAAAACAGAAAAGTGAACAGAGAGAAGTGAGTGTTTAACAGGAACGGTTCTGGAATGGAGCTGCTCGTCTAGTTCTGGAGAATAACCGCTCTGTACAACCAACATGTTCATCTGTGAAGCTGAGTTAACAAGAAGAACCATGTTTATTTACTTTCTCTATAAATAAACACTAAGATTCACTTTTTAAAAAAAACATTCTGTTTTTTTAAATGTAGCCCTTGTTTTTATTGAAGTGAGTAAAAAACATTTATTATTAGTTTATAAATAATTAACTCAGCTCAGCATTTAAACAGTAAATATACTGAAATATACTGAACGGTATGTGTGGTGTGTTGGTGTTTCAGTAGCTGATGGTATAAGATGCTGATACTAAACTACTTCAGTAAACAGATACACCACTGAATCAGAACACACGGTAGAGATGATGGTGGTCCGGACCTTGTCCTGAGGAGATCTCCTCTAACTGGACTCTACTGACTCTAATTAAATACCCCTGTTCTAGAATGACTAGAAAGCTGGAGAGCGAATATGTGATATTGTATTGTAGGGTGACATCACTTACCTTGGTAAGTATATATACTGTCATATTTCCCAGCAATTATTATTATTATTGTACATCAGCTGCTTTTCAGAACCTCACATGCTGAATTGTTATCAGTGCACTAATATATCCACAGAAAAAACAGGGATCTCAATAGAAATGCTCCAAAATCATTGACTTACATTGAAGGTAAAGAATATTCTGGTGCTCTCCTGTAAAGTTCTCATGTTCTTGTTTTTCTTTGGACAGTATCTTTGTATAAAACACGTTTGTGTGGTTATACTGGTCTATACTTTGGAAGCCGATGGTCGTATGAGGGAGGCTGCTGTATTGGTGGAATGTGTAGAGCCTCCTGAAGGTTCTGAGCGAAGATCTGCTGGCGGAGATAAATAACGTGATTTGCATGGCGCGTCAATCACGGCCTGTGAAATCCCCCCGACGAGGCCTCACCATTGTGTCCTTGTTTACTGGGTGGGTGCTGGGCTGCTGATTAGCCGTGATTACTGTAAGGTGATAACGCTTTCTCTGGAAAAAGCACGCCGCTACACTCGGGGTGCACCTTTTTGAAGTGACAAGCTATCGCGCCGGCTCGCTATAACTCAATCCGGGTACGCTGGGGACCGCGGGAACTGACAGAGTCGTCTCGGGCCGCCCGAAACCTCGTCTGGGAGCCTAATTGGGCGTCGGAGCTGTTGACTGTCGAGTCCCGGCTGAGAATCCGAGCGCTTCTCGTGTGGCGCTCATGAGACGGGGGACTGTCAAGAAGGACTTCAATCAAGGATGCTAAAAAGGGGGCCCTAGCTAGATGCTGCACCGTCTCCGTTTAAAGCAGCGGTATGAAAATTAGAGGCGGGGGGGGGGGGGGGTGGAGTTGGGGGGGGGGGGGGGGGTGTCTATCTGCCTCGTTTCCCTCCATATTCATATTCTACAGCAGCTGTTATCGCTTAAAAGGCTTTCTAATTACAACAACAAGACAAAAACTGCTTGGATACGGTCCAGACCCGCTAAATGATAAAATAAGCATTCTCTCTCTCTCTCTCTCTCTCTCTTTCTCTCTCCCTCTCTGTCTCTCCCTCTTAATCTCCACAAAGCACCTTGGAGTCTGCTCACCCAAATACATGCCAATGAACGAGGGAGAAGTGCCATTCGGAGATGCAGGTGTCACGTTTGATAAGAAACTTCTGGATTAAAAAAAGGCTGTGGCTAATGAGCAGGCGGGCGAGCCCGTGAGGGTGAAACCATGGGCAGGATTGTTCTCCGCCTGATAACATTCCTCGTGTGAAACAGCCAAATTCCATCATTTAATAAACAGCCCCAGACTCTACCGGAGAGAGAGAGAGAGAGAGAGAGAGAGAGAGAGAGAGAGAGAGAGGGGCTGCATGGTTGGGTTAAGTGGAAGACGCTGTATCTCATTAAGACCAGCTCGGCTCAGGGAAGGAGGGGCGGGGGGGCGGGGGGGCTTCAGATGTGCCACATATACACACACGAGTGTGTGACCGTCCTTCCTAAATTCCTCCGTTCACAGTCCTCTCTGGAGATGCTGACGTGGCGGAAGTCGAGCGGCGGGCGGTTTTCACTGGCTGTGTCTCGCGAGGTTCTCTCTCGGCTCATTGGTCGAGAGCACTGCTCAGCGTGGACGTCTCCGGTCCTGTCGTAGTGAGACGAGAAGCAGGCTGAGCTCTGTTTCAGCTTCAGACACGCGGAGTCGAGAGACTTCCATCTGTGTTTACTGTTCCCTCATAAACCGTCTCGGCTGGAGACGCTGCAGTGCATTCTGGGACCTGATGACATCAGCATTAACAGCGGACCGCGGTTATCAGCGACAGACTGAGAGAGCCAGAGGTCATCAGAGGTCATCAGCTTAGAGGGCAGTGAGAGAGAGAGTGAGAGAGAGAGTGAGAGAGAGAGAGTGAGAGAGAGAGAGAGGAATCAGTCAGTAGAGACAGTGTCAGTATACTGACTCACCCTCACTGTACAGGTGTATAAGCAGGTGTATAAGTAGGTGTATAAGCAGGTGTATAAGTAGGTGTATATACAGGTGTATAAGCAGGTGTATAAGTAGGTGTATATACAGGTGTATAAGTAGGTGTATATACAGGTGTATAAGCAGGTGTATAAGCAGGTGTATATACAGGTGTATAAGCAGGTGTATATACAGGTGTATAAGCAGGTGTATAAGTAGGTGTATATACAGGTGTATAAGCAGGTGTATAAGTAGGTGTATATACAGGTGTATAAGCAGGTGTATATACAGGTGTATAAGCAGGTGTATAAGCAGGTGTATATACAGGTGTATAAGTAGGTGTATATACAGGTGTATAAGTAGGTGTATATACAGGTGTATAAGCAGGTGTATAAGCAGGTGTATATACAGGTGTATAAGCAGGTGTATAAGCAGGTGTATATACAGGTGTATAAGTAGGTGTATATACAGGTGTATAAGCAGGTGTATAAGTAGGTGTATAAGCAGGTGTATAAGTAGGTGTATATACAGGTGTATAAGCAGGTGTATAAGTAGGTGTATAAGCAGGTGTATAAGTAGGTGTAAAAGTAGGTGTATATACAGGTGTATAAGTAGGTGTATATACAGGTGTATAAGCAGGTGTATAAGTAGGTGTATAAGCAAGTGTATAAGCAGGTGTATAAGTAGGTGTATATACAGGTGTATAAGCAGGTGTATATACAGGTGTATAAGCAGGTGTATAAGTAGGTGTATATACAGGTGTATAAGCAGGTGTATAAGTAGGTGTATATACAGGTGTATAAGCAGGTGTATATACAGGTGTATAAGCAGGTGTATAAGCAGGTGTATATACAGGTGTATAAGTAGGTGTATATACAGGTGTATAAGTAGGTGTATATACAGGTGTATAAGCAGGTGTATAAGCAGGTGTATATACAGGTGTATAAGCAGGTGTATAAGCAGGTGTATATACAGGTGTATAAGTAGGTGTATATACAGGTGTATAAGCAGGTGTATAAGTAGGTGTATAAGCAGGTGTATAAGTAGGTGTATATACAGGTGTATAAGCAGGTGTATAAGTAGGTGTATAAGCAGGTGTATAAGTAGGTGTATATACAGGTGTATAAGCAGGTGTATAAGCAGGTGTATAAGCAGGTGTATAAGTAGGTGTATAAGCAGGTGTATAAGTAGGTGTATAAGCAGGTGTATAAGTAGGTGTAAAAGTAGGTGTATATACAGGTGTATAAGTAGGTGTATATACAGGTGTATAAGCAGGTGTATAAGTAGGTGTATAAGCAAGTGTATAAGCAGGTGTATAAGTAGGTGTATATACAGGTGTATAAGCAGGTGTATAAGCAGGTGTATATACAGGTGTATAAGCAGGTGTATAAGCAGGTGTATAAGTAGGTGTATATACAGGTGTATAAGCAGGTGTATAAGCAGGTGTATAAGCAGGTGTATATACAGGTGTATAAGTAGGTGTATAAGTAGGTGTAAAAGCAGGTGTATATACAGGTGTATAAGCAGGTGTATAAGCAGGTGTATAAGCAGGTGTATATACAGGTGTATAAGTAGGTGTATAAGCAGGTGTATATACAGGTGTATAAGCAGGTGTATAAGCAGGTGTATAAGCAGGTGTATATACAGGTGTATAAGTAGGTGTATATACAGGTGTATAAGCAGGTGTATAAGCAGGTGTATATACAGGTGTATAAGCAGGTGTATAAGCAGGTGTATAAGCAGGTGTATTAGTAGGTGTATAAGCAGGTGTATAAGCAGGTGTATAAGTAGGTGTATATACAGGTGTATAAGCAGGTGTATAAGCAGGTGTATAAGTAGGTGTATAAGCAGGTGTATAAGCAGGTGTATAAGTAGGTGTATATACAGGTGTATATACAGGTGTATAAGTAGGTGTATAAGCAGGTGTATAAGCAGGTGTATAAATAGGTGTATAAGCAGGTGTATAAGTAGGTGTATATACAGGTGTATAAGCAGGTGTATAAGCAGGTGTATAAGCAGGTGTATAAATAGGTGTATAAGCAGGTGTATAAGTAGGTGTATATACAGGTGTATAAGCAGGTGTATAAGCAGGTGTATAAGCAGGTGTATAAGTAGGTGTATATACAGGTGTATAAGCAGGTGTATATACAGGTGTATAAGCAGGTGTATATACAGGTGTATAAGTAGGTGTATATACAGGTGTATAAGCAGGTGTATAAGCAGTTGTATAAGCAGTTGTATAAGTAGGTGTATATACAGGTGTATAAGCAGGTGTATAAGCAGGTGTATAAGCAGGTGTATAAGTAGGTGTATATACAGGTGTATAAGCAGGTGTATAAGCAGGTGTATATACAGGTGTATAAGCAGGTGTATAAGTAGGTGTATAAGTAGGTGTATATACAGGTGTATAAGCAGGTGTATAAGCAGGTGTATACTGTGATGTATATTGTTTATACAGGTATATAATGTGAGACGGTCAGTTACATACAAAACTTAACACAAATGTACACCTTGCTACCCCAACACTTCCACACACACACACACACATACACACACACATACACACACACACATTCACATATACACACACACACACATTCACATATACACACGTACACACACATACACACACACACATTCACATATACACACACACACATACATACACACACACACACACACACCTGGCAGCACCTCACACAGAGAGAGAGAGAGTGAGAGTGAGAGTGAGAGTGAGTGAGTGTGTGTGTGCAGATCAGTGAATCAGTTCAGGGCACAGGTGTGAGGGCAGATGGTGAAGAGTCCAGGGCCAACAGGCCAGAGAGAGAGAAAATAAAGGGGGGGGGTAAAAATATGGGAGAAAGAGAAGAAAAAGATGTAAGAGAGAGAGAAAGAGAGAGAGAGCAAGAGAGAGATGGTAAAAATATTAAGAGGGACAGACAGAAGGTAAAAAGTTGTAAGAGAGAGAGACAGAGGAAGAGAGAGAGACAGAGAGAGAAGGTAAAAAGATGAGAGAGGGAGAGAGAGAGAAGGTAAAAAGATGAGAGAGGGAGAGAGACAGAGAAGGTAAAAAGCTGAGAGAGGGAGAGAGAGAGAAGGTAAAAAGATGTGTGTGTGAGAGAGAGAGAGAGAGAGAGAGAGAGAGAGAGAGAGAGAAGATAAAAAAGATGAGAGGGAGAGAGAGAAGGTAAAAAGATGAGAGAGAGAGAGAGAGAGAGAGAGAGAGAGAGATCTTGAAGGACATCACAGTTAGTAATAACACCACTATATAGATTTTTGGAGAGAAACAAAACAAAAAGCATACGAGAAGAAAAAAAGAGTGAGATATAAAACAGTAGGAGAAAAACAAGAGGTGAAAAAGGAGAGAGGTAGAGAGTACGAGGAAAAAAGCGAGGGAGGAAAAAAAGGAGAGTAAAAGGGAAAAAAGGCGAGAGATGTGTGTATAGAGATTGAGAAGAAAAAGCAAAGAGTGAGAGGAGAAAAGAAAAAAGAGAGAGTGGGAGGAAAGACAGAGAGCGAGGGAGAAGAAAAGACAGGAAAGAAGCAGAGAGCGAGGGAGAGGAAAAGAGAGTGAGAGGAAGAGGAAAAATAGAGAAGGAAAGAGTGAGGGAGGAAAAAGGAGCGAGGAAAGAAGGAGAGTGAGGAAGAAGAAAAAGAGAAGAAAAGAGCGAGGTAGAGGAAAAAAGAGGAAAGAAGGAGAGTGAGGGAGAGTAAAATAGGAGAGAGGAAAAAAGAGAGAGTGAGGGAGAGAAAGAAAGGAGAGAGAGGAAAGAAGGAGAGAGTAAGGGAGAGGGAAAGAGAGAGAGGAAAGGAGAAAGTGAGGAAGAGGAAAAAAGGACAAAGAGGAAAGGAGAGAGTGAGGGAGAGGGAAGAGTGAGAGAGGAAAGGAGAGAGTGAGGGGGAGGAAAAAAGGACAGAGGAAAGAAGGAGAGTGAGGGAGAGGGAAGAGTGAGAGAGGAAAGGAGAGAGTGAGGGGGAGGAAAAAGGACAGAGGAAAGAAGGAGAGTGAGGGAGAGGGAAGAGTGAGAGAGGAAAGGAGAGAGTGAGGGGGAGGAAAAAGGACAGAGGAAAGAAGGAGAGTGAGGGAGAGGGAAGAGTGAGAGGAAAGGAGAGAGTGAGGGGGAGGAAAAAAGGACAGGAAAGAAGGAGAGTGAGGGAGAGGGAAGAGTGAGAGAGGAAAGGAGAAAGTGAGGGGGAGGAAAAAAGGACAGAGAGGAAAGAAGGAGAGTGAGGGAGAGGGAAGAGTGAGAGAGGAAAGGAGAAAGTGAGGGGGAGGAAAAAAGGACAGAGAGGAAAGAAGGAGAGTGAGGGAGAGGGAAGAGTGAGGGGCGTATATAGAGAAAGGAGCATAAAAGGGAGAGAGGGAGAGGGGAGTGTGGAAAGGGACAGAGAAAGGAAGAATGAAAGAGAGAAGAGATAGAGAGAGTGAGAGAGAGGTGGGGGAGTGATGCGCTGTGGCCTGCTGGTGGGCAGTGCTTTGATTTATCGGTCAGGAGGAAAATGCAAGGTCAGATGTGTCGGCCTCGCTGCTGGACTCAGTGAATATAGGATGGTTAAAGGGCTCATATGCATTTCTACACTTTCTCTGTACTGTAACGTTCACTAACAGCTCTCTTAATCATTAAAACACCCTTTAATACTAATATGCAAATGACCTATATTCTGATTGGCTATCCTGCAATGTATCTCATTTAACAATGTTTATGTTTGACATCAAACTGCAGACTTTAGAGTGAATATTTGGTTTTCTATGATATGGGCCCTTTAATACGTCTATCACTGAGTATTTAAATAGTTCTGATGATCTACATAGAAGGTCTGTATGAGTGTGTGTGTGTGTGTGTGTGTGTGTGTGTGTGTGTGTGTGTGTGTGTGTTTTGGTGACCCAGATCCAGTTTTACACCATTTACATCTGACCCTGATACGAGCTGAGCTCATTGGTGTAAATAAGCTCCACCCTCATACTACTTACTTAGCTATGTTACTTGGAGCTGCTAGTAATAGTGGTAGTGGTTAGTATGGTGGTGTAGTGGTCAGTATGGTGGTGTAGTAGTTAGTATGGTGGTGTAGTGGTTAGTATGGTGGTGTAGTGGTTAGTATGGTGGTGTAGTGGTTAGTACGGTGGTGTAGTGGTTAGTACGGTGGTGTAGTGGTCAGTATGGTGGTGTAGTGGTCAGTATGGTGGTGTAGTGGTTAGTATGGTGGTGTAGTGGTTAGTATGGTGGTGTAGTGGTTAGTACGGTGGTGTAGTGGTCAGTATGGTGGTGTAGTGGTCAGTACGGTGGTGTAGTGGTTAGTATGGTGGTGTAGGGGTTAGTACGGTGGTGTAGTGGTTAGTATGGTGGTATAGTGGTTAGTACGGTGGTGTAGTGGTTAGTATGGTGGTGTAGTGGTTAGTATGGTGGTGTAGTGGTCAATATGGTGGTGTAGTGGTCAGTATGGTGGTGTAGTGGTTAGTATGGTGGTGTAGTGGTTAGTATGGTGGTGTAGTGGTTAGTGTGGTGGTGTAGTGGTTAGTACGGTGGTGTAGTGGTCAGTATGGTGGTGTAGTGGTTAGTATGGTAGTGTAGTGGTTAGTATGGTGGTGTAGTGGTTAGTATGGTGGTGTAGTGGTTAGTACGGTGGTGTAGTGGTTAGTACGGTGGTGTAGTGGTCAGTATGGTGGTGTAGTGGTTAGTATGGTGGTGTAGTGGTTAGTGTGGTGGTGTAGTGGTTAGTACGGTGGTGTAGTGGTTAGTATGGTGGTGTAGTGGTTAGTGTGGTGGTGTAGTGGTTAGTACGGTGGTGTAGTGGTTAGTACGGTGGTGTAGTGGTTAGTACGGTGGTGTAGTGGTTAGTATGGTGGTGTAGTGGTTAGTATGGTGGTGTAGTGGTTAGTGCGGTGGTGTAGTGGTCAGTATGGTGGTGTAGTGGTTAGTATGGTGGTGTAGTGGTTAGTATGGTGGTGTAGTGGTTAGTATGGTGGTGTAGTGGTTAGTACGGTGGTGTAGTGGTTAGTATGGTGGTGTAGTGGTTAGTAAGGTGGTGTAGTGGTTAGTATGGTGGTGTAGTGGTTAGTACGGTGGTGTAGTGGTTAGTATGGTGGTGTAGTGGTTAGTATGGTGTTGTAGTGGTTACTATGGTGGTGTAGTGGTTAGTGCGGTGGTGTAGTGGTCAGTATGGTGGTGTAGTGGTTAGTATGGTGGTGTAGTGGTTAGTATGGTGGTGTAGTGGTCAGTATGGTGGTGTAGTGGTCAGCACTGTGTGGAGTGTGTATGTTCTCTCCGTGTTTGAGTGGGTTCCTCTGGGTTCTCCGGTTTCCTCCCACAGTCCAAACACATGCATGTTAGGATCCTCACTCTAAACTGACTGTAGGTGTGAGTGTGAGTGTGTATATACAGTGTGAGTGTGTTGGTCATGTGATGGACTGGAGACCTGTCCATGGTGGACCCCGCCTTCGCACCATGGCTCTGGGATTGACTCCAGCCCCAGCGGGATAAAGAGGAAGATAATGGTCGGGTGGAAGTTATGATTGGATTAACATTAGGGATCCATTTATATTTCACTGTCCAGTAACTCCGCCCGACTGAGGGGGTGTATCCAGCAGAAAAGTGATGTCTCTATAGCGACTGAGCTGAAGATGAACTCGCCGGGAATTCTTTCATTTGATTATTTATGAGGAGCTGAACGAGCACAAAGGCCGCTAACCTTAAACAGCGAGTTCAACACTGAAGCACTAACACGCCGTGTAATGCGCCTGCAACTATCAGCACCGGCAGCCGTGCAGGTCTTCAGCGTCACCCAGAGAGCAAAGCGCCACCTTGTGGCTGAGAAGTCACCCGTCCTGCCTCTCGCACACCTCCGTCTTAACCCGCCTGACCGGGGCTCCTCCGGAGACGCGCTTCCTCGCTGCGTGAAGTTTGCCGGAGTCCCGTCCTTCCTCCCTCTCGCTTTGGTGTGGGCGCTCCAAAAGCTCCAGCAGCTCTGTTTTCTTTTCAGCTCTGATGAGTCAGAAAACTTGTGGCCCGATCCAAATATTTGCAGTGATTGTGAGGGAGAGAAGAGAGGGAGAGGGGGAGAGACGGAGGGAGAGGAGGACAGACGCATGCATTTCGTTTATTCTTCTCTTTTGTCTTCGGCGCAGCGCGAGCTGCCAGAGTAAACGCCGCCGGAGCCAACAGCTCTGAGCTCCGGTGCCAAGATTCAAACAGCAAAAGAGCAAAAACAGGCTGAGAGAAAGTTCAGCGGAGAGCTTCAGCATCTTCCCTCCAACGTCCCCGCAGTGTAGACCTAGCTAAGCATAAACATCAGCGAGCGCTCACAGCAGACTTCCTCCGCTCCCAACACAAAACACTACAGATAAATAATTACTGAACTTTCCAGACGCCAAATTCAGCACATTTCAAAACAACAGTGGTTTAACATCGGCACGCTCATTCAAACGAACATTCTGTTACGCTTAATAAACGAATATCTTCTTAAATCCCACAAAATCTAAAGTTTCATCCAACATTCTTAAATTACTTCTATTATTATTAGTAATAATATAAATAAGGTTCTGTATTGACGTTATCAACCTGGAACTTTCAACTGCCCGCGTCCATGGAGTTAAGGGAAAGACATTAATGATTGGAAGAATGCTGCTGAGATGTTTATGGCTCTGCTCTGAACTTGTTTAGTTTTATTTCTGAACTGGTTTTTAATGTTGCAGGGATGTTTTTAATGTTTTTAAGGGTGCCTCAGGGAGGGCGGTGGAAATATATAATATATTTTTCTATATTGCAATGTACATTATTGCTTATAAAAATTTAAATAAATAAATAAATAATTTATCATATATATTTATATATATATATATATATATATATATATATATATATATATATATATATATATATATATATATATATAAGGTGTTAAATTAGTGGTATTTTAATAAACCAAAAAGCCAAATTCAGCATATTCTCATTTACATATACACATTTTAGTTTAGACTGTATATATATTATATATATATTGTAAGTAATTAGTATTTTTTAGTAAGTAATATAGATGAACTTTAATCATATTTATAACTATAATGACAAACTACATAATAAAATGTCCCCAGATGTTTAAAAATATTACTTACTAATATTAATATTTGATGTGGAACTTATTATGTACTACTGTATTAACTCAAGTTAAAATCAGTTTGTAGGCTTAATTTAATTTTGGCTGTAATCTGTTCTGAATGACCACTAGCCTGATGGTCTTCTCTAGCAGAACATTATTAACAATACTGTTATTAGAAATATTACAAATATAGAAAGTGTTTAAATGATAAATTCCGTGGTGTTACATTTTTATCAATAAATAAACCAGTATTCAGGAGTTTTACCTTTCTCACTGTTTTAACTTTGATCTATTCACATCAACAACCCGCTGCACTAAGATAAAGAAAAAAGTTTTACACAGCAAATACATACTCAGCAAATGTTTCCAGAGTTCTGGTGAATGTGGTTGAAAAAATATTTATTAATAATTGTTATAGTTATGAAAATACTATAAATGTATAGTGTTTAATAAACACATACAATGTATTATTTATCTCTGTATTCACTTTTATGTATTCTGTATTCCAGTGCTCTGCCTTAGTGGTCTGTATCCCAGTGGTCTAGGTTAGTGGTCTGTCTCCCAGTGGTCTAGGTTAGTGGTCTGTCTCCCAGTGGTCTGGGTTAGTGGTCTGTATTCCAGTGGTCTAGGTTAGTGGTCTGTATCCCAGTGGTCCGGGTTAGTGGTCTGTATTCCAGTGCTCTGGCTTAGTGGTCTGTATCCCAGTGGTCTAGGTTAGTGGTCTGTATCCCAGTGGTCTGGATTAGTGGTCTATTTCCAGTGGTCGAAGTTAGAGGCCTATTCTTAGTGGTCTGGGTTAGTGGTCTGTTCCCAGTGGTCTGAGTTAGTGGTCTGTTCCCAGTGGTCTGGGTTAACGGTCTGTTCCCAGTGGTCTGGGTTAGTGGCTTATTCTTAGTGGTCTGGGTTAGTGGTCTATATTCCAGTGGTCTGGTCTAGTCGTCTGTATTCCAGTGGTCTAGTCTAGTGGTCTGTATTCCATGGGTCTGGGGTAGAGGCCTATTCTCAGTGGTCTGGGTTAGTGGTCTGTATTCTCAGTGGTCTGGGTTAGTGGTCTGTATTCTCAGTGGTCTGGGTTAGTGGTCTATATTCCAGTGGTCTGGTCTAGTCGTCTGTATTCCAGTGGTCTGGTCTAGTGGTCTGTATTCCAGTGGTCTGGGGTAGAGGCCTATTCTCAGTGGTCTGGGTTAGTGGTCTGTATTCTCAGTGGTCTGGGTTAGTGGTCTGTATTCCAGTGATGGTGTTTACAGTGGTGGTGATGGTGTTTACAGTGGTGTGTTACAGCACTGTGTTAAACTCAGAGACCACCCTGACTTTTGAAGGTCACAAAAAACAGAAAACATATATTTAACATATACAAAACATATAATTTCTGCTTCCCACCATCCATATTACCCCAAACACATTCAGTGGTGTTGAAGTTCTGGACTTTGGGGTGGTCAGTCTGAGAACAGCAGTACCTTCTTTGTTTGATGTGTCTGTATCTCCTTTTCTCAGTGAGCAGCTTCTAAAATAGCTACACATCCTTTCAGACCCATAGAGCTGAGGTGTCTTCTCACAGTGGATAGAAAGGAACACCTATAAATGTTCTCTGATGGAGCTTGATGATCTCCTCTCTCTCAAAGATGAAAGTGCTGTTTATCTGATGGGGCCAGTGTTGGTGCGTCTACCAGGTCTTCCAGGTTGTTGTTAGGGAGTCTTGTCCACACTTTGACGTTGCCCTTCAATATTTAGAAGATTTTTTTCTAGATTGGTGAAGAATGTGTTGTATATTGTTCTATATACACAGTGGAGTCACATTATTATGACCACCAGCTAACATCCAGAGTGACTGCCGTGTGTAGCACAGACAGCAGTTAGACGGACTGGGAGACTCAGTAAGGTCCTGGTAGGTGGTCACAGGTATCTGGAGGTATCATGCTGACTTCAGTGCATCCCACAGCTGCTGGAGGGAGTGTGGAGGAGGATCCATAGAGACAACATCTGGTCCCACAGATGCTCAATTGGGTTCAAATCTGGGGAATTAGGCGTCCAGGGTAGAACTTGAAAGTCTTGGTCAGCTCTTCCAACCAATGTGGGACATTTCAAATCGTGTGACGTGTCTCATCGTCTTACTGGAAGATCCTATTCGCTCCAGAGAAGACCATCAGCATGTATGGTGTACGTGATCTGCGAGGATGAATTCCCGTAGGGGAAATTTGATTTGCAGCATGAATGACTGGGCAGTACACACAACATTTACATAGTTAACAACAACAGCTTTGGCTTTTCTCAAGACCTGTTTTTTATATATGTCACTGAGCTGGTTCTGATGAGCACCAATAGTTTTACCTGCTACCTTAACCAGGCCATTGAGTCTGTTTCTATTAACCATGCTAAGGTTACCATAGCAAGCCAGCATACAAAAAGTTAAAACAGACTCAATAAAACTTCGATAAAATAATGTCATCATCCGAGTACAAACTTTAAAGAAATTTATTTTCCTCTGAAAACAAGACGGTGCTGTACCTTCTAAAAAATATGATCTACGTTATACTCAAAACACAGTTTGTTATCTATAATCATGCCAAGGTATGTGTAACTCTAATTCCACTAATTCAATTTCAGAGTCTTTAATTACCATTGGCATGAGACTGATCACACCATGTGATCCCTAACCCTAACCCCTAACCCTAGATTCAGACCCAGATGGGGTGGGAGTGTCTTCCACATGGATGAGTGGGTCCAGAAAACATTCCCTAGACCAAAAAACGTTGACACCTATACGTTGCCGCCTTCCAAAGTAGGACATGATCATAATAACGTGACTTGACTGTACTAGCACCAGAAATGGTTCTTCTACTGTTACAAGCATCGTAAACCCTGTTTCCAACACATTGTCCATCAATCTGTAGACTAGTCACTAGGGGTGTGGCATTTCATATCGTACACAATAATATCACCAACATTTTTGAATATGGTGAACGATATTATACCCTGAAATATCGTATCATATCACCCCTCACTAATTATCACACCAGGTACTACTTTTACTGTTTTTAGAAAAATAAATCAAAGAAAAATGGGAAAAATCTCATTTCCCATCATATATCTACTAGAGACAGATTTCATCTCCAGTATCATTCACTTTACTTCAGTCCTGGATATATGGAGATATTTGGAGTGCATTATTTAGTATCATGACATTCTGGATCATTGACTTCTGTTACAGTCTGATGAAAATTCTTGTATTTTTTAATATCTCAGTTAGGGGTGTGCCATATCATATCGTATGCAATAAACAAAATGTAATTTTCATTTTGTTGCAGTAGTGTATTCTTAAATTTATTTTTTTTAATTCAATGTTTTGCCATATAGCCAAGAGTATCGATATCACAAATATACCATGAAATATTGTGATATTATTGTAGGGCCATATCGCCCACCTACTAGTCACCATGAAAAGAACCCTATATAGTGGTTCTTCTCAAATAGTGGTTCTTTGCGTGTTTATGATTCTATGTAGAATTGGTTTTACTAAAGAACCCTTACAGAATCATATAATCTCAGAAATATTTCCTAAACTTGTAATTTAAAAGTCTAGAAATGATATAAATGAGTAGGAAGCGTGGAGGAGGGCCCATAGAGACAACACCAGCATCCAGGTGGTCCCACGGATGCTTAATTGGGTTCAAGTCTGGGGAATAAGGGGTCCAGGTTAGAACTTGGAAGTCTTGGTCAGCTCTTCCAACCAGTGTGGGACATTTCTAGTGTGACGTGTTGCATCGTCTTACTGGAAGATCCCATGCGCCCCAGAGCAGACCATCAGCATGTATGGTGTAGGTGATCTGCAAGGATGAATCCAGACCCAGATCGGGTGGAAGTGTCTTCCACATGGATGAGTGGATCCAGAGAATCTCATGAAAGCAGGACATGATCATAACGTGACTCGACTGTACTAGCACCAAAAATGGTTCTTCTACTGTTACAAGCATCCTGAATCCTGTTTCCAACACCTGGTTCTACAACAATCTGTAGAACCATTTCACCATGAAAAGAACCATATATGCAAGCACATAGTGGTTCTTTGAGTGTTTATGTTTATGGTTATAACAATCATATAATCTCAGAAATATTTCTTAAACTTGTACTTTAAAAGTCTAGAAATGATAGAAATGATATAGTGTCTGAGCTCAGAACAGTACTGCACAGTAAGGCTAGTGAGAGATGTTGTAAATGTGGGTTTATAGTAGAAATGCTGCTTTGATAACCTTATTTTGTGCTTTTTTTTATGCGTACATGCTTTAAACTGGGCTTCCCAAAGCATTAGCGCTTGCAGAATGTCCAATTACTAGCCTTTTAACCGAACCAGCGGAAATCATCAGAGGTCGCGTTCTCTGACGCGTTGTCAGTGTTAACACATCTTTGAAAGGTAGCTGTGCGAGCGCCTCGTCTTCATTGTCCAACAGCCCAATTAGTCCGTGTCCTAATTCTGGCGTTTAGCAGTGGCGGCGTATCATGCCTCCGCTTGTTATCTCTCTCTCCAGACTTTTGTAAATAGTCATATTTAAAACTTTAATCCCCTCAATGGAAGATGAAGCGCAGACAGAGAGCCTGTCATTTACAGAGATAAATGTTATCTTGGCCACAAAGCGCTCTTCTCCCTTTTGCCTGCCTAATGAGTTTGTTCTTTAGGACTCCAGTGGAATGTTTCATCCGCCGCTTCCGCAATTAGATAATGCTGCACTTTTATCCGAGATGTCCGTTCCTCTGTTTCTAGAGGAACAAAAAAAAAAAAACATGCCGAGTCTTCTGCTGTACATCATCCTTTCGCTTGTTTTCCCATCTTCAAAGGGACGCGTGCATGTATGTGCATTGTTTGCGAGCTCAAAGAACAAACTGTGCGGCTTGTTTTTGCGGTTTAATTGTTCGTTTAATGACAAACAGCGAACGAGAAACGTCTATAATGTATCTCTGCTGCTTAGGTTGCCAGATATTTCAAGAGGAAGAAGAGGAAGAAAAGAAAATGCCTCCATGAAACAGTGAAAGAAAATGACCAAAAAAAAAAAAAAAGCCCCACTCAGATCAAACTGTGAAACTAATTTACTAGAACATTAAGGAACGCAGAAGCGAGGGAGGCTCAAAGACGTGCTGTGATCCCGAGGTTAAAGAGGAATCCTCCTTTAGTCGCGCCTTTATCTCATACAGCCATTAACGGGCGTCAGAAAAATGCTTTTTTTTTTTTAGGCAAGCGTTTACAAAACTGACCGCAGTCAGCCATTCAGAGCCGCCTGTACCGAGAGTATGCTGTACTTTATATAAATTATTTTATGAATCATGGCTCACAGGAGTGATTATGTAGAAACTACATTCTAAACATTTAATCCAGACCATGTGTGTGTTTGTGTATAGTCTGGATATGAACTATATTCAGAATATCTTTACATAACATTACTAATAATATTAATAATAATAATAATATGCCCTGATTTTTATTACTGTGCACTCTAAAAGGAAGTCATTACTTACAAGTGAGACTTTTATTTTCTGACAGGTACATACAGTACTGTACAAAGGTTTTAGTCACTTGGAGAAATTATTATAAATAAAAAGCTGTTGTTTCCAGACAGGAAGCTTGTATTTACTCAGTAAACACAATTATTATTAAATATTAATCAGTATTAATAGAGTAAGTAGTGCTTTTACACTTTATTATTAAATATTAATCAGTACTAATAGAGTAAGTAGAGCCTTTACACTTTATTATTAAATATTAATCAGTATTAATAGAGTAAGTAGTGCTTTTACACTTTATTATTAAATATTAATCAGTATTAATAGAGTAAGTAGTGCTTTTACACTTTATTATTAAATATTAATCAGTATTAATAGAGTAAGTACTGCTTTTACACTTTATTAAATATTAATCAGTATTAATAGAGTAAGTAGAGCTTTTACACTTTGTTATTAAATATTAATCAGTATTAATAGAGTAAGTAGAGCTTTTACACTTTATTATTAAATATTAATCAGTATTAATAGAGTAAGTAGAGCTTTTACACTTATTATTAAATATTAATCAGTATTAATAGAGTAAGTAGAGCTTTTACACTTTATTATTAAATATTAATCAGTATTAATAGAGTAAGTAGAGCTTTTACACTTTATTAAATATTAATCAGTATTAATAGAGTAAGTAGAGCTTTTACACTTTGTTATTAAATATTAATCAGTATTAATAGATTAAGTAGAGCGTTTACACTTTATTAAATATTAATCAATATTAATAGAGTAAGTAGTGCTTTTGCATACGTCAGTGTGTTTATTTAACACTACTACACACTAGGTGGCAGTAAAACACCAACATATATGCACACACTTGTTAACACGCAAACTAAGGTGCAGTGAAACACCCACATACACACACTAGTGAACACACACACTAGGGAGCAGTGAAACACCCACATACACACACTAGTGAACACACACACTAGGGAGCAGTGAAACACCCACATACACATACACACACTAGTGAACATACACACTAGGTTTAGTGAAACACCCACATATATGCACACACTTGTGAATACGCACACTAGGGCCAGTGGAACACCGACATACACATACACACACTAGTGAACACACACACTAGGGGTCAATGAAACACCCACATATACGCACACACTAGTAAACTCATACACATTAGGGGGCAGTGAAATGCCCACATACACATACACCAGTGAACGCATACACACTTGGGGGCAGTAAAACGCCCACACACACACACACACACACACACACACACACACACACACACACACACACACACACACACACACACACACACACTAGTGAACACACACTAGGGGGCAGTGAAACACCCACATATATGCACACTCATGAACACACACACTAGGGCTAGTGAAACACCCACATACACATACACACACTAGTGAACACACACACTAGGGTCAGTGAAACACCCACATACACACACACCAGTACACACTAGGGTCAGTGAAACACCCACATACACATACACACACTAGTGAACACACACACTAGGTGGCAGTGAAACACCCACATACACATACACACCAGTACACACTAGGGCTAGTGAAACACCCACATACACATACACACACTAGTGAACACACACACTAGGTGGCAGTGAAACACCCACATACACACATTCCTTCTAATATTGTTGCAGTACTGAATCGAGGACCCAGTAACGCAAATCAAACACAATTCCTGTAGACTTGTAGCAGTTATTAATCTCTCTCTCTCTCTCTCTCTTTTTCTCTCTCTCTCTCTCTCTTTCTCTCTCTCTCTCTATCTCTCTCTCTTTCTCTATCTTTCTCTCTCTCTCTCTCTTTTTTTCTCTCTCTTTCTCTATCTTTCTCTCTCTCTCTTTCTCTCTCTTTCTCTCTCTCTCTCTATCTCTCTCTCTTTCTCTATCTTTCTCTCTTTTTTTCTCTCTCTTTATCTATCTTTCTCTCTCTCTCTCTTTATCTCTATCTTTCTCTCTCTCTCTCTTTATCTCTCTTTCTCTCTCTCTCTCTTTCTCTCTCTCTCTCTCTTTCTCTCTATCTTTCTCTCTCTTTCTCTCTCTGTCTTTCTCTCTCTCTCTTTCTCTCTCTCTCTCTCTCTCTCTCTCAGGAGGACACATATGGTGCTCCACCACGCGGGGTGTGATGGAAGGGGAGGAGCTTGCGGCGTGCGCTGTGGATTTCTGCCCTCAGTTCCAGACAGCAGGCTCCGCCCCCCACGGCCAGGGCATGTACCCGGCAAGGCTGCTGGACGGCATCCAGCTCCTCCCCCAGCAGGCCGCCATGGCCTCCATCCTACCCAACGCTATCGTGAACAGTGAGTGCGGCGTTATCGGGGTCTGAGGATGGGCTGATTAATGTGCTTGGTTAAAAATGGAAATCTTGTGTCAGGGATCATCTTGGCTCTGATGTGCATGTTCAGAAAGGATAAGAGAATCACAAAGGACTGCAGACGACCTTCAGTCTCCGCAAGATATTTACATTCAGAGCTTCCTCTGACGCCGTCTGTTGGGTCGGGTATCATAAAACAGCATATATAATATAATGTAACTGTCGGATTAAAACCTCACAGCTGCTTTTTTTGGTGTGCACTATTTAAAAAATGCTACTTAAACTGTGTAGACATTTCATATCAAATGCAGCAACAGAAACAGAAAACGGTTTAAAATGATTTAGCCTTCTCTTAGAAGCTACCAAGTTTCTATGTACAATTTAAATGATAACAGTTTGAAGCAAGCTTACTTTCTAAAAGTAACTGTGAAGCTATAAACAGGAAAGTATTACCTGGAAAACTGTGACCTGGAATGCCAGTACATTAAAATCAACATTAACACTTCTTATGAATCCTGTATTCACACTGCTATATAAACACAGCAGGCATAATACCCAATATTACCCCTATATAACTGCTTACAGGTCCTCTAATTACATGCACAACACTTTATAAAGCAAGAGAATATGACTGTGTATTGTTAGTTCCAGCATATTTCCTGTGTAAGGCCTGGACCCATCACAGCGGTAGCTACTACTAAGCTTAAAAGAAGCAGCAGCACATGTTATGAACCAAACAACAACATAACTTTAATATCACAGCTATCTAAAAAAAACATGTCTCTCTAAACAGCAGCTGCTGTTCACATTACTGGAAAATTTCATGATGAATGGATCAATAGGAGTGCTCCAAAGTAATTCTGGTTCCATTGACTTACATTAAAAGTAAAGGCTGTTTCTGACTGTGCTTATGAAGTTGTCATTTAGGAGATGTTTTTTTTCTATGGACCACAATGATATGTAGTATGAATAGGAGTCATTTATATTTATCTAACTGGAAATGGATACAGATGCTATAATGCATTTCAGATGATTTTTAAAGAATATAAATGTTTGTATTAAAGTCTATTTTTGTATACAGGCTTATTTTACATATAGTTCTATTATCAGTAATTCTCAGTCCTCTGTCTAAATCTCCTGGTACGACCACCAATCCAAGTTAAGGATGTTATTGGACTAATTGGTTGTTAGGACACTCTTGCTCAATTGTGATCACAGCTGAAAAACATTCTACTAATAAGTGAGTATAAAAGGGAACAACATTCTAGGTTAGTTTAGTATCTGAAGATCAGCAGTTGATGGCTTGCTGACCGACTCACAATGACCAGAAAGAAACAACTTTCTTTAGAGACCCGTCAGTCCATTGTTGTCTTTAGGAAGAAGATACTCCATTAAAACAAGAACATTTCACTGTATATATATATATATATATATATATATATATATATATATATATATATATATATCTCGTTGCTGTCCAATGTAAAACAAAATGGCAATTTTACAGGAGAGGCCAAAAACTGTCTTCACTTTCAATAGAATTCAATGGAACCAGAATTTCTTCCAAGCTATTTTGGACAAATTCTATTGGTCCATTCATCATTAAATTGTCCCACAATGTAAACAGCAGCAGCTGCATTTAAATTATGTAAAAAAATAGAAATCGCCAAAAATGGAAATACATGTTGGACAGCGACAATGTACATATATATAACACTACATATATACAGAATTCATAAGAACAGTTACCAGATCAGTGGATAGACTTAAACTGAAATATGCTTTATGATGAGTTTACCATGTTAATGTCACTGCTGTCCAAAACAAGAGAAGAAGGCAAAATAGTCTTCATTATTAATGCAAGTGAATGTAAAAAGATTTTATTCCAATTCATTTTGCAGCATTTCTATTAGTCCAATAGTCAAGATATCTGATATATCTTCATCATCTGATAAAAATAATACAAATTAAAAATATAGAGTTACTTTTTGTTTCGGGGGTCAGTGATGATACACTTATTATATTTACTATGTTTTGCAGTTATTATAATATTCTATAAACAGTAGATTTTAAGAAAAAAGCCTTTCCTAATGGTCTTACTGATTACAGTTACTAACTGAGAAAGCTTTTATAGAACTGAAGATGGTCTCTGATGGTCTCTGTGTGTATTTAAAACTCTCTGCTACACTGAACTGTACAACTAAATCTGTTTTTATTTCTTGATCTCTAGAAGACATATTTCTGTGTAAAAGCTGTGGGATCTGGTTCCGGAGTGAGAGGAACCTGCAGGCCCACCTCATGTACTACTGCAGTGGACGACAGAGGGACCCTGAGATGGGCGCAGATAAGCAGGCAAACGTTGGCCATCAAATGCCCCGCACCTGCACGTACCCACAATGCAACATGAGCTTCTCGGGGTCGCACGCTTTAGAAATGCATCTGTCCACACATACAGGTGAGTGGAGGAAGAAGCCCACTGTCTGCCACTTCTCCATTCACAGAAACACAGAAACACAGCGTGTCCTTCTGATTTTCTTAGTTTACAGTGATTACTGTTATTCACGCTGCTGTATTTGTTACTGTCGTATGCAAAAGTTTGAACACCCCCCATCAAATGACATGCTTTGCTATGTGTGCATATAAATACAGTTCTGTGAAAAGTTTTAGACAAAAAAGATTTTATTGACTCTATAGTACTGACTTTATTATGTAAATATTCAAACAATATTAATACCGTAAGCAGTGCTTTTACATTCACTACCGCTCAAAAGTTTAGAATTTCATTTCATGCAATTTTCATGCAATTCACAAACAATATTGTTCATTTCATAATTAATGTAAGTGTATCAGATGATTTTTAAAGAATATAAATGTTTGTATTAAAGTCTATTTTTGTATAGAGGCTTATTTTACATATAGTTCTATTATCAGTAATTCTCAGTCCTCTGTCTAAATCTCCTGGTACGACCACCAATCCAAGTTAAGGATGTTATTGGACTAATTGGTTGTTAGGACACTCTTGATCAATTGTGATCACAGCTGAAAAACATTCTACTAATAAGTGAGTATAAAAGGGAACAACATTCTAGGTTAGTTTAGTATCTGAAGATCAGCAGTTGATGGCTTGCTGACCGACTCACAATGACCAGAAAGAAACAACTTTCTTTAGAGACCCGTCAGTCCATTGTTGTGTTAAGGAAGAAGATACTCCATTAAAACAAGAACATCTCACTGTGATCCCAAACTTTTGAGCGTTAATGTACATCAATGTATTTATTTATTATTTATCATCGTCAAGCTACATAGAAATAAACTTCTGTGTTTCAGAAATAACTTTTATTTATTTTATTTCTTTTATTTATTATTTTATTGTGTGTTTGCACTGTTTTACATTATAATGCTGCCCTGCTGTAGAGTTTATCTGAGTCTCACCCCAAGCATTTCAATGCATGTTATGTCCTGACATGATGTGCAAATGACAAATAAACTTGAAACTTGAAACTTGAACTTCCTATCAGGTATATACAGTATTGTTCAAAAGTTTTAGATTTGATTTACTCAGTAAGCACTTTATTATTAAATATTAATCAGTATTAATAAAGTAAGTAGAGCTTTTCCATAAGTAGATCTGATCTACTTCTCTCACAATAACATATTCATGTTACTTTGTATTGTATGTATGATTATTTACATCTGTTTTAACCAGACCTGCTGTTCTTACACAACATACACTTATTGATAAGATAGAGACTTTTAAACTATCAGATAGACGTTGCGCAGTAGTGTATATCATATTTAAAGTTTTTTAAAGGGCCCATGTTTAATTTATTTTTCCTTCATTAAATCACGTTCAGTATATAAACAGTAAGTGTGTATTAAAATGTGTGTCTCTGTAGGATATGTTAGCTTATTTGCTCCGTCTCGTCTTGCAGTTTGTTTACTGTATTGTTTATTGTTTGTGGTTTATTGATGATCTTCACACACAAACAGCTGCACCGAAAGCAAATAGCATCCACAGTAATGAAGTTTCCATCCACATATTTTTTTATGCACACACTAATGTATCAAAAATCATTGCATAAATATTAATTATTTTTTTGCTAATAGAAAGAAATGAAATAAGATGGAAACACATCTGATGAATATACAGTCATATGCAAAAACTAAACATGGTGTTGATTTTGATGTAAATAAGTTCTACTGAGACCACTACTACACACTTTAACACACAAAAAATATATAAACTAGTGTTTATTTATTGAATTTAACACTAAAAAGGGAAAATAACCAAAATTTTAAATTTAAAAATAAAAAAATTGAAAATTGTGCACTGAAATTTAAGGCATATTTAGAATACTCTATGTACTCTATACTAATAAACTGCTAAGTATATTAAAGCAGATCTCGCTCTTATTAAAAACAATATTAAACAGTAAACAATCAGGAAGTGCTAATAAATACATATTTTAAACTGTTCTGTGTTTTAGGAAGTAAACTGTACAAATTCTTTCTCTGTAAATTTGCTTCATATTTCTCAGACGTGTTTTTGCAAATGTAGTGTATATAAAGTTTATTATATTCGTTTGTATGGAGCTGATAGAAATGCAGCCTTGCTCACATAGGTTTCACTCAAATTTAATTTGACAGCTGGATATAATGCTAGATTTTTTTGTGTGACAAGAATAAAGCTGTATATTTCTATGTATATTTATATTTATATTTATTTCATAATCTATATTACAACAATTATAAACATATAGCTTATGTTCTTATTTATATACATACATTTATACTTTGTATTTTATTTTGTATTGTAATATATACAATTATGTATACAGCATTCTAGTTTATATTATATACAAACTCTCTGTGTGGGATAATGACTAACAATAGAATTATTTCTGTTGTCTGTTCTTGCCCTGCCAGCTTTCAAGGCTGAAGAGACACCTGCTGGAAGCAGTCTGAAATGCACTATTTGCGACTTCACAGCTGACACTCTTGTGGCGCTCCAGCCCCACATCCTGTCCCACCTGTCTCAGAGTGGGCTCAGGTGCAGCCACTGCCACTTCACTTTCCAGACGCCCAGAGAGCTGTCCAAGCACCAGGAACTGCACAGACATGGTAGCAAGCTTGCTAAAGAGGGCGAAACGGAGCAATCTCAAAGCCTCGGCGCAGACAGTCCGAAGCACGGTAGATGCGATTCGAGCAGGAAAGACACCCTAGAATGTTCGGCTCTTCGAGAAGTGGTTCAGAGCACGGAGCACGAGAACGGAGAACAGGGGCAGTCAGTGGCGAAGGCAGAGGTCAACTCAGGAAACAGGGCTAGCTTTTCCTACACGAGAGTGAAGTCTGAGCCCTCCAGCCCCCGCTTAGCTTCTTCTCCAATCCAGCACCACATGACCCCAGCGTTTCCAATGCCGCCCTTCATGCCCCACGTCTCGTTCTCACAGGAGATAACTGCTGTCCCACAGGCTTCTGAGATACTGGCTAAAATGTCAGAGCTGGTCCATCGGAGGCTGCGCCACGGTGGGAACAGTTACCCCCCGGTAATGTACAGCACGCTGGTCCCGAAAGGAGCCACATGCTTCGAATGCAATATCACTTTCACCAACCTTGACAACTATTTGGTTCACAAGAAGCACTACTGTAACAGCCGTTGGCAGCACATGGCCAAGCCACATGACTACACCAGCATTTTGGACAAGGCCGCAGACCCCCTGAGCCCCAAGACTGGGACCGGATTGGCTAACATGCTTAACGCCGGCCACCCTGCTGAGGTTAAAGGTCCTGATTCCACCCAGTTCAGCTCTTCTGACCCCTTCAGTGCAGGAGGCAAAGCTCCAGAGGAGCTTCACGTGCAGGTTAAGAAAGCGGCAACGGCGTCTGGTGTGGAGGAGAAGCCGAACAGCATGCAGTTGGACTCGAAGAGTCCCAAAACGTCCCCGGCAGGGAACGAGATGGACCCCAGCCAAACGACTTGCGATGCCTGCAAGATCACTTTCAGTCGCCATGAAACCTTTATGGTGCACAAGCAGTATTACTGCGCCACCCGCCACGACCCGCCTATGAAGAGAGCCAACAGCAACAAATCACCAGCCAACCAGAAGTCAGTGCGAGCTCGCAAGAGGAGGAAGGCGTACGATCAGGAGCAGATGCAACCCATGGGCCCACCGTCTTACCTTGGGATGTCGACTATAAGTAGTCCCTACTTATCCCAGGATGCAATGGAAAGTTTCAAGGACCACTTTCATCAGCGGTACAGCATGATCCAGAGTTTGGTTCCCAAGCATCCCGAGCCCTCCTTAACGGTCACAAAATCAGCTCTGGTGTCCAAGTGCAATGCAATAGCCCAAGAGGAAGGTGACGCGCCCATAGATCTCAGCAAGAAATGCACGGCGCACTTTGGTAAGATTCCACTTCCTAAAGTGCTCATGGACTATCACGAATGCACGGTCTGCAAGATAAGCTTCAACAAAGTTGAGGATTACCTTACCCACAAACAGAACTTCTGCCCAGGCACCGCTTTGGACAACAAGGCTCCGAGCATCAAAAAAGAAGGTTCCGCAGAAAAGCCGGGCTTTGAGCACCCCGCTCAGAATGCCAGTATCATCCCGGTGCATGCTGTGACAACATCTGATGTTGGAACATCTCCTGAGAAGCATCCAATCTCCATAAAAGAAGAAAGCAGCACGCAGTCTCTCGAGAGCTACCCGAGCGCAGCTAAGAAAATGAGACCAGATGAGCAGATATGGCCGTATTACGAGATCAAACCCACCGATTACGCCACGGGGATGCTGGTTACACAAAGCGAGCGGAGGCAGAGCCCGAACGAGGGCAGCGAGGGCGAGAAGGACCAGCCGATGCCAGACGGGAGCCATATCGGCACTGACGATGGTGAGGAGAGCCTGAAAGTCGCAGCCATGGGCCAGAACTTGGCCTTAAACGACAGCCTCCAGCACGAGGGGAAGCCGGGAGATCCGGAGAAGGAGCCTACTCCAGATACCTACCTGACTTCCTCAAGTCCAGACGCGGAAGGCGCTACAAAAGCCCAGGACAGCGCACTGGCTTCATCACCAGCCTCCAAGACTGAGGAGATCCCGTCAAGCTTAAAGAAAGGCTTGAACGGATCCATCTCTGCGACGGGCAACGTCAAGTACTGCCGTCCTTGTGACATCCAGTTCAATAACCTGTCAAACTTTATTACGCACAAGAAGTTCTATTGCTCGGCACATACGGCCGAGCACGTGAAGTGAATCCTTACTTTTTACCCCAATGCACCGGTCCCGTTTACACCACAGCAGACGGACAATCAATTCAGGAAATTTATCCTTCAGTGATTTAATAGTGAATTTTGAAATGTTTGTTGAAAGAGTATTGTGTGTAATATTTTTTGCCTCTTTGTGACGTATTTATTTATTTCCGAAAAATATTTCTAGCGGAAAACATGAAAATTTGAGATGATGATGATTAGAATTCAGCCGCCTTACCTGGAATCAGCTGGACGCCTCGCGCAAAAGGCTAAACATTCAACCTAAAATCAAAACTAACAAAAAAATATGCTGTAGATTGCAGAGCGTGTCTCTGCTTAGACCCCCCGGTGTCGACATATCTGCAATCCTAAAACATTCATAACGAAAGTCTTTCAGAAAAAGAAAACAATGGCATATTCGTCAGTATGTGTAGATTCTAGTTTGTCTTTGTTGTTACTTCCAATTCTTTCCACTTGAATGTTTTCGTTTGTTTGCGTTTATATATTTTGCTGATGCAGAATTCTTCTGAGAAGTACTTGTACGTGTTTGCTGGTTCTCTTTAGTCTCTCTTTTTCAAACTTGGCTTCCAATGCAATACTTTTTGAAAGACGAACCATTAGCAGTATTACGAAAGAGCGACTTCTTTTGGCTACTTAGACCCCAGAAACTGTCCGTGGAAATGTTTACTTGTCTTGCCGAACACAAGGGAAAAGGGGTTTACACTTAAAAAAAAGAGGACTCGGTGTAATCTTTACAATAGAAAAAAAATGTAATATGTTGTCAAAAAAATGTGTTGCTATGCATGTACCTGTATGGAATGAAATTCCAGATGTTTGACATTTCGATTTTATGTGGCATCCAAATTAAAATTCTAATCTCAGGACTGAGCGTCTGCATAACCCTTTTTTTATATACCATCCCAAAAGGTTTCATGTTTTTCTATTCATTATTGGTTTTAAACAAAGTTAACCTTCACAATTCGAGGCCTTGCGCGTTCCAGATTCTGTACACTATTCTAAGTAGAACAGCACCCCCTGGTGGTTCTCAAATGCCTAGGTTTCTTCATAAGATGCAGGGACTCAGCTGTGGAGACTGCCTGTAAAACACCTGATTAAGACGTGAAAGACAGTCAGAATGAGATGCAATGAGTTTTATTTAAATTATAAGTGAGATTAGTGGGAAGATTCACTGAAAACTCTCTATTTCTTTCTTCATCTCCTAAAAAATAAAAGAAAAACAGCAGTTTCTTTCTACCTAAATCAGTCAACTGTTCAACACATACAATTTAAGCTTAAAAAGAAAGCACAGAGCATAGGAAGTCAATTCTTGTCATAATAATAACTGTAATTATAATATATAACTATAACTAAAATCCCACTACTTTATACACAAATGTGTGAAAAAACACTACACAACAGTTTGTTCACATGGTTCTTTGTACCAGAATATTATTCTTCAGACTGCTGGAGAACATGCTCTATGTTGTTCTATATAGAACCCTTTTAAAAAGGGCTTTATCTAGCACCAAAAAGAGTTTTTCTATTCCAGGGTCTGCGAGTCTGCGTTTAATGACTGCAGTTTTAACTACATTTTTTAAATTAGCTTTTTTCATTTTAAATTAAGGGTCTTCATTTAATGATTGCATTATTGGGGATATTTGTTTGATTTACTTTGTTTATTTACTGTTAATTTAGTTTAAAATATTATACTGTTTCATATGAGCTCATTAAAAATGGTAATAAACCAGTTTAGACCATGTTTCATGACTTGCTCGCGCTAATTACTACATGTAGACCTGCCATGGTATATAACGCTGCCCTCGATCTGTATCGATCTGAATACACACTTTACACACTTTCTCTATTTTAAATACATTAAAAACATTTCTTTTATCATTATTCACATTCCATACAAAAACAGGTGGTATGGTGACAGTAAACTTAACTATTTCACACCAAACCACTCTGAAGCACTGTTAGAGAAATAAACGACAGAATTATCTTTCTAATAGAAATTATTCATCGATATAGTACAACCATAGTAGCTAGAATATCTTTTATATATATTTTTGATATCTAAATACATTAAGAAGCATTAATATTTTTAACTTATATACAGAGCAGCTTTACTTTTACTGGAGTGATATTTTGTAAAGCGAGATCTCTACTTTGACTGACGTATGGGATCTATGTACTCACTGTATTGAACTACTGTAAAAGGTAGACCTCCAGATGAGTTCTTACCTGAATGAGGCTGGTTTTGTTGTAATCTTTGCGGTGCCTGTAGATGCACTGGCAGAGGAGCGCGTAGAGCTTCTCCAGCTGAAGCACCTCACAGCCTTCGGTCTTCACCACCACGCGCTGATGAAGCTCCTGAAGAATCAAGGCAGTCGTGAGATCATTTCAACACTGTGGCCAGTACGTAATCCAGCAGATAAGCATATGGGTTTATGTCATGTCAGTAGTTCACATTCAGCACTGGGAGGTTCTTCAAACTCCTGCTTTAATGCTTCCACAGTCTCATTACAGATAATCTGCTCAAATCTGACATACACACTGAACATATTTGAGTTTTCTCAGTGATAACCTACAATGAAGTAATAAAAAAACATAATAGTTAATAATGAAGCAGCTCTGGGCTAATGCTATGGGTGTTTGTGTATATTCAACACTCAGCTTCAATACATGAAATAATAATAATCATATTTTGATTATTAGAGTTACAGGGTTCCAGGTGTGAACGTGGAGCAGGGCTGTTAAATGTGGAGCTCCAGATACAATTCCACATACATGGCACCTCATGGCAAAGCACTCTCTGAGGTTGTGAGAAATAGAACTGTTGCTCTCCACAAAGATGGCCTAGACTGTAAGAAGATTGCTAACTCACAGGCCAAGGTCATACAGCGGTTTTCCAGGACCAGGTTTTCCAGTGCTGCTGGCACTGAGGAGCTGTGGTTCATTGAGGGAAACATGAATTCCAACATGTACATTCTGAAGCAGAGCATGATCCCCTCCTTTCGGAAACTGGGCCGCATGGCATGATAATGACCCCAAACACACCTCTAAGATGACAACTGCCTTGCTGAGGAAGGTAAGGGTGATGGAATGGACAAGCATGTCTCCAGACCTAAACCCAACTGAGCATCTGGGTTAGGTAGGTGTCTCCCAACTTTTGACTGACAGTGTCCAGTTTATTACCTTGAGTTGTCCGTGGTCCACGATGAGTGGCGGTGTTTTCTGCGACAGGATCTTCAATGCTTCATCCATGTCGATCAGTGGCGGCTCGTGTGCCACAGTCTTGGCTTTGCGGGTCGACTGACGAGTACGCCTCTCTGTTCAGGGTAGGGGTGTAAGAAAATATCAAAATATCAAGATATTACGTTTGGTGATACTGTATCAATTCTCTAAAACACTGCATCAATACACAGATTCCTGACAGACAGTGAATCATTGTGTGTTGTGTTTAAACCTCTGACCACTAGATGGCAGTGTTGTAATCCATTTTCAGCTCCGCTCCAACATTAACAAGTAGCACAAGGGTGCAGTGCTATTGTAAGCATTGATAAACCTGTTCATACAGTGGTGTGTTTTAATAGTAGGATTTGAAAAATCGAAATATATTACTTTGCTTGCAGTATCGCAATATATCACGATATACTGAATCGTGACTGCTGTATCACAATACGTATTATATCGCCAGCTTCTTGCCAATACACAGCCCTAGTTCAAAGTAAGAGGTAAAAAACACTAACTCCAGAACAGAGGATTAAAACGGGAGTGATACAGATGCTGTGTTAATTAAGAGATGATTCAATTAGATGAAGAAAGTTCTCACGGTTAGGTCGCTGTGTTTTATGGGTCATCCTGGCGTCTTTAACCTGAGGCTGCGCTGACCCTTCAGCTTTATGACCTCCATCTTGCACCTGATAGGAATACGGTGCGAACCTGGACGAGGTGTAGCCTTCAAAAACAGCAAAAACAAAACATCTGTGTGAGAGACCAGCAGGACGTGGTAGAGCAGTGGTGACTGATCTTATCCAGAAAGGGCTGGTGTGGTTGCATCAAAAAAGGAGCACACCTGATCCAAGACTGAACAATGGGGATGTAACGATGCATCGCAAACAGTTAATAATCGATGCAAGTATGTCACAACTGAAATCAACTGAGATGAGTAAAAAAAATCTATACCCTTTTTCTAACAGCAGAGGGCGCTGGCGAGGTCTACCTCGCTTGTTTGACGGCTGTACATCGTTAGTACAGCGTCACATCAGGGTCAAAATTAGGGCGTGCAAAAACATGAGGTGCAAAAATATCAATCAATCAATCAACTTTTATTTTATCTCGGAAATACATTGAGTGATACAGATATATATACAGATTTTACTGCTCTCTTATTGGAAGGGGTGTGTGTGGAATGTGTTTGGTTATCTCAATGTTTGTGTTCGATTTTTCTTTACTTCTATCTCGCTGTTGTATGTTGTTCTTGTTGTAACTACAATAAAAATATATTCACAAAAAAAATAAATAAATAAAAAATCAGGAGAAAATCAAATCGTGAGGCCAGCATCGTGAATCGCACTGCATTGTGAGTAGAGTGTATCGTTACATCCCAACTGAGCAACTGTTTAAACTAGCAGAATCAGGTTTGGAATGAAAACCTGCAGCCACGCCGGCCCTTCACGGAACCGATGATGATTACGTCTGTTTCACAGTTTCTGTGTTTCAGTTTCTTCACCTCTGGTGTTGCGCGATTCTCTGATTTTCTCACAGACTTTCTCGAAGTCCTCGTCCAGCTCGTCTCTGATGATGGAATGGACAGTGTCTTTCAGAGCGCAGGCGCGGTGACGAATCTGCCGATCTGAAACACGGTATACACGCTACACATTCAGAGATGAAAATAGTTTTAAATACTGGAGAAATAAATGAAATGCTTATAAGATGCTACAAAACACTGTGGTTTATTATTTAACCTTCAATAACGTCCCAACACCTCCTCAGCACAGCATCTAAAAACATCTAAACTACCTTCTAGTTTATGCTTCAGTCACACTTGTTCTTCATTCTATCAGCTCCACTGACCATACAGGAGCTCCACTTACAGACTGTAGTTCATCTGATTCTCTGTAGACTTTATTACTCTGTTCTTTAATGATCAGGACCCCCACAGGACCCCCACAGAGCAGATACTGTTAGGGAGGTGGCTCATTCTCAGCACTGCAGTGACACTGACGTGGTGGTGGTGTTTTAGTAGTGTGTGTTGTGCTGGTGTGAGTGGAACAGACACAGCTGTGCTGCTGCTGGAGTGTTTATACACCTCAGTGTCACTGCTGGACTAAGAATCGTCCACCAACCAAAACTATCCGGACAGCAGTGTCCTGTGGGCGGCGTCCTGTGTCCACTGATGAAGAACTAGAGGAACACAAACTGTGCAGCAGCAGATGAGCTACTGTCTCTGACTTTACATCTACAAGGTGGGCGGAGTATTTACCGGTGGGGTCGCTGTCAGGGTTGTACTCGAGAGCGTTCTTCCAGATCAGATCCACGTCGTGCAGGAACTCCTTCACTGTGACGTAACTGTGTGTATCGATCTTGGTCAGCACGGTGGACAGATCCATTGGCTGCTTTATCACAGAGCAGTAATCTGGCACCTATACAGACAGACAACACAGCTCTGCTATTCCTGATACAACACGGATATTCACACCATATCTGGATGTTCGGACGGCGCTAGAGTAGGACTAGTAATATAACATCACAGTCTGGACAAAATCATGTATCTTCACTAGGGCTGGGCGATATATCAAGTTTTTAAGATATATTGATATATTTTTATATGAGATATAAGATGAGACAATACTGTTTATATCGATATAGTCTGTGTTGCACTGCAATTATACCTGTAGATCCACCTGTCAGCCTCTGTCTCTCCCAGTTTGTCTCAACTTCACACTGCCCCGCCTCTCTCCCTCACAACACTCACCCTCCCCACTGCTTCCCCCATAAGCGCAGGCAGCGACAGCATGGAGACTGGCCTGAGTGTGTAAGTCAGTGAGCGGACTGACCTCTTCTATGTCCACAGGTTTGGTGAAGGCTTTAAAGCGTCTGTCCAGGGCCAGCCGCTCAGTGACACTGCGCAAGAAGAGGCGGAGCTCCCTCAACGTGTCCTCTTCCTGTTCCTCCAATCGCATTAGCTCTGACTCGGTCATCTGACGAGGTGGAGGGGGCGGAGCTAACGGTAAAACCTCCATAGCCTGAAGCACTGAGGAGTAAAGGAGTAAATATACCACTAACCTCTCTAACCAACAAGTTCTACAGACCTGCTGCTCACTGGACGTTTATTTTCTTTACTGCTCCACTCTGAGTAACTCTGGACCAGCCTCTCCAGCACCAGCAATCATGCCAATCTGTACCACCGTACTAACCACTACACCACCGTACTAACCACTACACCACCATACTAACCACTACACCACCATACTAACCACTACACCACCTTACTGACCACTACACCACCATACTAACCACTACACCACCATACTAACCACTACACCACCATACTAACCACTACACCACCGTACTAACCACTACACCACCATACTGACCACTACACCACCGTACTAACCACTACACCACCATACTAACCACTACACCACCATACTAACCACTACACCACCCTACTAACCACTACACCACCGTGCCGCCACGTTAAAAACAAGCAAAGGTAATCAAATAATAAACAGTAATGATCTTTTATGACCATAAATAGCTGTTTGGTCAGTCAGATCTGGTTATTTTATACGTGCATCTGCAACAAAACTGGTTATTTGTGATTTAAAACAGTGACTCCAGACTTTTGAACTACACTGTGTGAGCTGACTGAGAGATTAGTCACTTACAGCTTTTCGTTTTGGATGGAGGAGCTTTAGCAGCCTGACGGAGGATCACATCCTCAAAGAACTTCATCCTCTCCGTTCTGGAGGGCAGCCGCACACAGAAAACTTCTTCGTACTCCACCCGGAACAGAGCCTGGAGCTGAGACAGAGAAATGGAAACATCAACAAACCTTCATATATAATCACTTGTAATGGCTTCGATATGAATGTCTAGCCTGACTTTTAAATGTGGGAAGAGATTTTCTAAATCACGCTCAGCAAACTGCAGAGTCCACAATTCTCTACAACCAAGTACTGGCCCACATCACAAGCTAGAAGCGTCCCTGAGGAGTTAATTTGGCCCGTTCAGATTCGGGACTTGGTGGCTGCTGCAGTCCTGTGTGGAGAAGAAGCTGCTGAGACCCGCATTTTCCTCTCATTCCAGTAACAGAGCCATCTTGGTGATGAAACAAATGACTTTTTGAGGCATTAGCACGGGCTCTTGGTATTCATGCAATGTTGGTACAGCGTTGGTACACGGTCCGTCACTCCTTTCCTGTTATTATTGTCCTCAATTGGGAAACTACAGTGCTCTCGCTCTTGAAAAAGAAGAAAGCAAGAACGACTTGTTCTGGCTCAAATTTACTGTCTCATTGTAATACCACTTTGTACCTGAAGAGGTGATAGTGAGTCACTGTAATACCACTTTGTACCTGAAGAGGTGATAGCGAGTCACTGTAATACCACATTGTACCTGAAGAGGTGATAGCGAGTCACTGTAATACCACATTGTACCTGAAGAGGCAATAGCGAGTCACTGTAATACCACTTTATTACTGAAGAGGCAATAGCAAGTCATTGTAATACCACTTTATTACTGAAGAGGTAATAGTGAGTCCCTGTGGTACAACTGTGTACTTGAAGAGGTGATAGTGAGTCACTGTAGCACCACTTTGTACCTGAAGAGGTGATAGTGAGTCACTGTATTACCACTTTGTACCTGAAGAGGTGATAGTGAGTTCCTGTAGTACCACTTTGTACCTGAAGAGGTGATAGTGAGTTCCTGTAGTACCACTTTGTACCTGAAGAGGTGATAGTGAGTCACTGTAGTGCCACTTTGTACCTGAAGAGGTAATAGTGAGTTCCTGTAGTACCACTGTGTACCTGAAGAGGTGATAGTGAGTCACTGTAATACCACTTGGGTTACTTGGGTTAACCACTTTTTACTTTCACTCTTTGAGTATTACCTCGTCAGCCAGGTCGCTGTGAGAGAAGTCTGAGGTGGCAAGCAGTAATATGGGGGAGAACGAGGGGATGTCCTGCAGCAGGCTGAGGAACGTGGCCTTCAGGGTCCCACTCACAGTGTCCCACCACTGCTGGATATGAGGCAGGTAGAGGATGCTGGGAGACGTCCGCTTAGCCTCACTAAACACCTGCAGGAGCGCAGAGTAAAGTCATGAGACAAAAATCAGCCTTAAATATTTGTACTGTAAGGGACTGCTGTAAACCTCACATCAACCAAGTTCCTCAAATCCATCCCTCCATCCTCCATTTCCTTTATTGTAAAAATGACCATTTCTTCTGAAGCAGTAACAAGAATGTACAATTATAGAAATTATAAAAAAATTGATTATGAACTCTTCTCTCGCTGTGTTACTGAACTTTTCCCTGTTACCTCTGTCAGAGCTTACAACAGTCAACTTGTTTGCTTGTTGGAGAAGTTTGCCCCTCTTAAAGAACGTCTGATTAAAAAAAAAACACTGTCTGTGGTACACTGCTGAACTTCGTTCTCTCAAAACAAGTGGGAGGAAACTTGAGCTCTTGTCTCTATGAAATAAAAGCAACAGAATTTTCTTCAGTTGAACTGATCTAAGACTAAGATTATTTTAGTTGGTAATTTTAATCTTAGTATAGATCAAGGGTATTTAATTAGAATTCAGTACAGTTTTGTTAGAGGAGATCTCCTCAGGCCAAGGTCCGGACCATCATCATCTCTAAGGTGTGTTGTGATTCAGTGGTGTATCCTGTTTACTGAAGTAGTCTAGTATCAGCATCTCATACCATCAGCTACTGAAACACCAACACACCACACATACCCTTCAGTATATTTCAGTATATTTACTGTTTAAATGCTGAACTGAATTATTTATTTATAAACTTCTAATAAATGTTTTTTTTCCCTCACTTGAAGTAAACACAAGGGCTGTATTAAAAAAAACCAGAATGCTAATTTAAATAAAATATGCGTCTTTTTGTTAACTCGGTTTAACATCTTAACAGTTTCTCTCTCTCTAGTATTTTTCTCTCAGACTTTCTCTTGTTCAGTGAGAGAAGTGAGCTCTTGGTGTTCCAGCCAGGACTTTAAACCTGGGCTGAAATGGTGTGAGGGCCATTCTCACACACATTAGAGAGATACGAGGCTATGTTTAATTCTCCACGCTCTCAGAACCGATGAGAGATGTTGGTGTGGAGCTGTCTGTGTGAAGAATAAACATGTCTCGGTTCATTCCTGGTTGAAAAGTCGATTTTCGCTGCAGAGTTTCCTCTTTTTATAGCACGCCGTATGAATGAGCCTTTCTCCGACTGCTGCATCCCGCTTCATACCTCGCCTGTGTGTGCACCGCACGCCCCAATCTGCACAGATCTGATTGGCTGAGGAGCGCGTTTGGTGATCTTACAGCGCACGCGATTGGTCAGTGAGTTTACTGCGCTCGTATACTATAAAGACTTGAAACGTTCCACGGCTTAAATTAAACACTGTCGACACACTGTTTGGGTCCACACTGGACAACGCCTGAGTCTGGACCCGGACCACGGGCCGCCTATTAGTGACCGCTGGTACAGATGGTGTGCAGATACTTCCTTCTTCTCAGGTTAGAAATTCGGGTGTTACTTTTGATAGTCACCTAAATTTCGATACCCAAATCAAAAATATTACTAAAGGGTCTTTTTATCATCTTAGAAACTTAGAAACGACTCCTAGGTCCTTTCTATCAGCTTCTGATGCTGAAAAGCATGTTCAAGCTTTTATCTCTTGTAGGTTGGATTATTGTAATTCTCTTTTTGCTGGTTTACCAAAAAATCTCTTCAGAGGCTTCAGTATGTTCAGAATTGTGCTGCCAGAGTTTTAACATGTACATCTTCTCGTGCTCATCTTACTCCGGTGCTGGAAAGACTGCACAGGCTTCCTGTTGGTGCCCGTATTGATTTTAAAATTCTGGTACTGACGTATAGGGCAGTGCATGGTACAGCTCCAGGGTATCTAGTTGATTTGGTAAAGTACTAAACTCCTTCTGGCTCTTTACGCTCTGTTGGTACTCTTACTCTACAGCAGCCGGTCTGTAAACTTAGGTCAGAGCTCCTCGGCTGTGGAATGCCTTACCAGACACTATTAGAAACACTCCTACAGTAGTATCTTCTAAAAAGTTACTTAAGACACATCTGTTTAGATTAACTTTTAAATGTAATTGGTTTTTTTAAAATTCAATTCAAATACATACATTTTATATGTAGCGCTTTGGGTTTGAGAAAGGTGCATTATAAATTATTACTATTATTATTATTATTATTAAAGAGATGCATCAGAGTACCACTATCAGAACCCTCACTTACAGAACGCCATCAGCCAATAACATAGCAAGGAAGAACTATCAGTTGTACAGTTACATATGAACAGGTGTACCTGAGCACAGGCCTCCTCAGGTGAGGTGCTGCTGACCCCGTACAGCACAGCCAGGTCCAGCGTGTACACAGGAAACTTCTCCAACGCATGCAGCACAGCCGGGGCCAGATGACTGCTCTGCCCTGAGCCGGGACGACCAGAGAGGAGCAACCGCGGACGACAGGAGGTGGGGTGGAGAACCACGTTTCTATAAACAGCCCAAAGACAAGAGGCAGAAACGCTGTTCACTGTTTTAGTCATATGTAAACGTTCACACAGAGCTAAGCACACTAAAAAGCAGCAGATAAACAGTAACTGTGTGTTATACTGTGCAGATGAGAGTTCTCTGGAGAGGAAGCGTTCACCTAACATTAGAACACTTAGAACATTAACAACTACATGGAATCTGATTAGAGATGCCCAAACGTTTGCATAACAAATCCCTGCAAAGGCACCTGTCCTAACGTTTCTGATATATTTACAATTAACACTTAACTTCATCAATGTTCATCAAAGTGTCTTTCTTAGTACAGCAGGTTGTATTTGTGAGCAGTAGCTTATAAATGTTTGTTAAAAGCACATATTAAACCTCATATGGCTGACAGGTGACTGACAGATGGGTGAAGCTGCTGTACCTGCTGCTCTGCAGGAAGCCTCTAGGCTGGGTGTGCTGGTGAATGTCCTCGGCGCTGGTGGACGGTTTCTCATCATCACCGTACAGCAGTTCTTCCTCCAGGATCTGACGTACGAGGTCTGAGTGGAGAGAGGAAACGGGAAATGTTTTATTCCAGCAGATTAAGATTAGTGTGAGTGTATATTCTGCAGTGTAGTGAATGTCCTACAGTTGTCTTTGAACGTCCTCCCCGATGTCCACTTCTAACATGTATTGTGAATATTTCTATCACACTATGGTGTCTGTTAAAAGCTTGTTCATACAGATGGTCATACTGAATGCTACAGAGGTTGCGAGAAGTTTATGGTTCAGTGAATCTTGGCATTTATGGCAGGAACCCCCACAGGAAGCAGCCCTTAGTAGTGTGAACGGCACAAAGACCGCCCACTCACACAGTTGAGTAGTGTGAAGCCTGCATAAGCCAACAGAGCGGCAGGAGCCTGTAGATCTGTTGCGTAAGCGCCCATATTGGCTAATGTATCGTCTGGTGTGCTTACGTTTTGGGGTCTGAAGGCTTGGCTACTCAAAGTACTGTGTCAGCCGAGCTGAAGTCAGTGAAGTGGACGGTGTCTTTGGAGGACCGGTGAGCCATAACCGGAGCCAGAGGTTAATGTTAATGCCCTCGTATGTGTTTATAAACAAATCTCCAAACTTACTTTACACAGACTTTAAAACAGGCTGCTCTAATTGGCTGATTGTGGCTCTGGCTCCTTATAACTTGAGCCTGAATGGGCGGAGCTGTAATTGACTGCATGTTATCTATAGAATGTACCATAAATGAAACGTGTGCAAAAGTCACATTACATTTTATGTTTTACTACTATCCCAACTCAGTAAATAACTGTGTGTCTCAATTGTTTGAATCAGAGAAGTGTAACTGACCGCTGTCCCTCTTGCGTTTGAGCCCCCGCTCTGTTTGAGGGTAAATCCTCTGCAGGGTGGTCAGTATGTTGGTGAGGATGGAGCTCAGCAGCGGCTGCAGCACAGAGTCCAGGGCTTTAGCGGGCGAGGAGATGGCCCGCTGAGACGCCGGCACCATCTTCGTCATCGCGTGCATAAAGTCCCGGCTGGAGATGGAGATGGAGTTCACGTCGAGCAGGAGTTTGTTGGAGGTGCTGTAGATCTGTGGGTAGCGGCGGCGCACGGCGCAGAGAGCGGCCTCTGTACACACTGCTTTGACGTCTGCGCCACAGTAGCCTGGAGAGGTGATTGCACGAATTGTCTTTCTTATTGATACTGAACAAGGATTGATGTCACATGGGTGGCAATATTAGAGCTGGGTGATATGGCTTTTTAAAAAAAATCTTAGATTTTTTTTACATTTTAGATTTGAATCAATTGTTTAGCTGTTTGAAGGCAGACGCTCTGCAGAGCCCCGGTGTCGTTAACAAAATGCATCGTTTGGCTGGACTACGTGTGGTCAGTGGTGGCGGCATGATACGACACATCCTCCTCCAGCTCTCTACTGATTCTCTGGCGTGTGTTGTCATACAGTTGTGGCAACTTTGAAAAATATTTGTGGCTTGGTAGCAGGGAGTTAGCAGAAGTTAAAACTGAGAGAAAAACGATTTTCATAAAAACACCTTGTCCGTAACTGTAAATTCGAATTAATCGATAAAATCGATTTATCGCCCAGCTCTAGGCAATATAATCAATAACTGCCTGCAGTGTAACTGAAAACCACAGAGGAACTAGCCTGTCTGTGGTCAGTCTTACCGACACACTTGTCTGCCAGTTCCTCGAGGAAGGTGTCAGAAGGAGAGGGCGTCCACTGCCTGGTATGAATCTTCAGAATAGCCTTTCGAGCCTGCGTGAACACAAAGAAAATAAAACAGTCAGTGCGGAACATGATTCATTTAAAACAGAATTAATGAATCAGTGAATGAATCAATGACTCAATCAATTAATTAATTAATACCATTACTGTCCTTGTACTTGACCTTATTTGGATTTATCTTGTTATATGTACTTTATCTCCAGCAGAACTATAATATATATGGTCCACTGACCATACATGAGCTCCACTTCCAGACTGTAGTTCATCTGCTTCTCTGTATACTTTATTACTCTGTTCTTTAATGATCAGGACCACCACACTGACATTCTGGTGGTGTGTTAGTGTGTGTCGTGCTGGAGCGAGTGGATATAAATGCTGCCATCCATCTCTACTAACAACAGTAATACTAACAGTAACCACTACTATTGATTAGGGCTGCAAATTACAACAATTTTCTTAACTGATTAGGTGCTCCATTATGATCTTGATTAAATTACCAACATTATTCTGGCGATAATGTTTTATTCAACAAATTCAAAACACAATTCCGCCATTACAACATATAACATTACATATACAGGCTTCAATCTTTTTCTAAAAAGGGCTTTGATCAAACACACAGCAACAGGCAGCCTGCTTTTCCGTATGTCACATCTAATGATTAAAAATACATTAAATTAATTAAATAGCTTCCTGTACAGGGAACTCTGACATGACAGATCACACTTATGGTGCAGTGTAATGTTGGCGTTCCCAAAGATTAAGTTCAAGTACGGAATATAGCTGTAAGCATTCCTGCTTTTCCTGTCCCTCATCACCAGCACCTGTCCCTCATCACCAGCACCTGTCCCTCATCACCAGCACCCTTTTTGTTTCCCACTCACTCTCACTCCAGAGCGAGGTCAAGTCTACCCAATCTGTGTTTGACCCCTTGCGTGTTTTCTCTTCTCTCTGCCCTGAGGATACCTCTGCTTCAATTCACTGGAATGATGCCCTGGTAACTAAAACCCCTTTGCTCTGTTTCTACGACTACAGCTCTGTCTTAACCCCCTGCGTTTGTCTGCCTCATCTTAATTAATCTCTACAGACTGATCTACGGCTACGACCCTCTGCTCTGCTCCTAACCGCGCTATTCTGATTTAACCATTGTATTAATAATCCTGCATATGGATCTATCCTCTGTTTCTTAGTCCATCTGTAAAAAAAGTTGTGTTTGGCTAGAAAGCTAAAAGCCAGGGACAAAAAATTAAAAATAAAACCGTTCTAGTGTAAATCTGAGTAAAGACAGACTTGGTATACACGTACCCAGCAGTTTGGATGAACAGTTTTAAAATGCAGCTCAAGCTGCCGGCCAGTGCTGCTTTGCTAAACTAAACAGAACGAGCTGAAAAGCAGTCAGTGATCTGCGTTAATAAGTGTTTTATTACATTAGTATCTCTCTGCGTAGAGTTCAGTTATGTATATCTGTGCCTGATAGCTGTGCTGCCTGCCTGAGTTTTGTGGAACATGTCATGCAGGAAGCTGACTGTTTTAAATTATTGATTAAATAAAATAAAAGTTAAAGTGAAGCAACTTCATAGATTTTTCTAGAGATGGGCCGATCAGCGTTTTTGAGGCCGATTCCGATCGCCGATCACCTTTGAGCACGATTGGCCGATAGCCAATACAGATCGAGGGCGGGGCTATTAGACACGGCAGGGCTACATATTATTAGCACAAGCAAGTCATGAAACAAGGTGGAAACTGGTTTATTACCATTTTTAACGAGCTCATTTGAAACAGTATAATATTTTTAACTAAATTAGAAGTTGGTCTAAATTAGAAGTTGGTCTATGTGGGAGTAAACCGCTTGATAAGCTCCAGAAGAGACACATCTGAAAAGTATCTCTACTAGGAACAGCAGATCGTGGATCCAGGTGGAACATTAAGCAGCAGAATGAACGTCTTCTACAGCCGAGAAGATCTGCTTATCTAGAACTATAAACTCAATCACTCTGGCTGTGGTTCTTTAGCTCTCTGGCTGTACTTTTCATACGGGTCAGATCTGGTCTGCACGGTTCTCTGGGCTGTGCGTGCTAGCTCCGCTGTTTGCTGATACTCACTGTATTCAGCTGCGTGGTGTACGCGCCGTATCAGATTAGTAGTGTTACATGTCTTTGTCTTGATTCCACTGCGAGAGACGTTGATTTTACTAATTTTACAGATGTTACAGAACGCCCTGGATGAGTCTGAGCTCTTATTATGTTCTCGTGAGGCCGCTGCTTTAGCCAGTCTCACAAAAATGAAAAGGTATGTATTTCCACCAAGTGGTTCAGATAGGAATTGCAGGGAGCTGGTCGGAGGGGGTTACGCAGGGCTCCTCTTCCTGGATGAAACGCCATCTCGAGATCGGCCGATCGCCAATTACATATTTTGATTAAAAATCAGCCAATACCGATACATGGCTGATCGATCCTTCCATCTCTAGATTTTTCTGTTATTCTTTAATTGTGCCACACCTTTAACTGCAGTCTGCTCGGTCTGTATTTCATTTTCAGTCATGTGAAGTATGCAAGAAGCAAAAGCATCGTTTTTAACTTCATTAGTTGCCAACCATTTTCTTATTACCGTAATATCATTAACACTTTTAACCTATTGTTCTGACCTCTCTGTCAGGCAGGCGGAAGAGAAACTCTCTATCAAATCGTCCGGGTCTCCGGAGCGCTGGGTCAATAAAGTCCAGCCTGTTGGTGGCGCCGATGACCACCACTTCTCCCCGACTGTCCAGGCCGTCCATGAGGGCCAGCAGAGTGGAAACGATGGAGCTACAAGGGCACATAAAACATACAGGATGGGTTACTATCATTAAGAATAACTAATTTAAATAATCATTAAGAGCCACTGCTGTACACATACCTGTGTATCTGGTCCTGCCGACTGGACCGCACTGGGGCCAGTCCATCAATTTCATCAAAGAAGATAATGGACGGACGCATCTGAGACGCCTGGACGAAGAGCAGGTTTAACTTTATTTTACAATGTGATCCACCGCATGAAAATACTCTGAAGCCCTATTGGAGCTGAACTAGACATCTAGTCTGACAGTAATAACTGTGGAGTAATTTTAATCCAGTATGAATCTGCAGTGTGTGTGTAGTGTTTACAGTCCGGCAGTATTAACTGTGGAGTGATTATAATCCAGTATGAATCTTCAGTGTGTATAAGTAGCTGACCTGGTCAAACAGCAGGCGCAGCTGTCTCTCAGACTCTCCGACCCATTTACTGAGGCAGTCCGCTCCTTTCCTCATGAAGAACGCCACTTTCTTTTCTCCATTACTGCACTCGTTTGCCAGAGCACGGGCCACCAGTGTCTTCCCTGTTCCAGGAGGACCATAAAATAAACAGCCCCTGAAACACACAAGGTTAAAGGAGTGGTGACAAGTAGAGGAGTTCAGAGTTCCAAAGTGTCTGCTCCATCTGAATCATAAGCCTCAGAGATAAAGGAATGAAGGGATGAAGGAACAGTGTTGGTGATGATAAAGGAATGAAGGAACAGTGTTGGTGATGATAAAGGAATGAAGGGATGAAGGAACAGTGTTGGTGATGATAAAGGAGTGAAGGGATGAAGGAACAGTGTCAATGATAAAGGAATGAAGGGATGAAGGAACAGTGTTGGTGATGATAAAGGAATGAAGGAACAGTGTTGGTGATGATAAAGGAATGAAGGGATGAAGGAACAGTGTTGGTGATGATAAAGGAATAAATGGATGAAGGAACAGTGTTGGTGATGATAAAGGAATGAAGGGATGAAGGAACAGTGTTGGTGATGATAAATGAATGAAGGGATGAAGGAACAGTGTTGGTGATGATAAAGGAATGAAGGGATGAAGGAACAGTGTCTATGATAAAGGAATGAAGGGATGAAGGAACAGTGTTGGTGGTGATAAAGGAATGAAGGATGAAGGAACAGTGTTGGTGGTGATAAAGGAATGAAGGGATGAAGGAACAGTGTTGGTGGTAATAAAGGAATGAAGGGATGAAGGAACAGTGTTAGTGATGATAAAGGAATGAAGGGATGAAGGAAGAGTGTTGGTGGTGATAAAGGAATGAAGGGATGAAGGAAGAGTGTTGGTGGTGATAAAGGAATGAAGGGATGAAGGAAGAGTGTTGGTGATGATAAAGGAATGAAGGGATGAAGGAACAGTGTTGGTGGTGATAAAGGAATGAAGGGATGAAGGAACAGTGTTAGTGATGATAAAGGAATGAAGGGATGAAGGAAGAGTGTTGGTGGTGATAAAGGAATGAAGGGATGAAGGAAGAGTGTTGGTGATGATAAAGGAATGAAGGGATGAAGGAACAGTGTTAGTGATGATAAAGGAATGAAGGGATGAAGGAAGAGTGTTGGTGGTGATAAAGGAATGAAGGGATGAAGGAAGAGTGTTGGTGGTGATAAAGGAATGAAGGGATGAAGGAAGAGTGTTGGTGATGATAAAGGAATGAAGGGATGAAGGAAGAGTGTTGGTGGTGATAAAGGAATGAAGGGATGAAGGAACAGTGTTGGTGATGATAAAGGAATGAAGGGATGAAGGAACAGTGTTGGTGGTGATAAAGGAATGAAGGGATGAAGGAACAGTGTTGGTGATGATAAAGGAATGAAGGGATGAAGGAAGAGTGTTGGTGGTGATAAAGGAATGAAGGGATGAAGGAAGAGTGTTGGTGGTGATAAAGGAATGAAGGGATGAAGGAAGAGTGTTGGTGGTGATAAAGGAATGAAGGGATGAAGGAACAGTGTTGGTGATGATAAAGGAATGAAGGGATGAAGGAAGAGTGTTGGTGGTGATAAAGGAATGAAGGGATGAAGGAAGAGTGTTGGTGATGATAAAGGAATGAAGGGATGAAGGAAGAGTGTTGGTGGTGATAAAGGAATGAAGGGATGAAGGAACAGTGTTGGTGATGATAAAGGAATGAAGGGATGAAGGAACAGTGTTGGTGGTGATAAAGGAATGAAGGGATGAAGGAACAGTGTTGGTGATGATAAAGGAATGAAGGGATGAAGGAAGAGTGTTGGTGGTGATAAAGGAATGAAGGGATGAAGGAAGAGTGTTGGTGGTGATAAAGGAATGAAGGGATGAAGGAAGAGTGTTGGTGGTGATAAAGGAATGAAGGGATGAAGGAAGAGTGTTGGTGGTGATAAAGGAATGAACGTTTCTCTCTGAAACTGGTTTGAGTGGGCGGGGCCAGAGAGATGTCAGCTCTGTGATTGGTTGGGGGAATGATTACAGAAGTGTTATCTGAGATTAGGACCCAGTTTACATGGAGAGGAGAGAACTATGGAGAGTGTGTTGGTCAGTTATTGGTCAGTGAGTTTATTATGTACAGGGTTTGTTTACTACATGTTTACTGTTTACCTGCAACAACAACAACAACAACAGTCCCCTCATTAGAAACAACACAGGTTTGGAGTTTCTGGGTTTTTAACTGTATTTCAGTAACACATTACATTCCATACTTGCTCTGGAGATCTACGTCCCACACACTCCAGCAAATCAACTTCTTCAGACGTCCCTGATACATTTTACTATTCCACCTCTCCTCTTCTTCTTCTCACCTCGGTGGCTGGATTTTGAACTTGTCGAAGACCTCAGGATAGACCAGTGGGAAAACTATCATCTCCTTCAGCGCAGCTATGTGGCTGTCCAGACCTCCAACACTATCAAAGCGGACCTGCGGAGGAGGGCAGAAGCGCTGGATGAGCTACTGAACGGCATCTTCCTGAGCGAGGAATGAATTTCACACAACAGAGCTCACCGACTGGTCGATCTCCATCGGGTCAACATCGGCAAGGTTTGCTCCCAGCCTCATCCTGTCTTTGCGGAATCCTAAAATATCCTCCTTACGCAGGTTTGCAGAGAAGAGCCTGGTGGAGAAACCGAGAACGGTCAGCGTTGGACTGATACCACAGAAGAAAAACTAGCAAAGGGTCATTACTGGTGGCTCTACAGAAGAACCACCTGCAGAACCCAACCCATCAGATCGAGTGGGGCTGAAGGCAGAGGTAACGTTCTAAAGCAATGAGGTAATAATGGAATAATTTACAAACTCAGTTACTGTGTGATTAGCACTGTGTTGACATCACAAACCTAGAAAGAACAACAAGCTGTGTCTGTAAGAATTTAGCTTTTGGAAGATAACGTGTAAAGCACGGTGGTATAGTGGTCAGTATGGTGGTGTAGTGGTCAGTATGGTGGTGTAGTGGTTAGTACGGTGGTATAGTGGTCAGTATGGTGGTGTAGTGGTCAGTATGGTGGTGTAGTGGTTAGTACGGTGGTGTAGTGGTTAGTACGGTGGTATAGTGGTCAGTATGGTGGTGTAGTGGTCAGTATGGTGGTGTAGTGGTTAGTATGGTGGTGTAGTGGTTAGTATGGTGGTGTAGTGGTTAGTATGGTGGTGTAGTGGTTAGTACGGTGGTATAGTGGTTAGTATGGTGGTGTAGTGGTTAGTATGGTGGTGTAGTGGTTAGTACGGTGGTGTAGTGGTTAGTACGGTGGTGTAGTGGTTAGTACGGTGGTGTAGTGGTTAGTACGGTGGTGTAGTGGTTAGTATGGTGGTGTAGTGGTTAGTATGGTGGTGTAGTGGTTAGTACGGTGGTGTAGTGGTTAGTACGGTGGTGTAGTGGTCAGTACGGTGGTGTAGTGGTTAGTACGGTGGTGTAGTGGTTAGTATGGTGGTGTAGTGGTTAGTACGGTGGTGTAGTGGTTAGTACGGTGGTGTAGTGGTTAGTATGGTGGTGTAGTGGTTAGTATGGTGGTGTAGAGGTTAGTATGGTGGTGTAGTGGTTAGTATGGTGGTGTAGTGGTTAGTCTGGTGGTGTAGTGGTCAGTATGGTGGTGTAGTGGTTAGTACGGTGGTGTAGTGGTTAGTACGGTGGTGTAGTGGTTAGTACGGTGGTGTAGTGGTTAGTACGGTGGTGTAGTGGTTAGTATGGTGGTGTTGTGGTTAGTACGGTGGTGTAGTGGTTAGTACGGTGGGGTAGTGGTTACTACGGTGGTGTAGTGGTCAGTATGGTGGTGTAGTGGTCAGTATGGTGGTGTAGTGGTCAGTACGGTGGTGTAGTGGTTAGTACGGTGGTGTAGTGGTTAGTACGGTGGTGTTGTGGTTAGTACGGTGGTGTTGTGGTTAGTACGGTGGTGTAGTGGTTAGTATGGTGGTGTTGTGGTTAGTACGGTGGTGTAGTGGTTAGTATGGTGGTGTAGTGGTTAGTATGGTGGTGTAGTGGTTAGTATGGTGGTGTAGTGGTTGGTATGGTGGGGTAGTGGTTACTACGGTGGTGTAGTGGTTAGTATGGTGGTGTAATGGTTAGTATGGTGGTGTAGTGGTTAGTACGGTGGTGTAGTGGTTAGTACGGTGGTGTAGTGGTTAGTACGGTGGGATAGTGGTTAGTACGGTGGTGTAGTGGTTAGTATGGTGGTGTAGTGGTTAGTATGGTGGTGTAGTGGTTAGTATGGTGGTGTAGTGGTTGGTATGGTGGTGTAGTAGTTAGTATGGTGGTGTAGTAGTTAGTATGGTGGTGTAATGTTTAGTACGGTGGTGTAGTGGTTAGTACAGTGGTGTAGTGGTTAGTACGGTGGAGTAGTGGTTAGTACGGTGGTGTAGTGGTTAGTACTGTGGTGTAGTGGTTAGTACGGTGGTGTAGTGGTTAGTATGGTGGTGTAGTGGTCAGTACGGTGGTGTAGTGGTCAGTACGGTGGTGTAGTGGTCAGTACGGTGGTGTAGTGGTCAGTACGGTGGTGTAGTGGTTAGTACGGTGGTGTAGTGGTTAGTACGGTGGTGTAGTGGTTAGTACGGTGGTGTAGTGGTTAGTACAGTGGTGTAGTGGTTAGTACGGTGGTGTAGTGGTTAGTATGGTGGTATAGTGGTTAGTACGGTGGTGTAGTGGTCAGTATGGTGGGGTAGTGGTTAGTACGGTGGTGTAGTGGTTAGTACGGTGGTGTAGTGGTTAGTATGGTGGTGTAGTGGTTAGTACGGTGGTGTAGTGGTTAGTACGGTGGTGTAGTGGTTAGTATGGTGGTGTAGTGGTTAGTACGGTGGTGTAGTGGTCAGTATGGTGGGGTAGTGGTTAGTACGGTGGTGTAGTGGTTAGTACGGTGGTGTAGTGGTTAGTACAGTGGTGTAGTGGTTAGTACGGTGGTGTAGTGGTTAGTATGGTGGTGTAGTGGTTAGTACGGTGGTGTAGTGGTTAGTACGGTGGGGTAGTGGTTAGTATGGTGGTGTAGTGGTTAGTATGGTTGTGTAGTGGTTAGTATGGTTGTGTAGTGGTTAGTATGGTGGTGTAGTGGTTAGTATGGTGGTGTAGTGGTTAGTATGGTGGTGTAGTGGTTAGTACGGTGGTGTAGTGGTTAATACGGTGGTGTAGTGGTTAGTACGGTGGTGTAGTGGTTAGTACGGTGGTGTAGTGGTTAGTACGGTGGTGTAGTGGTTAGTATGGTGGTGTAGTGGTTAGTACGGTGGTGTAGTGGTTAGTACGGTGGGGTAGTGGTTAGTATGGTGGTGTAGTGGTTAGTATGGTGGTGTAGTGGTTAGTATGGTTGTGTAGTGGTTAGTATGGTGGTGTAGTGGTCAGTATGGTGGTGTAGTGGTTAATACGGTGGTGTAGTGGTTAGTACGGTGGTGTAGTGGTTAGTACGGTGGTGTAGTGGTCAGTATGGTGGTGTAGTGGTTAATACGGTGGTGTAGTGGTTAGTATGGTGGTGTAGTGGTTAGTATGGTGGTGTAGTGGTTAGTATGGTTGTGTAGTGGTTAGTATGGTGGTGTAGTGGTTAGTATGGTTGTGTAGTGGTTAGTATGGTGGTGTAGTGGTTAGTATGGTGGTGTGGTGGTTAGTACGGTGGTGTAGTGGTTAGTACGGTGGTGTAGTGGTTAGTACGGTGGTGTAGTGGTATGACCCTGTCTAGTGGGATAAAGCGGAAGATAATGATGGATGGATATATAATTTGAACGCAGCAGCTATTGTTCACATTGTGTGAAAACCAACAGAAATGCTCCAAAATAGCTTGAAAATATATATATATATGGAAAGATATAAGTTTGTGGGGGGTGTACTCACTTGTGTGAGACACTGTATGTCTAAAAGCTGCGTAATGCTATAATATTCTTACAATCTTGTTATGATATACATTAAATATGTTACTGCAGTTAAGATGATTTTACTTGCTAAGATGTAGTTTTTATATAGTATAACATTCAAACCAAACTGGTCTCTCGCTGCCACCATCTTCATGGAGGTTCTGTACCTTCTGTCATCATCAGAGGAATCGTCCTCTCCAGAGGAGTTTCTATTATACCATGTGTGTTTCCTCCTGTGGGTCAGACATCATCACATAAAATAAGAAACACTGAGCACAACATACCCAGTACACCATCACCAACACATCTACAATCACTGTCTATAATAAGCTAATATTTATTATAAAATTTTGTGTCAGATGAAACGATTCTACACAAGTTTGAAATAATGAGAATGATGTTAAAAATAAAATTTTAAAACGTTCTATTACAATTAACAACAGAAAGAAATAATGAAATTCTAATAAAATTAATATGAAGAATTCTAATACAATTAACATAATGAACGAAACTCTAATAAAATGCATATTAATACTAAACATATTAAAGTTCTTATGTACTATTACATCAGAATTCAGAATGAAGTTCTATTAAAAATAACATTGTGAGTTTTAAATGAACTAATATCCTGAATTAAGTTAATTAAAGTTGGGAATTTCAAACACGGTGATAAAATCTCAAGGCAGACAATAAAAACCAATAATTATAGTTTATTATTTATTTAACTCATTTAACTTCATTTAACTTCTTATAGTTCAAAAAATACGTAAGAAAACATCTAAAATAGCTTCCTTTGTCTAGTTTCAACGATAAGGTAAGATAGAAGGGAAACAGTAGGGGAAATTCACAGGATTTCAAAGGGAGAGCAAGGCATGTGTACAGTGTATTCAATATACACTACATGTGTTATTTCTGGAAGTAATAATAATAATAGTACTAATTATTTACTATTAACTTTTAAATTGTAGCTTATGAATAACGTTTTATTCTGCTGTCTGAAATAAAGTGTAATCACTCTCAGTCCTGAAGTCCCCATGAACTACACAGAGTTTCCCTGCTCTGCTAACTGACCCCGCTTATAAAAGGGTTTAGTAACTAACATGTTGGCATGCAAAGCAGGAGAAACTGGAGCTACAGTGGAGGACCCTGTGGATCTCACCTGTACACAGTCCTGGGCAGTGAGTCACTGAAGCAGAAGCTCCCTACAGCAGCCTGACGGTTATAAAACTGGGGGTTCCTTGAATCTGGAGTCACGGCAAGATTCTCCATTAGCAAATTCATTAAAATCTTAAAATAACAGTTAAAAGATCTTCTTCTAAACAGAACTAGTTAACCAAGACATCTTTGGTGTCGGACGTTTGCTTATTAGTGTTACAGTGGAGCTACAATGGCTAATGTAGCTAATAAAGCTAAAATGTGATTGAAGCTGCTTCACCAGTTCTGCTCCTAGAGATCTACATTCCTACAGAACTCCCTATTCAGCACAAATGCAACACACCTGAGTGGAACACTGATCTGGATCATATTTATGAATTAGAGCTGGAAGTGACTTCTTCAGGAAGGAAGGTCTCCAGGAGCAGAGTTATTGACCAGTGCACTGATTAAACAATTAAACGAGAAGGTAATAAATCTAAACAGACCGTCCAGTGGAGCCTGTTGGCGGTCCACTGCCTTCCTCTGCTGGACCATGAAGTGCCTTCTACGGTCATCCTTACAATCTTTGTCTTCATCATAATCGTCGTCACTGTTATCCTCATCATCCTCCTCCTTATTACTGTACTCTGGAGCTGTGACTAAATAATAAATATTATTCAAAAAATATTATACATAAAAACACATACAGTACTGTGCAAAAGTTTTAGTATCAATTGTTTTTCAGCAAAACACAAAAATATTTAAACAGTATTAATAGAGTAAGTAGAGCTTTTACATACGTCAGTGTGTTTATTTAACTCTTTCCAAGCTTCTCCTAAACAACCCAGTATTATTGACAGTTCTCATCTAATACCTGCTTTGACTGCTCAGTACTTCATTAAGCTAAATCAAGATTGCTGCTGAAGGAACTAAACAAACTTAATCATTTATTATTATTATTATTATTTATTAAATAACTTAATAAATAAAACACACCACTATATGAACAGGTTTGCCAGTGCTTACAATAGCATTGCGCCCTTGTGCTACTTGTTAATGTTGGAGTCTACCATCTAGTGGTCAGAGGTTTAAACACAACACACAATGATTCACTGTCTGCCAGGAATCTGTGTATCAATACTGTGATAATAATTGATACAGTATCACTAAACATTAGGGCTGGGTATCGCCACTGATTTCCCGGATCGATTCGATCCCGATTCACAAGGTCCCAATTCAATTCGATTCGATTCAATTAGGGATATTTCAGTTACAATAATATGTTTTGTTTGAATATGAAAAGATATTTTCAGAGAACTAATGTGGTAAATGTACAAGGAACACTCAACCTACCATTACTATAAACATTAGTGTTTATATGTTTATATTAGAGATGGAAGGATCGATTGGCTATGTATTGGTATCGGCCGATTTTTAATCAAAATATGTGATCGGTGCAGACCAGAACAATACAGCAGCAACAGTTTAAGATCTACATTTAATTGGGGGGGGGCAGGGGGGCTGTAATGCTAATTTTAAAGGTCGATCTCGGGTTTATACGAAAAATATGAATCGAAAAATAGATTTTTTAAACACACCCCTACTAAACATAATATCTCAATTGTCGATATTTTCTTCCACCCTTTATATATATATACACACACACACACTTTTATGTATGTACAATCTCATATACAAATTAATCAAATGCCGATGTTTTAGTGTATTAACCAAAATAAATATATAATCAATATATCATCAGTTTAAAACAACTGCCAAGTTCATTTTTAGGCAGATATCTCTTAATACCGATATGATTCCGATATCATCATGTACCCCAACCAAACACGTTAAAAACCATTCAAACATTTCTATGCTTCCTCTAAGTCTAAAGGAGATCTTTCTTTACTTCTCACTTTAGAAGCACGAATTTCATGAGACATCCTCTCAGCGCTGTTCAAACATGAAAAAATTTGCCTTTAACATCCAACAAAAAGCATAATCCATTAAGTTAAACTACTGAAACTCACCTTTATCTCTCTCCTCACTGTGTGGCGTCTCGCCGCTCTCTCTTCTCGTAGGCCCTGCAGCGCTGTGCTGGTATGAAGATATGAACGGATTAATGAATTAATTAATACATACTGAATGGTGCGTCACGCTGCTATTGTAAACATGCTATACAGTACGGCGGCCTGCGCGCGAGCCTTATCTTCACTTCACATTTTAAAAGGGACCGTTGGCCTATTCATCAGCACGGCCGGTTTAAAGCGTGGTCAGAAGTGATAATACAAGAGCTTTGGTGGAAAAGCATCTCTAACAGTGAGATTAGTGAACAAAGCCTCGAGGGCCACAACAGAGACGACTACATCTGTCACTAATCAGCGCAGATAGCACACCACAGTTCTAAAACAATGAGGATACACCCCCCCCCGCCACTCCCCACTGCCCCCCGGAGGACTTTCTCAGACACAATGCTTCTGTTACGAATATAAAGGAAGGTCAGAGGTGAGCACGGGAGCCTGAACAACCCAAGATGAACTAAAAGAACTGTTACTGTGATTAAAACTCAGTTTAGAGTCTGAGCTCCAAAACCTCTTCAGTACCTTAACAGAGGTAATGCATTTTAGCATAAAATAAGAAGCTAAAGCTGGAGGGATATATATATGGAGGGATATATATATATATATATGTGTGTGTGTGTGTATTTTTTTCCTCCTGTAAAGTTGCAATTTTGCTAATATATATCTCATTTTAATATATAATATATAATAAAATATATAATTTTACTTACACCTAGAGCCACATATGAAAATACGATATGAAAAAAACTAACATTTTACTACTACTATTACTACTACTACTAATGATGATAATAATAATAATAATAATAATAATAATAATAATAATAATAATAATAATAATAATGGGGCTGTTGTTATTATTGCTAGACTAAAAAAAATAGTTTATTTTGATATATTTTATTTAAGACAGCTCTAACTTCATTTGATTATTTCTGCTCTAATATTAAATTGATTCATTCATTATTTAAACTCATTTTAGTTTGTGTGTTGTATCTGATGTGTACAGGAGCAAAACTGTGGTTTATATCTTACCCCTCCACTTAACTCTTGCCCTCTAGTGGTGCAGTGACTTCTCTGCACGTCTTCTCTTGTTGGTGTGACGTCCCCGCCTGAGCTGTTAGATAAATACAGGCTTAAATCGTTTCCCTTCGGAATCATCACAACCACTTTGTTCTTCTGTCTGAGCCTTTTCTGCAGGTATACGTACTGACACCCGTCCAGTAAGCAAGTGAAATATTATAGAATAAGTAGTACTTATTAAGTACAGCATTAACATATATGATAAAGTAGATTATATAAATTTAGACAAATCTTTTTTTAATTCAATAACTTTTATTTCTTTACGATTCTGGAGGTCATTTATGACTTGTGTGAATTACATTTTCGTGAACAGCTCATCTACGGTGCCAGACTTGTCTTGAAGGTCTCTGCTAGTACAGCCGCCTAGAAACAACAATGAAAACAATCAACAAATACCCCACAGTTATATACATATTCTATAATATAACATCCCGTTATTATTAATAAACAAAATTATAACATTGTTACTCACTGGTTTGGTTTTCCAAGTCATTCTTTGGGCTGTGAATTCTTTTATATTCCTTGGGGGGGGGTAGATATGGCTGTTAAAGTTTACATAATAATAACAATAATAAGCTAATATTCATCTTAGAGTGCAATAAAGTTGTACACTGGTGTGCCAAAAGTCATTGGACAGGAACTAGTATAGTGTAGGACCCCCACAAGTGGACGAAAGACGTCTGGAGGGATGTTGAGCCGCGTCGGCTGAAGAGACACCCACTTCTCTGTGGTACTTGTAGGATCTCAGGTCCAAACGTATCCCTCCAGCACATTCCATAAATGTTTAACTGGGCTCATGTTGGGTGAACGTGCAGCCAACACCATTCATCAGGAAATAATTCTCTAAGATGCTCCTCGAACCAACTCTGGGCAACGTGCTGCATTATCCTGCTGGAATATCACGTCACTGTGGAGGTCTATGACGTCTAGGAAGAGCTGCAGATGGTCATCAAACAGTGAAACCTAGCAAACAGACCAGTGGACTCAAACCATGCCATGAGAACCCAGCCCACACCGGTATGGAACCACCAGCCTACAAAGTGCCTTGTTTACAACTGGGTTCCATGACTTCAAGGGGTCTGCATCACACACAAACCCAACCTTCAGCGCAAAACCACTGGTACCACAACTTACTGGACTGCATCACATATTGCTAGTCCTCTAGGGTCCAGTTACCAAACTCCTGAGCCTCCTGGTTTTAACAAAGGCACTGTGGTGGGTCTATTGCTCCCAAGGAAACTAAAAAAGCTATATATACATACATATATACTCTAGTTCAGCCACCTGATTGGTTTGGAGCGGCGCTATTCTCATTCTCATTGGCTGTTCGTGTTTTCTCTCAAAACACTGACTTAATTCTATCGACTTTCTATCGACTATGTCTTATAGCTCTCTCGAGGAAACGTTATTTTGCGATAATTATCGTTATCGTTTTATCACCCAGCCCTACATACAGGGGTGTGACTTGTGCCAAAGTCTGTTCACACAGACAATTGTAGCCAGACAGCCGATCACAATCATTAATAATAAGTTTACGTACAGCTATATCATGACTTCTGGCACATCATTGTACTTACATCAGTTACTGCTAACATATATAAAATCAGATTACTCAAATCCTTGAAGATGTGGTGAACAGACTACTGACAAAATCAGATTTATCAGATTTATCAGATTAGCAAATGCACATAAACACGATCAAGACATCAGACAGCACACTCATAACTACTTGAGGTAATAACTTTCTGTGAGGGAGCTTGTAGAGGTGGATGTCTGGTTCCATTCACCACCACTGTGAACAGTTCTGACTCAGTAAGTTTTTCTGAATGAAGTGATTCACACCAAAACACCCTGAATGGCTCTGTGTATGTCATAACTAATTAATTATGCAGGTCTTTTGAATATTCGGTGAGGTTTCCCTTTTATACGGCTCCAGTCTAGTTCTAATGCTGCCTAAGAGACCTACCCAGTGCCCTATGTAGGGAGCAAGTGGACTCACTAGGTAATGAGACACATACCTATCATTTTGTATTACAGATTGATTAATATAGTTTAACTAAGTTACTATATTGGATTTATTTATAACAGAAAAGCTTCTTACCTCAGACGTTTGGACCATGTTGTGTTTTATTGATTACCTGAAGACTAAGAGACGTAACGTGACCAGTAAATCTACGTTTGTTTAACGGTAACGTTAGCAAAGTTAGCTTATTTAGCTATTTCAGTTATTTTGTGCTAATAAGCTCACAGTGCGGTTTCTCTCCTGTCTGGATATGCATGACTGAAAAAACGATCGTTTATATTAATATTCTCTTCATCAGTGATAAAAAATATATTTAACTGATTTTTTTATTTATCCAGCAATTCGTACAACAACATTTTAACGGTTTCCAGAACTCGAACGTCGCGACGTCGCATCACCGCCTAGTTAGCGGTTAAGCGGAAGATCCTTCCGAGAGATAAAGTAGTCCGGCTTTAACTTTGATTTCATGTAACTGAATCTCTCCAGAATAAACAGGTCACTGTTTTATAGGACTGAAAGGGGAATTCCACCGATTTCTCAAAATTCTTGGGCAATTATATCAGTGTTTCGTGTTTTTGCTTAACAGGACTGAAAGGGGAACTCCAGCTATTGTTTTAAAAAAATGTATTTTAAATATTTGCAACAGATTCGTTTATTGTATTTGCTTTATAGGACAGAAAGGGGAACTTCACCTATAGCTCAGAATTCTTGTATAAATATATATTTGCAACAGATTCGTTTAGTGTGTTTGCTATATAAAACTGAAAGAGGAACTTCACCGATTGCTCAAAATTCTTGTGCAATTATATATATTAGTATCAGTCACAGGGGAACTCCACCTACTGTTTAAAAAAATATATTGTACATTTTTGCAACAGATTCGTTTAGTGTTTTTTGCTTTATAGGACTGAAAGGGGAACTCCACCGATTGCTCAAAATTCTTGTATAAGTATATATTTGTAACATTCATTTAGAGTGTTTTTTGCTTTATAAGACTAAAAGGGGAAGTCCACCTAATTTGATATTTGTAGCAAATTCGTTTGGAGCATTTTTGCTTTATATGGTTTAAAGGGGAACTCCACAGATTGCTCAAAATTCTTGTATAAGTATATATTTGTAACATTCATTTAGAGTGTTTTTTGCTTTATAGGACTGAAAGGGAAACTCAGCTGACTGCTCAAAATTCTTGTATGGTATAGATTTGCAACAAATTTAATTAGTGTTTTTTGCTTTATAGGACTGAAAGGGGAACTCCACAGATTGCTCAAAATTCTTGTATAATTTGATATTTTGCAACACATTCGTTTAGAGTGTTTTTTGCATTATAGTACTGAAAGGGAAACTCCACTGATTGCTCAAAATTCTTTTATAACTATACATTTGTGACACAGTCGTTCAGAGTGTTTTTGCTTCACAGGACTGAAAGGGCAACTCCACTGATTGCTCAAAATTATTTTATAACTATATATTTAACTAGACTATAACTATATATACTTCCAACCAATGTGGGACATTTCTAGCCTTGCTGGAAGATCCCATCCTCCCCAGAGAAGACAATCAGCATGTATGGTGTACGTGATCTGCAAGGATGGATTCAGACCCAAATTGGTTGAGAGTGTTTTCCACATGGATGAGTGGGTCCAGAGAATATAAACATTCCCCAGACCATAACGTTTAATGGGAAAGCCAACAGACCAATGTATGCCTGCTATCTGGGGGAATAAAATAAAATGTAAATAAACCAAAGAAGCTAAATAAAATTCAGTCATTCATATGATGAGTCATTCATAACCTGAGATTAAAAATAACCGAGATCATCAAATTTTTATGTTTTTATTCCAATTTGAATCCAGAAACAGCACGTTTATGGCACTTTCAGCATCTGTGTATACATTTTTTTATATTTAACTTTTGTACTTCTACAAAAATTCACTTAGCACCATAGTCAGAACCAAATATTGGTATCTGTGCACATTGATAATACTATAAAAGAGTTTTAACACAGCGTTCACTAACACGACTCATGCAGACGTGTGTAAAAGTTTGAATTCACTCAGTTAAACTATGTGTATTTAAGTGTAAATATGTCAACATCTTCCTCTACATAGAACAAACATCTAAACAATGTAATTAGCTGAATTTGACATCATGTAGAAAAGACTACATCTAAAATGTGGTCTGTGCAAAAGTTACAGCAGATGTTACAGCAGGTTTTCCAAAGTGTTAAACTCAGAAAATAAACAGAAATCATGCTGTAAAATCTGTGAAAAGCACCAGATTTTATAAGTGTTCTCTGTAGACGACCTGTGAACCTATCTGATTGTTAAGTCTGACCTAAATCGCCATTTCCAACTCCAAAAGTTCTCACAGACCCCAAATCCAATAACAACCACAGACCCTGTAAACCTTTCAGAGTCGCTTCCTTCCGTATTCATTGAGGGTTAAAAAGGGTGTCAATTCTTTCAGCTCTGCTTGTTAACACATGCGGGTCTGAGTCTCTACTTTGAGGAAGAAGTTTGGTACCACTGAACTCTAATGTTAGCTAACTAGCTAAACTAACTGGTAAAAGATAAACTGGTTCTTTGTGGATATAAACATGGGGGTTTATAGGAAGTTTCTTGCTATGAAGACACATCTTCATGTTCAGCTGATTTTATGTGCTGCTCAGCTGAAGTGAAGATAGCTAGTCTTAGCCACCAAACTCTGCCCTCAGCCAGCTATCTCCACCTTAACCAGCTGTCCACACTTTAACCAGCTATCTCCACCTTAGCCAGCTGTCCACACTTTAACCAGCTATCTTCACCTTAACCAGCTGTCCACACTTTAACCAGCTATCTCCACCTTAGCCAGCTGTCCACACTTTAACCAGATATCTCCACCTTAGCCAGCTGTCCACACTTTAACCAGCTATCTCCACCTTAACCAGCTGTCCACACTTTAACCAGCTATCTCCACCTTAACCAGCTGTCCACACTTTAACCAGCTATCTCCACCTTAGCCAGCTGTCCACACTTTAACCAGCTATCTTCACCTTAGCCAGCTGTCCACACTTTAACCAGCTATCTTCACCTTAGCCAGCTGTCCACACTTTAACCAGCTATCTCCACCTTAGCCAGCTGTCCACACTTTAACCAGCTATCTTCACCTTAGCGAGATATTTCCACCTTAACCAGCTATTTCTGCCTTAGCCAGACATCTCCACCTTAACCAGCTGTCCACACTTTAACCAGCTATCTCCACCTTAACCAGATATCACAATTTTAACCAGCTATCTCTGCCTTAGCCAGATATCTCCACCTTAACAAGCTATCTCTGCCTTAGCCAGACATCTCCACCTTAACCAGCTATCTCTGCCTTAGCCAGCTGTAAACACTTTAACCAGTTATCTTCACCTTAGCCAGATATCTCCACCTTAACCAGTTATCTTCACCTTAGCCAGATATCTCCACCTTAACCAGCTATTTCTGCCTTAGCCAGATATCTCCACCTTAACCAGTTATCTTCACCTTAGCCAGATATCTTCACCTTAACCAGCTATCTCTGCCTTAGCCAGATATCTCCACCTTAACCAGTTATCTTCACCTTAGCCAGATATCTCCACCTTAACCAGCTATCTCTGCCTTAGCCAGATATCTCCATCTTAACCAGCTATCTCTGCCTTAGCCAGACATCTCCACCTTAACCAGTTATCTTCACCTTAGCCAGATATCTCTACCTTAACCAGCTATCTCTGCCTTAGCCAGATATCTCCACCTTAACCAGTTATCTTCACCTTAGCCAGATATCTCCACCTTAACCAGCTATCTCTGCCTTAGCCAGATATCTCCATCTTAACCAGTTATCTCTGCCTTAGCTACACAGCTAGTAGTAGCTCTGCCTGAGCCAGACATCTACACCTTAACCAGCCATCTACACCTTAACCAGTTATCTTCACCTCAATCAGATATCACCATTTTAACCAGCTATCTCTGCCTTAGCCAGATATATACACCTTAGCTAACTAGCTAGCAGTAGCTCTGCTTTAGCCAAATCAGCCCTTGTTAGATCTGACCACTGGAACATGACGATCTGGCTTCATAGCAATAAACTCTCTATAAAACCCCATAGTTTATATTGAGAATCCACAAAGAACCGGTTTATCTTTTACCAGTTGGTGCTAACATTAGCTAGATTGCCTAGTTAGCTAACATTAGGGTAACATTAGTGGTACCAAACTTGGTCATTGGTGTAAGAATTATAATCACTGTATGAACTGCAGCCCTTTCCTCTTCTCTCACCAATTCAACATTCATGGGGGTGTTGAAACTTTTGCATAGTAGTGTACCAGTTTGGAACAGACACTAGGGCTGCCAACGTAGACAGACGTATCTTTGACAGACTGAGTTCGATCCCCAGTAATTCCACAGCTGTGTGTGTTTGGGAGTCCAGGAGTCTCTAAGGGTGGGTAGGGTGGTCGTCCCTCTCCTGCCCTCACTCAGCATGATGCTAACCATCACAGGCTTTTGTTTGCTCATGCAATAGAGTTAGAGGTTTCCTCCACAGACGCTGAATTAACAGGTGTCCAAAAAAGATGTGGTGAAATCACCAACTAGCCTTCACCCTGCCAGTTCGCTAGCGTCGGGTGTCTAACGGCGGCTTAGCTAGCAGCTCTTAAAAATCTATTCAACAGCTCAATACACAGTAAGCAAACACTGGGGTCAATGTGAGGTCTGGTTTTGGTCAAACGTCTGAACAACCCCTGGTGGAACGACATGTTTTGCTGGTTTTCTAGAAGTCAGACTGTCAGATCGCAACCAACTTAAGCGCTAATAATAACTGCTGCACCATTTAAGGTGGAACAGGAAGTTCTGAACAATAAGTTGGCGTATAAGAAGTTGTAGTTTTATGTACGAAGCTACTGAAAAACGCGCTGATGAACAACATTTGAACAAGAATTTTTTCCATGTCTTGGTGACACCTAGGTCAAGCTACTGCTTCAGTGTGAAAACGTGACAGTCGCTGTGTATGGTGTGGTTTGTCTGCTTTGGACTACTGTAAAAACGAGGGCCGTCACAATTATTACATAATCACCAAATCACAATTACCTGCTATGATCACAGTTACTTAAGACGACAATAACTTTTTACATGTGTTAGATTTGTGCAATAACAGGGCGTTAGGCTGGATGTACTGAGTATATGAGCTGTATTAATAGAAAGCAGTATAAATATCATTGAGACGATGCTGACCTGTATAGAGGGCAGTGCTGATTAATGCTGGTGTATTTACTGTGTAGCTACAGTAGTGTAGTGTAGTGCATCACTCTGACTGTACAATCAGTATTAGATATTAATCAAAAACAGCCAGCAAGCAAGATAGCCAATCAGATAATTTAGCCACTTTAGGCTTGTATTATAGTAGTTGCATGCAATGGCCAATTGAATTATTAATCAGAATTATTTAAATGACCATTAATTGTCAGCTGAAATTCCATGATTGTGACAGAACTAATGAAAACATGGCGGCGGCAGTTTCTGTTGGAAGACAAGCTGCTCCTGTGTAGATATGAAGGCTGATTCTAAGCTACACAATGATGCCCAGTTACAGGTAATTATACACTAATGAAAACCCTTCTGTATACTATATTTATATTATATTTTTTCCCCACAATTACATTTTAGTGCACAATTCCTATTTATTTGCTGAGTTTAGCCTATTTATATTTTAGAAATAACATATATTTTATTACTTTTGCAAAGGCCACAATTTATGTTTATCTCCAGTTTGTTAAAAGCAGTAAACAAATAGTAATTGTGTATTGAAATGTGTAGTAGCTTTGTAGAGGATGTGAAACTTATTTACACTTCAATCTTAACAACAACATGGATCAGAAGTTCAACCGTTTTATATTGATACTGGAATATCAGAATATCGATCAGCGAATGATATATTGTGCAGCTCTAGTAAAGCTTATATCCCTCATAACCAGAGAAGACAAACATATACAAACACACACACACACACACACACACACACACACACACACACACACACACACACACACACACACACACACACAGGCTGGACGGAGGCCAAACTAGTTGCCTTATGTAGTTCACTGGGCTTTTAAGCATCATCGACTGTAGGCATGCCTATTACAGGGTTAAGAACTGACCAATGCATTAGTAAACAATAACACGGCAGTCTTGACTCACGAGTCTTTAGAAAAATTGAAAAAATACACAAATTAATCATCATTTATAACAGAATATCGCTGATATTTGGTGTTAATAAAACTCTAATTTAAGATTTAACAACATGCAGCGAACTTGAAAAGGCCCATATAATAGAAATATCATATTTTCTTTTATTATTAAAAATAAAACAGATTGGTATAGTACGTACCCAGTTCACCACACTGAACACTACACCTCCAACAGTTTAGCACCGCCCACTCACACTGAAGCCATAAGGAGTGTTTCAGCTAAGACTGCTTTTTGCATAAGGCACAGCCAATCAGAACAAAGCTTTTTTATATAGATCAGTCTTAAAGGCACAGTAACAAAAACTGCCTGTTAGTTTGACTTTCTGTTAAATGGAACCGCATAAACTTCCAATGGGCAAAATATTAAATACAACGGGATACACATGACATGGGCCTTTTAATGTTTCAGTACTATGCGTTCTCGATACCAGCTGATCCAGATGAAGTTAAAGCTACAGCTCAGCGTCTTCATCCTCAGAACAGCTGACTGCTCTTCAGCACGTTTATCCTTACGAGCAACGAGGTGCTTTAACATGGTTTGAAGTCTCTGAGCATCTAAATGTTCCCCTCTTCTCTTCTCTCCTGTATTTTTAAAGTTACTAAGGGCCGGCTGGATTAGGGTGGGGGTTGTTGAGTATCTGTCAGTGTTTTTGTCGTAGTAATAAAAATGCTACAGTCAAATTTGCGCATGCACAGAACAGAAACAGCACCGTCATATTTCAGGTCTGATACTGTGGGTGCTTAAAGTCCAGACTAAAGCTGCAGACGCTCAGTTAGACTCCCAGCCTGAAGCTCATCTGTTTCTGGTAGAGGTAAAGATCATCTGGGACGGTATCTGTTAAAAACATAAACATAAAATATACTTAAACATAAGCACTTCAACACACACGATTATCATTCCAAAATAAATACAAGGTAGGTGTTTCTAATTAAGTGACCAGTTAATGTAAGGGCAAGGTAGGTGTTTCTAATAAAGTGGCCAGTTAGTGGAAGCACAAGGTAGGTGTTTCTAATAAAGTGGCCAGTTAGTGGAAGCACAAGGTAGGTGTTTCTAATAAAGTGACCAGTTAATGTACGGGCAAGGTAGGTGTTTCTAATAAAGTGGCCAGTTAGTGGAAGCACAAGGTAGGTGTTTCTAATAAAGTGACCAGTTAATGTACGGGCAAGGTAGGTGTTTCTAATAAAGTGGCCAGTTAGTGGAAGCACAATGTAAGTGTTTCTAATAAAGTAGACAGTTAGTGGGAGCACAAGGTAACTGTTTCTAATAAAGTGGCCAGTTAGTGGAAGCACAAGGTGTTTATAATAAAGTGGCCAGTTGGTGGAAGCACAAGGTAGGTGTTTCTAATAAAGTGGCCAGTTAGTGGAAGCACAAGGTAGGTGTTTCCTTATAAAGTGGCCAGTTAGTGGAAGCACAAGGTAGGTGTTTCTAATAAAATGGCCAGTTAGTGGAAGCACGAGGTGTTTCTAATAAAGTGGCCAGTTAGGGAAAGTACAAGGTGTTTCTAATAAAGAGGCCAGTTAGTGGAAGCACACGGTAAGTGTTTCTAATAAAGTGGCCAGTTAGGGAAAGCACAAGGTAAATGTTTCTAATAAAGTGGCCAGTCAGTGGAAGCACAAGGTAAGTGTTTCTAATAAAGTGGCCAGCTAGTGGAAGCAGAAGGTGTTTCTAATAAAGTGGCCAGCTAGTGGAAGCAGAAGGTGTTTCTAATAAAGTGGCCAGTTAATGGAAGTACAACATAGAAGTTTCTAATTAAGTGGCCAGTTAGTGAAAGTACGAGGTGTTTCTAATAAAGTGACCAGTTAGTGAAAGTACGAGGTGTTTCTAATAAAGTGGCCAGTCAGTGGAAGTACAAGGTTGGTGTTTCTAAAAAAGTGGCCAGTTAGTGGAAGCACAAGGTAAGTGTTTCTAATAAAGTGGCCAGTTAGTGGAAGCACAATGTAAGTGTTTCTAATAAAGTAGACAGTTAGTGGGAGCACAAGGTAACTGTTTCTAATAAAGTGGCCAGTTAGTGGAAGCACAAGGTGTTTATAATAAAGTGGCCAGTTGGTGGAAGCACAAGGTAGGTGTTTCTAATAAAGTGGCCAGTTAGTGGAAGCACAAGGTGGGTGTTTCCTTATAAAGTGGCCAGTTAGTGGAAGCACAAGGTAGGTGTTTCTAATAAAATGGCCAGTTAGTGGAAGCACAAGGTGTTTCTAATAAAGTGGCCAGTTAGGGAAAGCACAAGGTGTTTCTAATAAAGAGGCCAGTTAGTGGAAGCACAAGGTAAGTGTTTCTAATAAAGTGGCCAGTTAGGGAAAGCACAAGGTAAATGTTTCTAATAAAGTGGCCAGTCAGTGGAAGCACAAGGTAAGTGTTTCTAATAAAGTGGCCAGCTAGTGGAAGCAGAAGGTGTTTCTAATAAAGTGGCCAGCTAGTGGAAGCAGAAGGTGTTTCTAATAAAGTGGCCAGTTAATGGAAGTACAACATAGAAGTTTCTAATTAAGTGGCCAGTTAGTGAAAGTACGAGGTGTTTCTAATAAAGTGGCCAGTCAGTGGAAGTACAAGGTTGGTGTTTCTAAAAAAGTGGCCAGTTAGTGGAAGCCCAAGGTAAGTGTTTCTAATAAAGTGGCCAGTTAGTGGAAGCACAATGTAAGTGTTTCTAATAAAGTGGCCAGTTAGTGGGAGCACAAAGTAACTGTTTCTAATAAAGTGGCCAGTTAGTGAAATACAAGGTAACTGTTTCTAATAAAGTGGCCAGCTAGTGAAAACACACGGTGTTTCTAATAAAGTGGCCAGTTAGTAAAAAAGTATAAAGTGGGTGTTTCTAATAAAGTGGCCAGTTAGTGGAAGCACAAGGTGGGCGTTTCTAATAAAGTGGCCAGTTAGTGGGAGTACAAGGTAAACAAACAAATGTTACTAGTAATCATCTAATTATAAATGATTCTAATAACTGTACAGGTAAACAGCTCTACTGATACAGACACTCTGAACAGCATGTGTTGCGATTGATGATGTCATACTTATTTTTAATTGTAGCGTGTTCATCGTTACCCACCGTTACAGCGGTATCCCAGGTTGGACCAGATGATGTTCTCCTGTGAGAAGCAGAACACTCCAAGTCGCCCGCCCCTCATTGATGTGTCGATCAGCACACCTGAGTCCGCTACCAGAGCATTACCTTCATAAAGCTTCAATCTAAAAACACATCCAGTCAGATATTACTCACTGATACTCCACACACACAGCTCCGCCCACAGTTACCACCTCAACAGCAGCTCATACACCCATCAACCATAACATTAAACCACCTCCTCATATCTCCACTCACTGTCCACTGTATCAGCTCCACTGACCATACAGGACCTCCACTCACTGACCACTGTATCAGCTCCACTGACCATACAGGACCTCCACTCACTGTCCACTGTATCAGCTCCACTGACCATACAGGAGCTACACTCACTGTCCACTGTATCAGCTCCACTGACCATACAGGACCTCCACTCACTGTCCACTGTATCAGCTCCACTGACCACACAGGACCTCCACTCACTGTCCACTGTATCAGCTCCACTGACCACACAGGACCTCCACTCACTGTCCACTGTATCAGCTCCACTGACCATACAGGACCTCCACTCACTGTCCACTGTATCAGCTCCACTGACCATACAGGACCTACACTCACTGTCCACTGTATCAGCTCCACTGACCATACAGGACCTCCACTCACTGTCCACTGTATCAGCTCCACTGACCATACAGGACCTCCACTCACTGTCCACTGTATCAGCTCCACTGACCACACAGGACCTCCACTCACTGTCCACTGTATCAGCTCCACTGACCATACAGGACCTCCACTCACTGTCCACTGTATCAGCTCCACTTACAGACTGTAGTTCATCTGATTCTCTGTATACTTTGTTACTCTGTTCTTTAATGATCAGGACCCCCACAGGACCCCCACAGAGCAGGTACTATCAGGGAGGTGGCTCATTCTCAGCACTGCAGTGACACTGACTGGTGGTGGTGTGTTAGTGTGTGAGGTGCTGGTGTGAGTGGATCAGATACAGCAGTGCTGCTGCTGGAGTGTTTAAACACTGTGTCCACTCACTGTCCACTCTATTAGACACTCCTACTACTTGCTGGTCCACCTTGTAGATGTAGAGTCAGAGACAGTAGCTCATCTGCTGCTGCACAGTTTGTGTTCCTCTAGTTCTTCATCAGTGGACACAGGACGCCGCCCACAGGACACTGCTGTCTGGATAGTTTTGGTTGGTGGACGATTCTCAGTCCAGCAGTGACACTGAGGTGTTTAAACACTCCAGCAGAAGCAGCACTGCTGTGTCTGGTCCACTCACACCAGCACAACACACACTACTAACACACCAGTGCTGTGCTGAGAATGACCCACCTCCCTAATAGTATCTGCTCTTTGGTGGTCCTGTGGGGGTCCTGATCATTAAAGAACAGAGTAATAAAGTATACAGAGAATCAGATGAACTACAGTCTGTAAGTGTAGGTCCTGTATGGTCAGTGGAGCTGATACAGTGGACAGTGAGTGGAGCTCCTGTATGGACAGTGGAGCTTATACAGTGGACAGTGAGTGGAGGTCCTGTGTGGTCAGTGGAGCTGATACAGTGGACAGTGAGTGGACGTCCTGTATGGTCAGTGGAGCTGATACAGTGGACAGTGAGTGGAGGTCCTGTATGGTCAGTGGAGCTGATACAGTGGACAGTGAGTGTAGGTCCTGTATGGTCAGTGGAGCTGATACAGTGGACAGTGAGTGTAGGTCCTGTATGGTCAGTGGAGCTGATACAGTGGACAGTGAGTGGAGGTCCTGTATGGTCAGTGGAGCTGATACAGTGGACAGTGAGTGTAGGTCCTGTATGGTCAGTGGAGCTGATACAGTGGACAGTGAGTGGAGGTACTGTATGGTCAGTGGAGCTGATACAGTGGAGATATAAGGAGGTGGAGTTAATGTTATGATTGATGGATGTATGTTAAGTATAAAGTTCTTGATTGACATTACTGTCTATATATATATGTTACTACTACATACAGTACTGGGCAAAAGTGTTCGTTTTATATTTAGTGTTTTTTATTGATTGATTATTTGATGTGAATCGGTTCTGTTCTTACCTGATGTAGCCCACCTGTGGCCGGTGGCTGAGGTGCCAGCGGTATGATGTTTTGTCTCTCCAGCCCACGTTCCGGGGGTCCTTCCACAGCAGGGTGGTCTCCCCAGGGGTGTCTCCAGTGTGCCACAGAGCATTCCTCAGGTACTCGCCCGGCCCGGTACGGGACTTAACCGCCTTTGGCAGAACAGAGGGGGAGGTGGGGAGTGGGCAATACAGCAAATTAATAAACCAACATATTCAAAAGAGTTTTAATACGTCCACTACAACTTCAAAACACTAAAAACACTGGCCACTTTATTGGAAACACCTTTTCTGTACGTACACTAACTGGCCACTTTATTTAAAACAACATCCCTGTATGTACACTAATTGGCCACGTTATTAGAAACACTCACCTTGTACTTATACGTACTGGCCACTTTACTAGAAACACCCACCTTGTACTTTCACTAACTGGCCACTTTATTAGAAACACCCTCCTTGTACTTTCACTAACTGGCCACTTTACTAGAAACACCCACCTTGTACTTTCACTAACTGGCCACTTTACTAGAAACACCCAACTTGTACTTTCACTAACTGGCCACTTTATTAGAAACACCCACCTTGTACTTTCAATAACTGGCCACTTTATTAGAAACATCTACTTTGTACTTTCACTAACTGGCCACTTTATTAGAAACACTCACCTTGTACTTATATGTACTGGCCACTTTACTAGAAACACCCACCTTGTACTTTCACTAACTGGCCACTTTATTAGAAACACCCACCTTGTACTTTCAATAACTGGCCACTTTATTAGAAACATCTACTTTGTACTTTCAATAACTGGCCACTTTATTAGAAACACCCACCTTGTACTTTTGCTAACTGGCCACTTTATTAGAAACATCTACTTTGTACTTTCACTAACTAGCCACTTTATTAGAAACACACTCTTTGTACTTCCACTAACTGGCCACTTTATTAGAAACACACTCTTTGTACTTCCACTAACTGGCCACTTTATTAGAAACACTCACCTTGTACTTTTAATAACTGGCCACTTTATTAGAAACACTCTCCTTGTACTTTCACTAACTGGCCACTGTAACAGAAACACCTACCTTGTAGTTCCACTAACTGGCCACTTTATTAGAAACACTCACCTTGTACTTTCAATAACTGGCCACTTTATTAGAAACATCTACTTTGTACTTTCAATAACTGGCCACTTTATTAGAAACACACTCTTTGTACTTTCACTAACTAGCCACTTTATTAGAAACACACTCTTTGTACTTCCACTAACCGGCCACTTTATTAGAAACACTCACCTTGTACTTTTAATAACTGGCCACTTTATTAGAAACACTCTCCTTGTACTTTCACTAACTGGCCACTGTAACAGAAACACCTACCTTGTAGTTCCACTAACTGGCCACTTTATTAGAAACACTCACCTTGTACTTTCAATAACTGGCCACTTTATTAGAAACATCTACTTTGTACTTTCAATAACTGGCCACTTTATTAGAAACACTCTCCTTGTACTTTCGATAACTGGCCACTTTATTAGAAACATCTACTTTGTACTTTCAATAACTGGCCACTTTATTAGAAACACGCTCCTTGTACTTTCCCTAACTGGCCACTTTATTAGAAACACGCTCCTTGTACTTTCCCTAACTGGCCACTGTAACAGAAATGCCTACCTTGAACTTTCATTTACTGGCCACTTTATTAGAAACACCCATCTTATAGCTCTCAGGTTCAGACAGACCTCAAACCCCCAGACTAATCAGTTTCAGCGAGCTCTGCAGAGGGCGGAGTGGTGACGGTCAGCACCTTCAGCTGCAGGGCCGGCTGGGCGGACGCTCTGAACGGCAGGTTCTGCCAGTACACCTGCTCCGTCTGCTTCCACATCACCACGTAGAAACTGGACGAGTCCTGGTAGCCGAAGATGAAGCCCACGTAGTCGTCATCGGTGGCTGTGTTCACGTGGAAGGTGCCCTCAAAGTCAACGCCATTGAACGCTGTGTAACCTGTGAGGGACAGTCCAGCAAAGAATCACATTTCAACAGGTGTCCCCAGGTAAGATTGGTGTCTGGAGTTTGCTGTAGTTTAGCAGTGGAGCTACGAGACTAATGAATAATAATAACATAAACTTTTTAGCATTGAGCTCTGGCAGAGTACACACTACCCCCTGGTATTCTGGGGGTCCCATGTTGGCTGGACTCTCCAGCGTTGGTGGGCTGACTGGTTCAACATTCTTCTTCTGGAGATGCTCTTTACTAGTTCAAAAATGTCTTCACACCTTCACTGAGATCTTACTCATCTCCTCTTCCTCTGTCTTCAGGTTGAGACACAAGTATCGAGATCACCAAAACTCTCAGAAAACTGGGAACGCTTTCAGATATCCTACAGTTTTCCAAAGGTGTCCCAGGCATAGTTACAGGTGGACCAACTATGAATGCCCAGCTGGGTGAACCAGGCTGCAACAGCGCCACCCTGAGGCAGACCAAGGCTGCAGCTAGAGTTGGGCAGAAAGAGCTTTCAATGAATTTGAGCTTCTGTTATTCTCAAATGCACAACATACCATCCTAATACGTCTTATTTCAGAGACCTGCAAGAATTTAGATTTTGAGACCTTCAGAGGTCCATGTAGTTAATTAGAGGGTCCCGAGTCCTGCAGGACCCCCTGTATTTCGTACCCTGACTAACTGGGACCACTGTTATCCATAACAAAATAGACGAAAGCTAAGAACAGTAGTACTAAGCTGTCCTGAAGCCTCTTCTGTGCACTTTTGTTGATCTTTTAAATCAGTAATTTTATAAACTGTTTAATAGAAGAAACCCCAACTGCTCCCCGGGTACTGTGGAAGGGAATGCCCACCACTCCGGGCAAGTGTGCTAACTGCCCCCTAGTGTGTGCCCCCTAGTCTGCAGTGTGTGAGTGTGTGTGTGTTTCACTTCTCCCTGTGTGTGTTCATGTGGGTGTTATACTGCCCCTAGTGTGTTCACTAGTGGGTGTTTCACTGCACCATAGTGTGTGTTTACTAGTGTGTGTGTGTATGAGGGTGTTTCACTGCCCCCTGGTGTGTGTGTTCACTAGTGTGTGTGTGTGTGTGTGTATGTGGGTGTTTCACTGCCCCCTAGTCTGTGTGGGTTCACTAGTGTGTGTGTATGTGGGTGTTTCACTGCCCCCTAGTCTGTGTGGGTTCACTGGTGTGTGTGTGTATGTGGGTGTTTCACTGCCCCCTAGTCTGTGTGGGTTCACTAGTGTGTGTGTGTATGTGGGTGTTATACTGCCCCGAGTGTGTTCACTAGTGTGTGTTTCACTGCACCATAGTGTGTGTTTACTAGTGTGTGTGTATGAGGGTGTTTCACTGTCCTCTGGTGTGTGTGTTCACTAGTGTGTTTGTGTGTGTGTGTGTATGAGGGTGTTTCACTGCCCCCTGGTGTGTGTGTTCACTAGTGTGTGTGTGTGTGTGTGTGTGTGTGTGTGTGTATGTGGGTGTTTCACTGCCCCCTAGTCTGTGTGGGTTCACTAGTGTGTGTGTATGGGTGTTTCACTGCCCCTAGTCTGTGTGGGTTCACTAGTGTGTGTGTGTATATGTGGGTGTTTTGCTGCCCCCTAGTGTGTGTGTTCAGTAGTTTGTGTGTATGTGGGTGTTTCACTGCCCCCTAGTGTGTGTGTTCACTAGTGTGTGTGTATGTGGGTGTTTCACTGTCCCCTAGTGTGTGTGTTCACTAGTGTGTGTGTATGTGGGTGTTTCACTGCCCCCTAGTCTGTGTGGGTTCACTAGTGTGTGTGTGTATGTGGGTGTTATACTGCCCCCTAGTCTGTGTGGGTTTACTAGTGTGTATGTATGTGGGTGTTTCACTGCCCCCTAGTGTGTGTGGGTTCACTAGTGTGTATGTATGTGGGTGTTTCACTGCCCCCTAGTGTGTGTGGGTTCACTAGTGTGTATGTATGTGGGTGTTTCACTGCCCCCTAGTCTGTGTGGGTTCACTAGTGTGTATGTATGTGGGTGTTTCACTGCCCCCTAGTGTGTGTGGGTTCACTAGTGTGTATGTATGTGGGTGTTTCACTGCCCCCTAGTGTGTGTGCAGGAACTGTTCTGTTCTTAATGCTTTGGCATTAACAGATTGGCACACTTACCCACAGCCAGTCCAGGGTCACTGTTCATCGTCTGGACAATCTCCATCCCCTACAGTCAGAGAGAACCACACCCGTAAAGCTACAGAGAACCGTAGAGCCATGCACCGTGTACAGCCTGAAGCTAAACCATATGCAGACCATCTAACCAACCAGCTTCACCACAACGGCTGCACGGCTGTCTGTTCCACGTTCAGTCGAATTGGTTTTTAACAAACATGTCCAGCCTCGAGACTGATCAGTGCTGTGAAAGCGGTCACCTGATTGAGCACCACCCAGTTGGGGTCGATCTGAGCATCACCCTCCGGGTCCAGGATGACCGTCTGGAAGGCTCTGAAGTCCGTCATGGTGACCTCAGCACTTTCAGGGCAAACATCCACCAGGTCGTTCACCTTATCGTTATCGAAGTCCATCTCACACACATCTCCAACACCATCACCTGGACAGAACAGAACCAACGTAACCCTGACTGACATTAAGCGTGACATTAAACTTGACCAGGGGATGTTTAAACATCTGCAAGCCTGGTTCTGCACATCATACCGTCCGAATCCTTCTGGCTGGGGTTGGGAATGAGCCTGCAGTTATCAGGGCCTGGAGGAAGGATATCTGGAACCCCATCGTTGTCATCATCGTCATCACACTCATCTCCCATGCCGTCGAGGTCCGAGTCCAGCTGAGAGCTGTTGGGGACCTCAGGGCAGTTGTCTCTCGAGTCCTGGAGGCCGTCCCCGTCCCTGCAGACAGAGAATACATCTCAGCGTTCATATGGAGTTGTTGGCTCGAACGAACATTTAAAGGGCTTCTTGTATAGCTTGTGCTGTTATTCTTCTCTGTCCAGATATAACCTTGATGCTGCTGTGGGGATAAATGTAAACATGTAAATGTTTATCCCTGGGAAATATTACTATAGCAAGATATTGTTGTCCAATAAAAGATAGTAGCCATTAATGGACCAATGAAAATGCTCCAAAACAGCTTCTGCTTTCATTGATTTACATAAAAAGTGAAGAACTATGTTGACCTCATGCTGAAATATAAAGACTTTCAGATGTGCAGATCCAGCTGCAGTGACCTGTTCACTTACTGTTAGTGCAGGGCTTAGTCATTCCCTCCAATAAGCCTGAATAGGTAGGCAAGTGTAAAAATATGTTCATGGTTGTGATGTCACAAGCTTGTCGCATTTATAACAGGCAGCTTAGTTTCCATATATGGACTGAATGGGCTGCCCAATTTGTGGTAATGTTTACATTGTATATAAAAGGAAAATAAGTTTTTCCATGATTTTAGCTTAACTAATTTCTGATCCTGTGCAAACAAACCACGCTAACACAAAGGGACACTCACCTGTCCTGGTTGGTGTCACATATGTCTCCCACCAGGTCGTTGTCAGTGTCTGACTAAAAAACAAGACAGGGTTTTCGTGAGTATGTATTTGGCAACTAACAGTTAATCAATAAGGGACAGAAGAACATGACTGCTTTAATAACACTAAAACAACAACAGCGCAGTCACAAGGGTCAGGGGTCGAATCCCTCTGGTGACCAGTGTCTTTTCATTGTGGGGCAGTTGTGAGCTGGATGTTGAGGAAACCAGCCTTGTGAGCAGAAGGTCGTTGGTTTTATCATTTGAACTGACCGCACACAGGACTTGAGCACGACACGAAACCCCCAACTGCTCCCCAGGTACTGTGGATAGGGCTGCACACCACTTGGTGGCAAGTGTACTGACTGTCCTCTAGTGTGTGTGTTCACTAGTATGCGTGTGTGTGTGTATGTGGGTGTATATGTGGGTGTTTCAGTGCCCCCTAGTGTTTGTGTTCACTAGTGTGTGTGTGTGTATGTGTGTGTATATGTGGGTGTTTCAGTGCCCCCTAGTGTTTGTGTTCACTAGTGTGTGTGTGTTTGTGTGTGTATATGTGGGTGTTTCAGTGCCCCCTAGTGTTTGTGTTCACTAGTGTGTGTGTGTGTATGTGTGTGTATATGTGGATGTTTCAGTGCCCCCTAGTGTTTGTGTTCACTAGTATGTGTGTGTGTTTGTGTGTGTATATGTGGGTGTTTCAGTGCCCCCTAGTGTTTGTGTTCACTAGTGTGTGTTTGTGTTTGTGTGTGTATATGTGGGTGTTTCAGTGCCCCCTAGTGTTTGTGTTCACTAGTGTGTGTGTGTGTGTGTGTATGTAGGTGCTTCACTGCCCCCTAATGTTTGTCTTCACTAGTGTGTGTGTATATGTGGGTGTTTCATTTCCCCCAGTATGTGTGTTCACTAGTGTATGTGTTTGTATGTGGGTGCTTTAGCACCCTCTAGTGTGTGTTTACTAGTGTGTCCGTGTATGTGGGTGTTTCAGTGCCCCCCTATTGTTTGTGTTCACTAGTGTGTGTGTGTGTGTGTGTGTATGTGTGTGTGAATATGTGGGTGTTTTAGTGCCTCCTAGTGTTTGTGCTCACTAGTGTGTGTGTGTGAGGGAGAGAGAGAGAGTGTGTGTGTGTGTGTGTGTGTGTGTGTGTGTGTGTGTATGTAGGTGTTTCACTGCCCCCTAATGTTTGTCTTCACTAGTGTGTGTGTGTGTGTGTGTGTGTATTTGGGTTTTTCACTGCCCCCTAGTGTTTGTGTTTACTAGTGTGTGTGTATATGTAGTTGTTTCACTGCCCCCTAGTGTTTGTGTTTACTAGTGTGTGTTTATGTGAGTGTTTCACTGCCCCCTAGTGTTTGTGTTTACCAGTGTGTGTTTATGTGGGTGTTTCACTACCCCCTAGTGTTTGTGTTTACTAGTGTGTGTGTGTATGTGGTTGATTCACTGCCCCCTAGTGTTTGTGTTTACTAGTGTGTGTGTGGGTGTGTGTGTATATGTAGGTGTTTCACTGCCCCCTAGTGTTTGTGTTTACTAGTGTGTGTTTATGTGAGTGTTTCACTGCCCCCTAGTGTTTGTGTTTACCAGTGTGTGTTTATGTGGGTGTTTCACTACCCCCTAGTGTTTGTGTTTACTAGTGTGTGTGTGTATGTGGTTGATTCACTGCCCCCTAGTGTTTGTGTTTACTAGTGTGTGTGTGTATGTGGTTGATTCACTGCCCCCTAGTGTTTGTGTTCACTAGTGTGTGTGTATATGGGTGTTTCACTGCCCCCTAGTGTTTGTGTTCACTAGTGTGTGTGTGTATGTGGGTGTTTTAGTGCACAGATTGGTTAAATGAGGAAGTTAAGTTCTTCTGTGTGGAAACACAGGGGGTAGTGTGTATTAAAAAGTATTTAGATGTTGAATGTCATGTGTGTGAATAGAGAAAAGAAGGAAGTTGTTTGTTCCATTCTTGTCTTTAAGTTTCTGTGTAAATGGAAGTCGCAGATTTAAACCCCCGTATTATACTGTACTCTCTCAGCTGCCAGAGACATGTATTATATTACTCTATTATCATTAATATTTTATTATTACTTTTGTTTTTTATTATTATTTCTTTTACTATTTTATGTTTTGCTACTATATGTATATTTATTTTATTTACTTATTTTTTATTTATTATGTTTTTATTTGTTTTACGATTTATCTCACTTAATTTTGTCTCTGTTCTTATTGTTTTTACATTTTAAGTACTCATTAAAATGAATTTTAATTTATTTTCAATCCCTTTTTGTTTAACATTGTAAATGAGGGTCTCCCTCAATGTACCACAGAGGGAAAATAAAGGCTGATAGATTGATTAATTAAGTTGGAACTGGGAAACTAGTGAATGAGCTGCTTCACCCTCGTGCGCTCGGTAGGAGTGAGTATTGTAGAGTGAACAGCTGGTCTGGGGGTGCTGTGACTGGTCACTGGTGAGAGACTGAAAGGTGGATTCGCAGTAACGCAGTGGTACATGTGCCGTACTGGCTCGTTCTTTCTGACCTGGGTGGGGTCGTTGACCTCAGGGCAGGTGTCACACACGTCTCCTACTCCGTCACCGTCGCGGTCCGTCTGCATGGGGTTGGGGATTTTCGGACAGTTGTCCAGGGTGTTAGGGATTCCTGTAGAGCATGAACAAACAGGATTTAATTTAGCATTTGTTTGGTCAAATCTGTTTAGGGCATATAACATATGTTCTATTATGTTCAACATATTATATGTGCAAAAAATTGCATTTAGATGAAGCAAATTAATTGAATAGGTTAATAATAGGTTATTTATATCTACGATCTAATGACAGTTATTATTGTCAGCTAGGGGTGCAAGAAAATAAGGAAATATTGAAAATTGCGATACTATGTTAAGTGATTCTGTATCAATTCTCAAACACACAGTATCGATTATTAGTTAACAGTTTACATACACAGATTCCTGGCAGACAGTGAATCATTGTGTGTTGTGTTTAAGCCTCTGACCACTAGATGGCAGTGTTGTAATCAATTTTCAGCTCCACTCCAACATTAACAAAAAGCACAACCTTGTCTGCCACAAGGGGGCGCTGTACCTTCACCCATTTGGTTCCCAAGAGCCTAGTAACTGTATCTGTGTCCAGGATACGTCCAAAACTGTATATGCCCCAGCAGATCAGTTGAAGAGAGTGAATTATTACTGATTATATTACATCCTGAATCACTCATCACCAGCTAGCAGTCTGACTGTACCGTCTCCATCGATGTCGTTGTCACAGATGTCGCCCGCTCCGTTGCCATCAGTGTCCAGTTGGTCAGCGTTAGGGGCATTGGGGCAGTTATCACATGCATCCCCGAAAGAGTCTGTGTCTGAGTTCTGCTGATCCTTATTGGGCACCAACCGACAGTTATCCTAAACACAGACACAACTCACATAACTGAAGTACTGTATTAGAACAGTTCCAGTGACGAATACACAACTCCCAGCACTGAAAATGGACAGAGGGCGTGTGGTGTATTGGTGCAATCTATAGGGCAGAGCACGTAATGCATTTAGCTTTTTATTATATATCTCAAGATAATCATCTCAGGAAAGAGATATGTGTCCTTTCTGGGCTCTGTGTTAACCAGCCGCACGTCCGTTGTGGACTAATCTGAGCTTTTTCTCTGTTGTGCTATATAAACTATAGGGCTGATATAAGTGCTATATAGTCTTCACAGACTATAGTGTTAAGGTAAGCCATAGTGCTGCTATATAGGCTATAATGCTGTTATATAATGTTGTCTATAATTCTTTATAGTGCTAATATAACTGCTACATAGACTATAAAGTCTATAGTTCTGATATATGTGCTATATAGGCTATACTGCTGATATAAATGCTCTATAGGTTATAAAGTCTATAGTACTGATATATGTGCTATATAGGCTATACTGCTGATATAAATGCTCTATAGGTTATAAAGTCTATAGTACTGATATAGGTGCTATATAGGTTATAAATTCTATAGTTCTGATATAGGTGCTATATAGGTTATAAAGTCTATAGTGCTAATATAGGTGCTATATAAGCTATATAGGCTACAGTGCTGATATAGGTGCTATATGGGCTACATAGGCTATTGGCTAATATATATGCTATACAGGCTATAGTGCTTTATAGGCCTGTTACCAAAACATAATTTTACTTGATGGTTAATTGCCATACAAATAATTGAGATTCTGATTATGCACCTATTCAAATATGAATCTAAAGTGACTAAGCTGCTTTATCACTACCTTACTGTTAATACTTATCAGCTCCTGAGAGTGACAGAAACAGCCAGAACTAAAATAAATACAATAAACATTACTCGGCCTGTAGCAGCATGTCAGAGGTTTTGACTTAATAACACAATTTCTAATTTATTTTATTTACATGCTTTTATCTTCACCAGTAGATGAAAACCTATGCAGTCCGGTGTTTATGTGATAACAGTGACAGGCCGAGTGCTGTGAATGAAAGCCACACCTCCACGTTCTTTATTCCGTCTCCATCTGCATCTTCATCACACTGATCACCGATTCCGTCCCCATCCGCATCCTCCTGGCCAGAGTTTGGAGTGGACACGCAGTTATCCTACAAACACAGAACAGTTCAAATAACAACAGTCAGACATAACAAACCTAAGTTTAGCCTAAAGGTGCCATAGAATGTAAAACAGTGTGTACAGTGTAATATAGTGTAATAGTGAGAGTTCAGTACTCAGAAATGTTCTGTAAGGAAGTTTAAACAGCTGACTAGTTTAAGGGGCTACAATGCGTTGGGCTGATCTATGTAGGGGTTTTGGTAGACGCCAAAACAACATAATCCCTTGTATTAAAGCTAGTTTTATTATATTTAAAAAGCTATTTAATTTACTCAGTAAACACTTTATTATTAAATATTAAACAGTATTAATAGAGTAAGTAGTGCTTTTACACTTTATTATTAAACATTAATCAGTATTAATAGAGTAAGTAGAGCTTTTACACTTTATTATTAAATATTAATCAGTATTAATAGAGTAAGTAGAGCTTTTACACTTTATTATTAAACATTAATCAGTATTAATAGAGTAAGTAGAGCTTTTACACTTTATTATTAAACATTAATCAGTATTAATAGAGTAAGTAGAGCTTTTACACTTTATTATTAAACATTAAACAGTATTAATAGAGTAAGTAGTGCTTTTACACTTTATTATTAAACATTAATCAGTATTAATAGAGTAAGTAGAGCTTTTACACTTTATTATTAAATATTAATCAGTATTAATAGAGTAAGTAGAGCTTTTACACTTTATTATTAAACATTAATCAGTATTAATAGAGTAAGTAGAGCTTTTACACTTTATTATTAAATATTAATCAGTATTAATAGAGTAAGTAGAGCTTTTACACTTTATTATTAAACATTAATCAGTATTAATAGAGTAAGTAGAGCTTTTACACTTTATTATTAAACATTAATCAGTATTAATAGAGTAAGTAGAGCTTTTACACTTTATTATTAAATATTAAACAGTATTAATAGAGTAAGTAGAGCTTATACACTTTATTATTCAATATTAAACAGTATTAATAGAGTAAGTAGTACTTTTACACTTTATTATTAAACATTAATCAGTATTAATAGAGTAAGTAGAGCTTTTACACTTTATTATTAAATATTAATCAGTATTAATAGAGTAAGTAGAGCTTATACACTTTATTATTAAATATTTAACAGTATTAATAGAGTAAGTAGTACTTTTACACTTTATTATTAAACATTAATCAGTATTAATAGAGTAAGTAGAGCTTTTACACTTTATTATTAAACATTAAACAGTATTAATACAGTAAGTAGTGTTTTACACTTTATTATTAAACATTAAACAGTATTAATAGAGTAAGTAGTTCTTTTACACTATTATTAAACATTAAACAGTATTAATACAGTAAGTAGTGTTTTACATACGTCAGTGTGTTTATTTAACCCTTTCCAAGCTTCTCCTAAACAACCCAGTATTATTATCAGTTCTCATCTAATACCTGCTTTGACTGCTCAGTACTTCATTAAGATAAATCAAGATTTGCTGCTGAAGGAACTGAACACATTCATACAATGTCTGGGGCGTCCAGGAGAAATCTGGACCCTAACTTTGTTCTTCAAACTGGATCAAGATCTGATCTACTTCTCTCACAATAACATATTCATGTTACTTTGTATTGTACGTATGATTATTTACATCTGTTCTAATCAGATCTACTGTTCTTACTGGTGGACACACACTTACTGATCAGATAAAGCTTAGGGGGCTCAGACTTTTGTATAGTAATGTAGTTGTTACCAAACTTTTGAGAGGAACAAGAACGCTAGAGAAGGATGAAGGGTAATTACGGGTCTGCAGTGTTTGTCGTTGTCCATGCAAGGAAGAGCCTCATCAGGATAACCATCCAGATCAGAGTCCACTCCACAGATATTACCGTTACCTGCAAAGCCTACATTACACTGAGAGAGAGAGAGAGAGAGAGAGAGAGGGAGAGAGAGAGATGTAGATGTAGAAGTTATCAGCCCACACATCAGGACACGTTTGACTGTGCAAAAAGACACCATCTTTTTATCTAATGTAAGACTTAATACTAAAGAGGAAAGACTGTGTACTGACCACACAGACGACGCCAGAGCCGTGCTCCATCACACAGTGGGCATTGACATCACAGGGGCTGAAGCCCAGCAGAGCGCAGGTTCTCCTCAGGAAGCAGCCCGTGCTCTGATTCCCCACGAAACCCGCCTTACACTGACCGCACCAGAACGAGCCCTGAGGAGCAGAGGACAGACACATCACTGTATCACATTTAATCAAATAATGCATAGTGTTCCCTTTAAAAGGGCCAAAAATATCCAGACAGTTCTTCTAATGACTTCAAGGTCTCCTGTTCTAGAGATCTGTTCACAGTGGAGGTGAATGGAACCAGACGTCCACCTCTAAAAGCTCCTCACAGAAAGTTCTTACAGTAAATGTTATAAATACACTGTCTGATTCTGAGACGCTGTTTATGATAGTTTAGAGAAGATCTCAGTCTTAAACTCCATTCATGGTGGAGGGATACATGCAGGACGCTGTGAGGTTCAAATAGTCCCCAAAGAAAACCTAGTATTTTCAGATCTTCCACATTTTACCCTCAACATCCAGATAAACTCAGAAGACACGAGTAGCTTCACTGGTGGGTTTCATAGTAAATACAATGTGTAGATTTGTGTTGTAGACATGCAGACCCCTTGTTACCATCACCACCACTGTAAACACCATCACCACCACTGTAAACACCATCATCACCACTGTAAACACCATCATCATCACCACTGTAAACACCATCATCACCACCACTGTAAACACCATCACCACCACTGTAGACAACACCACCACTGTAAACACCATCACCACCATCACCACCACCACTGTAAACACCATCACCACCACTGTAAACACCATCACCACCACTGTAAACACCATCACCACCACCACTGTAAACACCATCACCACCACTGTAAACACCATCACCACCACCACTGTAAACACCATCACCACCACTGTAAACATCATCACCACCACTGTAAACACCATCACCATCACCACTGTAAACACCACCACCACTGTAATCATCACCACCAGTGTAAACATCATCACCACCAGTGTAAACATCATCACCACCACCACTGTAAACATCACCACCACTGTAGACATCACCACCAGTGTAAACATCATCACCACCACTGTAAACACCATCACCACCACCACTGTAAACGTCATCACCACCACTGTAAACACCATCACCACCACCACTGTAAACACAATCACCACCACTGTAAACATCATCACCACCACTGTAAACATCATCACCACCACTGTAAACACCATCACCACCACCACTGTAAACGTCATCACCACCACTGTAAACACCATCACCACCACCACTGTAAACACAATCACCACCACTGTAAACATCATCACCACCACTGTAAACATCATCACCACCACTGTAAACACCATCACCACCACTGTAATCATCACCAAAACTGTAAACATCATCACCACCACCACTGTAAACACAATCACCACCACTGTAAACATCCTCACCACCACTGTAAACACAATCACCACCACTGTAAACATCATCACCACCACCATCACTGTAAACACCATCACCACCACTGTAAACATCATCACCACCACCATCACTGTAAACACAATCACCACCACTGTAAACATCATCACCACCACCATCACTGTAAATACCATCACTACCACTGTAAACACAATCACCACCACTGTAAACATCATCACCATCACCACCACCACTGTAAACATCATCACCATCACCACCACCACTGTAAACATCATCACCACCACTGTAAACATCATCACCACCACCACCACCACTGTAAACATCATCACCATCACCACTGTAAACATCATCACCACCACTGTAAACATCATCACCATCACCACCACCACTGTAAACACAATCACCACCACTGTAAACATCATCTCCACCGCTGTAGACACCATTACTACCACTGTAAACATCATCACCATCACCACCACTGTAAACACAATCAACACCGCTATAAACACCATCACCACCACTGTAACAATATCTGAAACATTTTATAACAAAACCATTGTGAATCACTCTGTTTACACCTCAAATATTAAATTATGGAGAAATTTGGGGTAAAATGGTGGAATTCCCCTTTAATACCCTTTAATTCAGAAGAATGATGAAACTCTGTTGTCTAAAAACTTTTGGATGTATATCTGTATGTAGATTACGGCAGAATCACAGCTGGAGACTCACCACAGTGTTGATGCAGACTGAGTTGGGCACACAGGCTCCAGTCTGATCCAAGCATTCGTCCGTATCTACACATTCCTACACAACAAACAAAATCACAATCAGCTCCACCTTCATCCCAGCACCACTCTCACCATCATCATCAGCCGAGGACGGAGGACTCAGACCTGCTTGTGATTTTTGGCGAACTCCAGGCCGACTCCGCTGATGAGGGGTCCCGAAAAGCCTGCTGGACACGGATCACAGCGGAAACCTTTAGCTGTGTTCACACACGCCTGAGAGGAATAACACGGATCCACAGAACACTGAGGGAGAGAAACGGAGAGAAACGGAGTGAAACGGAGAGAAACAGAGAGAAACAGAGAGAAACAGAGAGAAACGGAGTGAAACGGTGAGAAACGGAGAGAAACAGAGAGAAACGGAGAGAAACGGAGAGAAACGGAGAGAAACAGAGAGAAACGGAGAGAAACGGAGAGAAACAGAGAGAAACGGAGAGAAACGGAGAGAAACGGAGAGAATGTTTTCAACACCTTAAAACAGCTAAGTATCGTTTTCACTAATGTTTGGGTTCTTCTATATACCAACAAGACCATTTTCTAATCTTTCTCCATGCCTTACATTTAAACATGCTATTCTTAGTATTGCGCCTTTAAGACTGATGTATGCAAATGAGCTCTATCCTGATTGGATGCCTGAAAGGAATGAAGGGATAAAGGAACAGTGTTGGTGATGATAAAGGAATGAACGGATGAAGGAACAGTGTTGGTAATGATAAAGGAATGAAGGGATGAAGGAACAGTGTAGGTGATGATAAAGGAATGAAGGGATGAAGGAACAGTGTTGGTGATGATAAAGGAATGAAGGGATGAAGGAAGAGTGTTGGTGATGATAAAGGAATGAAGGAATGAAGGAACAGTGTTGGTGATGATAAAGGAATGAACGGATGAAGGAACAGTGTTGGTGATGATAAAGGAATGAAGGGATGAAGGAACAGTGTTGGTGATGATAAAGGAATGAAGGGATGAAGGAACAATGTTGGTGATGATAAAGGAATGAAGGGATGAAGGAACAGTGTTGGTGATGATAAAGGAATGAAGGGATGAAGGAACAGCATTGGTGGTGATAAAGGAATGAAAGGATGAAGGAACAGTGTTAGTTTTATCTCTCTGAAACTGGTTTGAGTGGGCGGGGCCAGAGAGATATCAGCCCTGTGATTGGTTGGGGGAATGATTACAGAAGCTTATCTGAGATTAGGACCCAGTTTACATGGAGAGGAGAGAACTATGGAGAGTTTGTTGGTCAGTTATTGGTCAGTGATTTATTATGTAAAGGGTTTGTTTACTATATGTTTATTGTTTACCTGCAACAACAACAACAACAACAACAACAACAACCCCATAAGAAACAATACAGGTTTAGAGTTTCTGGGTTTATAACTGCAGACTTTACTGTTTGGAGTTTAAAAGAAAGTCCGCAGAGACCTCGTCGATGTCCTGGCAGTGCGTCCCATTGCCGGTCATGCCCTCTGGACACGGGCCGCAGCGGTACCCTGGATACTCCATCACCTCCATACAGGACACACCTTTATAACAGGGGCTCGGGATGCAGCGGGACTGGGGCTCATGGAAACCTGAGAGAGACTATCAACACTTAGGAAGCAGATCTGCAGAACTCAGACCTCCAACCAGCCGATCAAATATCCTTTAATAATAATCAATAACCACATATGGTCAGAATCTACTGCCCTCCTTTGTTATTGTCGTGCTGAAGTAATGACTTTTCTTCCAGAGCTAATATAATTGTTTCTACATTAATATTTACTGTTTTTAACTAATGACCATATGACCCGATCAGCAGTTCTGTGTCATGTTCAGCTTCAACATCTCCATCCATCTCACTCTTCATTATACAGCACCTCCTCCGTATCTCCTGCTCCATCACTCACCACACACTTGGCATTCCAGGATGGTGTTCCTGATCAGAGACATCTCCTTCGTCTGCAAAGGACATCAAACATCTTATTACATGATGAAGGTATGAATGAAGAAGAAACATGCTGCCATCTAAGTTTCATCACCTTTCAAAGTTCTCATCACCTTTCATCTTCCCCCCTTTTTATGTTCATAACGTATTTACTTACTATAATGAATGATTCAGTAAATACCATGAATTATTCAGTAACTACTATACATTTTAGTATCTACTATACATTATTCAGTATCTATTATGAATTATTCAGCATCTATTATGAATTATTCAGCATCTACTATGAATTATTCAGTATCTATTATGAATTATTCAGTATCTACTATGAATTATTCAGTATCTATTATGAATTATTCAGTATCTACTATGAATTATTCAGTATCTATTATGAATTATTCAGTACATACTATTAATTATTCAGCATCTACTATGAATTATTCAGTATCTATTATGAATTATTCAGTATCTACTATGAATTATTCAGTATCTATTATGAATTATTCAGCATCTACTATGAATTATTCAGTATCTATTATGAATTATTCAGTACATACTATTAATTATTCAGTACCTACTATGAATTATTCAGTATCTATTATGAATTATTCAGCATCTACTATGAATTATTCAGTATCTATTATGAATTATTCAGTACCTACTATTAATTATTCAGTACCTACTATAAATGATTTAGTATATACTATAAATTATTCAGAAACTCTTATTAATTATTCAGTATCTACTATGAATTATTCAGTACCCATTATGAATTATTCAGTACCTACTATGAATTATTCAGTATCTACTATAAATTATTCAGTATCTGCTATGAATTATTCAGTTCCTAATATGAATTAATCAGTATCTACTGTGAATTATTCTGGATGTACTATAAATTATTCAGTACATACTATACTTTTTTTAGCATCTACTATACATTATTCAGTACCTACTATTAATTATTCAGTACCTACTATAAATGATTTAGTATATACTATAAATTATTCAGTAACTCCTATTAATTATTCAGTATCTACTATGAATTATTCAGTCCCCATTATGAATTATTTAGTACCTACTATGAATTATTCAGTATCTGCTATGAATTATTCAGTTCTTAATATGAATTAATCAGTATCTACTGTGAATTATTCTGCATGTACTATAAATTATTCAGTACATACTATACATTTTTTAGGATGTATTATATATGTTTCAGCATCTACTATACATTATTCAGTACCTACTATGAATAATTCAGCATCTATGAATTATTCAGTATATGCTATACATTTTTCAGTATCTACTATGAATTATTGTCTATGTTAAATGTAATTATATGTATATGTGTTTTGAGTAGTTGACCTGCTCCCTGATGTCCTCTCTCAGTTCTCCCATGATCTGGTTAAAGATGACCAGCTGACCGATCAGAGCTTTGGTGTGGTCACCTGAGCAGACGAGAGCAGAGAGCTGTAATGTTAGCGCTGTCGGGATAAACAGAGTAATGTATTCCTCTCTGTGTGTGATGTCATCAATTCACTTACCCAGTATTGCGTTAATGTCACTGCTGACTGTAAACACAACAATCACACATTAGTGTTTCCACAATCACTTATCCAGCCAATCACAGAGCATTAGAGCCAAGATATGTAATATGTGCTGTATATATAAACACCAACATCCATAATGAAACAATGAAAATGTAAAACACCACAAGGTGGCACTACGGTAACATATTAGCTTGTCTTAAGTTCTTGTCTTATACACAGAACATGGAGTGGAGCTTCACTGTGGTGGGAAATGCTTATTAAAACCATCTCCTCATATCTCCACTCACTGTCCACTGTATCAGCTCCACTGACCATACAGGACCTCCACTCACTGTCCACTGTATCAGCTCCACTGACCATACAGGACCTCCACTCACTGTCCACTGTATCAGCTCCACTGACCATACAGGACCTACACTCACTGTCCACTGTATCAGCTCCACTGACCATACAGGACCTACACTCACTGTCCACTGTATCAGCTCCACTCACCATACAGGACCTCCACTCACTGTCCACTGTATCAGCTCCACTGACCATACAGGAGCTCCACTCACTGTCCACTGTATCAGCTCCACTGACCATACAGGACCTACACTCACTGTCCACTGTATCAGCTCCACTGACCATACAGGACCTACACTCACTGTCCACTGTATCAGCTCCACTGACCACACAGGACCTCCACTCACTGTCCACTGTATCAGCTCCACTGACCATACAGGACCTACACTCACTGTCCACTGTATCAGCTCCACTGACCATACAGGAGCTCCACTCACTGTCCACTGTATCAGCTCCACTGACCATACAGGAGCTCCACTCACTGTCCACTGTATCAGCTCCACTGACCATACAGGAGCTCCACTCACTGTCCACTGTATCAGCTCCACTGACCATACAGGACCTCCACTCACTGTCCACTGTATCAGCTCCACTGACCATACAGGAGCTCCACTCACTGTCCACTGTATCAGCTCCACTGACCATACAGGAGCTCCACTTACAGACTGTAGTTCATCTGATTCTCTGTATACTTTATTACTCAGGATACTTTTAATGATCAGGACCCCCACAGGACCACCACAGAGCAGATACTATTAGGGAGGTGGGTCATTCTCAGAATTGCCATGTGTTAGTGTGTGTTGTGCTGGTGTGAGTGGATCAGACACAGCAGTGCTGCTGCTGGAGTGTTTAAACACTGTGTCCACTCACTGTCCACTCTATTAGACACTCCTACTACTTGCTGGTCCACCTTGTAGATGTAAAGTCAGAGACAGTAGCTCATCTGCTGCTGCACAGTTTGTGTCCCTCTAGTTCTTCATCAGTGGACACAGGACGCCGCCCACAGGACACTGCTGTCTGGATAGTTTTGGTTGGTGGACGATTCTCAGTCCAGCAGTGACACTGAGGTTTTTAAACACTCCAGCAGCAGCACTGCTGTGTCTGATCCACTCACACCAGCACAACATGCACTAACACACCACAGTGTCACTGCAGTGCTGAGAATGACCCACCTCCCTAATAGTATCTGCTCTGTGGTGGTCCTGTGGGGGTCCTGATCATTAAAGAACAGAGTAATAAAGTATACAGAGAATCAGATGAACTACAGTCTGTAAGTGGAGCTCCTGTATGATATAGTGGACAGTGAGTGTATATACAGGGAGGTGGTGTTAATGTTATGAATGACTGGCTCCGTGCTGAGTGTATACCTGCGTTGTGCAGACTAGAGTCTCCCTGGAACGGACAGTCAATGAGGAGTCCGGCTCTAGCCAAGGAGCCCCCCAGAGCCAGCTTTATAGACTCCACAGAACCCTGTAGAGTGAAAACACAGTTTAATCACACGACAGCCATTCTTCATATCCTGTAAAAGTTTTCTGATGAATGGACCAATAGAAATGCTCCAAATTCACTCTTACACTGAAAGGTAAGAGCGTTTCTGGCCTCTGTAAAGCTGATATTACTATCTTGGACAGGGATGATGTTTAATAATACGTTCTGGTGTTTTGCTGGGTTGGTTTTATTAAAAATAAAAGAAACAGTAAATAGTTCTGGAGCATTTCTGTCCAGCAAATATATGAAAACAAACACCAAGACACAGACACACACATAAGTAACGTCTATGATGCCCAGATGTGCAAAGAACAACAACAATGCAGCAAACCCAACAGATTAATTAGAAAAACCAGGAAATATGCAGCGCCTCCCCCCGCGCTCCGCTCCTACTGACAGTGATAAACTGCCATATGTTCTGGGAGGAGAGCGGAGAGGAGAGATTTGTGGTCTGTACTGTAAAAAAAATAATAATAACGAGCTGTGTAAACAATTTACAGTGAACTGTTCACTCTCAGTCCATTCAACGCGTATATGGAGACTAAACTCAAAAAACAGCCCACTGTGGTTGTGATGTCACAACAATGTCCCATATCTGTCTTTTAATACATTTAAATCAAAACATCTTTATAATTACAAACATATATATCATCGCTGTCCAATGAAAAACCAGTATCCCCAGAATTGCAACTTTACAGGAGATATCAAAAACATACTTTACTTACAATGCAAGTCTATAGAACCAGAATTTTTACCAAGCTGTTTTGGAGCATTTCTATTAGTCCATTCAGTAACTACTATAAATTATTCAGTATCTACTATAAATTATTCAGTATCTACTATACATTATTCAGTACCTACTATAAATGATTCAGTATCTACTATGAATTATTCAGTAACTACTATAGACTATTCAGTACCTACTATAAATTATTCAGTATCTACTATGAATTATTCAGTAACTGCTATAAACTATTCAGTACCTACTATGAATTATTCAATATCTACTCTAAATTATTCAATA
>CM038703.1:52893937-52983937 GCA_021613375.1 Megaleporinus macrocephalus | reverse complement strand
ATGTATGTACAATATCTGTTACACATATATGCTCGTATATGTATATACACAATATCTGTAACACTTATATGCTTGTATATGTATGTACAATATCTGTTACACTTATATGCTTGTATATGTATGTACAATATCTGTTACACTTATATGCTTGTATATGTATGTACAATATCTGTTACACTTATATGCTCGTATATGTATATACAATATCTGTTACACATATATGCTTGTATATGTATGTACAATATCTGTAACACTTATATGCTCGTATATGTATATACAATATCTGTTACACTTATATGCTTGTATATGTATGTACAATATCTGTAACACTTATATGCTCGTATATGTATATACAATATCTGTTACACTCATATGCTTGTATATGTATGTACATGTCTGTTACACTTATATGCTCGTATTTGTATGTACAATATCTGTTACACTTATATGCTCGCATATGTATGTACAATATCTATATACCGTAAAGCTCACAACACACTCCTGATGGTAGACCCAGCCATGGAGAAATGCAGGCTATGAGCCCTTTAATCACTAGTAGACACAGTGGAGGAGGCTGCCCCCGTGTGCTATCTGACCTGAGTGATAAGAGATAAGAGAAGAATGCCTGCACTGTTCACTATTCAGATAACCTCTCCTCCGCCTCCGCCTCCTACTCTTTACCTCTATCCTCCCTCTGTATTTAGCACTGCTACTGATTCTCTACACCCCCAGTGCCCCCCCCTCACACCTGTATACCAGAGAAACACAGTCTCTCTCTGTCTGTATATCAAGTCTGATGTGGAGCTCTATCTGTTATAGAAGCTGTTCAGACAGACACAAACACTTCTACAACAGACAGGACATTGAAACAAGTAAAGAATAAGGAAACACTAGTGTTATAATATAATATAATATAATATAATATAATATATAATATGCTCCTGAGACCCAGAAAAATTAATGTTTGAGAATTTCAGTAATTTCAACATAAAATAATTAAGTCACCGTGTTTTTTTTTTTGTTTTTTTTTTTTAAACAACATTTTAAATAATTTTTTAATGGAATGTCATTTATAGTGGACATCAGGGCATTGTTGATGACAATTTTCTTGTTTTCTGTTCTGCATCAGACCTACAACATCAGCACCAACTTAATCCTAGAAAATAATGTAAATGAAAACTGAGTAAACAAACATTGTTTACCTTTTTTATACTATTTCCACTTTTGGCAGCATAAGAAATATTTCAAATACACTGTATATGAACATAAACAGGAACAAATAATAATTAATTCTAAAGGTTACCATTACTTTGATTAAAACAAAAACGAAATTAGAAATAAAAAAAAGAAATTAGAAATAAATTAAATTAGTAATCCATTAAAAATAAATTAAAAAATTTCATATAAAACCAGATTTAGTCCCAATGTCTCCACTACAAAGGACATAAAAAAGTATGCTGTTAGGTAGTTAAATATTTGTGCATATCAATAAAAAGTGCTTTGAGAACTAGATACAACAGTTTTATACCTAAAACATCAATTATAGGATTTAGAAACATAAGAAATACATATTATTTGATAGTTTATCTTTTACTCCCATAAAATGTGGTTACTGAGAGGCGGCCCTATTTAAAAAGGCAGAACTTCTGTTGTGAAGGACACACCCCAACACATGATACATCACTGGAAAGACCAGGATGTCCTCTACATGACACAACAGGGTTTAGCAAGGTACCTTATTTAGTTCTTGAAATATCTTTTGGAGACTCATGTCCCCTCCAGAGGACAAAAATGAACTACCAGGTCTTACGAGGATAAAAGTCAGATTTGGGAATGCATTATATCAAACTGCCTTCGGTGGCTTTCCATGACATGGGCTCTTTAAAGTGATTAATTAGAGAGAGTGTGATATCTTAATATCTTAATATTATATTAATAACGGATATACTTCTCCTAAGCCTGAGTTCTCCTTCCACACTGCAGCTGATCAGTGCTGGTCTAGAATTGAGCTCTATAGGAGAAACACAAGATCTTGCACCTTTCTTATGGAGATGTTATGTCCCCAGCTGAGACTGTGCGGAGACGAGTCCAAATGTCTTTATTATTTATTAATTATGAACATATCGTCACAGTCCAGTGAAAAGCATGTAGCCCCATTTTTATCAATTTTTATTTTCCTACATTATTTGAACACAACCGCTGCCGTTTACACTGTGTGAAAGTTTCATGATGAATCGACCAATAGAAATGCTCCAAAATAGTTTGGAAAGAATTCTGGTTCCATTGACTTACATTAAAAGTAAAGACTCTGGGCAGTGACCGTATATGTACACTCAGGTGAGTTCAAACTTTTGCCTGACAGGGTATGTAAAGTTAAGTTCCTTAGTGGTTTAAATTCTTGGTGATTTAATAAAACCCAGGTTTAAAACTGAATTGTGGCTCAGAAATCGAGTTCTGAGCTGAAGTCTGGATTTGGAGAGTGGTTACACGGCCAGTAAGTGTCCTTGCTGCTCCATATGTAGAGCTGTGTAGCTTCATCATTTTTCCAGTAGCATTTGTTGTGTCAAGATGTTCTCAGGCCAACTCCAGGCACGCAGTGATGTTTGTTCTGGAGAGCAGCAGCTTCCTCCGTGGTGTCCTGCCATGGACATTGGGTCTGCTCGACGTTCTGCATATGGTAGGCTCATAAACAGAGATCTCCTCAAGCGTTCAGCTGTGACTCCAAGGTCTGTGGAGTGCTTTTGGAGTGATAGCGGCTGAGCGCCCACCTCTCGGGAGCGTAGACTCAGTGGTAGTTTATCTGATGAACAGCTGACTGAACTCTTTGAGATCTCTTGGTAAGCAGTTCCAGTTTTATGCAAATCAACAATTATGGATCAAAGCTCTTCTGAGATCTCTTCTTAGAAGTTCTGTACAGGATCCTGCAGCACATTTACCCACAGATGTTGCAGCTGGTTCTGTAGATCCTGAGCACTCGTAGGTACTGAAGCTGGGCCCATAAATGTTTGATTGATTATAAACCTGGACAAGAAGGTGTTGGGATCTGCTGGAGACGTTCCTGGGCAACCCTCGTAGTGTGAGGAACATTATCCTCCTGAACAATGTCAGTTGGAAGTTCTGCCATGTGAGGAAACACGTAGACGTCCTGCACGTGTGGCTGAGCTGCTAGTGACCCTTGTATCACTACTAGGGGGGCTGACTGTCATGGCAATCCTCACCAGATCATCACACCATCCACAGCAAAGGCAGGACTGAAGCATCACCAAGAGGCTCTGTACCCAACCGCTAAAGACGATACGGTTCCAGAAAGCTGTGGAAGCTGTGGAAGCTGTGGAAGCTGCTCTTGCTTGTCTTGGATCAGTGTGGAAACAGTCCCTCATTTCTATCTATCATGTTGTTATTCAGTGAATGAACTGTGTTATTATTTTGATCAGATTGTGTTTGTTGTTGATTGTAACTGAGATGAGAAGCAGACCATGTTTATAAATATAAGCTGGTCTCCGTTTTCCCTGTATATGAGTTACTGGAGTTCAGAAGTGATGTGTATATGTAATCATGGTGGTTGGAGTTTTGTTACCTGTATCCTGGCGTACGCCTTTTCTCCTGTGCGCACATCCACAGACTCCGCCTTCGGCGGGAGTTTGACGAATGAGGGCAGGCCCTGGGCAGAGTCGGCCAATCGGCAGTTGACATAGAGCTCCATGTTAATGTGACCTCGTCTGAGTCCGGCTACGCGGAGGATCACCGACTGAGTCCGGCCCTCAGACAGAGACGGGTTCTGTAGATTCACTGAGTGGACTTTACCATCAGACCTCAGATACCGCACCAACACTGAGAGAGAGAGAGAGAGAGAGAGAGAGAGAGAGAGAGAGAGAGAGAGAGAGAGAGAGACAGAGAGAGAGAGAGAGAGAGACAGAGAGAGAGAGAGAGAGAGAGACAGAGAGAGACAGAGAGAGAGAGACAGAGACAGAGAGAGACAGAGAGAGAGAGAGAGAGAGAGACAGAGACAGAGAGAGACAGAGAGAGACAGAGAGAGAGACAGAGAGAGAGAGAGAGACAGAGAGAGAGAGACAGAGACAGAGAGAGAGACAGAGAGAGAGAGAGAGAGAGACAGAGAGACAGAGAGAGAGAGACAGAGACAGAGAGAGACAGAGAGAGACGGATGAAAAATAAGTAATTTAAATCTTAGTATTAAATCACAGTATTTTTACTGTATTTCAGCTATAATTACAGTATTGTTACTCTATTTCAGTTATAGATCACAGTATTGTTACTGTATTTCAGCTATAATCACAGTATTGTTACTCTATTTCAGCTATAATTACAGTATTGTTACTCTATTTCAGCTATAATTACAGTATTGTTACTCTATTTCAGCTATAATTACAGTATTGTTACTCTATTTCAGCAATAATTACAGTATTGTTACTCTATTTCAGCTATAATTACAGTATTGTTACTCTATTTCAGCAATAATTACAGTATTGTTACTCTATTTCAGCTATAATTAAAGTATTGTTACTCTATTTCAGCAATAATTACAGTATTGTTACTCTATTTCAGATATAATTACAGTAATGTTACTCTATTTCAGCTATAATTACAGTATTGTTACTGTATTTCAGCTATAATCACAGTATTGTTACTCTATTTCAGCAATAATTACAGTAATGTTACTCTATTTCAGCTATAATTACAGTATTGTTACTCTATTTCAGCAATAATTACAGTATTGTTACTCTATTTCAGCTATAATTAAAGTATTGTTACTCTATTTCAGCAATAATTACAGTATTGTTACTCTATTTCAGATATAATTACAGTATTGTTACTCTATTTCAGCTATAATTAAAGTATTGTTACTCTATTTCAGCAATAATTACAGTATTGTTACTCTATTTCAGATATAATTACAGTATTGTTACTCTATTTCAGCTATAATTAAAGTATTGTTACTCTATTTCAGCAATAATTACAGTAATGTTACTCTATTTCAACTATTATTACAGTATTGTTACTCTATTTCAGCAATAATTACAGTATTGTTACTCTATTTCAGATATAATTACAGTATTGTTACTCTATTTCAGCTATAATTAAAGTATTGTTACTCTATTTCAGTTATAGATCACAGTATTGTTACTCTATTTAAGCTAAAATTACAGTATTGTTACTCTATTTCGGCTATAATTACAGTATTGTTACTCTATTTCAGTTATAGATCACAGTATTGTTACTCTATTTCAGTTATAGATCACAGTATTGTTACTGTATTTCAGCTATAATCACAGTATTGTTACTCTACTTCAGCTATAAATCACAGTATTGTTACTGTATTTCAGCTATAATCACAGTATTGTTACTCTATTTCAGCTATAAATCACAGTATTGTTACTCTACTTCAGCTATAAATCACAGTATTGTTACTGTATTTCAGCTATAATCACAGTATTGTTACTATATTTCAGCTGTAAATCACAGTATTGTTACTCTATTTCAGCTGTAAATCACAGTATTGTTACTGTATTTCAGTTATAGATCACAGTATTGCTACTGTATTTCAGCTGTAAATCACAGTATTGTTACTGTATTTCAGTTATAGATCACATTATTGTTACTGTATTTCAGCTATAAATCACAGTATTGTTACTCTATTTCAGCTGTAAATCACAGTATTGTTACTCTATTTCAGTTATAGATCACAGTATTGTTACTGTATTTCAGTTATAGATCACATTATTGTTACTGTATTTCAGCTATAATCACAGTATTGTTACTCTATTTCAGCTGTAAATCACAGTATTGTTACTGTATTTCAGCTATAAATCACAGTATTGTTACTCTATTTCAGCTGTAAATCACAGTATTGTTACTGTATTTCAGTTATAGATCACATTATTGTTACTGTATTTCAGCTATAAATCACAGTATTGTTACTCTATTTCAGCTGTAAATCACAGTATTGTTACTGTATTTCAGTTATAGATCACAGTATTGTTGGTGTATTTCAGTTATAGATCACATTATTGTTACTATATTTCAGCTATAATCACAGTATTGTTACTCTATTTCAGCTGTAAATCACAGTATTGTTACTGTATTTCAGCTATAATCACAGTATTGTTACTCTATTTCAGCTGTAAATCACAGTATTGTTACTCTATTTCAGCTGTAAATCACAGTATTGTTACTCTATTTCAGCTGTAAATTACAGTATTGTTACTGTATTTCAGTTATAGATCACATTATTGTTACTGTATTTCAGCTATAAATCACAGTATTGTTACTCTATTTCAGCTGTAAATCACAGTATTGTTACTCTATTTCAGTTATAGATCACAGTATTGTTACTGTATTTCAGTTACAGATCACATTATTGTTACTGTATTTCAGCTATAATCACAGTATTGTTACTCTATTTCAGCTGTAAATCACAGTATTGTTACTGTATTTCAGTTATAGATCACAGTATTGTTACTGTATTTCAGTTATAGATCACAGTATTGTTACTGTATTTCAGCTATAATCACAGTATTGTTACTCTATTTCAGCTATAATCACAGTATTGTTACTCTATTTCAGCTGTAAATCACAGTATTGTTACTGTATTTCAGCTATAATCACAGTATTGTTACTCTATTTCAGCTGTAAATCACAGTATTGTTACTGTATTTCAGTTATAGATCACAGTATTGTTACTGTATTTCAGTTATAGATCACAGTATAGTTACGTGCTGAAGCAGTACTATAGAAAAGCTCACGTTTGTTGATCTTGCCGATGGCCGCGACCTCCAGGTACTTCTTGTTATCCTCTTTGCCGTAGAGGCCGAACAGCACTCCGCCCAGTTTTGGAGGCAGTCTGAAAGTGGAGGTGATGAACAGGTCCTGCACGCTGCCCAGACCTCCAGACACACTTTCCACAGCCGCCGCCATCTGACCAGCATCCCGCAGCTCCAACAGGTCGACCACTGGGGCGAGAAGGACGCGGGTCAGACAGTAAGGTCATTCCATACCGACTCACCCGGGTCCTGCAAACCTCTGTTAAATTTATGGAAGCATGGAGAATCTGAGAACTCTCCTCCTGGCTCATCAGTTCTGACTGAGTGTTTAGAACTCTAAACTCACAGCAGGTTTATTTTCACTGGATTGGGTTTAAATTCTGAAGAAAAAATTCACAACATGCACTCAGTCATTACACTTTATTAAAATATTAACTTATTAAAATATTAAACAGTCATTACTGAATGTTTTACAGTAATCACATTATTAACATATTAACTTATTAAATTATTAACATCAACACTAGATAGAGTTGACAGACAGACAGACAGACAGACAGACAGACAGATAGATAGATAGATAGATAGATAGATAGAGACACAGACAGACAGACAGATAGATACAGATAGATAGATAGATACAGATAGATAGATAGATAGATAGATAGATAAATAGAGAGATAGATAGATAGATAGATAGACAGACAGACAGATAGATATACAGACAGACAGACAGACAGACAGATAGATAAACAGACTATAATAAAGGCTATATATATATATTTGAACAGTTATTGTACATTAAATAAAATATAATACATTCTGTTCTGTTATCTGCCTAAAGAAAACAAACTCTCTCTCTCTCTCTCTCTCTCTCTCTGATTAATATTTAATAATAAAGTGTAAAAGCTCTACTTACTCTATTAATACTGATTAATATTTAATAATAGATAGATAGAGAGATAGATAGATAGATAGATAGATAGACAGACAGACAGACAGATAGATATACAGACAGACAGACAGACAGACAGACAGACAGATAGATAGATAGACAGACAGATAGATATACAGACAGACAGACAGACAGACAGACAGATAGATAGATAGATAGATAGATAGATAGATAGATAGATAGATAGACAGACAGATAGATAGAGACAGACAGACAGACAGACAGATAGATAGATAGATAGATAGATAGACAGACAGATAGAGAGACAGACAGACAGACAGACAGATAGATAGATAGATAGATAGATAGATAGATAGATAGATAGATAGAGAGATATATAGATAGATAGATAGATAGATAGACAGACAGATAGATATACAGACAGACAGACAGACAGACAGACAGATAGATAAACAGACTATAATAAAGGCTATATATATATATATATATATATATATTTGAACAGTTATTGTACATTAAATAAAATATAATACATTCTGTTCTGTTATCTGCCTAAAGAAAACAATCTCTCTCTCTCTCTCTCTCTCTCTCTCTCTCTCTCTCTCTCTCTCTTTCTTTCTCTTTCTTTCTCTTTCTTTCTCTGTCTCTCTCTCTCTCTCTCTCTCTCTCTCTGTCTGTGTCTCTCTGTCTCTCTCTCTCTCTCTCTCTCTCTCTCTCTCTCGCTGTTGGTCCACACTCTCCTGGACCCTCCTGAAGGTCATGTGAGCGCTGGGTCACCTGGTTTATGAATCTTTCCTCCTGCTTTGTTAATGATGTGTGTGAATAGCTGAACACCCCTGAGAGAGTTCACACAGGGCACATTCTTCAGCATCGCTTCAGGACCCTTCTCCCCAACACCGTGTCACTCTCACACTGTCGTTTTAATCTAGAGTAGCTATTACACTCCTGCAGCTATCACTCTCACACCTAGCAATCTTGATTTAGCTTAATGAAGTACTGAGCAGTCAAAGCAGGTATTAGATGAGAACTGATAATAATACTGGGTTGTTTAGGAAAAGCTTGGAAAGAGTTAAATAAACACACTGACGTATGTAAAACACTACTTACTCTATTAATACTGATTAATATTTAATAATAAAGTGTAAAAGCTCTACTTACTCTATTAATACTTATTAATATTTAATAATAAAGTGTAAAAGCTCTACTTACTCTATTAATAATGATTAATATTTAATAATAAAGTGTAAAAGCTCTACTTACTCTATTAATACTGATTAATATTTAATAATAAAGTGTAAAAGCTCTACTTACTCTATTAATACTGATTAATATTTAATAATAAAATGTAAAAGCTCTACTTACTCTATAAATACTGATTAATATTTAATAATAAAGTGTAAAAGCTCTACTTACTCGATTAATACTGTTTAATATTTAATAATAAAATGTACAAGCTCTACTTACTGTATTAATACTGATTAATATTTAATAATAAAGTGTAAAAGCTCTACTTACTGTATTAATACTGTTTAATATTTAATAATAGTGTTTACTGAGTAAATAAAAGCTTCCTGTCTGGAATAAACAGCTATTTATATATAATAATGTCTCCAAGTGACTAAAACTGCTGCAGAGTACTGTATATTGAACATCACAGGAGTGTTTACTGTGGACACTAATGCGGAAACTGTGGGCCAAAATATTGTATGTTAAAACTGGATCCATCTGGATTAGCATTACAGAGAAATCTATACCTGATTAAGACATACCTGTGAAGTAACAGAGAGAAGGTATTTGGATCAGCCACAGTAATAAACCACTGACCATACAGGAGCTTCACTTACAGACTGTAGTTCATCTGATTCTCTGTATACTTTATTACTCTGTTCTTTAATGATCAGGACCCCCACAGGACCACCACAGAGCAGATACTATTAGGGAAGGTGGTGTGTTAGTTAGTGTGTGTTGTGCTGGTGTGAGTGGATCAGATACAGCAGTGCTGCTGCTGGAGTGTTTAAACACTGTGTCCACTCACTGTCCACTCTATTAGACACTCCTACTACTTGCTGGTCCACCTTGTAGATGTAAAGTCAGAGACAGTAGCTCATCTGCTGCTGCACAGTTTGTGTTCCTCTAGTTCTTCATCAGTGGACACAGGACGCCGCCCACAGGACACTGCTGTCTGGATAGTTTTGGTTGGTGGACGATTCTCAGTCCAGCAGTGAGGTGTTTAAACACCCCAGCAGCAGCACTGCTGTGTCTGATCCACTCACACCAGCACAACACACACTAACTAACACACCACCACCACGTCAGGGTCACTGCAGTGCTGAGAATGATCCACCTCCCTAATAGTATCTGCTCTGTGGTGGTCCTGTGGGGGTCCTGATCATTAAAGAACAGAGTAATAAAGTATACAGAGAATCAGATGAACTCCAGTCTGTAGGTGGAGCTCCTGTATGGTCAGTGGAGCTGGTGTAGAATCTGTGAGGTGGTACAGCTTCTGGTTTGTATATTAAGGTAAACTAACTTCTGAGGTGCAGCGTATGAAGCTCTCAGATACCGACACATCACAAGGTTCGGATTAAGAGCAGCAAACCTGCAGACGCGCAGCAGCCAGATTGTAGAATTAGCTTAAAAGGGCATGAAACCTAATCTTCAGCACGGTTAGATCACCAGAGTGACCCCTGTCATGAGATGCTGAGTGCTAACTGAACTAACAGACCCCAAAAGACCCCCGCACTCTCTCCCTCTGACCCCCTCCGCATCCACTGGAGGAGGTTTTCTCTCACAGCTTTTGTCTATTGTTCCTCTACAGCCGGCTGACGCAGCTGAGGTGCTCCCACCCTCTATTTAAAGTGTTAGTCTCGGGCTTAAGGCTCATCTATTCACTCTCAGCGTCGGCCAGCGCTTATTCTCACACAGACAGAGATTAAATCTACTTTCCACAAAACAATGAGGGAAGTGATTCGCTGAATATACCTGAAGTGTTCATCATTTTCATTATTCACTATCAATTAACTATGTTTCTGCTGCTGCAACTAAAAACCCAGAATCCTTTAAATTACAACTTTACAGGAGAAGAAAAAAACTTACTGCACTTTCAATGTAAGTCAATGGAACCAGAAGTCTTTCCGAGTCATTTTGGGCCAATTCTTTTGGTCCAATCATCATGAAATTTACACACAATATAAAACACAACAGACAGTTTCAAATTACGTCAAAAACTAAAAAATGACAAAAATGGGGATATGAGGGTTTTTTTCCTGCTGCAGTGACATATTACGTCATTAATTACTTTATTAATTATTTCATCAGACAGTTCTGTGCAATTTTAGTTACTTGGAGACATTATTATGTTTACTGTTTCCAGACATGAAGCTTTTATTTACTCAATAAACACTTTATTATGAAATATTAATCAGTAATAATAGAGTAAGTAGTGCTTTTACACTTTATTATAAAATATTAATCAGTAATAATAGAGTATGTAGTGCTTTTACACTTCATTATTAAATATTAAACAGTATTAATAGAATAAGTAGAGCTTTTACACTTTATTATTAAATATTAATCAGTATTAATAGAGTAAGTAGAGCTTTTACATTTTATTATTAGATATTAAACAGTATTATTAGAGTAAGTAGTACTTTTACACTTTATTATTAAATATTAATCAGTATTAATAGAGTAAGTAGTGCTTTTACACTTTATTATTAAATATTAAAGAGTATTAATAGAGTAAGTAGTGCTTTTACACTTTATTATTAAATATTAATCGGTATTAATAGATTAAGTAGTGCTTTTACACTTTATTATTAAATATTAATCAGTATTAATCAAGTAAGTAGTGCTTTTACACTTTATTATTAAATATTAAACAGTATTAATAGAATAAGTAGAGCTTTTACACTTTATTATTAAATATTAATCAGTATTAATAGAGTAAGTAGTACTTTTACACTTTATTATTAGATATTAAACAGTATTAATAGAGTAAGTAGAGCTTTTACACTTTATTATTAGATATTAAACAGTATTAATAGAGTAAGTAGAGCTTTTACACTTTATTATTAGATATTAAACAGTATTAATAGAGTAAGTAGTACCTTTACACTTTATTATTAAATATTACTCAGTATTAATAGAGTAAGAAGTACTTTTACACTTTATTATTAGATATTAAACAGTATTAATAGAGTAAGTAGTACTTTTACACTTTATTATTAGATATTAAACAGTATTATTAGAGTAAGTAGTACTTTTACACTTTATTATTAAATATTAATCAGTATTAATAGAGTAAGTAGTGCTTTTACACTTTATTATTAAATATTAAAGAGTATTAATAGAGTAAGTAGTGCTTTTACACTTTATTATTAAATATTAATCGGTATTAATAGATTAAGTAGTGCTTTTACACTTTATTATTAAATATTAATCAGTATTAATCAAGTAAGTAGTGCTTTTACACTTTATTATTAAATATTAAACAGTATTAATAGAATAAGTAGAGCTTTTACACTTTATTATTAAATATTAATCAGTATTAATAGAGTAAGTAGTACTTTTACACTTTATTATTAGATATTAAACAGTATTAATAGAGTAAGTAGAGCTTTTACACTTTATTATTAGATATTAAACAGTATTAATAGAGTAAGTAGAGCTTTTACACTTTATTATTAGATATTAAACAGTATTAATAGAGTAAGTAGTACCTTTACACTTTATTATTAAATATTACTCAGTATTAATAGAGTAAGAAGTACTTTTACACTTTATTATTAGATATTAAACAGTATTAATAGAGTAAGTAGTACTTTTACACTTTATTATTAGATATTAAACAGTATTAATAGAGTAAGTAGAGCTTTTACACTTTATTATTAGATATTAAACAGTATTAATAGAGTAAGTAGTACTTTTACACTTTATTATTAAATATTAATCAGTAATAATAGAGTAAGTAGAGCTTTTACACTTTATTATTAAATATTAATCAGTATTAATAGAGTAAGTAGAGCTTTTACACTTTATTATTAAATATTAATCAGTATTAATAAAGTAGTACTTTGACACTTTATTATTAGATATTAAACAGTATTAATAGAGTAAGTAGTGCTTTTACACTTTATTATTAAATATTAATCAGTATTAATAAAGTAGTACTTTGACACTTTATTATTAAATATTAAACAGTATTAATAGAGTAAGTAGAGCTTTTACACTTTATTATTAAATACTAATCAGTATTAATAGAGTAAGTAGTGCTTTTACACTTTATTATTAAATATTAATCAGTATTAATAGAGTAAGTAGAGCTTTTCCATATGTCGGTGTGTTTATTTAACTCTTTCCAAGCTTCTCCTAAACAACCCAGTATTATTATCAGTTCTCATCTAATACCTGCTTTGACTGCTCAGTACTTCATTAAGCTAAATCAAGATTTGCTGCTGAAGGAACTGAACACATTCATACAATGTCTGGGGCGTCCAGGAGAAATCTGGAACCTAACTTTGTTCTTCAAACTGGATCAAGATCTGATCTACTTCTCTCACAATAACATATTCATGTTACTTTGTATTGTATGTCTGATTATTTACATCTGTTCTAATCAGATCTGCTGTTCTTACTGGTCAACATACACTTATTAATTAGATTAACACTTTTAAACTATCAGCTTAGGTGACTCAGTAGTGTGTGTATATGCCATGTTTTTTTCCCAAATTATATTTATTTTATATATAATGTTGAAAAGCCCATTTGTTGTTATTCTGTTATGACCTGCGCCTTTAGTCTTTCAACTAGTGCCGAATATGTTAGTAGGAGCTGAAAACAAAGCTTACATTTTCATTTGTAGTACAAATGTTTGAGCTGCTTAGATAATAATCTTAACTCTTTGATGCACAAGCTCAGCAAACCCTTCTAATGGACAGCATGAACATTCATTTCCTATGTTACTGTATGTACTGCTGAGTGTCTCTATGTTACTGTATGTACTGCTGAGTGTCTCTATGTTACTGTATGTACTGCTGAGTATCTCTATGTTACTGTATGTACTGCTGAGTGTCTCTATGTTACTGTATGTACTGCTGAGTGTCTATGTTACTGTATGTACTGCTGAGTGTCTATGTTACTGTATGTACTGCTGAGTATCTCTATGTTACTGTATGTACTGCTGAGTGTCTCTATGTTACTGTATGTACTGCTGAGTGTCTCTATGTTACTGTATGTACTGCTGAGTATCTCTATGTTACTGTATGTACTGCCGAGTGTCTATGTTACTGTATGTACAGCTGAGTATCTCTATGTTACTGTATGTACTGCTGAGTATCTCTATGTCACTGTATGTACTGCTGAGTGTCTCTATGTCACTGTATGTACTGCTGAGTGTTTCTATGTTACTGTATGTACTGCTGAGTATCTCTATGTTACTGTATGTACTGCTGAGTGTCTCTATGTTATTGTATGTACTGCTGAGTATCTCTATGTTACTGTATGTACTGCCGAGTGTCTATGTTACTGTATGTACAGCTGAGTATCTCTATGTTACTGTATGTACTGCTGAGTATCTCTATGTTACTGTATGTACTGCTGAGTGTCTCTATGTTACTGTATGTACTGCTGAGTGTCTATGTTACTGTATGTACTGCTGAGTATCTCTATGTTACTGTATGTACTGCTGAGTGTCTCTATGTTACTGTATGTACTGCTGAGTGTCTATGTTACTATATGTACTGCTGAGTATCTCTATGTTACTGTATGTACTGCTGAGTATCTCTATGTTACTGTATGTACTGCTGAGTGTCTATGTTACTGTATGTACTGCTGAGTATCTCTATGTTACTGTATATATTGCTGAGTATCTCTATGTTACTGTATGTACTGCTGAGTATCTCTATGTTACTGTATGTACTGCTGCGTGTCTCTATGTTACTGTATGTACTGCTGAGTGTCTATGTTACTGTATGTACTGCTGAGTATCTCTATGTTACTGTATGTACTGCTGAGTGTCTCTATGTTACTGTATGTACTGCTGAGTATCTCTATGTTACTGTATGTACTGCTGAGTGTCTATGTTACTGTATGTACTGCTGAGTGTCTCTGTTACTGTATGTACTGCTGAGTATCTCTATGTTACTGTATGTACTGCTGAGTGTCTTTGTTACTATATGTACTGCTGAGTGTCTATGTTACTGTATGTACTGCTGAGTGTCTCTATGTTACTGTATGTACTGCTGAGTGTCTATGTTACTGTATGTACTGCTGAGTGTCTATGTTACTGTATGTACTGCTGAGTATCTCTATGTTACTGTATATACTGCTGAGTGTCTCTATGTTACTGTATGTACTGCTGAGTGTCTCTATGTTACTGTATGTACTGCTGAGTGTCTATGTTACTGTATGTACTGCTGAGTGTCTATGTTACTGTATGTACTGCTGAGTATCTCTATGTTACTGTATATACTGCTGAGTGTCTCTATGTTACTGTATGTACTGCTGAGTGTCTATGTTACTGTATGTACTGCTGAGTGTCTATGTTACTGTATGTACTGCTGAGTATCTCTATGTTACTGTATATACTGCTGAGTGTCTCTAAGTTACTGTATGTACTGTTGAGTGTCTATATTACTGTATGTACTGCTGAGTATCTCTATGTTACTGTATGTACTGCTGAGTGTCTATGTTACTGTATGTACTGCTGAGTGTCTCTATGTTACTGTATGTACTGCTGAGTGTCTATGTTACTGTATGTACTGCTGAGTGTCTATGTTACTGTATGTACTGCTGAGTATCTCTATGTTACTGTATATACTGCTGAGTGTCTCTATGTTACTGTATGTACTGCTGAGTGTCTATGTTACTGTATGTACTGCTGAGTGTCTATGTTACTGTATGTACTGCTGAGTATCTCTATGTTACTGTATATACTGCTGAGTGTCTCTAAGTTACTGTATGTACTGTTGAGTGTCTATATTACTGTATGTACTGCTGAGTATCTCTATGTTACTGTATGTACTGTTGAGTGTCTATATTACTGTATGTACTGCTGAGTATCTCTATGTTACTGTATGTACTGCTGAGTGTCTATGTTACTGTATGTACTGCTGAGTATCTCTATGTTACTGTATGTACTGCTGAGTGTCTCTATGTTACTGTATGTACAAAGAAAACCTAGTATTTTCAGATCTTCCACATTTTACCATCAACATCCAGATAAACTCAGAAGACACGTGTAGCTTCACTGGTGGGTTTCATAGTAAATACAATGTGTATATCTGTGTCATATACATGGAGACCCCTGGTTACCATCATCACCACTGTAAACACCATCACCTCCACTGTAAACACCATCACCACCACCACTGTAAACACCATCACCACCACTGTAAACACCATCACCACCACCACTGTAAACACCATCACCAACACTGCAAACACCATCACCACCACCACTGTAAACACCATCACCACCACTGTAAACACCATCACCACCACTGTAAACACCATCACCACCACCGTAAACACCATCACCACCACCACTGTAAACATCACCACCACCACTGTAAACACCATCACCACCACTGTAAACACCATCATCACCACCGTAAACATCATCACCACCACTGTAAACACCATCACCACCACTGTAACAGGTGGTTGTGATATTTACAGTGATGGTTTTGATATTTACAGTGGTGGTGATGGTGTTTACAGTGGTGGTGGTGATGTTTACAGTGGTGGTGGTGATGGTGTTTGCAGTGTTGGGGATGGTGTTTACAGTGGTGGTGGTGATGTTTACAGTGGTGGTGGTGATGGTGTTTGCAGTGTTGGTGATGGTGTTTACAGTGGTGGTGGTGATGTTTACAGTGGTGGTGGTGATGGTGTTTGCAGTGTTGGTGATGGTGTTTACAGTGGTGGTGGTGATGGTGTTTGCAGTGTTGGTGATGGTGTTTACAGTGGTGGTGGTGATGGTGTTTACAGTGGTGGTGATGGTGTTTACAGTGGTGGTGATGGTGTTTATAGTGGTGGTGGTGATAACCAGGGGTCTCCATGTCTAAGACACAAAGCTACACATTGTATTTACTATGAAACCCACCAGTGAAGCTACTTGTGTCTTTTGAGTTTATCTGGATGTTGATGGTAAAATGTGGAAGATCTGAAAATACTAGGTTTTCTTTGGGGACTATTTTAACCTCCCAACATCCTGCATATGTCCCTCCACCATGAATGGTGATTGTTGTGTTGTGCTGTGTGTACATTTCCTGATAAATCACCATTTGGATGATACTGGGTTTTTAGTAGCAGCAGCAGGAACATATTTAATTCATATGAAAATGACTTTCGAATTAAGTACGTTCAGTGATTCACTTTCATCATTGTTTTGTGGAAAGTAGATTTAATCTCTGTCTTTTAGAGAATAACCATCATAAACAGCGTCTCAGAATCAGACAGTGTATTTATAACATCTACTGTAAGAACTTTCTGTGAGGAGCTTTTAGAGGTGGACGTCTGGTTCCATTCACCACCACTGATAACAGATCTGACTGTATCTAGAACAGAGAGTTTCACACCGAGCCCACTCTGAATGACTTGGTTTACATTTTAACCATTTAATTACTTACAAATTCGGAACAATAGGTGGACTGGCCCTTTTTACAAGCACACAGTGATGAAGACAATGAAGGACAGACTTCAGTTAAACATTAACCAGCATTAGTTCAGCCTGAACTCACACTGCCTTACAAACTCACTGCAAGGCTGAGGAGAGTCAGTGCATCACCACAAATCTGAGATCAAACAACAACAACAACAATACTACTACTACTACTAATAATAATAATAATAATAATAATAATAAGAATAATAATAATAATTATGTAATTGATGTAATTGATGTACAACACAAGTCTATTAAGCAGTGTAGGCCTGTTCACTCACCCTGAAGTTATCATGAGTGTTTCAGCCCAGGCTACTATTAGTAGGAGCCACAATGTAGGACAACCAATCAGAACAGAGCTAATTTACATATATCTAATTTAAAGATACAGAAACAACAACCGGGATAAAGATGTTCATGTAAAAAAAAATTAATGATGGCCTTTTTGGTACATACCACACAAATATTCTGTTAACTGGAGCTCAGGCATAACAGCAACAGTGAAGAAAATTGTAGGGTATATGCCCTTTAATACAGCAAAATTGGGGACATAGGCCCTTTAAAGTGGTAATATTGAATATATTGGCCCTTTAAAGTGGATGCATGTTCACACCAGCCCTGGTGACCCTTTCAGCATAAAGCATCATGATGTCTCGTCTCTACTTTCATGTCCTACCTTTCATGTCCTGTGACTGGGTGAGGTGTCCACACAGTGCAGTGGTCAGCAGCAGCAGGAGAGAGGTCAGCAGGTCCACAGGCTCCATTCTGAAGAACAGAGAGAGGTTCTTCTGAGGAGCAGCAGCAGCTCTCAACTGAGCACTCACACACACTGACAGCAGCACAGCCCGGGGAGAGGGGTGGAGCCTACGCTGGGGGAGGAGACAGTTAAATAATGGGAGGGGGTACATAATTAGCTCCACCCATGTTCCCCGGCTCAAGTGAAAGTGAAGGGGAGGGGCTGTAATCAGGGACCCTCAGCTCAGCTCCAGCCTAAGTATCTGTGTTCTACCGTAGCTCTTCATTCCTTTATCATCATCAACACTCTTCCTTCATCCCCTCATTCCTTTATCATCACCAACACTGTTCCTTCATCCTTCATTCCTTTATCATCACCAACACTGTTCCTTCATCCTTCATTCCTTTATCATCACCAACACTGTTCCTTCATCCCTTCATTCCTTTATCACCACCAACACTGTTCCTTCATCCCTTCATTCCTTTATCATCACCAACACTGTTCCTTCATCCCTTCATTCCTTTATCATCACCAACACTGTTCCTTCATCCCTTCATTCCTTTATCACCACCAACACTCTTCCTTCATTCCTTCATTCCTTTATCATCACCAACACTGTTCCTTCATCCCATTCATTCCTTTATCATCACCAACACTGTTCCTTCATCCCTTCACTCCTTTATCATCACCAACACTGTTCCTTCATCCCTTCACTCCTTTATCATCACCAACACTGTTCCTTCATCCCTTCATTCCTTTATCACCACCAACACTCTTCCTTCATTCCTTCATTCCTTTATCATGACCAACACTGTTCCTTCATCCCTTCATTCCTTTATCATCTCCAACACTGTTCCTTCATCCCTTCATTCCTTTATCACCACCAACACTCTTCCTTCATTCCTTCATTCCTTTATCATGACCAACACTGTTCCTTCATCCCTTCATTCCTTTATCATCTCCAACACTGTTCCTTCATCCCTTCATTCCTTTATCATCACCAACACTGTTCCTTCATCCCTTCATTCTTTTATCATCACCAACACTGTTCCTTCATCCCTTCATTCCTTTATCATCACCAACACTGTTCCTTCATCCCTTTATTCCTTAATCATCACCAACACTGTTCCTTCATCCCTTCATTCCTTTATCAACACCAACACTGTTCCTTCATCCCTTCATTCCTTTATCATCACCAACACTGTTCCTTCATCCCTTCATTCCTTAATCATCACCAACACTGTTCCTTCATCCCTTCATTCCTTTATCATCACCAACACTGTTCCTTCATCCCTTCATTCCTTTATCATCACCAACACTGTTCCTTCATCCCTTCATTCCTTTATCATCACCAACACTGTTCCTTCATCCCTTCATTCCTTTATCACCACCAACACTGTTCCTTCATCCCTTCATTCCTTTATCATCACCAACACTGTTCTTTCATCCCTTCATTCTTTTGTCATCACCAACACTGTTCCTTCATCCCTTCATTCCTTTATCACCACCAACACTGTTCCTTCATCCCTTCATTCCTTTATCATCACCAACACTGTTCCTTCATCCCTTCATTCCTTTATCATCACCAACACTGTTCCTTCATCCCTTCATTCCTTTATCATCACCAACACTGTTCCTTCATCCCTTCATTCCTTTATCATCACCAACACTGTTCCTTCATCCCTTCATTCCTTTATCATCACCAACACTGTTCCTTCATCCCTTCATTCCTTTATCACCACCAACACTGTTCCTTCATCCCTTCATTCCTTTATCATCACCAACACTGTTCCTTCATCCCTTCATTCCTTTATCACCACCAAAACTGTTCCTTCATCCCTTCATTCCTTTATCATCACCAACACTGTTCCTTCATCCCTTCATTCCTTTATCAACACCAACACTGTTCCTTCATCCCTTCATTCCTTTATCATCAACAACACTGTTCCTTCATCCCTTCATTCCTTTATCAACACCAACACTGTTCCTTCATCCCTTCATTCCTTTATCATCACCAACACTGTTCCTTCATCCCTTCATTCCTTAATCATCACCAACACTGTTCCTTCATCCCTTCATTCCTTTATCATCACCAACACTGTTCCTTCATCCCTTCATTCCTTTATCATCACCAACACTGTTCCTTCATCCCTTCATTCCTTTATCACCAACACTGTTCCTTCATCCCTTCATTCCTTTATCACCACCAACACTGTTCCTTCATCCCTTCATTCCTTTATCATCACCAACACTGTTCCTTCATCCCTTCATTCCTTTATCACCAACACTGTTCCTTCATCCCTTCATTCCTTTATCATCACCAACACTGTTCCTTCATCCCTTCATTCCTTTATCATCACCAACACTGTTCCTTCATCTCTTCATTCCTTCATCATCACCAACACTGTTCCTTCATTCCTTCATCATCACCAACACTGTTCCTTCATCCCTTCATTCCTTTATCATCACCAACACTGTTCCTTCATCCCTTCATTCCATTATCATCACCAACACTGTTCCTTCATCCATTCATTCCTTTATCATCACCAACACTGTTCCTTCATCCCTTCATTCCTTTATCACCACCAACATTTTTCCTTCATCCCTTCATTCCGTTATCATCACGAAAACTCTTCCTTCATTCCTTTATTCCTTTATCATCACCAACACTGTTCCTTCATTCCTTTATCACCATTAACACTGTTCCTTCATCCCTTCATTCCTTTATCATCATCAACACTGTTCCTTCATCCCTTTATCATCACCAACACTGTTCCTTCATCCCTTCATACCTTTATCATCATCAACACTGTTCCTTCATCCCTTCATTCCTTTATCATCACCAACACTGTTCCTTCATCCCTTCATTCCTTAATCATCACCAACACTGTTCCTTCATCCTTTCATTCCTTTATCATCACCAACACTGTTCCTTCATCCCTTAATCATCACCAACACTGTTCCTTCATCCCTTCATTCCTTTATCATCACCAACACTGTTCCTTCATCCATTCATTCCTTTATCATCACCAACACTCTTCCTTCATCCCTTCATTCCTTTATCACCACCAACATTTTCCCTTCATCCCTTCATTCCGTTATCATCACGAAAACTCTTCCTTCATTCCTTTATCATCACCAACACTGTTCCTTCATCCCTTCATTCCTTTATCACCATTAACACTGTTCCTTCATCCCTTCATTCCTTTATCATCATCAACACTGTTCCTTCATCCCTTTATCATCACCAACACTGTTCCTTCATCCCTTCATACCTTTATCATCATCAACACTGTTCCTTCATCCCTTCATTCCTTTATCACCATTAACACTGTTCCTTCATCCCTTCATTCCTTTATCATCATCAACACTGTTCCTTCATCCCTTTATTATCACCAACACTGTTCCTTCATCCCTTCATACCTTTATCATCACCAACACTGTTCCTTCATCCCTTCATTCCTTTATCATCACCAACACTGTTCCTTCATCCCTTCATTTCTTTATCATCACCAACACTGTTCCTTCATCCCTTCATTCCTTAATCATCACCAACACTGTTCCTTCATCCCTTCATTTCTTTATCATCACCAACACTGTTCCTTCATCCCTTCATTCCTTTATCATCACCAACACTGTTCCTTCATCCCTTCATTCCTTAATCATCACCAACACTGTTCCTTCATCCCTTCATTCCTTTATCATCACCAACACTGTTCCTTCATCCCTTCATTTCTTTATCATCACCAACACTGTTCCTTCATCCCTTCATTCCTTAATCATCACCAACACTGTTCCTTCATCCCTTCATTTCTTTATCATCACCAACACTGTTCCTTCATCCCTTCATTCCTTAATCATCACCAACACTGTTCCTTCATCCCTTCATTCCTTTATCATCATTAACACAGTTCCTTTATCCCTTCATTCCTTTATCATCACCAACACTGTTCCTTCATCCCTTCATTCCTTAATCATCACCAACACTGTTCCTTCATCCTTTCATTCCTTTATCATCACCAACACTGTTCCTTCATCCCTTCATTCCTTTATCATCACCAACACTGTTCCTTCATCCCTTCATTCCTTAATCATCACCAACACTGTTCCTTCATCCTTTCATTCCTTTATCATCACCAACACTGTTCCTTCATCCCTTCATTCCTTTATCATCACCAACACTGTTCCTTCATCCCTTCATTCCTTTATCATCACCAACACTGTTCCTTCATCCTTTCATTCCTTTATCATCACCAACACTGTTCCTTCATCCCTTCATTCCTTTATCATCACCAACACTGTTCCTTCATCCCTTCATTCCTTTATCATCACCAACACTGTTCCTTCATCCCTTCATTTCTTTATCATCACCAACACTGTTCCTTCATCCCTTCATTCCTTAATCATCACCAACACTGTTCCTTCATCCCTTCATTTCTTTATCATCACCAACACTGTTCCTTCATCCCTTCATTCCTTTATCATCACCAACACTGTTCCTTCATCCCTTCATTCCTTAATCATCACCAACACTGTTCCTTCATCCCTTCATTCCTTTATCATCATTAACACAGTTCCTTTATCCCTTCATTCCTTTATCATCACCAACACTGTTCCTTCATCCCTTCATTCCTTAATCATCACCAACACTGTTCCTTCATCCTTTCATTCCTTTATCATCACCAACACTGTTCCTTCATCCCTTCATTCCTTTATCATCACCAACACTGTTCCTTCATCCCTTCATTTCTTTATCATCACCAACACTGTTCCTTCATCCCTTCATTCCTTTATCATCACCAACACTGTTCCTTCATCCCTTCATTCCTTAATCATCACCAACACTGTTCCTTCATCCCTTCATTCCTTTATCATCATTAGCACAGTTCCTTTATCCCTTCATTCCTTTATCATCACCAACACTGTTCCTTCATCCCTTCATTCCTTAATCATCACCAACACTGTTCCTTCATCCCTTCATTTCTTTATCATCACCAACACTGTTCCTTCATCCCTTCATTCCTTTATCATCACCAACACTGTTCCTTCATCCCTTCATTCCTTAATCATCACCAACACTGTTCCTTCATCCCTTCATTCCTTTATCATCACCAACACTGTTCCTTCATCCCTTCATTTCTTTATCATCACCAACACTGTTCCTTCATCCCTTCATTCCTTTATCATCACCAACACTGTTCCTTCATCCCTTCATTCCTTTATCATCACCAACACTGTTCCTTCATCCCTTCATTCCTTTATCACCACCAACACTGTTCCTTCATCCCTTCATTCCTTTATCATCACCAACACTGTTCTTTCATCCCTTCATTCTTTTGTCATCACCAACACTGTTCCTTCATCCCTTCATTCCTTTATCACCACCAACACTGTTCCTTCATCCCTTCATTCCTTTATCATCACCAACACTGTTCCTTCATTCCTTTATCATCACCAACACTGTTCCTTCATCCCTTCATTCCTTTATCATCACCAACACTGTTCCTTCATCCCTTCATTCCTTTATCATCACCAACACTGTTCCTTCATCCCTTCATTCCTTTATCACCACCAACACTGTTCCTTCATCCCTTCATTCCTTTATAATCACCAACACTGTTCCTTCATCCCTTCATTCCTTTATCACCACCAACACTGTTCCTTCATCCCTTCATTCCTTTATCATCACCAACACTGTTCCTTCATCCCTTCATTCCTTTATCATCACCAACACTGTTCCTTCATCCCTTCATTCCTTTATCATCACCAACACTGTTCCTTCATCCCTTCATTCCTTTATCAACACCAACACTGTTCCTTCATCCCTTCATTCCTTTATCATCACCAACACTGTTCCTTCATCCCTTCATTCCTTTATCAACACCAACACTGTTCCTTCATCCCTTCATTCCTTTATCATCACCAACACTGTTCCTTCATCCCTTCATTCCTTAATCATCACCAACACTGTTCCTTCATCCCTTCATTCCTTTATCATCACCAACACTGTTCCTTCATCCCTTCATTCCTTTATCATCACCAACACTGTTCCTTCATCCCTTCATTCCTTTATCACCACCAACACTGTTCCTTCATCCCTTCATTCCTTTATCACCACCAACACTGTTCCTTCATCCCTTCATTCCTTTATCATCACCAACACTGTTCCTTCATCCCTTCATTCCTTTATCACCAACACTGTTCCTTCATCCCTTCATTCCTTTATCATCACCAACACTGTTCCTTCATCCCTTCATTCCTTTATCATCACCAACACTGTTCCTTCATCTCTTCATTCCTTCATCATCACCAACACTCTTCCTTCATTCCTTCATCATCACCAACACTGTTCCTTCATCCCTTCATTCCTTTATCACCACCAACACTGTTCCTTCATCCCTTCATTCCTTTATCATCACCAACACTGTTCCTTTATCCATTCATTCCTTTATCATCACCAACACTGTTCCTTCATCCCTTCATTCCTTTATCACCACCAACATTTTTCCTTCATCCCTTCATTCCGTTATCATCACGAAAACTCTTCCTTCATTCCTTTATTCCTTTATCATCACCAACACTGTTCCTTCATTCCTTTATCACCATTAACACTGTTCCTTCATCCCTTCATTCCTTTATCATCATCAACACTGTTCCTTCATCCCTTTATCATCACCAACACTGTTCCTTCATCCCTTCATACCTTTATCATCATCAACACTGTTCCTTCATCCCTTCATTCCTTTATCATCACCAACACTGTTCCTTCATCCCTTCATTCCTTAATCATCACCAACACTGTTCCTTCATCCTTTCATTCCTTTATCATCACCAACACTGTTCCTTCATCCCTTAATCATCACCAACACTGTTCCTTCATCCCTTCATTCCTTTATCATCACCAACACTGTTCCTTCATCCATTCATTCCTTTATCATCACCAACACTCTTCCTTCATCCCTTCATTCCTTTATCACCACCAACATTTTTCCTTCATCCCTTCATTCCGTTATCATCACGAAAACTCTTCCTTCATTCCTTTATCATCACCAACACTGTTCCTTCATCCCTTCATTCCTTTATCACCATTAACACTGTTCCTTCATCCCTTCATTCCTTTATCATCATCAACACTGTTCCTTCATCCCTTTATCATCACCAACACTGTTCCTTCATCCCTTCATACCTTTATCATCATCAACACTGTTCCTTCATCCCTTCATTCCTTTATCACCACCAACACTGTTCCTTCATCCCTTCATTCCTTTATCATCACCAACACTGTTCCTTCATCCCTTCATTCCTTAATCATCACCAACACTGTTCCTTCATCCATTCATTCCTTTATCATCACCAACACTGTTCCTTCATCCCTTCATTCCTTTATCATCACCAACACTGTTCCTTCATCCCTTCATTTCTTTATCATCACCAACACTGTTCCTTCATCCCTTCATTCCTTAATCATCACCAACACTGTTCCTTCATCCCTTCATTTCTTTATCATCACCAACACTGTTCCTTCATCCCTTCATTCCTTAATCATCACCAACACTGTTCCTTCATCCCTTCATTCCTTTATCATCACCAACACTGTTCCTTCATCCCTTCATTTCTTTATCATCACCAACACTGTTCCTTCATCCCTTCATTCCTTAATCATCACCAACACTGTTCCTTCATCCCTTCATTTCTTTATCATCACCAACACTGTTCCTTCATCCCTTCATTCCTTTATCATCACCAACACTGTTCCTTCATCCCTTCATTCCTTAATCATCACCAACACTGTTCCTTCATCCCTTCATTCCTTTATCATCATTAACACAGTTCCTTTATCCCTTCATTCCTTTATCATCACCAACACTGTTCCTTCATCCCTTCATTCCTTAATCATCACCAACACTGTTCCTTCATCCTTTCATTCCTTTATCATCACCAACACTGTTCCTTCATCCCTTCATTCCTTTATCATCACCAACACTGTTCCTTCATCCCTTCATTCCTTAATCATCACCAACACTGTTCCTTCATCCTTTCATTCCTTTATCATCACCAACACTGTTCCTTCATCCCTTCATTCCTTTATCATCACCAACACTGTTCCTTCATCCCTTCATTCCTTTATCATCACCAACACTGTTCCTTCATCCTTTCATTCCTTTATCATCACCAACACTGTTCCTTCATCCCTTCATTCCTTTATCATCACCAACACTGTTCCTTCATCCCTTCATTCCTTTATCATCACCAACACTGTTCCTTCATCCCTTCATTCCTTTATCATCACCAACACTGTTCCTTCATCCCTTCATTTCTTTATCATCACCAACACTGTTCCTTCATCCCTTCATTCCTTAATCATCACCAACACTGTTCCTTCATCCCTTCATTTCTTTATCATCACCAACACTGTTCCTTCATCCCTTCATTCCTTTATCATCACCAACACTGTTCCTTCATCCCTTCATTCCTTAATCATCACCAACACTGTTCCTTCATCCCTTCATTCCTTTATCATCATTAACACAGTTCCTTTATCCCTTCATTCCTTTATCATCACCAACACTGTTCCTTCATCCCTTCATTCCTTAATCATCACCAACACTGTTCCTTCATCCTTTCATTCCTTTATCATCACCAACACTGTTCCTTCATCCCTTCATTCCTTTATCATCACCAACACTGTTCCTTCATCCCTTCATTCCTTAATCATCACCAACACTGTTCCTTCATCCTTTCATTCCTTTATCATCACCAACACTGTTCCTTCATCCCTTCATTCCTTTATCATCACCAACACTGTTCCTTCATCCCTTCATTCCTTTATCATCACCAACACTGTTCCTTCATCCTTTCATTCCTTTATCATCACCAACACTGTTCCTTCATCCCTTCATTCCTTTATCATCACCAACACTGTTCCTTCATCCCTTCATTCCTTTATCATCACCAACATTGTTCCTTCATCCCTTCATTCCTTTATCATCACCAACACTGTTCCTTCATCCCTTCATCCCTTTATCATCACCAACACTGTTCCTTCATCCCTTCATTCCTTTATCATCACCAACACTGTTCCTTCATCCCTTCATTCCTTTATCACCACCAACACTGTTCCTTCATCCCTTCATTCCTTTATCATCACCAACACTGTTCCTTCATCCCTTCATTCCTTTATCATCACCAACACTGTTCCTTCATCCCTTCATCCCTTTATCATCACCAACACTGTTCCTTCATCCCTGTGTTTACTTTATAATCTGATTAATTATAAATAACAGGCAGGAATACATACTGGAATGGGGTAACTGGACAGCTGGTTTCGAATGACAGACCTCTTCTGTCTAACTGACGCTCCACGCTGTGTATGTTAAACACAGAAGGCGGTCAGTAACAGGTCACTGCAGACTGAAGTAAAGTCTAGAGTAGTAAAGTTAGAGAGGTTAGCTGTTAGCCCAACTGCTAAAACTATTCAGACGGACTAAACAGCCACAAATAATGGACCCCATTCAGAAAGACCAAGACGAGTCCCTCGAGTCAGTCTAGAAACACAGTCTCGGATTACACCCACCTCCCCCCACAGCCAATATCAGAACACAGCGAGACCACCGCGCTGATAAAGCGCTGAAGGCGAGAATAACCAGGAGCCCACCGCAGTAAAAGTGCTACTGTTCTGAAATAATGACTCCAGTGGAAGAAAAAGCCGCCACTGAACTCTAAGGTGGAGCAAACCTTTCTGAGGAGCCGGAGCGGAACTTCTAAACCCATCCAGCATCCATCAGCACAGGAACTCCAGCCTGTCAGACTCTGTTCTCCTCGTTTTTGGAGACGTTTGGTCTGAAATAAGAAGTTAAAGCTCCAACGTGAGTGGAATGAAGCAGATCAGCAGCTGAACCAACACATTAGAAAAACATTAAACCCAAACGGAGAACTAGGAAATGCAGGTTAAGAACTATAGTAACTATAAATAGTGTAAATAAGTGAACATGTCCTTTGCAGAGACACACTTCTGCACTTCAGTACACTATCACTGTTTATATACTGAATTTAACAGACTGGGAATAAAATAAAGCAGAAAATGTTTTCTTTTCTTTATGAAATATAGAGAAATTAAGCAGTAAAATATAATATTAATATATATATAAATATGCAGAGTCTGTAGACGGTGTGTTAATATATTTACACTAAGAAAATCAACTTAACTGTCGAGTATATTTGAAAATGTGCAGTTAAGAACAAAACCAAATCAAATTGGATAATTTAGATTCTCTAAAATCTAGCTAATATACAGCAGGGGGGTATATATAATATAATAGTTTACATTATATACAATAGTTAATAGTTAACATATCAAAACTTGGTGTTTTGAGAAGATATTTCCATACAAAAAAGATAAGTTTTTTCTAATAAGTGAGTATAAAAGGGAGAACAACATTCTAGGTTAGTTTAGTATCTGATGATGTTGATGTCTTGCTGACCGACTCACAATGACCAGAAAGAAACAACTTTCTTTAGAGACCCGTCAGTCCATTGTTGTGTTAAGGAAGAAGATACTCCATTAAAACAAGAACATCTCACTGTGATCCCAAACTTTTGAGCACTAGTGTATATATGTAGACTGGTAGTTTACTAAAACTACTGTTATATATATATATATATATATATATATATATATATGTTGTATATAAGTACATGGTACTATGCAAAGATTAAATGTGATAATGTGCTTATATGCAGCTTTTTGATCGTTTGTATGTTTTCCAAACAATTATCATTCAATAACTAATGTTTTCCCTCCCATACAAATTAATACTCCAGTAAAAGTACTAATATGTGGGCAAAGAATGACACAAGTGAAAGTAAAATTACCTTTAAATAAAACTACTGGAATAAAAGTAATATGACTATAATAAATAAAATGTGTTAAGTAAATTACAAAAGTATCAAAACTACTAAAGTACTGAGAAACTTCTAGAACTGCAACAAAACGTCTTAGTAAATCCAGCATCTTTTAAATCAGGGACTGAAGTCTGTACGGCTCCATTTTTCTATTAGTTTATTATTTTTGTCTAAATTAAAAAGCTGAAACTCCAAAGTCAGAGATATGACCAATCACAGAGCAGAACAGATGATTTTGTGAATTAAATGAAAAAGAAAAGTCTTGGTGAGTAAAAGTACATTTATTTTACTCATTAACATATTTGAGTAAAAGTAAGTAGAAGTAGTATTATTATTATTAGAAAATATTTAATACTTCATACTCTGAAGTACACGTACTTGAGTAAATGAAACTACTTACCTCCCACCTCTGAGAATGAACAGGGTGCATCCAGTTTATATCAGAATGATAAACGTCCATTAGCAGCCTTTTATTAATGATATGGAATATCATAGCAACCACCTGGAATAACAACATCTGATAGCATCTGCGTACCAACTTTTCTAATAGTGCTTGAAACCAATAGCGTGTCAACAAGACAACTTCACTACATTAAACACCTGGTAAAGGTTGTTGGAAGAAGTTTAATAATCTTATAATATCTTCATAACATCTGATTGTATATATACTGAGTGGATTTCAGGTGAGGTCTGGTCGTGTAACTGTGTTAATAACAGAACGGTTGGTGTACAGTGATGATGAAGAGCTGCTTCGAGTCATTAACGTTATTTTATGGAAGTGCAGCAGATTAATGTACGCTGAGGGCTAATAAACGTATCCTGCAGTGGAGTGTGAGATTATAAAGCTATCTAACTCACCCCAGGAGAGTCTAGACCAGATGGAATGATAATTGCTGCTCATACTCAAGAGAAAGATGAAGAAACCCGCAGCCCTTCAGCTGACGCTCCACCAGAAGAAGCGATAGCTCAGAAAGTTCCTTCACTGAGCCGATGAAAGAGAGACGTTCAGATATAATAATGTCTAATAATTACATAAATAACACCCAACATAATATATAAACACAGATCAGACATAACATTAAACCCACCTCCTCATATCTCCACTCACTGACCACTGTATCAGCTCCACTGACCATACAGGACCTCCACTCACTGTCCACTGTATCAGCTCCACTGACCATACAGGACCTCCACTCACTGTCCACTGTATCAGCTCCACTGACCATACAGGACCTCCACTCACTGTCCACTGTATCAGCTCCACTGACCATACAGGACCTCCACTCACTGTCCACTGTATCAGCTCCACTGACCATACAGGACCTCCACTCACTGTCCACTGTATCAGCTCCACTGACCATACAGGACCTCCACTCACTGTCCACTGTATCAGCTCCACTGACCATACAGGACCTCCACTCACTGTCCACTGTATCAGCTCCACTGACCACACAGGACCTCCACTTACAGACGGTAGTTCATCTGATTCTCTGTATACTTTATTACTCTGTTCTTTAATGATCAGGACCCCCACAGGACCACCACAGAGCAGGTACTATTAGGGAGGTGGGACAGTGAGTGGAGATACAGGGAGGTGATTTTAATGATATGGCTGATCAGTGTTTGTATCAGATCACAGGATGGGCAGTTGTTCAGCATCAGACCACACAGGATGGACAGTTGTTCAGCATCAGACCACACAGGATGGACAGTTGTTCAGCATCAAACCACACAGGATGGACAGTTGTTCAGCATCAGACCACACAGGATGGACAGTTGTTCAGTATCAGACCACACAGGATGGACAGTTGTTCAGTATCAGACCACACAGGATGGACAGTTGTTCAGTATAAGACCACACAGGATGGACAGTTGTTCAGCATCAGACCACACAGGATGGACAGTTGTTCAGTATCAGACCACACAGGATGAGCAGTTGTTCAGTATCAGACCACACAGGATGGACAGTTGTTCAGCATCAGACCGCACAGGATGGACAGTTGTTCAGCATCAGACCGCACAGGATGGACAGTTGTTCTGCATCAGACCACACAGGATGGACAGTTATTCAGTATCAGACCACACAGGATGAGCAGTTGTTCAGTATCAGACCACACAGGATGGACAGTTGTTCAGCATCAGACCACACAGGATGGACAGTTATTCAGTATCAGACCACACAGGATGAGCAGTTGTTCAGTATCAGACCACACAGGATGGGCAGTTGTTCAGTATCAGACCGCACAGGATGGACAGTTGTTCAGTATCAGACCACACAGGATGGACAGTTGTTCAGTATCAGACCACACAGGATGGACAGTTGTTCAGTATCAGACCGCACAGGATGGACAGTTGTTCTGCATCAGACCACACAGGATGGACAGTTATTCAGTATCAGACCACACAGGATGAGCAGTTGTTCAGTATCAGACCACACAGGATGGACAGTTGTTCAGCATCAGACCGCACAGGATGGACAGTAGTTCAGTATCAGACCACACAGGATGGACAGTTGTTCAGTATCAGACCACACAGGATGGGCAGTTGTTCAGTATCAGATCACACAGGATGGGCAGTTGTTCAGTATCAGACCGCACAGGATGGGCAGTTGTTCAGTATCAGACCGCACAGGATGGGCAGTTGTTCAGTATCAGACCACACAGGATGGGCAGTTGTTCAGTATCAGATCACACAGGATGGGCAGTTGTTCAGTATCAGACCGCACAGGATGGGCAGTTGTTCAGTATCAGACCACACAGGATGGGAGGTTATTGAGCTCAACAAAGAAACCCTGATAGTCAGTTCTGTTAGGAGTGAGTGAGAACAGTATATGGTGTATACGGTGCAGCAGGTCTGGCTATTACAGCTACAAAGGTAGAAGGTAACTGAAGCACTGAAGAGCAACAGAAGGGCAAAAACTCTACTGAATACTTTTTCACAGCTACTTTCCACACCACCTCCACTGCATCTTCAGGTCCCCTGCAATGTTTGGAATGAAAGGTTTCAGCGGATCTCCTGGGAGCCGTCAGCTGCAGCAGATTTACACAACTTTCAGCCTGAAGTGCTTCACGGAGCTCCTACAAGGTTCTCACTGGGTATGTTTTCTCTGGTGAGGTCACGCGGGTTCTGTTACATCGGGAAAGTCGTTAAAGAGTTTGACAAGCTGTTTAGTCTGCTCGCCACATCATCCACCGCGCTGATTACGGACTCTCCAGCCGACTCCAGCCAAGGAAAGAGTTAAAGGACAGCGTGACCCTGAGCTGACGGACCGCGCCGCGCTTGCTTTGGATAAATATTTATGGTAATGGATTTTTGGATAAATGATCATGTGTTTCATAAACGCTTGAAATACTGCGCTCCGGCCAATAAAGCCGAAAAGAAATGCTTGACGAGCTCCAGCGCGTTTGACGGGGTCAGCTCCGTTCACAGGAAAGCATCACTTGGACTTAATGTTCTATATTTTAAGCACTTATCCGTCTGTTTCATCTCCAGATGAGAAAACACGGGTTCTGGACGAGGTTCTCCAGACTGTGGACAGGGGACGCCGCACCTAACTGGCCGAGCTCTACACTTTTCTATTTTTTTGGTGCTTATGTGGTTATATACCAAAAAACAGTCCAATGAGGAACCGTCAGGGTCTTCTAAGGTCTTCATTAAAGACCCTCATTCCTGAAAACGAACCAGTACCTGTCTACTTTCAGGCAGTTTTTATTTAAGTGCTTGTTGTATCAGTGTGTAAGATTTAGAGCTGATCTATAATCAGAAAAGGAATAAAATACAAAACTATATATTCATTAGTGTATAATTAATTACTGTTAAATACAAATCATTGCTCATAACGAGCTTTCATATCTACACAGAAGCGTCTTGTCTTCCAACAGAAGCTGCCACCGCCATGTTTCTACAGTAGCCCAGAACAGACAATCCACACACTGACTGTAGAGAGACTTATATGTTTGAATTAGCAACTTGAAGTAGGTGGCGCTACAGCACCGACTGGAAGATGTACAAAGAGGAATCTTTGCTGAAATGTTCTACTGTAGCACATACACACACATATATATATGGGGATGGGTGGGTGGGTTGCAGATGGGGAGGGATGGGTGGGTTGCAGATGGGGAGGGATGGGTGGGTTGCAGATGGGGAGGGATGGGTGGGTTGCAGATGAGGAGGGATGGGTGGGTTGCAGATGGGGCGGGATGGGTGGGTTGCAGATGGGGCGGGATGGGTTGGTTGCAGATGGGGAGGGATGGGTGGGTTGCAGATGGGATTAGATGAGGAGGGATGGGTGGGTTGCAGATGGGATTAGATGAGGAGGGATGGGTGGGTTGCGGATGGGGAGGGATGGGTGGGTTGCGGATGTGGAGGGATGGCTGGGTTGCGGATGGGGAGGGATGGGTGGGTTGCGGATGGGGAGGGGCAGGTGGGTTGCGGATGGGGAGGGGCAGGTGGGTTGCAGATGGGGAGGGGCAGGTGGGTTGCAGATGGGTAGGGATGAGTGGGTTGCGGATGGGGAGGGATGGGTGGGTTGCGGATGGGGAGGGATGGGTGGGTTGCGGATGAGGAGGGATGGGTGGGTTGCGGATGGGGAGGGATGGGTGGGTTGCGGATGGGGAGGGATGGGTGGGTTGCGGATGGGGAGGGATGGGTGGGTGCGGATGGGGAGGGATGGGTGGGTTGCGGATGGGAAGGTGATGGGTGGGTTGCAGATGGGGAGGCATGGGTGGGTTGCAGATGGGAAGGGATGGGTGGGTAGCAGATGGGGAGGGATGGGTGGGTTGCAGATGGGGAGGGATGGGTGGGTTGCAGATGGGGAGGGATGGGTGGGTTGCAGATGAGGCGGGATGGGTGGGTTGCGGCTGGGGAGGGATGGGTGGGTGGCTGATGGGGAGGGGTGCGTGGGTTGCAGATGGGAAGGCGATGGGTGGGTTGCAGATGGGAAGGGATGGGTGGGTTGCGGATGGGAAGGGATGGGTGGGTTGCGGATGGGTGGGTTGCAGATGGGGAGGGATGGGTGGGTTGCAGATGGGGAGGGATGGGTGGGTTGCGGATGGGTGGGTTGCAGATGGGGAGGGATGGGTGGGTTGCAGATGGGGAGGGATGGGTGGGTTGCAGATGAGGAGGGATGGGTGGGTTGCAGATGGGGCGGGATGGGTGGGTTGCAGATGGGGCGGGATGGGTGGGTTGCAGATGGGGCGGGATGGGTGGGTTGCAGATGGGGCGGGATGGGTGGGTTGCAGATGGGGAGGGATGGGTGGGTTGCAGATGGGGAGGGATGGGTGGGTTGCAGATGGGAAGGGATGGGTGGGTGGTAGATGAGGAGGGATGGGTGGGTTGCAGATGTGGAGGGATGGCTGGGTTGCGGATGGGGAGGGATGGGTGGGTTGCGGATGGGGAGGGGCAGGTGGGTTGCAGATGGGTTGCAGATGGGGAGGGACTGGTGGGTTGCAGATGGGGAGGGACGGGTGGGTTGCAGATGGGGAGGGACGGGTGGGTTGCAGATGGGGAGGGACGGGTAGGTTGGGTAGGTTATAGATTGGAGGGATGGGTGGGATGTTTGGGTTGGGTCGGTTGGGTGGGTGGGATGAGTGGGTAGTCTGTTCAAAGGGACGGGAGGGTAGTGGGTTGGGGAGTGGGTAGGTTGGGGAGTGGGTTGGGTAAGAGCTAGAAGTGGGTGCAGGAGAATTCTGAGAACCCAAATATTGACAAAACAGAATTATCTCTGATAGATTATATTTAATGGCCTCAAAACAATTTAAAAAATCATCAGCTTAGTTGAATTTCCCTGTTTGTAGAAATGACCAAGTTCTGATGTTCACAATGGCTTTACCAGTACTGGTGGCTTTTTAACAGGGACACTGCAAACGGTTAAATAATAATAATAATAATAATAATTAGTGTTATAATTTGAAAAATTATTATAACAACAGCAATTACCTATTAAAAAATTAGAAAAAATGAAAAGCACCAACATGCGGCTCGTCTATAACAAGCTCAGAGACGGTCCGGTCGAGCAGCTGGGATTATATTAGAACGTCCAGTTTCTCTGAGAATAACAGGCGGAGGCCCGTCACTAGCAGCAAAGCAAGAACACCCGCTGGTCCAGGGCACGCGTTTCCTTTCTACTGACTTTCTGTCATCATTCCTCCTCCTCTTCCTCATCATCCTCCTCATCCTCAGCGTGTGGCTCCTCCAGCTGCGCTGGCGTGTGTTTGATGGAGATGATGCCGCTGAGGACAGCGTAACCCAGCATGGCTCCCACAGCGAACAGGACCGACAGGATCTGGTTCCGTCGCTTGTGTGGTTCGTTATCAAAGTCTCCGCCGTCCGCATGTGTGGACACCTTTTTGGCCGGCGCCTCTGGACAGATCAAAGATTATCAAACAGGATTAAACTATTAAATAACACTTTACTGTAGGATGCGGTTTATAAGACTACATAATACCTACATAAGCTTGTCATAACAACTGACATAACCATACATGAATGATTCTAAATGCTTATTCCACTAAGTCAGTTGTTATGACAAGCTTATGTAGGTATTATGTAGTCTTATAAACAGCACAAGTGTACAATTTCCAATGTCTTAAGCTCTGCTGGAGTTGAGCTAGATCTGTAGTTACCAATGAGCTGAACCAATTGAACCAATGCAGTTTTAATCCAGTATGTGCAATATATGGCCAAAAGTATGTGGACGCCGCTCAGAATGATTGAATTCAACTGTTTTAGCCAAATCCAAAGCTAACCAGGGTCTAAAATCAAGTACCCAGCCGTGGAGCCCCAGTCACACTGGCAGTAGAACGGGTTGTACTGAAGAGGATGACTGTCAGTTTGAGATTCCTGCCATTCGACCAATCAACCTTTCAAATATCCTCATCTGGAAACACTAACTCAGCTCCAGCAGCGCTCCTGATTTACGCCAGTGTCAGTTTGCATGACTGAATGTTTCATCACCATCACGAAGAGCAAACAAACCACCAGACCTCTGCTCTCCGAGGGGAAGTAGAGCACTAGGATGTTGGTGCAGAACTGCCGCAGGTTCTCTAAGGTGTGGAGGTGCTGCTGGAGCTTTCCGTTGGGCAGCTTAATCTTCAGCAGGGGGGCCAGGTGTCCAAACACATACGCATCCAGAGAGGAGGGCCTACAGGAGCATAGCACTGTATCAAACTGGGTGGGGTGCTGTTACATATCATTGGCGTCTAAATAAAACCATGCATCTTCATTTTTGTCCATTTTTATTTTTTTTGCATCATTTGGACACGACAGCTATCGTTTACATTGTGTTCACAATGAATGGACCAATAGAAATGCTCCAAAAGAGCTTGGAAATAATTCTGGTTCCATTGACTTATATTTAAAATAAAAAAATTCTGGCCTCTCCTGTAAAGTTGTCGTTTTGGAGATGCATCTTTTTCTTTAGACAGCGACAATAGAGAAAAAAAAAAACAAAAATAAATAAATAAATAAATAAATATATATATATACCCCATCCAACCACACCACCTACACCCTATCCCATCCCACCACCTACACCCCATCCCACCACCTACCCCCATACCACCACCCACATCCCATCCCACCATCTGCCCCATCCCACTACCTGTCCCCATCCCACCACCCACACACCATCCCACCACCCACATCCCATCCAACCACCCATACCCCATCACATCCCACCATCTACAACCCATCCCACCACCCATACCCCATCCCATCCCACCACCCCTACCCCATCCCATCACCCCTACCCCATCCCATCTCACCATCCATACCCCATCCCATCTCACCACCCATACCCCATCCCATCCCACCACCCATACCCCATCCCATCCCACCACCCATACCCCATCCAATCCCACCACCCATACCCCATCCAATCCCACCACCCATACCCCATCCAATCCCACCACCCATGCCCCATCCCATTCCACCACCCATACCCCATCCAATTCCACCACCCATGCCCCATCCCATTCCACCACCCATACCCCATCCAATCCCACCACCCACACCCAATCATTGGTCAGCTCCTAACCACAGATATTCTTTGGGTGGTGGACTATTCTCAGTTCAGCAGTGAGGCTGAGATCTCGGTTCAGAGTGGTTCACCACCAGTCAGAGCATCTCTGTGATCAGAAACTGACCACTGCACCTTAAGGTGAAGGCACTCACGAATCTCCGAAGAAGAACTTCTGGGAGCCTAGCCTCTGCGAGAGGAGAGTCATACACTCGAGCGCATCGTGATAGAGCTGAGGAGGAAACCATCAACAATCATTAGACAAGACCATTAAACCCTAGGACAGTTACGTAGCTGCTACTCCTTCTCTGAGCTCACTCCTCACCTCTTTCTCCAGCTGCTCTCCCGGCTCCAGCATCGGGTCTCCTCTGACCAGCCGCAGTCTCTCCAGCTGTCGGCTGTGGATGCGGTTGGGCAGCAGGAAGTTGAGAGGGAAGGGGATGTTTTCTGCGTACCAGCGTCGCGTCACGTCCACGTAGTTCTTAGCATCGACCCACTGCGTGTAAATCTGGGGACAGAGAGAGGAACACACTGAGCGAGGGGCCTACGTACACGAGTGAGGGTAGAGCAGGCTGGAGACCACCGTTAACATTTTTAAAAGATGAGTCTGAGTGAAGTTTCCACTCATAACTCAGTTCAGAGACTCACAAAGCATGTAGGTCCTGGTCATTAAACACAGCAGAGAGGCACTGAGGCACTGAGGCATGAGCTAGTTATTATAGATGTTCCCCCAGGGGAGTCTGGATGTTCAACAAGCAATCTGTATTCACACCACAGTTGGTTCCACTCATCCAACACTTCAAACGTTCTCTGTTTTTGAGGAGAACTTTCATCAGAGTGACCCAGCTGAAGGTGTTGAGGTCAGATGAGACTACAATGGAGCATTCTGACCAAAGGCGCAAACCTAAAACTGCCCAACAAACACCATCCCAACAGTGAAGTGTGGGGGTGGCAGCATCGTGGGGATGTTTCCTCGGCAATGACTAGACATCTTGTTTAAACTGAAGAACAGATGGATGGTGCCAAAGGAAGATACTGCAAGACAACCTCCTTCAGTCTGCTGAGGAACTAAAGCTGGAGAGAAACTTCACCTTCCAGCTGGACAGTGATCTCAGTTCTCAGTCACTCCCAGTGGAATTAGCTGTGTGTGTGTTTCTTTAGCCTTAAAGTGGTGAATGGACTAACTGGTAATGTTTTAAGGTATGAATACAGGGGTGTGTCTGAAATCCCACCCTAGTTACCGGTTAGTGCTCCATTCAGGGTGTCGGCATTTTTGTAACGTTGTCCAACTAGTGGACAACCGATGTACACTACTTACAGGCTGACGCCCCACAATGCATAGCGGCTTCTTTGAAAAGTTCATCGTCCAAATTCCCTCCATTGTCTCCCTCACTGCTCCCCTATATAGTGTTCTACACAGAGCAGTCTAGGTAGTGATCAGGGAACGAGTAAACCAGTGGACCATATCAGACACGCCCCAGCTTTCTGATTAGCTGCTGTAGGTTTGTGACAGGGTGGAAGTGTTGGACTACGTAGGCTGTCAACAACAACCTATTCATGCTATTTTCCATGACAACACTGGGGGGCATCTTTGTTTACTTTGTGTTAGAACTTCTGGTGTAACCGTAGATACGTTGATACTGATTACAAGCAAAACGACAACATTAACATTAACATGTTCAGTTAGAGGGAGTCAGTAACTGGAAGAAGAGGAAAACTTGGTTTAAACAACAGAGTTACTAACACAGCACATAAAGATCAGAGTGTTGGGGGGGCCGCCTTCCAAAGAAGACCACCTGCGTCTCTGACTGAAGCTCTAAATTTAAAACCTCCACCCAAACCTCCGTATGTCTGCTCCTACCATTCTGTGGAGGAGAACCAGCACCAGAGCTTCCTTATCCAGAGAAATGTCTCGCTTATGAAGTACCGAGGAAGCAGACGTGTCGGTGCTGGTGAGTCTATCAGTTAGTAACTGTTTTCTGATCAGTGTCCACCGCGCTAGACTATCTGGACTGTAACTAACACCCACGCAGAGGGGCTCGGGCAGCTGCTGGACTTGGGTTTAACCGGCTTTCAGAAATATAAACTCACCGTCTGTGTGTAGGAGGACACGCCCACCTTCCCACTGTGCAGGTACTGATACGCTTCAGTACTTTTATAGTTTTCATTACTGAACCGTCTACACCTTCCGAGAGTACAGAGTAATTAAACATGTCTCCATAAGTAACCTCAGACCACCTTCTCATATCACCCACCCACTGTGTTATTAACCTCAGACCACCTTCTCATATCACCCACCCACTGTCTTATTAACCTCAGACCACCTTCTCATATCACCCACCCACTGTCTTATTAACCTCAGACCACCTTCTCATATCACCCACCCACTGAGTTATTAACCTCAGACCACCTTCTCATATCACCCACCCACTGTCTTATTAACCTCAGACCACCTTCTCATATCACCCACCCACTCTTATTAACCTCAGACCACCTTCTCATATCACCCACCCACTGAGTTATTAACCTCAGACCACCTTCTCATATCACCCACCCACTGTCTTATTAACCTCAGACCACCTTCTCATATCACCCACCCACTGAGTTATTAACCTCAGACCACCTTCTCATATCACCCACCCACTGTCTTATTAACCTCAGACCACCTTCTCATATCACCCACCCACTGAGTTATTAACCTCAGACCACCTTCTCATATCACCCACCCACTGTCTTATTAACCTCAGACCACCTTCTCATATCACCCACCCACTCTTATTAACCTCAGACCACCTTCTCATATCACCCACCCACTGAGTTATTAACCTCAGACCACCTTCTCATATCACCCACCCACTGTCTTATTAACCTCAGACCACCTTCTCATATCACCCACCCACTGTGATATTAACCTCAGACCACCTTCTCATATCACCCACCCACTGTGTTATTAACCTCGGAGGAGACAGTGGTGTCCCATTCTAACTTCTTACTGTCTCTCTGGTCTCCTCCCATGTAGCTGTATTCATTTTTTAATGGATTTAATGGATTTAATGGCTCTGCAGGACTTAAACTTGTTTTTAATTTGTATCTATGCTGGGCTGGTTTGCAGCATGTGACTCCTGGTCTAAAAACAAGTCCCAGTCCGGCCCTGGTTTGATCTGAATTACAGATGAATCTGATTGGTTTCAAGACGGTTGAACACTTTGGACCAATCAGTGTTTCTGAAGCCAATTCCGATTACCGATCACTTTTCAACGTGATCTGTCGATAGCCGATACCGATAGAGGGCGGGGCTGTTAGACACGGCAGGGCTACATGCAATTATTAGCATAAGCAAGTCATGAAACATGGTCTAAACTGATTTATTACCATTTTTTAACGAGTTCATATGAAACAGTATAATATTTGTAACTAAATTAGAAGTTGGTCTAAATTAGAAGTTGGTCTAAATTAGAAGTTGGTCTATGTGGGTGTAAACCGCTTGATAAGCTCCAGAAGATCCACATCTGAAAAGTATCTCTACTAGGAACAGCAGAGCGTGGATCCAGGTGGAACATTAAGCAGCAGAATGAACGTCTTCTACAGCCGAGAAGATCTGCTTATCTAGAACTATAAACTCAATCACTCTGGCTGTGGTTCTTTAGCTCTCTGGCTGTTTCTGCTGCTGTTCTGTTTGTACCGGTCAGATCTGGTCTGTAGGTGTTCTGGGTTATTAGTTTGTGTTAGCTGTGTGTGTTCTAGCTCTGCTGTTACTGATACTCACTGTGTTCAGCTGTGTGGTGTCTCTGAAGTGTGTATCAGATTAGTAGTTAAATGTCTTTGTCTTGGTTTCCGTGGGAGACGCTGATGTTACTAATTGTACAGATGTTATAAACTGTCCTGGATGAGTCTGAGTCTCATACGGTAACAAACTGACAGATGGACGATGTTTTCCTTCCACACGTGTGGTGAACGTTTAAACTGTTCGTGTGAAGCCACAGCTTTAGTCAGTCTGTTGAAAATGAAACAGTATGTGTTTCCACCTAGTGGTTCAGAGAGGAATTGCAGGGAGCTGGCCGGAGGGCTCCTCCTTTCTGGATGAAACGCTAGCTGGAAATACAAAATTAGGCTGATTTGTTTAACGTCATCGATCAGCTCTCGAGATCGGCTACATTGGAGAAATATTATCTGATCGTCGATCGCATATTTCAATTAAAAATCGGCCGATACCGATACATAGCCGATCAATCCTTCCATCTCTAGTAATAATTATTTTTTAATATTTATCTCTGGCTTTAAAAATTCTTGCTGCAAATATATGCATTTCTTAAAGCCTGCTGGTGTGGGTTCATGGCTGTTTCTAGTCTTAATGGCAAACCATAGCACCCCCTGCTGGAGAGGAGTTTCAAAGCCATGTTCCTCTTTATATACTAAAGAATTAAGTGCTGTACCAAGGCCATTACAGACTTCAGCTTAAGTTAAGGCGACTTATGTGTTCTACTTATGTATTTTACAGCTGTAGTGTTGTGGAGTGTCCTAGAAAGACAAACACAGCCCGTGTGATTCAGTTCTGTCCTCGTTTAAAGAAAACTTTGGGCTTTAATATGCAGAAAGCTTGCTCTGGGTTTAAAACCGAGAGCTTCTGTCAGTAAAATCTGCCTCCTCGTCTAATGACGGGTTGTGTAATGTCCTGAAGGCTGCAGGGTGCTTTACTGGCAAGCAGTGAAAACAAAGTTAACCTTTTAAAAGCTTTAGTTCAGACCACATCTAAACCACCATCAGGAGACAAACCAGAGCAGATGCCTTCACCATTAGCCACTGTGTATTAATGAGCATCTCGGAACATTCGTCATACGTCCCTGTACCTGGTAAATATCCAACTCCTCACAGAACCTCCTCAAACGCTTATACAGTTTAAAAGGTTGCTATGATTTTTAGAGAGCTTTTAATAACTCGTCCACAATATCCAATTTTTTATTTTATTATTAAAAGAATTTTCTTTCGAGTAGATGGTTATAGTTACTGACATTTTTATGATTTCATCAAATTTGGCCGCTATATGAGATGTAAAATTACAAATCTGAAATGAAAAATATATTTTTTTTCAAAATACACTACATTAACAGAATATCTGATCAGTAAGTGTGTGTTCACCAGTAAGAACAGCAGATCTGATTAGAACAGATGTAAATAATCAGACATACAATACAAAGTAACATGAATATGTTATTGTGAGAGAAGTAGATCAGATCTTAATCCAGTTTGAGGAACAAAGTTAGGTTCCAGATTTCTCCTGGACGCCCCAGACATTGTATGAATGTGTTCAGTTCCTTCAGCAGCAAATCTTGATTTATCTTAATGAAGTACTGAGCAGTCAAAGCAGGTATTAGATGAGAACTGATAATAATACTGGGTTGTTTAGGAGAAGCTTGGAAAGAGTTAAATAAACACACTGACGTATGTAAAACACTACTTACTCTATTAATACTGTTTAATATTTAATAATAAAGTGTAAAAGCTCTACTTACTCTATTAATACTGTTTAATATTTAATAATAAAGTGTAAAAGCACTACTTACTCTATTAATACTGATTAATGTTTAATAATAAAGTGTAAAAGCTCTACTTACTCTATTAATACTGATTAATATTTAATAATAAAGTGTAAAAGCTCTACTTACTCTATTAATACTGTTTAATATTTAATAATAAAGTGTAAAAGCTCTACTAACTCTATTAATACTGATTAATATTTAATAATAAAGTGTAAAAGCACTACTTACTCTATTAATACTGTTTAATATTTAATAATAAATTGTAAAAGCTCTACTTACTCTATTAATACTGATTAATATTTAATAATAAAGTGTAAAAGCTCTACTTACTCTATTAATACTGATTAATATTTAATAATAAAGTGTTTACTGAGTAAATAAAAGCTTCCCTAAATATAATAAGGAATGTCTGAATGTCTTTAAATGTAAATAAGATCTGATTCTTTACTCCCAGCAGAACAGAAAAGCTGGACTGCTGTCCATTCTGGAAAGTGATTGCTTCATTTCACGCAGGCTATAAGAGATTTATTTTGTAAAATAAGTTCTATTTGCTGAAACACAGCTGCTCTGTCTGCTCGGTTGTGGCCATGCCAACAGCAGAGATGACCATGGCTGGTCAGTGAGATTTGTTGGGGGTAAAAGTTTTTTTAAAAAAAACAACAGTGGGTGAAAAAAAGTGGTGTGCAGATCCTGTCAGTTACACATACTTTAAAATAAATTACTGAATAAATGTCTGAATAAGCTGCACAAATAAATTGTGTTCACTGAGTCACGACTTTTAATAACACGTTTCGCTTATAAGCAGTAAAAATGTTTTTTTAATGATGTAATTTATTGATTTTACTTTACACAAAAAAATGTAATGCTGTATTTCAGCTATTTTTCTAATAAACTAACTAGCTCTATTTAGATGGTTCAATGGTTTTCAATTGTTAACGAAATTTATTTTAATATAGATTAACGTAACTGGATTTTTATTCCAAGTATGTTTGGAGCTTTCGTATCAAACCGCTCATCATACAATTTTCACACCATGTGAAAGGGCTGCTTGAGTTTTACAATACCATAAAAAACATAAAAACAATAAATAAACAAAGAATTAAGATAAAATAAATAAGTGTCTGTGTGTGTGTGTGTGTGTGTGTGTGTGTCGTTCTCCTCACCAGAGCCGGCAGCAGTTTCTCCTCCAGTAACGAGACGAAGGCCAGCGTGTCCGCACCTTCTTTAGCCGACAGGTCGTAGTCCGCATTGTATTTCTGTAAAACATACGATCAGATCAGAATAAAATCATATTTACACAATTTAGAAAATACGTTTTTTACTATGTGATGAACTTTATTCCACGTTTATATACAGTAGGTGCGCAAAGTATTCAGACCATGTGATATTTCAGGGTTTTTTTTTTAATAAATTTGCAAAAATTTCTACATTTCTGTTTTTTTCTGTCAAGATGGGGTGCTAAGTGTACATTAATAAGAAAAAAAACTTTTTTTTTATTTTAGCAAATGGCTGCAATGAAACAAAGAGTGAAAAATTTAAAGGGGCCTGAATACTTTCCGTACCCACTGTATAACAGTAAATCACACACAGAACAAATACAGAGCATCACATGGGTTGAGAAGAGTATGTGATGATCTGGGTAAGGAGTTAGCACCATGCTAATTGGTGGAATGCGAGTTTTCATTGTTTGTTGGCTACATTAGCCTCATAGCTCCAGTGAGAGACTGGCTAAACATGGCATATTTCACCCCATTGACTATCTCTAGGATTAGCAGCACTGAATATGCCAACAGATAAATATGAGCTTTCAATTTTGGCCATATTAGCCTTGTAGCTCAGAAGAAAGCTCATATACAGAGAGCTCATATACAGAGAGCTCATATACAGAGAGCTCATATACAGAGAGCTCATATACAGAGAGCTCATATACAGAGAGCTCATATAAACTCAGAAGACACGTGTAGCTTCACTGGTGGGTTTCATAGTAAATACAATGTGTATATTTGTGTTGTAGACATAGAGACCCCTGGTTACCATCATCACCACTGTAAACATCACCACCACCACTGTAAACACCATCACCACCACCACTGTAAACACCATCACCACCACTGTAAACACCATCACCACCACTGTAAACATCACCACCACTGTAAACACCATCATCACCACCACTGTAACCACCATCACCACCACTGTAAACACCATCATCACCACCACTGTAAACACCATCACCACCACTGTAACCACCATCACCACCACTGTAAACACCATCATCACCACCACTGTAAACACCATCATCACCACCACTGTAACCACCATCACCACCACTGTAAACACCATCACCACCACTGTAAACACCATCATCACCACCACTGTAAACACCATCACCACCACTGTAAACATCACCACCACTGTAAACACCATCATCACCACCACTGTAAACATCATCACCACCATCACTGTAAACACCATCACCACCACTGTAACCACCATCACCACCACTGTAAACACCATCACCACCACTGTAAACATCACCACCACTGTAAACACCATCATCACCACCACTGTAAACACCATCACCACCACCACTGTAAACACCATCACCACCACTGTAAACACCATCACCACCACTGTAAACATCACCACCACTGTAAACATCACCACCACTGTAAACACCATCATCACCACCACTGTAAACACCATCACCACCACTGTAAACAACATCACCACCACTGTAAACACCATCACCACCACTGTAAACACCATCACCACCACCACTGTAAACACCATCACCACCACTGTAAACAACATCTGAACCATGTCACAGCAAACCCAGTATCTATTACTTGGTTGACATTGCAACAGCGGAATTGATCAGCGGAACTGCAGAGTCTCACTTTAAAAAGGTTAAAATACTAAATACAACAATTTTATTATTTATTTGTATTATTTATTGATTATTTGTAATGAGCTATTTAATAGTTTAATAATATAAAGACTTCAGCTCACGAGCTAGCAGTGCCCACACTGAGCCGGCAGCTGGACGCTACTGACCCAGCCTGTCAGACGCTGTACTGTAGCTGTGATCTGATGAACCGTAAATGCTCTCGTCTACTGCTTTCTCCGCTGGATGACCTCAGCGTGAGCGTCATGGAGACGGGAGATGTAACGAGGAGCAGCGGGAGCAGCTGCCCAGTGAGAGAGCCTGTATGTACGGATCACTGTTTAAACACTGCGTCTGGTTGATGGTGCCGTGTTTAGGCTGTGAGTTCGCTTCTCCTCCTTCAGCACCTCCGAGTGCCAGACGCTCCTCACTGAGCCAAGACAGATTCACTCCTGAGTGCATAAAGACAGGACGAGCAGGAAAGACTACAGCACGATATATATATATATATATATATATATATATATATATATATATATATATATATATATATATATATATAACTTCAGCTCGTGAGCTGAAGTCTTTATATTATTAAACTATTAAATAGCTCATAAATAATGAATAAATAATACAAATAAATAATAAAATTGTTGTATTTAGTATTTTAACCTTTTTAAAGTGAGACTCTGCAGTTCCGCTGATCAATTCTGCTGTTGCAATGTCAACCAAGTAATAGATACTGGGTTTGCTGTGACATGGTGTATATATATATATATATATATATATATATATATATATATATATATATATATATATATATATATATATATATATATATATATAGGTATTATATGATTGATGAGCTGATTGGTTGAAAACACTACATGGTCACTGGAATGAGTGAAACTCTCTCAGCTGAACAGCTCGTTTTATAACACACTGAGCAAAATGTTTAAGTTCCTTAAGATTTTAATGGTTTAATGTTTATATACTGGTCTAAAATAGCCCCCGTACAGAACAGCTCAGACTCTGGGACTTAAATCATTTGTGTTTTAGTCATAATGTGAGAAATAGGATATGAGGTGGAATTAGTAGTTGGGATATTATCTGGCACTATGTATAAGAGGAGAGACTTAGTTTAGCTGACCTGTAGGCTCAACGTTACATGAAGGATTTATTTATTTATTACGTTTATTTTATTTATTTGTTCGGTCTTTTGCTAAGATTTTTTTATTTTCTCTTCCTTTTACTATTTGGTTCTGTTTTGACATGTTCTTTTATGCAACTATAGGAACAATTATACCCTGAATGGCAAACGTTTTAAAAAACTCAATAAAACAAAGTAAAAAAAAAAAAAGACTCTGGGATGTAGGTGGGTTTCCTCACTCACAGCTGGTATCTGTTAACACAGTATCTGGACGATACTGGATATCACTATCTATACTGATGCATCCTTATAAAAAAAAAAAAACCAAAAAAACATACTACTGTAGTCTGTTAACTACTGAATTAAATAATACGATCCGTGTTAAATACAGAAGCCCTACAGGAGCTGAGGAACTGAACAGCTGGTCTGATTCTCTGCCACTGCGGTAAATACCACCCCTATAAAACCCAGAGCCAGGCTTATAAACCCAGACCAAAACCAGACCACTATACAACTATACAATCTACCGCTTACCAAACCACAGAGCTCAATAACCTTCAAACAGACAGAGCTGAGAGGAGCTTAAATGGCAAGTGGATGTATATGTAATATGTATATGTAATATGTATAATATGTATATATCTGCTTGTTGAGCCGTGACACATCGTCTGGGTCGTACTCTCTACTGCACTGACTGAGACCCTCAATACTTGAGTATCCAAAAAAAGTTATGGTTCTAGAACTTTCCTTGTGATGATAAAAAGAAAAATAAACAGCTGCAGTTGATGAGAAGGTGATTAAATTTAAAAAAATAATAATTAAAAAAAAGTTTGGTGCCACTGGGATCTAATGTAATGGTATTTCTGGGTTGTAGTATAAGAGATTTACACCCTGTTAGACCTGCTGTCTTTAAGCCCCGCCTTCTAATGAGCCCAGTGTGTGGAGGTCAGTCAGCTTGAGATCAGTCAGTAGCATCCCGCTACAAGCCCCCCACCACAACGCTGTGGTTGTCTTTATGATGTGGTCGCTCAATATCGGTTTGAGTCAGAGTCCGATCCTGAGAGTCCGGCTGGTAGATCCACCTTCACAGGCTGGACTAAAGCGGGACGTTTAGAGTGGTCAGTTTTACTGGGTTAGCTCTCCGTGTGTTGTGTGAGGGGGTGCCAAGCTTAGAATACAGCAATGTGTTATGAGATGATGTCACCTTGTAACAGAGAGCGGGGCTGGAAGGGCTGAGGACAGTGGTTTCTGTGGGAGAGAGTTGCTCCTTTTGGTGTGTAACTTTGGGTTTTATAACTTGGACGGAATGTTTACATGCACAGAAAGCTACAACACACTAAAGGAAAAGAGAAAAAGCGGAAACAGATCCACTTTATGTTTTTTAATGAGGAGCGGTAGTATATTTACTTTGCTTAAATTCTACTCAAGTTAAAAGTACACATCAAAAAATTAAAAGTAAAAAAGTACCATTAAAAATGTACTTGGAGTAAAAGTTACGTAGTTACTTTCAATTCTTTGATGTAAAAAAGATGATGTTTATGTACAAGTCATAAATTAAATAGTTTTTAATGAATTATAAGTCCACGTAACTGTTTCACTCACGAGCACATAAAGAGAAACCGCACACGCAATTTTCATAAACACACTCAAACTATCTTACTCCTCCTTTAATGCTTTTTCTCTCTCGTGATTTTATATATATATACACACTCATATATATATATATATATATATATATATATATATATTTACACTACTGTTAAAAAGTTTGGAATCACAGTGAAATGTTCTTGTTTTAATGGAGTATCTTCTTCTTAACACAACAATGGACTGACGGGTCTCTAAAGAAAGTTGTTTCTTTCTGGTCATTGTGAGTCGGTCAGCAAGCCATCAACTGCTGATCTTCAGATACTAAACTAACCTAGAATGTTGTTCCCTTTTATACTCACTTATTAGTAGAATGTTTTTCAGCTGTGATCACAATTGAGCAAGAGTGTCCTAACAACCAATTAGTCCAATAACATCCTTAACTTGGATTGGTGGTCGTACCAGTAGATTTAGACAGAGGACTGAGAATTACTGATAATAGAACTATATGTAAAATAAGCCTCTATACAAAAATAGACTTTAATACAAACATTTATATTCTTTAAAAATCATCTGATACACAATATTGTTTGTGAATTGTATGAAAATTGCATGAAATTAAATTCTAAAGTGATCCTAAACTTTTGAGTGGTAGTGTATATATATATATATATATATATATATATATATATATATATATATATATATATATATATATATATATATATATTTCGTGACTGACTGCTCATTTCAACACACCTCTCAAACTACAACTAACATGGTGGAGGCAGAGGAGCTGACAGAAGAGATAAATTGATAAAACTGTAATGATTTAATAATCTTATCACTTCTTATCAGCACGTATTCACTCGTTCCTGCTGCAGCTCGCTCAGTTAGACTCATATACTCGGTGGATATTCGTGTTTGGCTGCTGTACAATCACTGCTGTGCTCACAAACAAACTAACTAACAATCAAACAGTCTCCTAAATCTCTGAAACTATATTGTGTAAGTGGTGGTGAAGCAGAGAACAAAGTATGATCACTACTTTTCACTACTTTTATGATCACCGGTTCCCCATCTATCCATTTCTCCCAGTAGTTTCTATCTAAATAGGTCAAAGCAACGCTGAAGATGGTAAAAAATCAAATTGAATCAAATCGTGAGAGAAAAAGCATTAAAGGAGGAAGAAAGACAGTTTGAGCGTGTTTAGGAAAAATTGTGTGTGTTTGTGTGTGTTTCTCTTTCTGAGTTTCACACTTACGCTCACGAGTGAACTCAAGATCAAGTTTTGACATTGATGTGATGCCATACAGTTCAAACAATTCGTTTTTTCCCAGCATTTCAGTTTTAACGGGGAGCTTTCCAATGTAACAAAGTAAAATACTTCACTTGAGTAAAAGTAAAATTACTTCAAAATTATTTCAAAAACTACTTAAAAAATTACTCACAATTACAGTAACGTGAGAAAATGTAACTCATTTCTTTCCACATCTGATTATGACGCACTTTAATCTTCAAATATCTTATTATTAGTTTAAATTATCATTAATTTGTGAATGTATTCACTCAGAGTGTGTGTAATTGTACTCCGGCTGAAGGGAACAGGCCTGCTGGCTGTAAGAATGTGTGTGGAACGTGTACACGAGCTTCCTGTGTCCTGTCTCTGGGAAGCAACCAAACTCTTCCAGATGTCACTGGCAGCTTCCTGCTCCATTACTGGCGGAACACTTGTGCCCGTTTATCTCTGACCTGCTTTTCAAATTTCAGACGTCTGAGTTTCGAACGTCAGTCTAGTTAGAGTGGTGGTAATACGGAGTCACGCTGCTCACACTTCTCTGTCCAGCTGCTGGAAACAGTCCAAATACTTTTATGAACATGGACAACATTTATGGGCTCAGTTATTAGAATAACACACGGGCTTCAACTTTATTCAGTGCACTGGTTTATCAAGAAGGAGAGATTTACTGTAGGGTGGAAACTTGCACTGATATACGGATCTGAAATTTACATCAGAATTTATAACAAACAACAGTTACAACTAGAGAGGGAAAGTTTGTGAACGAACTTTGAAGTTGGCTTGAAATCGCCCGCTGATAGTAGTGTGTGTGTGTGTGTGGTGTGTAGCGTGTGTGGAGTCTGTGGGTAGGTAAGGTGTGTTTTGTAATCAGTGTGTGTGGTGTCCACCTTAGATTCCTACAATTCCACCTTAAAACACGGGTCCTGATGTTATTTTCATGTTTTAGTGTGAGGACTGTGAATTTCTATAACTACACCTTAAATTCCTACAATTCCACCTTAAATTCCTTTAACTTCACCTTAAATTCTTATAACTCCACCTTAAATTTCTATAATTTCACCCTAAACTTCTCCAATTCTGCCATAAATTTCTAAAACTTCCCCTTTAATTTCTACAATTCCACAGTAAACTTCTACAAATCCACCTTAAATTTCTACAATTTTAACTTAAATTCCTACAACTCCACCTTAAATTCCTAGAACTCCACCTTAAATTTCTACAATTCCCCCTTAAATTCCTATACCTCCATCTTAAATTTCTACAATTACAATTTCTAGAATTTCACCTTAAATTCTACAATTCTGCTATACATTTCTAGAACTCCCCCTTTAATTTCTACAATTCCACAGTAAACCTCTACAAAACCACCTTAAATCTCTACAATTTCACCTTAAATTCCTATAACTCCACCTTAAATTCCTATAACTACACCTTAAATTTCTACAATTCCACCTTAAATTTCTATAACTACACCTTAAATTCCTTTAACTTCACATTAAATTCTTATAACTCCACCTTAAATTTCTACCATTCAACTTCACCTTAAATTCCTACAATTCCACCTTAAAAGCCCTGCTCCTGCTGTTCTTGCTGTGTGTGCATGTGTGAGCGCAACACAAATATTTTGTTTAAAAATAAATGTGTGGCTCCTGCTTCATCAAAGATGCCCAAACGTGATCATAAAACGAACGAACACAAATTCCACCGACAGTTATGATTTATCAGTTTCTGCCGTGTCTACGATCAACTCACGCCTGATGGAAGGTAAGCAGAGCACGATAAGTCGAGAGTTACGTGATGGAAGTCCAGTCAACGTTGACTGACTGTTGAGGACATCATTAATTAAACCACAGGTAAATGAAATGCTGTGTAACATTCACTTAATAAAAAAATCTGTGATGAAGCCAATCTCCACAGGTCAGTAGAGCATAACAAGCCCTGTTCAACGAGCCCTAGCTTGTATTGCTAGCCTTTAGGGAACCGGAGATATGGCCCTGGAAACCTTGCAACCTACTTGGGCGCACCCTAGGCAGCCTACAGAAGAGATCTGGCAGGCCAGAGAAATTCTGAGCGCTGTAACTTGGTAAAAATAAGAGTATCCAACTTTCAACTGCACAGAATTATGGGAAAGTATTCTCCCTCAACAACCACACACGACTTTTTTTTTACTATAAAATTTTACTATAGTCTTTATAAAAGCAGAGCTAATGACAGCTAATATCTGATCGTGTATATATCGTGTTGTATATATTGATGAGGAAATGCTAGAACATCACTACTACCTTACACACCAGATTGAAATGCTTTAAATTAATTTAAATGTAAATATCTGATGTATATAACTTGTGTATGCTTTGTATATTCCCTTATATATTTCAGTTACTAAATATATTTATTCTAGCTTATTTTTACTTCATTATTATCTGTGTATTGTATGTTTGCACTGTTTTTACTATTATTTATAACACTGTCCTGCTGTAGAGTTGTATCTGAGCCTCACCCCAAACATTTCAGTGCATGTTATGTCCTGACATGATGTGCAAAGGACACAACTTGAAACTTGAAATGTATAACTTCAGGGTATGTCACTAGCTGTGTTTGTTTTGTGGTCTGATGTGGCTTCAGAGCAAAAAACTCCCTGGTCTACACTACGCTCAAAAGTTTAGGATCACTTTAGAATTTCATTTCATGCAATTTTCATGCAATTCACAAACAATATTGTTTATTTCACAATGAATGTAAGTGTATCAGATGATTTTTAAAGAATATAAATGTTTGTATTAAAGTCTATTTTTGTATAGAGGCTTATTTTACATATAGTTCTATTATCAGTAATTCTCAGTCCTCTGTCTAAATCTCCTGGTACGACCACCAATCCAAGTTCAGGATGTTATTGGACTAATTGGTTGTTAGGACACTCTTGATCAATTGTGATCACAGCTGAAAAACATTCTACTAATAAGTGAGTATAAAAGGGAACAACATTCTAGGTTAGTTTAGTATCTGAAGATCAGCAGTTGATGGCTTGCTGACCGACTCACAATGACCAGAAAGAAACAACTTTCTTTAGAGACCCGTCAGTCCATTGTTGTGTTAATGAAGAAGATACTCCATTAAAACAAGAACATTTCACTGAGATCCCAAACTTTTGAGCAGTAGTGTATATCTAAGTACCTGCAAAGGGCCCGTCTGTCCTTTGCCAGTGAGGGCCAACGTTAGCTAGATTCGCTAGCTCACTGCTCAGACCTCACTGCTAACAAGGACATGCTACAGAGTCGTCGAGCCTCGCAAGTGTTTGCATTTATACCCGAAACTAATTCAGGTCAAAGGTCTTGTTTCCGAGGTGAACGGACCCGTGAAGACCTCTACTGTCGCCTAAATCGCCACCTGTTAGCCGTTCAGGGCCGGAAGAGGGTCAGCGAAGAGGTCGTTCACCTGTTTCCTGAGCTGAATGATGATTTTACTGGGCTGGGAAAAGCTGCCCTCCTCTCTCGTCTTCAGCGCAGGCAGGACACCTGAAACAAAGACTCAGATTAATCTCAGATTAATTAGAATACCGCACACTCACGTTTGAAGAGCTTTAGTGCAGGGCTTCAAAGTCTGCCTACAGGGGGCAGCACAGACAATGGTGTCCTGTGGGCGGCGTCCTGTGTCCACTGATGAAGGACTAGAGAACACAAACTGTGCAGCAGCAGATGAGCTACTGTCTCTGACTTTACATCTACAAGGTGGACCAGCAAGTAGTAGGAGTGTCTAATAGAGTGGACAGTGAGTGGACACAGTGTTTAAACACCTCTGTCTTGGACCTGACGAGTGGTGACTGTGTTACTGGATACAATACTGGAAAAAGTGTAAAAGTCTTTATCTGATGAATAAGTGTGTGTTCACCAGTAAGAACAGCAGATCTGATTAGAACAGATGTAAATAATCAGACATACAATACAAAGTAACATGAATATGTTATTGTGAGAGAAGTAGATCAGATCTTGATCCAGTTTGAAGAACAAAGTTAGGTTCCAGATTTCTCCTGGATGCCCCAGACATTGTATGAATGTGTTCAGTTCCTTCAGCAGCAAATCTTGATTTATCTTAATGAAGTACTGAGCAGTCAAAGCAGGTATTAGATGAGAACTGATAATAATACTGGGTTGTTTAGGAGAAGCTTGGAAAGAGTTAAACAAACACACTGACGTATGGAAAACACTACTTACTCTATTAATACTGATTAATATTTAATAATAAAGTGTAAAAGCTCTACTTACTCTATTAATACTGTTTAATATTTAATAATAAAGTGTAAAAGCACTACTTACTCTATTAATACTGATTACTATTTAATAATAAAGTGTAAAGGCTCTACTTACTCTATTAATACTGATTAATATTTAATAATAAAGTGTAAAATCTCTACTTACTCTATTAATAATGATTAATATTTAATAATAAAGTGTAAAAGCTCTACTTACTCTATTAATACTGATTACTATTTAATAATAAAGTGTAAAAGCACTACTTACTCTATTAATACTGATTACTATTTAATAATAAAGTGTAAAAGCTCTACTTACTCTATTAATACTGATTAATATTTAATAATAAAGTGTAAAATCTCTACTTACTCTATTAATAATGATTAATATTTAATAATAAAGTGTAAAAGCTCTACTTACTCTATTAATACTGATTAATATTTAATAATAAAGTGTAAAATCTCTACTTACTCTATTAATACTGATTAATATTTAATAATAAAGTGTAAAAGCTCTACTTAGTCTATTAATACTGTTTAATATTTAATAATAAAGTGTAAAAGCTCTACTTACTCTATTAATACTGATTAATATTTAATAATAAAGTGTAAAAGCTCTACTTACTCTATTAATACTGATTAATATTTAATAATAAAGTGTAAAAGCTCTACTTACTCTATTAATACTGATTAATATTAATAATAAAGTGTAAAAGCTCTACTTACTCTATTAATACTGATAAATATTTAATAATAAAGTGTAAAAGCTCTACTTACTCTATTAATACTGTTTAATATTTAATAATAAAGTGTAAAATCTCTACTTACTCTATTAATACTGATTACTATTTAATAATAAAGTGTAAAATCTCTACTTACTCTATTAATAATGATTAATATTTAATAATAAAGTGTAAAAGCTCTACTTACTCTATTAATACTGATTAATATTTAATAATAAAGTGTAAAATCTCTACTTACTCTATTAATACTGATTAATATTTAATAATAAAGTGTAAAAGCTCTACTTACTCTATTAATACTGATTAATATTTAATAATAAAGTGTAAAAGCTCTACTTACTCTATTAATACTGATTAATATTTAATAATAAAGTGTAAAATCTCTACTTACTCTATTAATACTGATTAATATTTAATAATAAAGTGTAAAAGCTCTACTTACTCTATTAATACTGATTAATATTTAATAATAAAGTGTAAAAGCTCTACTTACTGTATTAATACTGATTAATATTTAATAATAAAGTGTAAAAGCTCTACTTACTCTATTAATACTGATTAATATTTAATAATAAAGTGTAAAAGCTCTACTTACTCTATTAATACTGATTCATATTTAAAAATAAAGTGTTTACTGATTAAATAAAAGTTCTTTTAAGTATAATTTCTTTAGGAGACTAAAACCTGTACACAGTTCTCTGTGTATATAGTCCTGTCAGCCTGAAAGCGGTTTGAACACCGAGGCTGAACATCATTAAGTGTAATAATGTGGAGAGGTGCTGAAAGAGCTGTTAACAGAATCTAATCACTGGAGTGCAAAAATAAACACACTCTCTAAAGGGTTCACAGAGTCAGGGAATGCTTGACCCCCACCCCGACTCCCGGGCTCCCGACCCCTGACCCCTTAAACGAAAGAGCAAACAGAGAGAGTCTTCGCTCCAGCTCGTACTCTACACCTCCACTCAGCTCATCTAAAATACAACACAGCCTGAAGTCTTTACAATAAAATAATAACCTAAATAAGAGAGGGAAGCAGGAGAGCCTGTAAGATATATATATATATATAAAATAGAGATGGAAGGATCGATCGGCTATGTATCAGTGATCGGCCGATATTTCTGTATTTACAGCTAGCGTTTCATCCAGGAAGAGGAGCCCTCCGGCCAGCTCCCTGCAACTCCTATCTGAACCACTAGGTGGAAATACACACCCTTTCATTTTCCACAGACTGACTAAAGCAGCGGCCTTGCGAGAAAAGTATGTGTTGATAGAAAACATGTCGTCCGTCTGGCAGTGTTTACCGTACGTGACTCCGACTCAACCAGGACGATTTTAAAATTAGTTAAATCAGCGTCTCTCGTTTAGGAACCAAAGATATTTAACTCTATTAGTCTGATACAGCACTGCACACTGAATACAGTGAGTATCAGCAAACAGCAGAGCTAACACACACAGCTAACACAAAACTAATAACCCAGAACACATACAGACCAGATCTGACCGGTACGAACAGAACAGCAGCAGTAATTCAATATTCTACATTTAATGATTACAGATTTAGTTTAAAACAGAGTCTGAGTTTAATGACTGTTTGACTGTATTTATTTAATTAGCTTTTTTAGTTTAAATTAAGGGTCTAAATGTAATGATTGCAGTATTGGTGATATTTGTTTGATTCACTTTGTTTATTTACTGTTAATTTAGTTAAAAATATTATTCTGTTTTACATGAACTTGTTAAAAATGGTAATAAACAGTTTAGACCATGTTTAATGACTTGTTTGCGCTAATAAATACATGTAGCCCTGTCGTGGCATATAGCCCCGCCCTCTATCAGTATCAGCTATCAGCCAATCGTGCTCAAAAACGCAGATCGTTTATCTCTAATATATATATACAGTATCAGGAGGTGCTGATGATCTCCATGGTAATATTAGAAAAGCTGATTGTGACAGAGTGATCAGAGTTCTACTGAATATTGTTGATCAGTCTGTGTTCAGAGAGCAGGTGAAGAGGAGGCTCTGCTCTCGCTGTAGTAGTGTTACAGTCAGGCTCAGCATCAGTCCTTTATTGGCTCCACCTGTTTGATGCTCACACATCTGGAGCAACTGGAGAGTCAATGATCTTGTTATTTAACGTGATACGCTGTATATATGGTTGGCAAAAGTTTAAGCACCCCTGGTCAGAGCCCAAGTCTTGCTGAGTGTAAGTAAGTGAACGCTCCTCTCACCTGTCGGGCTTCTCCAGGGGTTGGTGATTTTGTGCACTTTGAGTGGAGCGCCTGCAAACTTGGCGTAGGCCTGAAAGAGAGAGAGAGAGAGAGAGAGAGAGAGAGAGAGAGAGAAAGAGCGAGAGAAAGAGAGAGAGAAAGAGCGAGAGAAAGAGAGAGAGAGAGAAAGACATTAACAACTCACTCATCTTCTACAAGCTGCAGGAGCGCTCTCGCACATCATGCCAGGTGTGGTCTGACATAAAGCTTTTGTTTTTGTCAAAAAGCTGTGAAACTCAGGGCTGGTTCAGCATTTCTGACCTCTAAACGGCATCACCCTTCTTAATAATAATAATAATAATAATAATAATAATAATAATAATAACAACAATTACAATAATAATAATACTTCAGTTGCTACCGACTGAACACCACCCACTCCCTACCCTACCCACACAACCCACTATCCACCCTTACCACCACCCATCCCACCCAATCCACTACCCTCCCATCCCACACAATCCACTACCCTCCCATCCCACCAATTCACTCCTCACCCAATTCACTAACCTCCCATCCCACCCAATCCACTACTCACCCAATTCACTACCCTCCCATCCCACCAATCCACTCCTCACCCAATTCACTACCCTCCCATCCCACCAATCCACTCCTCACCCAATTCACTACCCTCCCATCCCACCCAATCCACTACTCACCCAATCCACCCAATCCACTAAGCACTCCACCCATTCCATTCAACCCACACCATCAAGTATCCTCATTATTTATTTTAATGTTCATTCAGTTCAGTACTCTCTAACTCTGACTGCATAGTACTGTGGATCTTGTGAAGCTCAGAGTGGTTTGTTGTGTTTGTATGATGCGGTATGGGGTTTTATAAAAACTCCTCATGTTCTAAGAAGATCTAACTGTAAGTGCTCGAACGCTGAGTTCAGTCCAGCTCGTGAACTCTCGGGTTCCTCAGAGGAATGTTTCTTGAGGAAGAGGAGGACCGAGAGGGTTTGGGGTCGAACACACCCACTCTAACACAACCAGTCAGGAAACTCCAGTTAAAGATCAGACAGCTCCCCCTCGGTGAATTCCACTGTGGTCGGGGGCTCTCTGCTTCACACCAGGGCGCATACTGAGCACACGATAAATCTCTGCTGTGTTTTCAGGTCATATTTCACAGGCCGAGCAGAAAAAACCATACATTTACACACAGTTTCTTCATTACTTCATCAGAAAAACCCGCTCTGGAGATCTCTGACCACAGCAGCCTGAGTGACCGCCTCACAGAGTCATTGGTATATTAAAAACTAATGTTAGAACAGAAGCGGTAGTTATGTTATTTCACTTAAATACTAGAATTAAGGGATAGCAAGGCACTCAGTACAATAGATAAATAAACAGTACAGTATATACAATATAAATAATAAAAAGTCAAGAACTCAAGATTGTATTTACAAATAATTACACATTCCTTCTTAATTGCACAGAATAATGAAAAATATTGCACATTACATTACACTGAAAAAGTATATTTTCTGTAAGTGTGTAGAGTTATAGCTACATGCATATGAATTTTAGGTTTCAAAATTTATTATAACATACACTTACTATAATACAGTATCTCAAGAGTGTCATCAATATATTTATATATTATATATTTAAATATTATATATGTATAATAGTAAAGTATATAAAATCAATATTATACTGTAGTATACAGTTCTCTCTGAATTATAAAACATACACAATACTTTATAATCCCTGGCCAAAGCCTACATAACTGCTTAAAAATAGTTATAAAGTCATATGACTAATAATTATAATGTTCACTCATTCATTATTTCACTGTTTATTATTTTTAGGGTTATATTATTATTATAATTATATATTGTTTAATAATAATAGTAATAATAATAATAATAATGAATATCATTTTTACCCTCAGAAAATCTACATTATACTGATTATGTGGTATGTAGTTCTCTCTGAATTCTCTTTCAGTCAGCAGATTCATACACTTGGGAAAAGGGTACAGTTACACATTTCCACCAGAGAGGGCTCCAAATCCCCAAAACACACAGCTTTAAACGTTAGATGTGAAGAGTTCTCACTTTCCTTCTGTGATGCTATTAACAGTAATTACAAAACTAATTACATTTACATTCTGTATGTACGGGTTTAAGTCTGTGCTTCTGAATTTACTGTGAAAAAAATAATAAAAACAGCAAAATATATATATTTCTTCAAAACAATAAAACTTATCCATCACTTTCCAATAAACTTAACTTATATGACAATATCTCCTGTTCTGCTTAAGAGATATGGATTTAAAACTCAGAATCTAAATGTTTCACACTATGACTGTCTGGAGTCCATACGATCCAATCTGCGTTCAGTGACTTTCCTTAAAACTCACAGAACGCTTAAGCTGTTGGAAAAATCTCGTCTACGCCTCAATGAACGTCTTATTTTGCGGTCTGTAGTAACGGGTGCTCTTTCCTGGAACGTAATGTAATCATATAGGCTTATAAAGCCCACCGTGCAGCAACACCTACTCGCTATACTATTACCTCTGTTTATTCAGAGACCAGAAACCAAATGGAAACACAACAGCAGTCCGAGTCTGTGCAAAGCTAGTCACGCAGGAAGACGCTGCACAGCATGAAGTGTGTTGTGGTTCACATTGTCTTCCACATTCAAACAAACCCAGTGAGGCCTGATGGGCTCTCGTCAGTGAGGAACAGGGCCCTCTATGGGTTACAGCTAGTGATTACAGACTCGCTCCCCCTAACCCACTGCAGCTCTGCTCACTGAAACATCAACACCACTCTGTGGCACCCATAAAGACTGGAAACTATTCAGTACCAGCAGAAGTACCACCATCTGAAATAATAAAACTTTTTTTGCCAGAGACGGTCCAGCGAGGCCAGAAGTGATATGTGTATTCTTACAATTACACTGTAAAGGCAAATACAGGCCTGTTTAAAGGTTTTCCCTTACAATCAAGATCACAGTGGTGGTAAATGGAACCAGACGTCCACTTCTAAAAGCTCCTCACAGAAAGTTCTTACAGTAGATGTTATAAATACACTTTCTGATTCTGAGACGCTGTTTACGATAGTTTAGAGAAGATTTCAGTCTTAGATTTTTGAAATTATGGTCTAAATCACCTTGTAAACCCTAAAATATTTATTTAATAAAACTTCCATCCATTATCTTCCACTTTATCCCGCTAGTAGGGGTCACGGGAGAGCTGGAGCCAATCCCAGCATCGTTGGGCAAAGGCGAAGGTACACCATGGACAGGTCACCAGTCTATCGCATGGCCAGCACACACTCACACCTACGGGCAGTTTAGAGTGAGGATCCTAACATGTATGTGTTTGGACTGTGGGAGGAAACCAGAGTACCTGGAGGAACCCACTCAAGCACGGAGAGAACATACACACTCCACACAGAACCACCCAGACCGGGAATCCAACTTATAAATATTATTCGACCACAATTTACTTGTAATTACATATTTCCACCAGAGGGGTCTCCAAATCCCCAACATCTAGAAGCCACTAGCAGCACCAAAGGGAAAGTCCTGTGTGATGAAAGATTCTCAGAATTGCGCTGTAAAGTCCCTTTGAGCAGAGCCTGAGGATCCAAACACAACAGCCAATGAGGCGCTGTCTTCATGGTGAACGCAGCACCTCCTGCTCAGACACAGGATACTGCCCATTACTGAGGGCAGCGGTCAGGAGCTGTACTGTACTCTAATTACAGAGAAGACTATGTTATCATATGGAACCAGCAGAATGTCTTAGTTAGTGATGATCCAGTCTTCAGAGCACAGTGACGCACATATTAAATATGATCCATGTGTTACTAAAGCAGTAACAGGTATATACAGTTATAACACTTATAATTAGGGGTGTTATAATGCATCGTGATATCACTGTTTATTAAGCAGTCCAATGAGCTGCACTGGTTAAACACCAGCATTTATATACAATCAGCACTGATCAGCAACTTGCTCCAGCATTTTATTAGTTCTAGTTATTAGTATTAATAAGAGAAGTACTGCTATTTGGATCTCCTTTAAATGTAGAGGAGGTTATTATTTTGACTGATCTAACGCAGGACTGCTCCTCAGAGAACACTCCCACCTGGTTTACACCTGAAAGCAGCGATAAGATCTTAAAGATCTTAATTAGTGTTGCACCGGTACCGTATCGGCGCCGATACTGGCACTTACACACAGTATCGGCAACAGAGAGCGCCGATACCATGAAGCTTACTGACTAAATGACTCCACATGTTTCTGCATTGTGGCAATTTTTATTTTTTCATAGCTCTGAAACTTTTTCATGTGCAGTAACTCAACCAGTAAATGGTGTTCTTTCAAAGTTATTATATCTTATTCAGGATCAGACATAAAAAATACATCATATAAAAAGTGGAACACTACAAATATCTGGATTTATAGCCATATATCGAGCATTTAAGTCAGAGTTGGTATCGATATCGGTAAGGAAAAAGTGGTATCGGTGCAGCCCTAATCTTAATTATTAGTAAACACACTTAAACTGGAATTCCATCCATTTTCCACATTTTCTGTATAGTGTATAAAGTGGTGGTGATGTTTACAGTGGTGGTGATGGTGTTTACAGTGGTGGTGATTGTGTACAGTGGTGGTGATGATGTTGTTTACAATGGTGGTGATTATGTTTACAGTGGTGGTGATAGTGTTTACAGTAGTGGTGATTGTGTACAGTGGTGGTGATGGTGTTTACAGTAGTGGTGATTGTGTACAGTGGTGGTGATGGTGTTTATAGCCGTGGTGGTGATGGTGTTTACAGTGGTGGTGATGGTGTTTACAGTGGTGGTGATGGTGTACAGTGGTGGTGATGGTGTTTACAGTGGTGGTGATGGTGTTTACAGTGGTGGTGATTGTGTACAGTGGTGGTGATGGTGTTTACAGTAGTGGTGGCGGTGTTTACAGCCGTGGGGGTGATGGTGTTTACAGTGGTGGTGATGGTGTTTACAGTGGTGGTGATGGTGTATACAGTGGTGGTGATTGTGTACAGTGGTGGTGATGGTGTTTACAGCCGTGGTGGTGATGGCATTTACAGTGGTGGTGATTATCTTTACAGTGGTGGTGGTGATGGTGTATACAGTGGTGGTGATTATGTTTACAGTGGTGGTGATGATGTTGTTTACAGTGGTGGTGATTATGTTTACAGTGGTGGTGATAGCATTTTCAGTGGTGGTGATTATGTTTACAGTGGTGATGATGGTGTTTACAGTGGTGGTGATGGTGTTTACAGTGGTGGTGATGATGGTGTTTATAGTGGTGGTGACGGTGTTCACAGTGGTGGTGACGGTGTTCACAGTGGTGGTGATGTTGTTTACAGTGGTGGTGGTGGTGGTGGTGTTTACAGTGGTGGTGGTTATGGTGTTTACAGTGGTGGTGATGGTGTTTACAGTGGTGGTGTTTACAGTGGTGGTGATGGTGTTTACAGTGGTGGTGATGGTGTTTACAGTGGTGGTGATGGTGTTTACAGTGGTGGTGGTGATGTTTACAGTGGTGGTGACGGTGTTCACAGTGGTGGTGATGTTGTTTACAGTGGTGCTGGTGATGTTTACAGTGGTGGTGGTGATGATTACAGTGGTGGTGGTGATGATTACAGTGGTGGGGATGGTGTTCACAGTGGTGGGGGTGGTGGTGTTTACAGTGGTGGTGATGGTGTTTACAGTGGTGGTGGTGTTTACAGTGGTGGTGATGGTGTTTACAGTGGTGGTGATGGTGTTTACAGTGGTGGTGATGATGTTCACAGTGGTGGTGATGGTGTTTACAGTGGTGGTGATGATGTTTACAGTGGTGATGGTGTTTACAGTGGCGGTGATGGTGTTTACAGTGGTGGTGATGATGTTCACAGTGGTGGTGATGGTGTTCACAGTGGTGGTGATGTTTACAGTGGTAATGATGGTGTTTACAGTGGCGGTGATGGTGTTTACAGTGGTGGTGATGTTTACAGTGGTGGTGATAGTGTTTACAGTGGTGATGATGGTGTTTACAGTGGTGATGATGGTGTTTACAGTGGTGGTGATGGTGTTCACAGTGGTGGTGATGGTGTTTACAGTGGTGGTGATGAGCTAAATGTGATTCCTTAGTGTATGTGGATGTTGATGAAGGGGACTATGTTGGGAATGTTGAATGGAGTCTACGGCCAAAATCTTCTAAACTATTAAGAACAATTTATGTAAAAAATTCTCAGTAAGCTTCTCTAGAAGTGAGAGTTTCACACCAAACTACTCAGAACTTCTTTTTACGTATATCTTATTTGTCTAATTATGTAGAAATTTTGAAAAGATGGTGGAGTTCCCCTTTCAGTACTCAGATGCAGGCTGGTGTGAACAAACAGGAAGCAGTATTGTTGTTTCTGTCAATAACAGAGTGAACAAGAGCCACTAAGAGTGTTTGTTTAGTGTGTGAAGAGCTCTTTGTGTCTCCTCTCTGTCCCCCATGAGCACTTGGACAACCTGTTTAGACAGCTGGACTGGACACACACATAATGGACACGTTCAGTCTCGCTCTCAAAGCCTGGACCAATAACGCAGTTATAGCACCAAGTATTACCACACATAGAACATATTTATAACTATAACTACATACATACATACATACATACATATATATATATATATATATATATATATATTAGAGATGGATCGATCAGCGTTTTTAAGGGTGATTCCGATCACCGATCACATTTCAGCACAATCGGTTGATAGCCGATACCGATAGAGGGCGGGGCTGTATGACACGGCAGGCTACATGTAGTTATTAGCGCAAGCAAGTCATGAAACATGATCTAAACTGGTTTATTACCATTTTTAACAAGCTCATATGAAACAGTATAATATTTTTAACTAAATTATCAGTAAATAAACAAAGTAAATCAAACAAATATCCCCAAAACTGTAATCATTACATTTAGACCCTTAATTTAAAACTAAAAAAGATAATTAAATAAATGCAGTAAAAACTGCAGTCATTAAACTCAGACTCTGTTATTTTAAACTAAATCTGTAATCATTAAATGTAGAATATTGAATTACTGCTGCTGTTCTGTTCGTACCGGTCAGATCTGGTCTGTAGGTGTTCTGGGTTATTAGTTTGTGTTAGCTGTGTGTGTAGCTCTGCTGTTTACTGATACTCACTGTATTCAGTGTGCAGTGCTGTATCAGATTAATAGAATTAAATATTTTTGGTTCCTAAACGAGAGACGCTGATTTTACTAATTTTAAAAACGTCCTGGATGAGTCTGAGTCACGTACGGTAAACACTGCCAGACGGACGACATGTTTTCTATCAACACATACATTTTCTCGCAAGGCCGCTGCTTTAGTCAGTGTGTGGAAAATGAAAGGGTATGTGTTTCCACCTAGTGGTTCAGATAGGAATTGCAGGGAGCTGGCCAGAGGGGGTTTCACGATGGTCTCCTCTTCCTGGATGAAACTCTAGCTGGAAATACAGAAATTAGGCTCATTTGTTTAACGCCATTGATCACCTCTCTGGATCGGCTAAACTGGAGAAATATCGGCCGATCACCGATCACATTATTTGATTAAAAATCGTCTTATACCGATACATAGCTGATCGATCCTCCCGTCTCTAATATATATATAGAATTAGAATTAGCTACTACTTGCCACTTGTGTTTACACACAGCAGCATTTAACCCATCCGTGCAATGAAACACCCACATATACAGACACTAGGGGGCAGTAAGCACACTTGCCTGGAGCGGTGGGCAGTCCGAGGAGCAGTTGGGGGTTAGGTGCCTTGCTCAAAGACACTTCAGTCGTGGGCTGTTGGCCCAGGGGACAAAACTGGTGACCTTCTATTTTAAAGTCTCTGTCCAAAGAAAAACATGCATCTCCATTTTTGTTAATTTTTTATCATTTAAACACGACTGCTAAATCCTCATCGTTTAAATTTCTAAATGAATGGACCAATAGAATTGCTCCAAAATAGCATGGAAAGTAATATTGGTTCCATTAACTATTGTGTCTCAATCTAGTCCCAAACACTTCCTATAACCTCAGCATATATGGGTGGAGCTATAGTTGTAGCTGTAGGCTAATGTGTACATATTTTGGTTTTTATGACATCACCAAACTTAATTTGAAACCTGCTTTTTTTAAAACCAATATTCATATATATCTAAAATATTTATATAAAGACGTATCTCTAAAATGGCAACATTACTGGAGAGAACAAAAAACATTCTTTACTTTTAATATAAGCCAATGTAACCAGAATTACTTCCAAGCTATTTGGGAGCATTTCTATTGGTCCATTCATCAAGATACTTTCACACAATGTAAACATCAGCTGTCGTGTTCAAATCGTGTAGAAAAGAGAAAATCAAGAAAAATGAAGATACATGTTTTTCTTTAGACAGAGATGATGTTTAGAAAGAGCTTTCAGGATATGCACCCTTTAAGATGAATTCCTTGTATATGCAGATATTTTTACTGTAGCTCTTCCAAGCCTGTTTTTGGACCTGGTTATATAACTTGTCTTATTAGACTTAGAATGGAAACATACTGACTTAATATTTCATCGCTGTCCAAAGAAAAACAAGCAAAAACTGCCTTTACTTTTAATGTAAGTCAATGTAAAGTGATTTTGGAACATTTCTATTGGTCCATTCATCACGAAACGTTCACAGCAGGGTATAAAGAACAGTGGTCGCGATCAAAGTATATAGAAATATAAAAATCGACAAAAATGAAGATACATGATTTTCTCTGGACAGCAATGATATACTGTCACATGTATACATTAAGACAATGTGATGATTTGACATAATACGGTATTACAATTACGTAAATAAGTGCATATACATACATAATTCAAAGTATTATAATTCACAATAATAATAATAATAATAATAATAATAATAATAATTCACATTCAGTATATTTTGTTTGCTTAATTTTCTGTGTTGTAGACTTTAATCCGTGTCGCTGCACTTTGAGCCCCACGTGTTTCCTCTGCTAGCTGTCAGAGTGAGCGCCAGCGGGCGGTGCATCATGGGAGTTGTAGTTCTATTGCCAGGCCACTGAGCGCTGAACGCATTGAAACGTCTCACTCGAAAAACTACAAAACCTCAACTCATTCAACTGAACTCCAGCCGAAATCTGGCAGGTGATTAACCTTAGCGGACTCGGTCAGTGAGCTGGTTAAACAGAGATTACAGTGAAAATCAGAGGACGAGTTTAAATTTAAACCGCGAGGAGAGTTTCTGCTGTTCTCTAATAAACAGAGCAGCGCAGAGAGCTCAGCTCATAAACACACAGCAGCTCCACCTCCGACACACACAGACACTCTCAGCTCCACAGCTAAGTCTCTACCCCTCCGTCCCTCCTTACCAGCACAGTTAAACAGTCCACATCCACAGAGGGTAAACCATAATCCCCCCTCCAGCAGAACAGCTCCGCGGGGGCAGACATGACTGTCCGGCAGGGACACCGGCCAGCGGAACTGCGTCACACCCGCGTCTACCGCATACAAAATAAAATCTAACAAAAATAAAATAAAATAAAATACGACACCGTATTCTTATTAATGGTGTCAAATAAATACTTATTAACATTTAAATACATATATAATTTTTCACCACAAATACATTTCGAAACGAATTCCGAAACTAGAAAGTTTATAGGTCTCATATGTCCAGCACTAATGTTACTAATTAATGGTACAAAGATTTTGTATCATACAGTAAAATAGTCTTTTCTCCAACTTCATCCACTTTTTGGAAGATTTATAATGTGATGATCACATTTTTTTGCACGTATATATATGTATATATTCCCAAAAATCTAATTGATATCTATTTGTTAATTATATTTATATCTAATATTAATATTTTTATCTGTCTTCATCTGAATTAGCTTTGTTTTTTTGTAGTTATGTTTAAATGTGTATGGCTGATAAGCACAGCTAATTTACATTAATTCAACATTATATTATATTATATTATATTATATTATATTATATTATATTATATTATATTATATTATATTATGTGTTCTTATTTTGTTTTCTGTCTTTATTTCTGCACAAACTTATCTAAAGCTCCTCAGTCTGCAGTGCGATTCTCCCTGTGAGTCACTAGAGGGCGCACTGAGCTAAGCTAACCACAGAGGAGCCACAGTTTCTTCAGCACTGCAGGAGAATTCATCAGCTCAGCACTTCTGATGGAGCTGTGCAGCTGAGGTCACTTCACTGTCAGCACTCTTGTCAGTGACCTCTGAATAAATAAAACAAAGTTTAAGTAACACATCTTTCAGTTCCCGCTGACTGTTATCCTCCACTGCACTGAACTTCAGAACCAGGACATCAGATCTCATTTGCTGATATCACTCAGCAATCAAAACACTGTATGCAATATATATATATATATATATATATATATATATATATATATATATATATATATATATATATATATATATGTATATAGTGGTCTCTGCAGGCTGTGTCACCAGGTCAGGTTTCTACAGATTAGAAGATCTGGCAGCTTAAAGCACTAGTTCACTGTCAGTTAATGCTGAGGGAATGAAATGATATAGCCACCAGTTAGAATTATACCAGTGACATCATGTTAATTGCAGGCTACTAGCTTGCATGAAGCATTAGCCACGTTAGCATGCGGGCTAATTAGCACCTTCCATTTCCAGGCATTGGTTTAATTGATGTCGGTTTTGCGCCACAGTTTACAGTTTAATGAGCCCCTCTGTGCTGGACACAGTGTCACAGTAGTCTGGTTGGTTCTGGTTCTGCTTGTGTGTGGCGGTCACCGCTGGTCTGCTCATGTTTGGGTGTTTGGACCTGAGCCTGGTCATTTCCAGGATAGGCGGAAAGAACATGACGTCCATCAGAAATACCCTAACAGAGCGAGACTCATGCCAGCCTGGAGTCGACACAGTGGGCCGTTTCCCAGAACCTGACTCCAACCACAGCGGTTTTCAATGGCAAATCATCACTGGCAACAGACAGGCTCCGCCCACTCATGAGCTCTTCCACTATGACTGGTGGAACAGGCATTGTTCTAGGTGCCAGTTGTAACAGCATTCGACCCCATGAGAAACATTATCTGCTGGGCCGTGTTGTTATGGCTATTTAAAACACAGTGGGTTGAAACCTACACTCGGACTATCCTAACCGTGTGACCTTTCACACAGATACAGACTTTACATCACTTAAACAGTGGAAACGTGTATTTCCTGAACAAAATTCTTATATCTGATACCAAGAGTCTTTTGGGGGAACCAGCCTTGTGACCAGAAGGTCGCTGGTTCAATTCCCTGAACTTACAGGACACGACTGAAGTGCCCTTGATCAAGACACCTAACTGCTTCCTGAGTACTGAGGATAGGGATGCCCACCACTGAGTGTGTTCACTAGAGTGTGTGTGTATATATATATATATATATATATATATATATATATATATATATATATATATATATATATATATATATATATATATATATGTGTGTGTGTGTGTCCTTGGATCCTAACTAAAACAAAAAGCTCATATCAGTCCTCTTTTAGAATAGACCCCACTCATCCATGTGAAAGACCCTCTCAACCGATTTGAGTCTTGCAGATCACCTACACTATACATGCTGATGCTCTTCTCTGGGGTGGATGGGATCTTCCAGCAAGATGATGAGTAGAACTGTCCCACTTCAGTTGGAAGAGCTGACCAAGACTTCCAAGTACTACCCTGGACCCCTAATTCCCCCGACTTGAATCCAACTGAGCATCTCAGAGACCACCTGGATGGTGGTGTTGGCTCTATGGATCCTCCAGCAGCTGTGGGATGCACTGCAGTCAGCATGATACCTCCAGATACCTGTGACCTCCTACCAGGACCTTACTGAGTCTCCCAGTCCATCTAGCTGCTGTCCAGGCTGCACACGGTGGACACTCAGGATATTATCTGGTGGTCATAATGATGTGACCCCACTGTGTATTTGAACTTGGAGCAGCTTGAGTAGTTGCAGAATGGTTATTTGCTATTTCAGGTGGTTGCCAAGGTGTTAGGTCAAATCAAAGTCCTTGCTTAAAAGAACTCACGTCCCAACATTTCGGCCTTCTTCTGAATTACATAAAACAATCAATGGTGGTGAATGGAACCAGACGTCTGAAACAGAAATGTACATTCAGGTCATTGTAATGCAGAGTATACACTCAGAAGACACCTGTGGGTTCACTGGTGTAGACATGGTGACCAGTGCTTAATTTGTAAAACATCAGGTAATGGAAGACTAAAGGTGGGGTGATCCAGCAAGTAGGCAGTGATGGAAAAGGTCCTGGAACCTGGAACCTGTCCACATAACATAGTAGCAATCTATGCAATAAGATAGAACTAGCTTTAATGAATGCAGTAAGGAGCTGCAACCATGAAATCTCAGAGATGCCACTAGAGGAACAGTTTTTGCTAGAACACGGTGTCCTACAAATAAACCAAACAAAAAAAAACATTTAATGTTGCACAAAAACAACAATACATATACGAAGACTGCCTAACCTTATTATTCAAATTACTCCACAACGCAGTCATTGCATCTACAGTCTCCACTCAATTTCGTGATTTGCTCTGCCTGTCTGTGGCAGTTCGGTGTCCTTTAAGAATCCAAGATCGCACACGTGGCACAGGGTTAAACTGTACGACAGTGAACCAACAAGTTTCATAAACAGAAGAGACGATAATGTGGAAGTGTGCATGGACGCACGCTGTGACTGGCAAATCAGGTTCTGCACTTGCGATTTATTTTAATTTACTTTATAAAAAATCCCCATGTTAAAAAAAACCCTGTTTTCCATCATCACCACCATTGTAAACAACATCTAAACCATTTTACACCAAACTCACTCTAATAACACCTCAAGTGCAGCAATAGTTTTAAAAAATTCAGTGGAATTCCCCTTCAAGCCTACAAGTAGATGCATGTCTTACCAGCATACGATTAGCCAAACCTAAATATTTACATGTACACATATAGGCCTGCACGTACACACTGGAAGGCTGGAATGTATGGGCGAACTGCCAGGCCTGTTCATGAGGGCCAGTGAGAGCCCGTAACCGACGGAGATACAGAATTTCACCATCAGATCACGAGTCAGTGAACACGGGCTTATTTAGTGAGGGTCATTGTTTTGGGCCCCTGAAAACAAGACAACCAATGAAGCCGAGAACAATACATCTGGAGCTATTGAGACACTTCCTCTGGATCACATGGCCTTCCCACATTAACACTGCAGGGTTTAATATAGAACAGGGGTCCTCAGCCTTTTTTCACCTCCAGGCCCCCCTTGACATTCCTAGAAGGCTTGAGACCCACCCAGTTATTACTAGAAAGCAGGACAAAAACATTTCTGCTTAAACTATATATATATATATAAAGAGAGAGAGAGAGAGAGAGGCCCAAAGCACAATTTCCTTTCATTGTAAGTCAACGGAACCAGAAATTTTGACTTACATTGAAAGCAAAGTATGTTTTTGGTTGCTCCTGTAAAGTTACAATTTTGTATATATATAACAAAGTGTATTTTGTTAATTTGATATACACACACGCACACACACACACACACACACACACACACACACACATATATATATATATATATATATATATATATATATATATATATATATATATATAAAAATTTTTTTTACTATAGATCATCTCTATGTCTCTACATGTCTGTGAACAACCTATCAGTTGAGACTCCGTCACATGATCATTTTCAAGCTATTTTGAAGCATTTCTATTGATCTATTCATCATAGAATTATCACATGATGTAAATGGCAGCTCACTGACATCAGCTGACATCAACAATGTATATTACATATGCACATTTCATCGATGTCCAAAGAAAAACATCTTTTTTTGTCGATTTTTATTTTTCTACATCATCTGAGCACATGAGCTGCGATTTACATCGTGCGATGATTTCATGGTTAATGGACCAATAGAAATGCTCCAAAATAGCTTAGAAAGAATTCTGGTTCCATTGACTTACATTGAAAGCAAAGTAAGTTTTTGGTCTCTCCTGTAAAGTTACAATTATATATATATTTGTCTCTACATGTCTGTGAACAACCCATCAGTGAAGACGGTGAACAAACACATGATCATTTCACAAAAGAGGCAGCTCCTAATAAAGCTCCTAATAAAGCTCCTAATGAAGCTCCTAATAAAGCTCTGATTAAAGCTCTGATTAAAGCTGGTCTCAGCTTGTTCCTCCTGAATCATCTCCGCGATGGAGAAACTGCTGAAACACACAAGCCCAGCACATCAGACCAGCACCTCCGCCTTTGTTCGGTTTGCTCCAGTCGAGCCTCCGCAGGCTCCTCCTCCTCCCCCTCCTCCTCCTCCTCCCCCTCCCTCCAGCAGCCGCTGTGCACTCGCTCTGTGCTGCAGCTCCACGCGCTGTCCACGCGCCGCTTCTGCGCGCGGATTGGCCGGAGCCGACACAAACAAGGCGCCTCAGCCAATGGGAGCGGTGTTCACGCGCTGAGCCATGCCGTGCATGCCCCGAGCACATGCACAGCTGAGCGCGATAAACAAGGCTCGTGAGTCACTAGCAGTATAAAAGCCTGGGCTAGCCATCCGCGCGCACAGCTACACAGACGCGTGAGAACTTCTGGCTTTGTTGAGAACAACAGTTGTGTTGGTTTGAGCTGCACATCCTCAGCGCGTGTGCACGCGACAGTGAGTGGGCAGTTTATTCTCTACCTGAAGGACTACAAGAACATACATCAAAAAGCAGTCATGGTGGCCATGACCAAGAGAGTGAAGGTCTTCGAGATCGTCTTCAACGACCCCACCAAGACCTTCTTCACCAGCGGAGATAAGGTGGCCGGGAAGGTGCTGGTGGAGGTGGTCGAGGTGACCAGGGTGCTGGCCGTGAAGGTGCTGGGCATTGGCTGCGCCAAGGTGGAATATGCTAAGGGCAAGCAGAGGTGCAGGGAGGAGATCGACTACCTGAAGTACGACGAGGTGGTCCAGCTGGATGACCAGCCCTCAGGTGAGATTTGGGTCCACTAATCCACTGTGCATGCAGAAACTCAGGCTATCCTGCAGAGTTCTTGTGTAGAACCGCAGAGGAACATGTTTTGGTAGATAGACATCAAGTTGGCTATCAGCCGAGGAAGGGAAGTGCAAGTGCGTGATGCGTTGAGGAAACGTGAAGCTGTGTAGAAGCTCAAGGACTGATTAGAAGTGAGACTCCAGTAGAGGAACTGGTGGCTAAATGATAAACACACCTACTTGAGTAGAAGTTAACCACCTCTACTTGAAAAATGGTTTTACTTTCATTGTAAGTCAATGGAACCAGAATGTTTCCCAAGCTAGTTTGGAGCATTTCTATTGGTCCATTCATCATACATATATAAACAGCAGCTGTTGTGGTTAAATAATATACAGTAGAAGCAAAAAATGGAGATAGCATGGTTTTCATTGGACGTCAATGAAAAGTTGGAACTTGAGCATGTTTCTTATGGATGATGATGATGATGATGATAATCAAATGGTTGGTCATTAATCAAAATTGGTAGACATAATTGGACATTCCCAATGTAACAATGGCTTAACATGTGCCCCCATTGGCTAAATTGGGAATCCCCTAGAGCAGGGGTTTGCATTCCCACGTGGACCCCCAGCCTTGTGTTGTTATTCCTGGCAAGGCAACCCAGGGGGGCTTAAAGCTGGACACCATAAATTAGATGCAACCCCCTTGGCTTGGGAACTTCATAGTGCAGTTTTCTCAAATAGTAACTGATTATTTTGTTTTTTCTTTTCGTGAACAGACACTGACGGGTCAGTCATCCTCCGGCCGGGCAACAAATACGAGTACACGTTTGGATTTGAGCTTCCACAAGGGTAGGTCTTGTTTTTTGAATAATATGCTGGTCTTGAATGCCAGGAATTCTAAAAAATCAAGTATTAATGGAATGCTTGCATCCCTTTTCCAGGCAACTGGTCTCCTCATACAAGGGCAAGTTTGGATATGTGCAGTACTACGTGAAGGCCCTCATGGAGACCCCCTCCCAGCCTGCTATGGAGTGCAAGAGGCACTTTGAGGTGGAGGAACCGATTGATGTGAACACCCCAGACTTGCTGGTGAGATATATATTTTATTTATCATTGGTACCGTTGGCTGCCCTTGAGGTGCTTCCACTTCCAAAGGCTGTTCTAGAGTTACTAGAAGTTCAAGCATCCTATTTGAAAGCTCTGTTAGTAATGCTCCACTCCTTTCTCTTCCAGTCCCCAACGGGTGGGATGAAGGAGAAGAAGGTCACCTGCATGTTCATCCCCGACGGCCAGGTGTCCCTGAACGCCATGATCGACAGACGGGGCTTCTGCGAAGGCGAGGACATCTGCATCGACGCCAAGTTTGAGAACACCTGCTCGAGGATCGTGGTGCCCAAAGCCGCCATCGTGGCCAAGCACACCTACCAGGCCAACGGCCGCACCAAGGTCTTCAGGCAGAAGCTGTCCTCCGTACGGGGCAACCACATCATCTCTGGCATGTGCGACGCCTGGCAGGGCAAGAAAATCAGAGTGCCCAAGATCAAGCCGTCCATCCTGGGCTGCAACATCATCCGCGTGGAGTACGCGCTCATGGTGAGTGTTGGCCCACAGTTGACCCGCAGGTGGTCCTCACGTGTGTAGATAACAGGATCAGGATTAGTGACACAGCATTTGATGCTAAGTACCCTAAACCTCACGTTCTTCTGCCCCGCAGATCTACATGCACATCCCAGGCAGCGACAAGCTGGTGCTGGAGCTTCCTCTGGTCATCGGCACAGTGCCTTACAACGGCTTCGGCAGCCGGACCAACAGCATGAGCAGCCAAGACGGGTCGGTCAGCAACGCCTCGGCCAGCTGGGTGTCCCTGCGCATGCCGTCCTCCGCTCCTCCGAGCTACTGCGACGTGACTCAGGACTGCCGGCTCGACCAGCCCCTCACACCCCTGCTGGACGACTACGACGGCGGCGATAGTCCCATCTTCATGAACTCTCCACAGTTCAGCTTCCCTCCACTCCCTGCGTACTCAGAGGTGAGCACAAATAAACACACCCTATAAACACGTGCACAATCAGACTGCTCCAGTGCTAACAAATGCACACACTATGCAAACTATGTAGCTGTAGTGCTAAAAAACTCACAACTATGTAGCTGTAGTGCTAAAAAACTCACAACTATGTAGCTGTAGTGCTAAAAAACTCACAACTATGTAGCTGTAGTGCTATAAAACTCACAACTGCGTAGCTTTAGTGCTAAAAAACTCACAACTGTGTAGCTGTAGTGCTAGAAAACTCACAACTGTGTAGCTCTAGTGCTAGAAAACTCACAACTATGTAGCTATAGAGCTAGAAAACTCACAACTGTCTAGCTATAGTGCTAGAAAACTCACAACTGTGCAGCTGTAGTGCTAAAAAACTCACAACTATGTAGCTCTAGTGCTAGAAAACTCACAACTATGTAGCTCTAGTGCTAGAAAACTCACGACTATGAAGCTGTAGTGCTAGAAAACTCACAACTATGTAGCTGTAGTGCTAAAAAACTCACAACTGTGTAGCTCTAGTGCTAGAAAACTCACAACTATGTAGCTATAGAGCTAGAAAACTCACAACTGTCTAGCTATAGTGCTAGAAAACTCACAACTATGTAGCTGTAGTGCTAAAAAACTCACAACTATGTAGCTCTAGTGCTAGAAAACTCACAACTATGTAGCCCTAGTGCTAGAAAACTCACAACTCTGTAGCCCTAGTGCTAGAAAACTCACAATTATGTAGCTATAGTGCTAGAAAACTCACGACTATGTAGCTGTAGTGCTAGAAAACTCACAACTATGTAGCTATAGTGCTAGAAAACTCATGACTATGTAGCTGTAGTGCTAGAAAACTCATGACTATGTAGCTGTAGTGCTAGAAAACTCATGACTATGTAGCTGTAGTGCTAAAAAACTCACAACTATGTAGCTGTAGTGCTAGAAAACTCAACTATGTAGCTGTAGTGCTAAAAAACTCACAACTATGTAGCTGTAGTGCTAGAAAACTCACAACTGTGTAGCTGTAGTGCTAGAAAATGCACAACAAAGTAACTGTAGTGCTAGAAAATGCACAACTAAGTAACTGTAGTGCTAGAAAACTCACAACTATGTAGCTGTAGTGCTAGAAAATGCACAACTAAGTAACTGTAGTGCTAGAAAACACACAACTAAGTAACTGTAGTGCTAGAAAACACACAACTATGTAGCTGTAGTGCTAGAAAACTCACAACTAAGTAACTGTAGTGCTACTGAAGTTATGACTAAGGGTCAGTAGTACCTACAGCCATGTTTTCATGTCAGCTATTAGCTGTTATGCCAATAAGTGCACAGCTGGGTATAATGAATTGCTGCATTGGTTTACGTTGAGTATGGGCTCTAACTCACTGTTCCTTCTTCTCAGGTGGAGGAGGAATACAACGGGAATGCACGCATGCTTCCAGTGTGTTGAGCCACTTGAGTACCTCCAGGACTGAAGCCCACCTTACAGGGGCCAGTTTCTACTCTAGGCTCTTAATTATTTCAGCATTCAGGAGCGAAAGCGGGAGCTATTGGGAGGCCTGATCGGGGCCAAGAAAAGGCGAAGTTGGGGGTCCAAGGCCTTCCGGCCGGCGGTCAAGCAAAGCTTTGAGAGCACGCGGTGGACTGACAGCGGGTCAGGGCCCGAACGAGCATGGTGTGCTTCTTCACTGTGTATAAGCTGCTCCTCTGTAATCTGAGATTCCTGCTGAGACGCGATGCGTCACGTTGTCGCAGCCATATAGACCCTCCAGGACTTTCCCCAGAGGGGAGGAATCACTTTCCAGACATATCCAGCATATCGTTGATTAGCTTTTATCCTGTTTGGGCGACTCTTGTTCGTTTATTACTAATCATTCCATTAGATTCCTCCGTTCTGGAGGGTTTAGTTTGGGGAACCATCTTTTTAAACATGTATCGTTTTGTTTTGTCGAACGAGAAGCAGGGAAGTCTAGTCTGAGGTGGAAATGGAAAAGGTCAGTGCGAGATACTGCATGAAGGGGAAATCGTGCAGCCGTTGATTTGATCAGTGTTTTGGTTTTTGATGCTGTTTCTTCTATAATGCACTTTTCTTGTGGATGCAATTCGCCCGGTAAACGCCTACAGGGACTATTTTCTATATCAGTGTCTTTTTTAACTGATCCTGTTTGTTTTGCTTTAGTCTTCCAGTTCAGATGCGATGAACAGTGTAATATGTTGAAGCTGGTGTAACGATCAACCTTTAGACCTTCCACTGTATTGTGTTCACAACCTCACACCTATCAAGGGCTCCATTTGTGTTGGGCTTTATTAGCGAGCCAGAAGAGAATGTTACTCAAAAAGTGCCAAAACATTGTGCACATGGACTCCAAGCCCATCAGGAATGTTGGGAATTGCACTGTGTTCATAAATGTCGTCTGTAGTTTTGTTGGATTTCCTTCCCCGAAACTTGCATTTCATTCTGAAGAGTCTTTGTGGAGCTCTTCCAGTTTTTTGTTGTGTTTTTTTGTTTTGTTTTGTTTTCACTTTAACGTAAGACTGATCTGTGGCATGATTTTGCAATGCGTCTTTTATATGTATATAAACTGAATGGTTTTGTATCAGAAACCCTATGGGTTTAGTTTTCAATAAAAGATTGAATATTTTACATTTGTTCTCCATGTTCTTTATATACGACTTATACAGCTCATCACGCAGACTGGATCTAGTACCACTTAACCTGTGACCATTTTCATAGTAGGTACTGAAAAACTTACTATAGATGCTGAATAACTTGCAGTAGATGCTGAGTAACTCGTAGGTACTGAATAACTTACAGCTGATACTGAATAACTTGTAGTAGACACTGAATAACTTACAGTAGGTACTGAATAACAGTAGATACTGAATTACTCATAGTAGATGCTGAATAACTTACAGTAGATACTGAATAACAGTAGATGGTGAATAACATAGTAGATACTGAATAACAGTAGATGGTGAATAACTTACAGTAGATACTGAATAACAGTAGATAGTGAATAACTTACAGTAGGTACTGAATAACTCAGTAGATGCTGAATAACAGTAGATGGTGAATAACAGTAGATACTGAATAACAGTAGATAGTGAATAACTTACAGTAGGTACTGAATAACTTACAGTAGGTAGTGAATAACTCAGTAGATGCTGAATAACATTGTAGATGCTGAATAACGTACAGTAGATGCTGAATAACTTGTAGTAGATGCTGAATAACGTACAGTAGATGCTGAATAACTTATAGTAGATACTGAATAATTTATAGATACTAAATACCTCATAGCAGACGCTGAATAACTTTTACTAGATACTGAATAGCTTATAGTAGATGCTGAATAACACTAGATGCTGAATAACTTACAATAGATACTGAATAATTCAATAGATGCTGAATAACTTATGGTAGGTACTGAATAACTTATAGTAGATGCTGAATAACGTACAGTAGATAATGAATAACTTACAGTAAGTACTGAATAACTCATAATACATGCTGAATAACTTACAGTAGGTGCTGAATAACTTACAGCAGATGCTGAATGACGTACAGTAGGTATTGACTAATGTATAGTAGAATAACTTACAGCAGATGCTGAATAACGTACAGTAGGTACTGACTAATGTATAGTAGATACTGAATAACATATAGTAGATGCTGAATAATGTACAATAGGCACTGACTAATGTATAGTAGAATAGCTTACAGCAGATGCTGAATAACTTACAGTAGGTACTGAATAACCCATAGTAGATGCTGAATAAGATAGTAGATACTGAGTAACTCATAGTAGATGCTGAATAATGTACAGTAGGCACTGACTAATGTATAGTAGAATAACTTACAGCAGATGCTGAATAACGTACAGTATGTACAGACTAATATATAGTAGATACTGAATAACTTACAGCAACTACTGAATAACTTTGCTGAATAATCCAGTATATTCCGAGCCTCAGCTGGGCTGCTCAGGCAATTTCCTTTAATTTACTTTCACTGCTGCTTATGGAATAACATCCACGGTGGCAACTCTCATCACCTGAACATTATCTTCTCACCTGTATGTTTCTGATATGCTGATGGATATGCCGTGTGTCAAACTGAGACCAACATGAATTTCTCCAGGAAGCCAAAGATACCAGGATGACGTGCTGCTGAAATACTCCAGCATTCAGCCGTCATCATGATATACTGCATCACATAGTGCTCAGTGGTCAGTTCTAAAGTGAGACCAGGGATGAGAGGGACGGTCAGTGGTATGTGGGGGTCATTAGTACACATAGTCTGGCTGGCCTGCACATCTGTGAAGCTCTATTAATGCTGTATATATAGGCTTTGGAGCAACATATGCTGCCTTTTTGGTGAAGACACTGAACCACATTCTGCACCTATTACAGCAGCATGGCTAGTAAAAGAGTCTGGACACTGAACTGACCTGCCTGGAGTCCAGACTGGTCACCCACTGACCACATTTGGAGCATTATTATTATTAAAATAAATGATATCAAAAAAGAATGGAAACATTTCAGTTTCAGGTCTACAGAAATAGTCTTCTCAGTTCTCAAACACGTACAGAGTCGATAATAATTGTGTGAAAAGGTGGATGCAGGCTTTGCAGAGAACCAAAAGTGGCTCTTCTTAGGCAGAGAACCTGCTAGAACCTTAATATAGTTGGAGTTCTAGAACACACACACAACTGTGTAGCTGTAGTGCTAGAAAATGCACAACTATGTAGCTATAATGCTAGAAAACGCTCAACTGTGTAGCTGTAGTGCTAGAAAACTCAACTGTGTAGCTGTAGTGCTAGAAAACGCTCAACTGTGTAGCTACAGTGTTAGAAAACGCTCAACTGTGTAGCTACAGTGCTAGAAAACGCTCAACTGTGTAGCTGTAGTGCTAGAAAACTCACAACTGTGTAGCTGTAGTGTTAGAAAACGCTCAACTGTGTAGCTATAGTGCTAGAAAACTCACAACTGTGTAGCTATAGTGCTAGAAAACTCACAACTGTGTAGCTGTAGTGTTAGAAAACGCTCAACTGTGTAGCTATAGTGCTAGAAAACTCACAACTGTGTAGTTATAGGGCTAGAAAACGCTCAACTGTGTAGCTATAGTGTTAGAAAACTCTCAACTATGTAGCTGTAGTGTTAGAAAACGCTCAACTGTGTAGCTATAGTGTTAGAAAACGCTCAACTGTGTAGCTATAGTGTTAGAAAACGCTCAACTGTGTAGCTATAGTGTTAGAAAACGCTCAACTGTGTAGCTATAGGGCTAGAAAACGTACAACTGTGTAGCTATAGTGTTAGAAAACTCTCAACTATGTAGCTGTAGTGCTAGAATTGCTCAACTGTGTAGCTGTAGTGCTAGAATTGCTCAACTGTGTAGCTGTAGTGCTAGAAAACTCTCAACTATGTAGCTATAGTGTTAGAAAACGCTCAACTGTGTAGCTATAGGGCTAGAAAACGCTCAACTGTGTAGCTATAGTGTTAGAAAACGCTCAACTGTGTAGCTATAGTGTTAGAAAACTCTCAACTATGTAGCTATAATGCTAGAAAACGTACAACTGTGTAGCTGTAGTGCTAGAAAACTCACAAATGTGTAGCTGTAGTGCTAGAAAACTTACAACTGTGTAGCTATAGTGCTAGAAAACTCACAACGGTGTAGCTGTAGTGCTAGAAAACTCACAACTTTGTAGCTGTAGTGCTAGAAAATGCACAACTATGTAGCTATAATGCTAGAAAACGCTCAACTGTGTAGCTGTAGTGCTAGAAAACTCACAACTGTGTAGCTGTAGTGCTAGAAAACGCTCAACTGTGTAGCTGTAGTGTTAGAAAACGCTCAACTGTGTAGCTATAGTGCTAGAAAACTCACAACTGTGTAGCTATAGTGCTAGAAAACTCACAACTATGTAGCTGTAGTGTTAGAAAACGCTCAACTGTGTAGCTGTAGTGCTAGAAAATGCTCAACTGTGTAGCTGTAGTGCTAGAAAACTCTCAACTATGTAGCTATAATGCTAGAAAACACTCAACTGTGTAGGTATAGTGTTAGAAAACGCTCAACTGTGTAGTTATAGGGCTAGAAAACTCTCAACTATGTAGCTGTAGTGTTAGAAAACTCTCAACTATGTAGCTATAATGCTAGAAAACGCTCAACTGTGTAGCTGTAGTGCTAGAAAACTTACAACTGTGTAGCTGTAGTGCTAGAAAACTCACAACTGTGTAGCTGTAGTGCTAGAAAACTCACAACTTTGTAGCTGTAGTGCTAGAAAATGCACAACTATGTAGCTATAATGCTAGAAAACGCTCAACTGTGTAGCTGTAGTGCTAGAAAACTCTCAACTATGTAGCTATAATGCTAGAAAACACTCAACTGTGTAGGTATAGGGCTAGAAAACTCTCAACTATGTAGCTGTAGTGTTAGAAAACGCTCAACTGTGTAGTTATAGGGCTAGAAAACTCTCAACTATGTAGCTGTAGTGTTAGAAAACTCTCAACTATGTAGCTATAATGCTAGAAAACGCTCAACTGTGTAGCTGTAGTGCTAGAAAACTTACAACTGTGTAGCTGTAGTGCTAGAAAACTCACAACTGTGTAGCTGTAGTGCTAGAAAACTTACAACTGTGTAGCTATAGTGCTAGAAAACTCACAACTGTGTAGCTGTAGTGCTAGAAAACTCACAACTTTGTAGCTGTAGTGCTAGAAAATGCACAACTATGTAGCTATAATGCTAGAAAACGCTCAACTGTGTAGCTGTAGTGCTAGAAAACTTACAACTGTGTAGCTGTAGTGCTAGAAAACTCACAACTGTGTAGCTGTAGTGCTAGAAAACACTCAACTGTTTAGCTATAATGCTAGAAAACGCTCAACTGTGTAGCTGTAGTGCTAGAAAACTTACAACTGTGTAGCTGTAGTGCTAGAAAACTTACAACTGTGTAGCTATAGTGCTAGAAAACTCACAACTGTGTAGCTGTAGTGCTAGAAAACTCACAACTTTGTAGCTGTAGTGCTAGAAAATGCACAACTATGTAGCTATAATGCTAGAAAACGCTCAACTGTGTAGCTGTAGCGCTAGAAAACTCACAACTGTGTAGCCGTAGTGCTAGAAAACGCTCAACTGTGTAGCTGTAGTGTTAGAAAACGCTCAACTGTGTAGCTACAGTGTTAGAAAACGCTCAACTGTGTAGCTATAGTGCTAGAAAACTCACAACTGTGTAGCTATAGTGCTAGAAAACTCACAACTATGTAGCTGTAGTGCTAGAAAATGCTCAACTGTGTAGCTGTATAGCTAGAAAACTCTCAACTATGTAGCTATAATGCTAGAAAACGCTCAACTGTGTAGCTATAGGGCTAGAAAACGCTCAGCTGTGTAGCTATAGTGTTAGAAAACGCTCAACTGTGTAGCTATAGGGCTAGAAAACGCTCAACTGTGTAGCTATAGTGTTAGAAAACGCTCAACTGTGTAGCTGTAGTGCTAGAAAACTTACAACTGTGTAGCTGTAGTGCTAGAAAACTCACAACTGTGTAGCTATAGGGCTAGAAAACGCTCAGCTGTGTAGCTATAGTGTTAGAAAACGCTCAACTGTGTAGTTATAGGGCTAGAAAACGCTCAACTGTGTAGCTATAGTGTTAGAAAACGCTCAACTGTGTAGCTGTAGTGCTAGAAAACTTACAACTGTGTAGCTGTAGTGCTAGAAAACTCACAACTGTGTAGCTGTAGTGCTAGAAAACTTACAACTGTGTAGCTATAGTGCTAGAAAACTCACAACTGTGTAGCTATAGTGCTAGAAAACTCACAACTGTGTAGCTGTAGTGCTAGAAAACTCACAACTGTGTAGCTGTAGTGCTAGAAAACTTACAACTGTGTAGCTGTAGTGCTAGAAAACTCACAACTTTGTAGCTGTAGTGCTAGAAAATGCACAACTATGTAGCTATAATGCCAGAAAACGCTCAACTGTGTAGCTGTAGTGCTAGAAAACTCACAACTGTGTAGCTGTAGTGCTAGAAAACTCACAACTTTGTAGCTGTAGTGCTAGAAAATGCACAACTATGTAGCTATAATGCCAGAAAACGCTCAACTGTGTAGCTGTAGTGCTAGAAAACTCACAACTATGTAGCTGTAGTGCTAGAAAACTCACAACTGTGTAGCTGTGGTGCTAGAAAACTCACAACTATGTAGCTATAGTGCTAGAAAACTCACAACTGTGTAGCTATATTAATAAAAAACTCACAACTGTGTAGCTATAGTGCTAGAAAACCCACAACTGTGTAGCTGTAGTGCTAGAAAACTTACAACTATGTAGTTGTAGTTCTAGAAAACTCACGACTGTGTAGCTGTGGTGCTAGAAAACTCACAACTATGTAGCTGTAGTGCTAGAAAACTCACAACTGTGTAGCTGTAGTGCTAGAAAACTCACAACTATGTAGCTGTAGTGCTGTTTGTGACATTAAGTGATTTGCGATCACTATAAAGGTCCTCTCCTCTTTCACTTCGAATTAGGCCTTCATTTGCGTCAGCTTCCTCCTGTTCCAGTGTGCAGTGCGTAAAGGCCTGGTGTGTAGACGTGCCCTGGCTGCAGCGTCAGGGCTGCAGATAAGACTGGCCTACGTTATCTCATGGGAAACACTTGGCTTTGGAAACATCTCCTCTGCAAAGAGTCAATAACATGCTAATACTTTTAAACGCTCCTCAGTTTCTGTTGCCCTCTGTCTGTGTATGTGTATGTGGAGTTATGGAGGGTTGAAATAGCTGAAGAGGTTCGAGTGTTCATTCCTCTGGAGTGTAGAGTGTCTGGAGAGACCACCGCTCATAAATCAGATATGCAACATTACGTTCCTTGGATGCTTCATGTACGTGCAGAGGCTCAGGCAGTCACAGCAGTGCAGGTCTGCAGTAGTAAGAAACATGAAGCTTCCTTAGGTTTAGCACTGGACGAGCGGTGGAGGATCTTTAATAGATTTATTATGTGGTTACTGACACTGTATGATATGCTGCTATATACACAGTGGAGTCACATTTTTATGACCACCAGCTAACATCCAGAGTGATAAGGTCCTGGCAGGTGGTCACAGGTAACTGGAGGTATCATGCTGACTGCTGTGCACCCCACAGCTGCTGAAGGGAGCGTGGAGGAGGGTCCATAGAGCCAACACCACCATCCAGGTGGTCCCACAGATGCTCAACTGGGTTCAAGTCTGGGGAATTGGGGGTCCAGGGTAGTACTTAAAAGTCTTGGTCAGCTCTTCCAACCAATGTGGTACCCCGACAGGACCACAACAGAGCAGATACCATTAGGGAGGTGGATCATTCTCAGCCCTGCAGTGACACTGACTGGGCTGGTGTAAGTGGATCAGACACAGCAGCTGAAATGAAATGATAAAGAAATGTATATTAAGGTTTCTTGACTAGACTAACATTAGTGTTAGACAGTAAGGCTGTGTCCCAAACAGCGCCCTCTGAATCATTACATACTGCACTACTGAAAGCACTTCTAACGATGGAGTCCTTTTATTTATTCATTCATTTATTTATTTTATTATTATATTTTATTATTTTATGTATGTAGTGTAGTAGCAGTCTGCAGTTTGGGGCGTGGCCAGAGAGTAATGTAACTTTATGTTTCAGAGTGCTTTCTGACTAAAGTTAATATAAACGTTAGCTAACCCAAACCCTCCTAGTCTGTTACCATAACAACCCATTATACTAAAGCTGTTTTATTACAGTATATATGATCATCATTGATATTCACTGCTCTCATCACTGACCCAGGGAGGCGAGAGCTCGGCTCAGTGAAGCTGCTGACTGCAGGATATTTCTGAACAGGCATCTCAACACAAACCTTAACACAGTGGAAGACCACCTAACAACCAGAGCCCTTTACTAACAACAAATTGTAAAAAAAAAACTGTATTGGAGGCCTGTGCTGGAGGCCTGTGCTGGAGGACTGTATTGGAGGCCTGTATTGGAGGCCTGTGCTGGAGGCCTGTGCTGGAGGACTGTATTGGAGGACTGTGCTGGAAGACTGTATTGGAGGCCTGTATTGGAGGCCTGTGCTGGAGGCCTGTGCTGGAGGCCTGTGCTGGAGGACTATATTGGAGGCCTGTGCTGGAGGCCTGTGTTGGAGGCCTGTGCTGGAGGACTGTATTGGAGGCCTGTGCTGGAGGACTGTATTGGAGGCCTGTGCTGGAGGCCTGTGTTGGAGGCCTGTGCTGGAGGCCTGTGTTGGAGGCCTGTGCTGGAGGACTGTATTGGAGGCCTGTGCTGGAGGCCTGTGCTGGAGGCCTGTGTTGGAGGCCTGTGCTGGAGGACTGTATTGGAGGCCTGTGCTGGAGGCCTGTGCTGGAGGACTGTATTGGAGGCCTGTGCTGGAGGACTGTATTGGAGGCCTGTATTGGAGGCCTGTGTTGGAGGCCTGTGTTGGAGGCCTGTATTGGAGGACTGTGTTGGAGGCCTGTATTGGAGGACTGTGCTGGAGGCCTGTGCTGGAGGACTGTATTGGAGGCCTGTGCTGGAGGACTGTATTGGAGGCCTGTGCTGGAGGCCTGTGCTGGAGGCCTGTGCTGGAGGCCTGTATTGGAGGCCTGTGTTGGAGGACTGCTAGTTTTTCCCACACTGTGTGCGCCGGAGTGACCTTGAGGACTTTTGCTCTTATCTCTGAATGACTTCAGTGTCTTCTGGGCAGCCAGCGGCACAAAAACAGCCCAGATCTGTTCAAAACTGTGAATCCGTTCTCGGACCGTGTAGGCGTGTGGGTAAGGGCGCTCTGGCTGCAGTAACGGGAGGAAAGGTCAGGCCTTTGGTAAACAATGTTGGAGGCAGTGATTAACTATCTGTACACAAGTTCTTATCAGATATTGAGATTATAAATAGTTTGTAAACAAAGATATCTAATCTAATAACTGGCATGTCATCGCAGAGACTATGTTTTCAGTTGTCTCAGTGCAGAGAGACATTTCACTACTACCAGTGGAGAGAATCACTCTAAATGTCTCTGTCCACTGTATCAGCTCCACTGACCATACAGGAGCTACACTTACAGACTGTAGTTCATCTGATTCTCTGTATACTTTATTACTCTGTTCTTTAATGATCAGGACCCCCACAGGACCACCACAGAGCAGATACTATTAGGAAGGTGGCTCATTCTCAGCACTGCAGTGACACTGACATGGTGGTGGTGTGTAAGTATGTGTGTGTTGTGCTGGTGTGAGTGGATCAGACACAGCAGTGCTGCTGCTGGAGTGTTTAAACACTGTGTCCACTCACTGTCCACTCTATTAGACACTCCTACTACTTGCTGGTCCACCTTGTAGATGTAAAGTCAGAGACAGTAGCTCATCTGCTGCTGCACAGTTTGTGTTCCTCTAGTCCTTCATCAGTGGACACAGTATGCTGGTCACAGAATGCCGCATGCAGGACACCTCACACAGGATGCTGCTCACAGGACTCTGCTCATAGTATGCCGCACACAGGACGCCACGCACAGGACGCCGCACACAAGACACCGCTTACAAGACGCCGCTTACAAGACTCCGCACACAAGACTCCGCACACAAGACGCCACTTACAAGACTCCGCACACAAGACTCCGCACACAAGACGCCACTTACAAGACTCCGCACACAAGACGCCGCACACAAGACACCTCACACAAGACGCCGCTTACAAGACTCCGCACACAGGACGCCGCACACAAGACACCGCACACAAGACACCGCACACAAGACGCCGCTTACAAGACACCGCACACAAGACGCCGCTTACAAGACGCCGCTTACAAGATGCCGCACACAAGATGCCGCTTACAAGACTCTGCACACAGGACGCCGCACACAAGATGCCGCTTACAAGACGCCGCTTACAAGACGCCGCACACAAGATGCCGCATACAAGACGCCGCTTACAAGACGCCGCACACAGGACGCCGCACACAAGACGCCGCTTACAAGACTCCGCACACAAGATGCCGCTTACAAGACTCCGCACACAAGATGCCGCTTACAAGACTCCGCACACAAGACGCCGCTTACAAGACTCCGCACACAAGATGCCGCTTACAAGACGCCGCTTACAAGACTCCGCACACAAGATGCCGCTTACAAGGCGCCGCTTACAAGACACCGCTTACAAGACGCTGCTTACAAGACTCCGCACACAAGACTCCACACACAAGACGCCGCTTACAAGACTCCGCACACAAGGCGCCGCTTACAAGGCGCCGCTTACAAGGCGCCGCTTACAAGGCGCCGCTTACAAGACGCCGCTTACAAGACGCTGCTTACAAGACTCCGCACACAAGACTCCACACACAAGACTCCACACACAGGACGCTGCTCAAAGTACGCCGCATACAGGACATTTTGGTACATGTGTGTGACCTGAGTCACTAAGGAGAAGTCTTTATAGGACAGTCCTACTGAGGACCCGTCCTACCGAGGACCCGTCCTACCGAGGACCCGTCTTTCCACAGCTGCAGCCTCAGCTTTGGAACAGAGCTACTGTTTAACATATAAGTGGTCTTATGATCAAAACATAATAATATTAATAATAATAATAATAACAATAATAATAATGTGGACGCCATTACGTAGATTACTATATCAACAATTTAACCTTGTTTTTTAACATTGAAACACTAACTGATGTCCCTTCAACCACATTTCTAACTCCTGGTCGTGTGCCAGCTGGGTTGCTATGATTCACACAATAATGACCAGAACTCCACAGAAGCACGTGTTCCATGAACTCCTTAAACCTGCTTAATAGGCTGCTTAGTGTAATTACAGTAACTGCTGCTGATAGATATGTTAATATACGCCCCCACTGATCTGGAGCCAGTTCACTTACGTAATATAGGGATCCTCCCTGTTCCCATGAGGTGTGTCTGTTTCAGTGCTTCCTCATTATTCAGTACTTACGGAGCAGAAGCCTCCTTTACACTGGAATAGATTCAGAAGCTTCTGACCAACAACACTTCAGGAGAAACACACACTCCCTACAGAAACACTTCACAGCCCACCTTCAGGGAGAAGCTCAGCTGAAGCCTGGGAGGCTAACACAGCGTTTCAGAGATAAACACCAAAGTGAAAGTGCACGTCTGACCTTATCACAGTGGAATGACCCCGTTCTAATCTTTTACCCGGACAGTAGCGGGGTCAGATATTAGAGAGTGAAAACCAGCCAGGCTTATCACTCTCCTGTGTGAGAGCTCATCTCCAGCACTGCTGATATGGAGCAGCTACTGATTTAGTTTCCACAGTAAAGAAACACTTACTTTAAAGGTGCAATATATAATTTTTTTAAATTTTAACTTTTTAGTCTGTGGGCGGAGCCACTTTCAAGCATGTGTTTCTTCCACCTTTGTGTTAGAACTTCCGCTCAGCTAACCAAAATGAATACAGTTACATAGGAGGAGACCAGAGAGACAGTAAGAAGTTCTAATGGGACACCACTGTCTCCTCCGAGGTTAATAACACAGTGGGTGGGTGATATGAGAAGGTGGTCTGAGGTTAATAACACAGTGAGTGGGTGATATGAGAAGGTGGTCTGAGGTTAATAACACAGTGGGTGGGTGATATGAGAAGGTAGTCTGAGGTTAATAACTCAGTGGGTGGGTGATATGAGAAGGTGGTCTGAAGTTAATAACACATTGGGTGGGTGATATGAGAAGGTGGTCTGAGGTTAATAACACAGTGGGTGGGTGATATGAGAAGGTGGTCTGAGGTTAATAACACAGTGGGTGGGTGATATGAGAATGTGGTCTGAGGTTAATAACACAGTGGGTGGGTGATATGAGAAGGTGGTCTGAGGTTAAAAACACAGTGGGTGGGTGATATGAGAAGGTGGTCTGAGGTTAATAAGACAGTGGGTGGGTGATATGAGAAGGTGGTCTGAGGTTACTTATGGAGACATGTTTAATTACTCTGTACTCTCGGAAGGTGTAGACGGTTCAGTAATGAAAAACTATAAAAGTACTGAAGCGTATCAGTACCTGCACAGTGGGAAGGTGGGCGTGTCCTCCTACACACAGACGGTGAGTTTATATTTCTGAAAGCCGGTTAAACCCAAGTCCAGCAGCTGCCCGAGCCACTCTGCGTGGGTGTTAGTTACAGTCCAGATAGCCTAGCGCGGTGGACACTGATCAGAGAACAGTTACTGAACTGATAGACTCACCAGCACCGACACGTCTGCTTCCTCGGAGCTTCATAAGCGAGACATTTCTCTGGATAAGGAAGCTCTGGTGCTGGTTCTCCTCCACAGAATGGTAAGAGCAGACATACGGAGGTTTGGGTGGATGTTTTAAATTTAGAGCTTCAGTCAGAGACGCAGGTGGTCTTCTTTGGAAGGCGGCCCCCAACACTCTGATCTTTATGTGCTGTGTTTGTAACACTTCCAATTACTGACTCCCTCTAACTGAACATGTTATGTTAGTCAGTTTATATGTTTGTTGTCATTTTGCTTGTAATCAGTATCAATGTATCCGCGCTTGCACCAGAAGTTCTAACACAAAGTAAACAAAGATGCCCCCCAATGTTGTCATGGAAAATAGCATGGACAGTCTCCTGGTGAGCTGGATCCCCAAGCCAGTAAGGAGTATTACAAATTTTCTTTACCATAACAAAGTTTTTGTGTTGTGATAATAATTATGATGATTTTATGTGTGCACAGTTGGTTAAAGCTGTGTTTGTTAATCGTGTGCTGAGTCGGGGTCACGGCAGGGGCTGGAGCCAATCCCAGCATAATCGGGCGAAGGCGGGGTACACCATGGACAGGTCACCAGTCCATCGCATGGCCACTGGTCAGCACTAAGTAATGGTCATAGCTAATGCATCTATATTGTGGAGCATATGTTTTATGAGCCTCACTAATGCCTAGTTCACGTTACACGGTTTAACTTGGTTTTTCAGTGGCTGACTGCTGTTTGATCGGAGGTGAATCGGTGATACCTCGGTGCTCGCTTAGTCATGTAGTGTGAGCGGCTGAAAGACGCTCGCCGAGCTGCTGCCGAGTGCTCGCCGACTAATCTCAGACGCCCGGCGAATATCTAGCATGTTTAATATCTAGACCAGTCGGAGACTGTGAGTCAACAGCAGCGTCTAGCTACAGCCAATGAGATCCCGTAGAGAGAACCACATCACCGCTCAAGCATTCTCTCTGCGGCTGCGGGCGACACATACGTTTTTACCTCCAGCTCTCTCTGCAGGACAGACAGTCCCTGCTGACGCCGTGTCTTTATCGATCTTCTCCTCCGTATTCCTTCCTTTCTCTTCTTTCATTTATCACTGCAGATCAGCGCAGTGACTACTCGTATTGCTGGTTTGTTGACGTCTAACATTAACGTATGATCTACGAGTTATCGCTAGTTCTCACATATGTTTAGTTCTAACGAGAGTTTAGTTTTCGTGTGTTTTCTCGTGACAGCAGCCAGACGAGTGGGCGGTTCCCCAACTCAGAGTGAAAATCATGTAATTGGTGACCCCGTGTTGGCAAACAGTCGCGTAGTATGAAAACCACGACAACTGAAAGACTCGTGATTACAGCTCAACCAGTCGTGTAGTGTGAAGCAGGCATAAAAGAAGCCCACTAAATCATCAGTGCTGATGAACTGACCTGCTCTCCACAGGAGAACGCTGGAGCTGCAGGCTTACTGAGTATTCATACAACAACACCCTGTGAGTCTGTCTCGAAACTTAACCTCAGACCAGCAGGAGGATGCACGTAGACACGTCCACCGGTCATTAACCTCTGACCTAAAACCCCCTTCTGACTCCACGGGGCAAACACAAGCCCAGTCATGCAGAGGAGGGGTCAGACCTTTAGTGGAGAGGTCATTGCTTTCTGATGCTTTTAGAGCAGGACGGCTAACTCCTCTAGGACAGCAGCAGCTGTATGCTGGGCCCAAGCATTCAGAGTTCAGGTGTACGTGCATCAGTGCAAATACCAAGAACTTGAAACGGAGAGGTTTTGTGGGCGAGAGAGAGAGAGAGAGAGAGAGAGAGAGAGAGAGAGAGAGAGACATGCGAATGGAATGATGGAAACAGGGTCACAGTCGAAGACACCCAAACACTTCCTGTAGAAGCTTAAAGCTTCAAAGTATTTCTTTAAGGTCATATAGGAGAACCTCTACACCTGTAGTTCATCTGATTCTCTGTATACTTTATTA
>CM038703.1:52853937-52883937 GCA_021613375.1 Megaleporinus macrocephalus | reverse complement strand
GTGTTTACAGTGGTGGTGATGATGGTGTTTACAGTGGTGGTGATGATGTTAACAGTGATGGTGATGGTGTTTACAGTGGTGGTGGTGATGGTGTTTACAGTGGTGGTGATGGTGTTTACAGTGATGGTGATGGTGTTTACAGTGGCACTGATGGTGTTTACAGTGGTGGTGATGGTGTTTACAGTGGTGGTGATGGTGTTTATAGTGGTGGTGATGGTGTTTATAGAGGTGGTGATGTTGTTTACAGTGGTGGTGGTGATGGTGTATACAGTGGTGGTGGTGTTTACAGTGGTGGTGATGGTGTTTACAGTGGTGGTGATGGTGTTTATAGTGGTGGTGATGGTGTATACAGTGGTGGTGATGGTGTATACAGTGGTGGTGGTGTTTACAGTGGTGGTGATGGTGTTTATAGTGGTGGTGATGGTGTTTATAGTGGTGGTGATATTGTTTACAGTGGTGGTGGTGATGGTGTATGCAGTGGTGATGGTGTTTACAGTGGTGGTGATGATGGTGTTTACAGTGGTGGTGATGATGTTAACAGTGATGGTGATGGTGTTTACAGTGGTGGTGGTGATGGTGTTTACAGTGGTGGTGATGGTGTTTACAGTGATGGTGATGGTGTTTACAGTGGCACTGATGGTGTTTACAGTGGTGGTGATGGTGTTTACAGTGGTGGTGATGATGTTTACAGTGGTGGTGATGGTGTATACAGTGGTGGTGGTGTTTACAGTGGTGGTGATGGTGTATACAGTGGTGGTGGTGTTTACAGTGGTGGTGATGGTGTTTATAGTGGTGGTGATGGTGTTTATAGTGGTGGTGATGTTGTTTACAGTGGTGGTGGTGATGGTGTATACAGTGGTGATGGTGTTTACAGTGGTGGTGATGATGGTGTTTACAGTGGTGGTGATGATGTTAACAGTGATGGTGATGGTGTTTACAGTGGTGGTGGTGATGGTGTTTACAGTGGTGGTGATGGTGTTTACTGTGGCGGTGATGGTGTTTACAGTGGTGGTGATGGTAACCAGGGGTCACCACTTGTACAACACAAATATACACATTTTATTTGCCGTCACACCCACCAGTGAAGCTACAATAGAGTTTATATGGAATGTTGGTGGTAAAACCTGAGAACCCTGAAAATAATGTTTTCTTCGGGGGACTATTTAATGTCCTGCATGTATCCCTCCGCCAGGAATTTAAGGAGTTTAAGGCCAAAATCTTCCCAAAACAATCATAAACAACATCTCAGACACCAGACAGTACATTTCTCTATGACTTTGTTTTTCTCTGAATCACTTAATTATGCAGAGACTTTCAAAAATTGGTGGAATTCCCCTGTTTACCATTCGCAGTAGGCTGTGATCAGCCAGGCTGTGACTCCACTTCCAGACCATCTTTCGTGACGAGCATATTTAAGTGATGCTGTTTAGTTTCTGCTGGTGTTGCAGCTTAAAATACCCACATGAAGCGTCCACGTGCTGCGTGCCGCAGGTGCTCACAGTGGACAACAGCCTCTCAGGTATACATGAACTGAGCCAACCTGGAAACACATCTCGTTCCCTCATAGTGTTCAGCGTTCCAGAGCCGCAGGAGAGCGTCAGCCTGGCCGAGGAGACTCACACGACTGGCATACAGCGTAGATTACTAATGCCAGACTCGTAGCAGACAGGCAGCTGCCATGTGGGTCAGAGGAGAGACCGCGACCTCCTCGTTCTCTCTCGGTGACACAGAAAACACCCCTCACAACAGGTGCTCCTGGCCTACAAACACGAGCCCCTCACTGTGGAACAAGCTGGTCAAAGATTCTTCACTAGGTGGATGGAAAAAATCAGAGGCTGGTGTTTACAGCGCATCCAACTGACGCGGGATTAAAATAAGAAACGCTGTGTGTGAAACAGGCATGTGGAGTAAATAAGGTGATCCAGTTCAGCTGAGATCAGTCCTCACTGGGGACCAGAGGACCTTCAGAAAGTCCCCGCGGTGACGCAGACTGGCCCTGTGCGTCGTTTTCCTGAATGTATTCTTTTCTATGAGGTGATTAAATAAACACAACAAAACATTTACACACGGTACATGTCACATGATTTACTCTGGCCCTACCTGTGCTGTGTTCATACTGGAGGATTTTAACTGTGCTGTGTTCATATTAGAGGATTTATAGCTCAGCTATTTTAATATTGGAGGATTTTAACTGTGCTGTGTTCATACTGGAGGATTTTAACTGTGCTGTTTTCATATTAGAGGATTTATAGCTCAGCTATTTTAATATTGGAGGATTTTAACTGTGCTGTTTTCATATTAGAGGATTTATAGCTCAGCTATTTTAATATTGGAGGATTTTAACTGTGCTGTGTTCATATTAGAGGATTTATAGCTCTGCTATTTTAATATTGGAGGATTTTAACTGTGCTGTGTTCATATTGGAGGATTTATAGCTCTGCTATTTTAATATTGGAGGATTTTAACTGTGCTGTGTTCATATTGGAGGATTTATAGCTCTGCTATTTTAATATTGGAGGATTTCTCACTGTGCTGTTTTCATATTAGAGGATTTATAGCTCTGCTATTTTAATATTGGAGGATTTTAACTGTGCTGTTTTCATATTAGAGGATTTATAGCTCTGCTATTTTAATATGGGAGGATTTTAACTGTGCTGTGTTCATATTGAAGGATTTTAACTGTGCTGTGTTCATATTAGAGTATTTATAGCTCTGCTAGTTTAATATTGAGGGATTTTAACTGTGCTGTGTTCATATTAGAGGATTTATAGCTCTGCTATTTTAATATGGGAGGATTTTAACTGTGCTGTGTTCATATTAAGGATTTTAACTGTGCTGTGTTCATATTAGAGGATTTATAGCTCTGCTATTTTAATATTGAGGGATTTTAACTGTGCTGTGTTCATATTAGAGGATTTATAGCTCTGCTATTTTAATATTGGAGGATTTTAACTGTGCTGTGTTCATATTAGAGGATTTATAGCTCTGCTATTTTAATATGGGAGGATTTTAACTGTGCTGTGTTCATATTGAAGGATTTTAACTGTGCTGTGTTCATATTAGAGGATATATAGCTCTGCTATTTTAATATTGATGTATTTTTAGCTGTGCTGTTTTCATGTTAAAAGATTTTTAGCTGTGCTGTTTTCATATTAGTAGGTTTTTAGCTGCGCTGTTTTCATAATGGTGGATTTTTAGCTGTGCTGTTTTCCTATGGGTGGATTTTTGGTTGTGCTTTTCTTATATTTTTGGTTTTGAAGCTGTTTGGTATTGTTTTTTAGACATTCTCTTGTTGATAGATGTTTTTTCTCCTGTTGCTAGTTTCTGTTCTGCTGTTGGTGAATGTGTTGCTGTGCTCTTCTCCTATTGGTGGATGTTAAGCCATTATAAGGCCATTATAAACTTTGATTCAAAATCTCTGAAACAACTTTGTTATTGGTCGGCTTTGGATGCAGAGGCACTAAAATGACTGGGTGTCACACTTTTCAGTTATTACTATCATGTTGTTATACAATTTAACGCAATTATGCCATTATTGATAAAATTTATTATAAAATAAATACTGTTACACTCAATTTACCAGTACAGGCACAAGTCAGCGCTTTCAGAGATAATATAAATTGACTTTTGAGGGTTAAGCATCCTGAAACCACTGATTGTAATGAATGACATGATTAGCAAATGTCGAAAATCATAAGGTGACCTCATTACATACAAGTGATGACCTCATTACATACAAGTGATGACCTCATTGCTCTACTGCAGCCCTAAATATGTGGTAACTCTTCCCTCACAGGCCTTATATAAGTGATATAAACAGCCTCTTGATAATCAGGTGATGCAGAAAAGCCTCCAGTGCTGTTCTTCTCCTTCTCTTCTGCTGGGATGGAGAGTCGAAGGTGAAGTGTGGAGGCCAGCAGTTGATTAAGTCATTAAAGTCCCAGGATTAGCAGCGTCTAATTTTATTCGGCCCTTTTCAAGAACGCAGGCCTCTAAACGGCCTCTGAGGTCACTTATTACGCGATGATGCTCCAGAGTGTGTCACTGCGCCCAGCGGCTGATCAATGTAGACATGAAACACAACACTGACTAAATCACCATCAAACACGTATGACGAACGACCAAACCCGCTCCAGCTGCATGTCACATGTGGTCCTGCAGGATTCAGGAAAGCTTTCCAAAACACATGCAAATAGACTTACCACAACCCCAGAGGTGGAACTTCTAAAGCTCTTTTATGTATTTCTCAAAAATATCATATTACTGAGGTTATTTGAGATTACTTGTCATTTAGCTTATTATTATATTAGCTGTTTATATCAGTTTTATTAACTCTGTATGTGAAAAAAACATTTACCAAATATATTTCAGAAAAGAAGAAGCCGGGTGATGTGTAGTAATATATATGGTTATGTGCATAGTGATGCAGGTTATAATGTGTCCGGTAATACATGTTTTAATGTGTGTGGTAATAGTTATGTAATATATATACATACAGTAAAGCAATTAGAAATGAATAGGGTAATGGTGATTCAGTTTGAGTAGTAATGCATGTAATAATGTTTGTAGTACTGTATATAGTAATGCATGTAATAATGTTTGTAGTACTGTATATAGTAATGTTTGTAGTAATGTATATAGTAATGTGTGTAGTACTGTATATAGTAATGTGTGTAGTAATGTGTGTAGTAATGTATATAGTAATGTATATAGTAATGTATATAGTAATGTTTGTAGTACTGTATATAGTAATGTTTGTAGTAATGTATATAGTAATGTGTGTAGTAATGTGTGTAGTAATGTATGTAGTAATGTGTGTAGTAATGTGTGTAGTAATGTATGTAGTAATGTATGTAGTAATGTGTGTAGTAATGTATGTAGTAATGTGTGTAGTAATGTATATAGTAATGTATGTAGTAATGTGTGTAGTAATGTGTGTAGTAATGTGTCTAAGAATGTATATAGTAATGTATGTAGTAATGTATATAGTAATGTATATAGAAATGTATATAGTAATGTATGTAGTAATGTATATAGTTATGTATGTAGTAATGTATATAGTAATGTGTGTAGTAATGCATATAGTAATGTGTGTAGTAATGTATATAGTAATGTGTGTAGTAATGTATATAGTAATGTGTGTAGTAATGTATGTAGTAATGTATACAGAAATGTATATAGTAATGTATATAGTAATGTATGTAGTAATGTGTGTAGTAATGTATGTAGTAATGTATATAGAAATGTATATAGTAATGTATGTAGTAATGTATATAGTTATGTATGTAGTAATGTATATAGTAATGTGTGTAGTAATGTATATAGTAATGTATGTAGTAATGTATATAGTAATGTGTGTAGTAATGTATATAGTAATGTATATAGAAATGTATATAGTAATGTATGTAGTAATGTATATAGTAATGTGTGTAGTAATGTATGTAGTAATGTGTGTAGTAATGTATGTAGTAATGTATGTAGTAATGTGTGTAGTAATGTGTGTAGTAATGTGTCTAAGAATGTATATAGTAATGTATGTAGTAATGTATATAGTAATGTATATAGAAATGTATATAGTAATGTATGTAGTAATGTATATAGTTATGTATGTAGTAATGTATATAGTAATGTGTGTAGTAATGCATATAGTAATGTGTGTAGTAATGTATATAGTAATGTGTGTAGTAATGTATGTAGTAATGTGTGTAGTAATGTATGTAGTAATGTATGTAGAAATGTATATAGTAATGTATGTAGTAATGTATGTAGTAATGTGTGTAGTAATGTATGTAGTAATGTATATAGTAATGTATATAGTAATGTATGTAGTAATGTATATAGTTATGTATGTAGTAATGTATATAGTAATGTGTGTAGTAATGTATATAGTAATGTATGTAGTAATGTATATAGTAATGTGTGTAGTAATGTATATAGTAATGTATATAGAAATGTATATAGTAATGTATGTAGTAATGTGTGTAGTAATGTGTGTAGTAATGTATATAGTAATGTATGTAGTAATGTATATAGTAATGTGTGTAGTAATGTATATAGTAATGTATGTAGTAATGTATATAGTAATGTGTGTAGTAATGCATATAGTAATGTGTGTAGTAATGTATATAGTAATGTGTGTAGTAATGTATATAGTAATGTATGTAGTAATGTATACAGAAATGTATATAGTAATGTATGGAAGTAAAAGGCAGGAGTTAAGAATGAAATATGGATCTGTTGAGGGTATAAGAATATTCTAAAGGGTTTTCATATGACTGACTATGAAAGTATGTAACTAGTGTTTCAGTTTCTGATTATATACATTAAACGGGCTGTGGTTCTGCCGCAGAAGTGAGGTTTGTTGAGTTTTGCAGCACGCAGAGCTCCTGCCTGCACTGGAAAATCTGCTTGTTGTTGTTGTTCAGTCTTCCTGTGTAACGAGCGCATGAACTGGTCCAGCCTGAGTCGTGAGCTGAGAGTAGCTGGTTCTGTATGACAGGTTTCTGTAACGCATGCTGGGACACTGTCTGAGTTTGTCTGTAGATCAGATAAACACTAAACGATCAGCTTTACTGCATCTACTATTCCTTTCCCAGGAAATTACTGAATAAATGAATCTGTCTTTGGAAAATCTGTCTGTCCTGAATGACAACATGACATTCCAATAAAACACACCTCTAGATGAAAGCATCCTCGTTCTTTAAGCCTTCATTAGAAACACCAGCCGTTTCCGTGTTTATCTCTTTAGGCAATATTTCTTCATCTGTCCTCACTGCTTCTTTCCAAACTGACTCAGACTCAAAATGACTCGTTTCCTTACGTTGATGCCTCCATGTAGATTATACTTGCGCAAGCAGCACAACCCACAGCAGATAAACCCTACTGCAGGTCAGGTTTACACTTTCATACCATCATTCAGCTTTATAGGCATCAAACAGCTTAGATTTCAAACCATCAGCCAGATGCTTTGAGGAGTGTACCTTGAAGCAAGGTCTTTGCAAGGAGGCCAGTAAGTGGAAGTACATGGTCTATGTTTCTAATAAAGTGGTCAGTTAGTGGAAGTACAAGGTTGGTGTTTCTAATAAAGTGGCCAGTTTGTAGAAGTACAAGGCCTGTGTTTCTAATAAAGTGGCCAGTTGGTGGAAGTACAAGGTCTGTGTTTCTAATAAAGTGGCCAGTGAGTGGAAGTACAAGGTGGGTGTTTCTAATAAATTGGCCAGTTAGTGTAAGTACAAGGTCTGTGTTTCTAATAAAGTGGCCAGTTTGAAGAAGTAGAAAATGGGTGTTTTCAATAAAATGGCCAGTCAGTGTAAGCACAATGTTGATTTTTTTCCAATAAAGTGGCCAGTTAGTGTACTCACAAGGATGGTGTTTTTTAATAAAATGGCCAGTTAGTGTAACTATAAGGTTGGTGTTTCTAGTAAAGTGGCCAGTTAGTGGAAGTACAAGGTTGGTGTTTCCAATAAAGTGGCCAGTTAGTGAAAGCACAAGGTTGGTGTTTCCAATAAAGTGGCCAGTGAGTGGAAGTACAAAGAAGGTGTTTCTAATAAAATGGCCAGTTAGTGAAAACAAAAAGTTGGTGTTTCCAATAAAATGTCCAGTGTGTGAAAGCATAAAATCAGTGTTTCTAATAAAGTGGCCATTGTTTTTGACTAAGCTTGCTGTTACAGGTAGACACTGTTTCATCATCAGTTAAGGTGGAGACAAGCATGCAGGGAGACCGTGGCAGCAATGATGGTGCACAAAAATCCTTTTAGCCAATCATGAGTAAACTTAGTCAGCAGCAAATGAGGAACCGGTCATAACTGAAAGTCAGAAGTGTGTCAGATTTAGAAACATGTTGCTACCCAACACAGCTCACTAGCAGACACTCCTGCAGCGTGTTCGACTCACTCAACATTTTACACCATAACACTCAGCAGTTCACATGAAACTCTGAAAAGCTTAGAAATACACAGAGAGACCAAAGAGTCCTCAGTTTCTGACCAGCTACACAATTCCTGTGATTACTAAATCTTATATTTACCCTGCAGTCCAGTACAGAACACAGTGATACAGTATTCAGTATATAACCCTGTACTATTTACTCTTCAGTGTATATACAGTGTGATGCTGATTATATATAATAAAGGACAGAATGCTGAATGTCATGCTCTGCTCTAAATGATCCACATTGAGCTCCAGAAGGCCTTTATTTAGAAACTCTGCGTACGCCTCAGTGTCCTCATTAAATGTAGGTGAAAGGGCGCAGTGTTTTTTTTCTCTCGGAGAGAATCGCACTTCCTCCCAGCGCAGCGTGTTCAGACCAAACAAGGCTGCACTCATTTTTCCATTCAGCCTCTTTAAACTTAATATGGGCCTGAAACGACTGCTGACTCTACTCCTCTACGTCTCTCTCCCTCTCTCCCTCTCACACACATGCCTTACCACAGGCCACAGATACTTGGGTGCTGTGTTTGAAGAGCTGGATGGATTTCTAGGAAAAAGAGAAAATACTTTAGCTACTGCTTTAAAACCAGCCGTAAACAGTCTGAGCTGAATGAACAAGGTTTCTATCTCTATCTGTCTGCCTGCAGTGAGCTCATAACTATATAACCATAAAACTATATATACAGTACGTATCCTCTGATTTCCTATGTGGTATATTATGTGTTTATTACACGCATTTGTTCATATTTATGATATAATAAATATAAATATTCCCCATCATTCAGTCTTTCATTGAAATACACTTGTAGGCAAAATTTGGCTGTCTATCTATCTATCTATCTATCTATCTATCTATCTATCTATCTATCTATCTATCTATCTATCTATCTATCTATCATCCATCTGTCTGTCTGTTTATTTGTTTCTGTTGGTCATTCATATTGAATTATAAAGTAATTTATTCTAGGTTATATACTTTATAACACCTGACATTACTGCATTAGTTTAAAAGCAGTATATATATATACACACACACTGCTTTTAAAATAATGCACTAATGTCAGGTGTTATAAAGTATATAGAAAGTTATATATTCTCACATTATGAGTGTGTTATATATATATATATATAACACACTCATAATGTGAGAATATATAACTTTCTAAGGCAAGGTTCTGTAATCCACCCTAATATCTGTTCATAAGAGCACTGGAGACACTAGCTGTACTACTACATTAATAACACAGGTATACTCGCTGTTTTATATTATGTCTATTAAGAATATATAACATATATTATAATTTATTATTGACCCTGACTTTATAAAGTCATATACTTTTGCTGTATAAAGTGATACACGTGTAACTATGAGCACTTATGAACAACAGTCTTATTCAGGCATTGTGAGGTGTTGTGTATGCATATATAATTTATTACAAATACAGGAAGTGAATAAAGACTAAAATTAATTTCCTGAGTTCAGACGTCCACGTTGTCTTTCAGTGTATAGTTTGGACGGTGAGGACGGTGAGGACGGTGAGGACGGTGAGGACGGGGAGCTCAGTGATGTTGGAGATCTCGGAGTGTTCCTGAACTTCTAAACTTCTTCTCAGCAGCTGAGTTTTCCTCCTCCGGGAATTTTCAGTCATTTCTCGGAAATGTTTCAGTTTCATTCTAGCTTTGCTGAAGGTCACCCAGAATTCCCCTCATCATGGGACTGGCACGCTCCACCCAAACAGCCAACATTTCACAGCCTTCGTCTGATTGGCTGGAGACTGAGATCACGTGAATTCTTATTGGTCGGGCCCACTGTTCACGAGGAGTTCACTCACTGACTGCGTGCTCAACTACTGAACTATTTCCACATATTTACTCATCATCTCTTTCTCTCTCTCTCTTTCTCTCTCTCTCTCTCTCTCTCTCTCTCTTTCTCTCTCTCTCTCTCTCTTTGACTTTCTTTCTTTCTTTTTTTCTTTCTTTTTTTCTTTCTTTCAGGTTTCTCTCTATTTGTGCCTCAGAAAGTCTGATCTTCTTGCGTTTCTCAGAAGGAAGTGTCTGTGCGGTGTACAATAGCGCATTCATTACTAATATATGAGTCCTACTGAAATGTCACCTAGACACCTTAATCTAATACCTTCTGTTCTCTGAAGGTCATAAGAAGTGGACTCAGTTTATATACAATACCTACAATTAGAGTTATACATTCAACCTAATGAGAAACTGTAACTCATATTATAAACAATACCTATAATTAGAGTTATACAATCAACCTAATGAGAAACTGTAACTTAGTTTATATACAATACCCACATTTAGAGTTATACATTCAACCTAATGAGAAACTGCAATTCAGTTTATATACAATACTTACATTTAGAGTTATACATTCAACCTAATGAGAAACTGTAACTTAGTTTATATACAATACCCACATTTAGAGTTATACATTCAACCTAATGAGAAACTGCAATTCAGTTTATATACAATACTTACATTTAGAGTTATACATTCAACCTAATGAGAAACTGTAACTTAGTTTATATACAATACCTACATTTAGAGTTATACATTCAACCTAATGAGAAACTGTAACTCAGTTTATATACAATACCTACATTTAGAGTTATACATTTAATCTAATGAGAAACTGTAACTCAGTTTATATACAATACCTACTTTTAGAGTTATACAATCAACCTAATGAGAAACTGTAACTCATTTATATACAATACCTACATTTAGAGTTATACATTCAACCTAATGAGAGACTGTAACTCAGTTTATATACAATACCTACTTTTAGAGTTATACAATCAACCTAATGAGAAACTGTAACTCATTTATATGCAATACCTACATTTAGAGTTATACATTCAACCTAATGAGAAACTGTCACTTAGTTTATATCACAATATCTACATTTAGAGTTATACATTCAACCTAATGATAAACTGTAACTCAGTTTATGTACAATATCCACATTTAGAGTTATACATTCAACCTAATGAGAAACTGTAACTCAGTTTATGTACAATATCTACATTTAGAGTTATACATTCAATCTAATGATAAACTGTAACTCAGTTTATATACAATATCTACATTTAGAGTTATACATTCAATCTAATGATAAACTGTAACTCAGTTTATGTACAATATCTACATTTAGAGTTATACATTCAACCTAATGAGAAACTGTAACTCAGTTTATGTACAATATCTACATTTAGAGTTATACATTCAATCTAATGAGAAACTGTAACTCAGTTTATGTACAATATCTACATTTAGAGTTATACATTCAATCTAATGATAAACTGTAACTCAGTTTATATACAATACCTACTTTTAGAGTTATACATTCAATCTAATGAGAAACTGTAACTCAGTTTATGTACAATATCTACATTTAGAGTTATACATTCAATCTAATGATAAACTGTAACTGTAAATGTGTTTGTAAAACAAATGCCTTGTCTAGAAGTGCTATCTACTTCTCTGGGCTCTGAGGCTCTGTGTGGACCATCACCAATGTGCTCTTTGGTCAAACAATTCAGTATTTCAGCCTTTTTTCAGGCCTCCATGTGCTTCAGACCCAAGACATTCAGTTATCTGTAGTATGTAGTATTGTTTTTAATGCAATACAGCCTTGTCTGCTCTCGCTCTCTCTCTCTCTCTCTCTCTCTCTCTCTCTCTCTCTCTCTCTCTCTCTCTCTCTCTCTCTCTCTCTCTCTCTCCCCAGCATTGTAACTCTGCCTCAGTCTCTAACTCCAGACTCCAGACACTCTACACCATTATCCCACTCAGTGTCTACACTACACTCTCACTGAGCTCCTATTGGCCCTCCAGTCTGTTCACCTGCTTTCTGATTGGCCCGTGGCCGTTTCCACGCCGTGTGCACGCTCTGAGCACATGCTGGCCGTTTCTGTGGGCTGATCTGGCTTTTCCTGCGTGGCACACAGGAGGGTTCAGATGTTTCTGTAGAGCGTGAGAGAGTTCCTTCATTATGAAGCTGGTGTGAAACCGCAGTGCGGAAGTGAACTCCCTCTGGGGTACAGGTTGTTCTCCAGAGTGTGTTTCATGTTGATTCGTCTGGTTTTCTGTGGGTGACGTTGCTGCTGTGAGTGGGTCTGTACACGCCACTGGTTCTAAGTTGAAACACAAAGCCCACAGTAGCTTTCATCTCCAGCTGAGTGAAGTTAAACACTGGCGGAAAGTTTTTTAGTGCTGGTAAAACTGGGCCAGAATCTATCTTCATCGTCTTCTATCATATGAACACAAAGAACATGAGAATAATGTAATCAGGTTTATATATATATATATATATATATATATATATATATATATATATATATATATATATATATATATATATATATATATATATATATTCTAAAACGTTTGACTGGTAGTGTATCTAAAACGTTTGACTGGTAGTAAATCTAAAACGTTTGACTGGTTGTGAATCTAAAACGTTTGTCTGGTTGTGAATCTAAAACGTTTGACTGGTAGTGTATCTAAAACGTTTGTCTGGTAGTGTATCTAAAACGTTTGTCTGGTAGTGTATCTAAAACGTTTGACTGGTAGTGTATCTAAAACGTTAGACTGGTAGTGTATCTAAAACGTTTGTCTGGTAGTGTATCTAAAACGTTTGGCTGGTAGTGTATCTAAAACGTTTGTCTGGTAGTGAATCTTAAACGTTTGACTGGTTGTGAATCTAAAACATTTGGCTGGTAGTGCATCTAAAACGTTTGACTGGTAGTGTATCTAAAACGTTTGTCTGGTAGTGTATCTAAAACGTTTGTCTGGTAGTGAATCTTAAACGTTTGACTGGTTGTGAATCTAAAACATTTGGCTGGTAGTGTACTAAAAAAGGTTTGGCTGGTATATATATATATATATATATATATATGGGTCTTAATGATGGTCTAATCTGTTATTAAACATAAAAAGTCTGTATTTTATGTTTTCTTATTTTCATTTCATGGAATCTTCATTTTTAGTGATTTCAAAGCATTATATTTTCATCCCTTATTATATTTCTGCCAGATTTATGTCTGTAGTTCACTAGTTTTTAAGATATGGACGCTGCTCCAGCTCTGAATGTTCACTTTGATCAGGAACAGCATTTTTATGTACAGTTTTTTGTTCCAACATCAGTTTTTCACATTATTATTGTTAAACTATGATTTTTCCTATAGAAATGAAAAGGCCTGCACTCTTTTTTATCCCTCGTTCCTCCCATTTGTTCTCCCCCATTCATTTCCACCCATACCCAAGCCCAATCCTTTCCTATGAGCCCTGGATCGCATTGCTAGCCTTCAGGACTCCAGAGACACTGACCCCGGGTGGCCATGTGGTCATAATCATGTGATCAGCAACTAGTCATCATTAAGCTTCGCAGAGCAGTAGAGTGGACGAGCAGTCTGTGTGTAGTGCACCTTGTGGTTTTCTCCCTTTGTTGATAACAGAGACTCACCCTGAGCGGTTCTCATCAGTCTTCTGATGTAACACCTGCTTGCAGGATCTTCTGAATGGAGGACTCTGATCTGTTGGGAACTGCAAAAAGATCTGAGGCTGCATGCAAAACTGTTTACTACCATACCATACATACCACACATACCATACATACTAGGCATACTACACTAATGAATGCACTACACTGGGATTGGCGGCCTGTCCAGGCTGTTTCCCGTCTTCCACCCAATGAGCGCTGGGAAAGGCTCCAGCAGCCTCCGCACCAACCCTCCCACCACCACGACCCAGAAGAATAAGCTTTAGATGGTGATTGCATGGTGGATGCCATCTGTCATGATAACTGGGGTCTTATTGGGCCTAAGGCAATGAAAAATGAGTCCATCCCTCAACAGGGTCATGTGCTTGTTTACTTGATGTTTTTAAATCTTGTTGATGCCCGTACCTTTCCACCCACCAGCAGCTAACCTAACACTAAACCCTAAACCTTACATTAGACTACCTGGATAACAATAATCACATGCCTGTAGCTGCATGTTTGGCCAAATATAGTTACACAGATTTAGTCGACGTCAGTTCTGTCTGTGTTGTGTTGATGAAAGACAATCAGTGACATAAAGCACCTAAACAAATTCCATTTATCCATTATCTTCTGCTTTATCCCAATACTTGGGGTCATGGGGAGGGCTGGAGACAATCCCAGCGTCATCGGGCGAAAGCGGGGTACACCATGGACAGATCAACCTAACATGCATGTGTTTGGACTGTGGGAGGAAACCGGCGTACCTAAGTAAGTCGTTTAAGCCATTTATCTGGGAGGAAAGTGTGTTTTAACCAGTAAAACACTAATAATGCAAATGAATTAAAATGAATCACAGAACAGCTGGAAATCAAACTTCTGGTTCTTGACTTTGAGGTGTAAGAATATGTTTTGCTGTGCTTTTATAAATATGTACTGCGACTGTGATGAGCTCAGTGCTCTCTGAGAGGTGTGACACTGTGAGATGTTCTAGATTTGCTCACATGAGCCTGAAATGAGGATCATGCTGCACTCGTTTAGACAGACAGTTCCTTAACATGAAACATGCTGTTCAGAAGTGGATCCACGAGATCATGCACTCTGAAATAGAACAGAGGAACAAAATCTGACTCACTCAGCAATTCAGCAGTGATTGATACGACCCTCTAGTTTCTACACCAGAGCTTCTGAAATGTTTGCATTATATATATATATATATATATATATATATATATATATATATATATATATATATATATATATATATATATATTTAGCTTAATGAAGTACGGAGTAGTCAAAGCAGTTATTAGATGAGAACTGTGTTTAGATCTAGAACAGTGCTTCATACTGAACCCACTCTGAATGACTCTGTCTCAACCATTGCATTATGTAGAAGCATTGTTTATTATATTTACTATAGGTATTTCTCTATTTTACAGTCATAACACATGCCTTGTAATGTCGTCGCCCATGTCTTATATCATATACACTACTGTGTAAGTCTTAGACACCTGACCTGATAGTGTAAAAGCCTTTATCTGATCAATTGTTTGTTCACCAGTAAGAACAGCAGATCTGATTAGATACAATAGAAAGTAACATGAATATGTTATTGTGAGAGAAGTAGATCAGATCTTGATCCAGTTTGAAGAACAAAGTTAGGTTCCAGATTTCTCCTGGACGCCCCAGACATTGTATGAATGTGTTCAGTTCCTTCAGCAGCAAATCTTGATTTATCTTAATGAAGTACTGAGCAGTCAAAGCAGGTATTAGATGAGAACTGATAATAATACTGGGTTGTTCAGGAGAAGCTTGGAAAGGGTTAAATAAACACACTGACGTATGGAAAAGCACTACTTACTCTATTAATACTGTTTAATATTTAATAATAAAGTGTTTACTGAGTAAATAAAAGCTTCCTGTCTAGAAATAATAGCTTTTTATATATAAAAACTTTTACACAGAGCTGGATAAAAAATATTTAAAGCCTTATTTTTCAGTTTTTGGCATCATTGAAAGTACCTGTTGTCCTTTACACCCTTTACATGACTAAAAGAATTAACCCAAAATTATTTGGAAAGACGTTCGGTTCCATTGACCTACATTAAAAGTAAGGTTACCATCGTGGAGATTCCAGATATGATTATTATTATTATTATTACTATTACAAAAGCCATATGCAAAGTCTGGATGCCACTGATTTAATTTCAGGTTATTGCTGATGCTCTGAGTGCACATACAAGAACAAATCTTTCACAGAGAACTCATTTCTACACATTCTTATACACAGTCGTGCAAAAGCTGTATGTGCAGCGTCGGACTGCACGCATGCAAATATGCAGGAGAAACGCTGGAGCTGCAGATTCAGTTTTATTTCATTTAATAAATAAATAAATAGTTAAGTAAGTAGACAGATATGAGTCTGTTGTTGGGTCGGCTCTTGTACAGCCTCCCCCGTGCACTCAGTGTTAAACGACAGTGTCACACTTCACCTCCAAGAATCTCCTGAAAAACAGCCTCAGGACCTGCAAGACGTGCAGAACGTGAATGAAGACTAGAACACAGAGGGCGGGAACTCAGCTCCAGCGCCCGGACTCTGCAAACACACCCCTCCTACACACACACCCACCCACACAAACACATACCCTCAAACTCACACTCAGACAGGCAGGCGGGGATCAGAACGTACTGTTCACGCTGAGCTTTAGAGGAACAACAGCAGAGAAAGAGGAAGAAAGAGAAAAACAGACAAAGACATGCAGCACCTCAGCAGCTCTCATACTAAACCACACACACAGGTTTAAACCCTCCCTCGGGAAACACATGCTGCTGACTTTCTACCTGCAAATCAATAAACACGTCCTCTACAAAGACACACGTACATAAAACTTTTCTTTGCAATCTCTATTTAACATGTTGTCCAAAAATTTGCAATTTTTAGTGTTTTGCATGATTTGAATGCTACTGCTGTTTTTTACCTTACGTTAGAATTTCATGATGAATGGACCAATAGAAATGCTCCAAAATCACCTGAAATAAAACCACTTTACATAGACTTACATTAAAAGTAAAGACTGTTTTGGTCTCTCCTGAAAAGTTGCTATTTTGGAGAAACCTGTTTTTCTTTGCACAGTGATGATGTCAAATAAAGTGAAAGACAAACATAAAATATTCAATATTTTTAGCACAGGCCACGTTTTATGTTATATCTTTATCTCCAATATGTTAAAAACAGTAAATAAACAGTAATTATATATTAAAACGTGTTTTCTGTAGAAGATGTGTTCATTTATTTAGACTTAGAAAAACCAAAACAACACGGAATACAACCAGGAGTTCCTGAACTTTTCCATACGGCTGTTTCACTGCAGACTCCACACCCATGAATTTACTTCCTACAGAAAATACTTTTAAATATACTGCAACACTTTTACCATTTTTAGCAATTTTTAGTTTTTTGCATAAATTTACCTCCGCTGTTCTCCTTTACATTATGTTAGAATATCCTGAGGAATGGACCAATAGAAATCTACAAAATTATCTGAAATAAAACATCTTTACATTAACTTACATTAAAAGTATAGAAAGTTTTTGATCTCTACTGTAAAGTTACTATGTTGGAGATGTTTGTTTTTCTTTGCACAGTGATGATGTTGAATAAAAGTAAAAGACAAACATAAAATATTCAATATTTTTAGAACAAGCCACATTTTATGTTTTATCTTTATCTCCAATATATTAAAAATGGTAAATAAACAGTAGTTATATATTAAAATATGTTATCTGTAGAAGATGTGTTCATTTATTTAGACTTAGAAAAACCAAAACAACACGGAATACAACCAGGAGTTCCTGAATTTTTCCATACGGCTGTTTCACTGCAGATTCCACACCCATGAATTTACTTCCTACAGAAAATACTTTTAAATATACTGCAACACTTTCACTATCAGTAAGCTGTTTAGTTTACTTTATATCATGTTTAACTCTATTTTTATGATGAACACAGCAGATACAACATTCACACAGCACATTCCATATGTTAAATCTGCCGTAGCTGTACTCCTGACTGTGCTCCTGACAAAAAAAGTAACATTTAATTTAGTTCTACTGTTTTCTTTTACATTACATTAGAATTTCATGATAAATAGATCAATATGAACGCTCCATAATTACTTGGAGGCAAACTTCTTTACATTAACTTACACTAAAAGTATAGAAAGTTTTTGGCCTCTGCTGTAAAGTTACTATTTTGGAGATATTTGTTTTCTTTGTACAGTGATGAGGGTAAAAAATGAAAGAAAACATAAAATATGCAATATTTTTATCACAGGGTCAGGGTTTTATTTTGATCCTCAAAGTGTTAAAAACGTTAAATAAACAGTAAACGCTAGTTAAAATGTGTTCTTTGTAGAAAATGTATTGACTTAAAAAAAAACGTTAAAAATGTCTGAACGTTTCTATACGACTGTTTCACTGCAGACTCTATAGACATGCATTTACTTGATAGTGGAAATGCTTCTAATGCTTCACTCAGACACAGCATGCACTCAACACTGTCTACAGACTTAGAGGCCAAAGCTGCAGCAATGACGCTCCTGATAACACAGTTAAACAAACCATTCCAGTTCATTTATTATTTACACTGACTGATTTGAGCGTGTACATGACTTCCATACAAATAACCCCAAATCAGCACGTTTATTTTAAACAACAGCGTTCTGGTGAACCACACTCACGTGCAAAAGTCTGGTCCAATTTCCGTTTTCTAAATGTAAATAAATAAACAAAGTTCATTAAACTTCTTTCTTGTAACAGAACTGGGAGATTATTATAAAAATTGGGAGGTTTGTAGAAAAAAGTTTTAGGAAGCAATAGAAAACCAGCATCCTGTGATCTGAGTAAACCTGGTGGCTGTATAAACAAATTAAAAACAATATAATTGTCTGTTATTTATTGAATTTGGTTCTCTGTTTATGTATGTTTTAACTTAAATGAAGGTCTGACTGCACGTCAGGTCACATTCATATAAACATTCAAACAATTCTGAAGCGTTCGCCAACTTTCCAGCAGCACTGCTTCAGATCTCTTTCGACATATCTCCTTAAACGGCCCAAAAATAATCAGGCGGTGAAATATTTGACACAGTTCCAGAGAAAAAATAACTATTTCACAACACGCCAAACTGAACACAGAGAAACCATCACTATCTGGAACATACCAGCTGACACTGTTTTTACACTGTTTACTCCAGTACTACCTCAGTAACTGCTGTGTGTATGTATATATCTGACTGTGTTCACTCTGTTTACTCTAGTACTACCTCAGTAACTGCTGTGTGTATGTATGTATCTGACTGTGTTTACACTGTTTACTCTAGTACTACCTCAGTAACTGCTGTGTGTATGTATGTATCTGACTGTGTTCACTCTGTTTACTCTAGTACTACCTCAGTAACTGCTGTGTGTATGTATGTATCTGACTGTGTTTACTCTGTTTACTCTAGTACTACCTCAGTAACTGCTGTGTGTATGTATGTATCTGACTGTGTTTACACTGTTTACTCTAGTACTATCTCAGTAACTTGTGTGTATGTATGTTATCTGACTGTGTTTACTCTGTTTACTCTAGTACTACCTCAGTAACTGCTGTGTGTATGTACATATGTATCTGACTGTGTTCACTCTGTTTACTCTAGTACTACCTCAGTAACTGCTGTGTGTATGTATGTATCTGACGGTGTTTACACTGTTTACTCTAGTACTACCTCAGTAACTGCTGTGTGTATGTATGTATCTGACTGTGTTCACTCTGTTTACTCTAGTACTACCTCAGTAACTGCTGTATGTATGTACGTATGTATCTGACTGTGTTCACTCTGTTTACTCTAGTACTACCTCAGTAACTGCTGTGTGTATGTATGTATCTGACTGTGTTTACTCTGTTTACTCTAGTACTACCTCAGTAACTGCTGTGTGTATGTATGTATCTGACTGTGTTTACTCTGTTTACTCTAGTACTACCTCAGTAACTGCTGTGTGTATGTATGTATCTGACTGTGTTTACTCTGTTTACTCTACTACTACCTCTGTAACTGCTGTGTGTATGTACATATGTATCTGACTGTGTTCACTCTGTTTACTCTAGTACTACCTCAGTAACTGCTGTGTGTATGTATGTATCTGACGGTGTTCACTCTGTGTACTCTAGTACTACCTCAGTAACTGCTGTATGTATGTACGTATGTATCTGACTGTGTTCACTCTGTTTACTCTAGTACTACCTCAGTAACTGCTGTGTGTATGTTATGTGACTGTGTTTACACTGTTTACTCTAGTACTACCTCAGTAACTGCTGTGTGTATGTTATGTGACTGTGTTTACACTGTTTACTCTAGTACTACCTCAGTAACTGCTGTGTGTATGTATGTATCTGACTGTGTTTACTCTGTTTACTCTAGTACTACCTCAGTAACTGCTGTGTGTATGTATGTGACTGTGTTTACACTGTTTACTCTAGTACTACCTCAGTAACTGCTGTGTGTATGTATGTATCTGACTGTGTTTACACTGTTTACTCTAGTACTACCTCAGTAACTGCTGTGTGTATGTATGTGACTGTGTTTACTCTGTTTACTCTAGTACTACCTCAGTAACTGCTGTGTGTATGTATGTGACTGTGTTTACACTGTTTACTCTAGTACTACCTCAGTAACTGCTGTGTGTATGTATGTGACTGTGTTTACACTGTTTACTCTAGTACTACCTCAGTAACTGCTGTGTGTATGTATGTGACTGTGTTTACACTGTTTACTCTAGTACTACTTCAGTAACTGCTGTGTGTATGTATGTTATCTGACTGTGTTTACACTGGTTACTCTAGTACTACCTCAGTAACTGCTGTGTGTATGTATGTATCTGACTGTGTTTACACTGTTTACTCTAGTACTACCTCAGTAACTGCTGTGTGTATGTATGTATCTAACTGTGTTTACACTGTTTACTCTAGTACTACCTCAGTAACTGCTGTGTGTATGTATGTATCTGACTGTGTTTACACTGTGTTTACTCTAGTACTACCTCAGTAACTGCTGTGTGTATGTATGTATCTGACTGTGTTTACACTGTTTACTCTAGTACTACCTCAGTAACTGCTGTGTGTATGTATGTATCTGACTGTGTTTACACTGTTTACTCTAGTACTACCTCAGTAACTGCTGTGTGTATGTATGTATCTGACTGTGTTTACTCTGTTTACTCTAGTACTACCTCAGTAACTGATGTATGTATGTATGTATCTGACTGTGTTTACTCTGTTTACTCTAGTACTACCTCAGTAACTGCTGTGTGTATGTATGTATCTGACTGTGTTTACACTGTTTACTCTAGTACTACCTCAGTAACTGCTGTGTGTATGTATGTATCTGACTGTGTTTACACTGTTTACTCTAGTACTACCTCAGTAACTGCTGTGTGTATGTATGTATCTGACTGTGTTTACACTGTTTACTCTAGTACTACCTCAGTAACTGCTGTGTGTATGTATGTATCTGACTGTGTTTACACTGTGTACTCTAGTACTACCTCAGTAACTGCTGTGTGTATGTACATATGTATCTGACTGTGTTTACTCTGTTTACTCTAGTACTACCTCAGTAACTGCTGTGTGTATGTATGTATCTGACTGTGTTTACACTGTTTACTCTAGTACTACCCCAGTAACTGCTGTGTGTATGTATGTATCTGACTGTGTTTACACTGTGTACTCTAGTACTACCTCAGTAACTGCTGTGTGTATGTATGTATCTGACTGTGTTTACACTGTGTACTCTAGTACCACCTCAGTAACTGCTGTGTGTGTGTATGTATCTGACTGTGTTTACACTGTTTACTCTAGTACTACCTCAGTAACTGCTGTGTGTGTGTATGTATCTGACTGTGTTCACTCTGTTTACTCTAGTACTACCTCAGTAACTGCTGTGTGTATGTATGCATCTGACTGTGTTTACACTGTTTACTCTAGTACTACCTCAGTAACTGCTGTGTGTATGTATGTATCTGACTGTGTTTACTCTGTTTACTCTAGTACTACCTCAGTAACTGCTGTGTGTATGTATGTATCTGACTGTGTTTACTCTGTTTACTCTAGTACTACCTCAGTAACTGCTGTGTGTATGTATCTGACTGTGTTTACACTGTTTACTCTAGTACTACTTCAGTAACTGCTGTGTGTATGTATCTGATTGTGTTTACTCTGTTTACTCTAGTACTACCTCAGTAACTACTGTGTGTATGTATGTATCTGACTGTGTTTACTCTGTTTGCTCTAGTACTACCTCAGTAACTGCTGTGTGTATGTATGTATCTGACTGTGTTTACTCTGTTTACTCTAGTACTACCTCAGTAACTGCTGTGTGTATGTATGTATCTGACTGTGTTTACACTGTGTACTCTAGTACTACCTCAGTAACTGCTGTGTGTATGTATGTATCTGACTGTGTTTACACTGTTTACTCTAGTACTACCTCAGTAACTGCTGTGTGTATGTATGTATCTGACTGTGTTTACTCTGTTTACTCTAGTACCACCTCAGTAACTGCTGTGTGTATGTATGTATCTGACTGTGTTTACACTGTTTACTCTAGTACTACCTCAGTAACTGCTGTGTGTATGTATGTGACTGTGTTTACACTGTTTACTCTAGTACTACCTCAGTAACTGCTGTGTGTATGTATGTGACTGTGTTTACACTGTTTACTCTAGTACTACCTCAGTAACTGCTGTGTGTATGTATGTGACTGTGTTTACACTGTTTACTCTAGTACTACCTCAGTAACTGCTGTGTGTATGTATGTGACTGTGTTTACACTGTTTACTCTAGTACTACCTCAGTAACTGCTGTGTGTATGTTATGTGACTGTGTTTACACTGTTTACTCTAGTACTACTTCAGTAACTGCTGTGTGTATGTATGTATGTATCTGACTGTTTACACTGTTTACTCTAGTACTACCTCAGTAACTGCTGTGTGTATGTATGTATCTGACTGTGTTCACTCTGTTTACTCTAGTACTACCTCAGTAACTGCTGTGTGTATGTATGCATCTGACTGTGCTTACACTGTTTACTCTAGTACTACCTCAGTAACTGCTGTGTGTATGTATGTATCTGACTGTGTTTACACTGTGTACTCTAGTACTACCTCAGTAACTGCTGTGTGTATGTATGTATCTGACTGTGTTTACTCTGTTTACTCTAGTACTACCTCAGTAACTGCTGTGTGTATGTACATATGTATCTGACTGTGTTCACTCTGTTTACTCTAGTACTACCTCAGTAACTGCTGTGTGTATGTATGTATCTGACGGTGTTTACACTGTTTACTCTAGTACTACCTCAGTAACTGCTGTGTGTATGTATGTATCTGACTGTGTTCACTCTGTTTACTCTAGTACTACCTCAGTAACTGCTGTATGTATGTACGTATGTATCTGACTGTGTTCACTCTGTTTACTCTAGTACTACCTCAGTAACTGCTGTGTGTATGTATGTATCTGACTGTGTTTACTCTGTTTATTCTAGTACTACCTCAGTAACTGCTGTGTGTATGTATGTATCTGACTGTGTTCACTCTGTTTACTCTAGTACTACCTCAGTAACTGCTGTATGTATGTACGTATGTATCTGACTGTGTTCACTCTGTTTACTCTAGTACTACCTCAGTAACTGCTGTGTGTATGTATGTATCTGACTGTGTTTACTCTGTTTACTCTAGTACTACCTCAGTAACTGCTGTGTGTATGTATGTATCTGACTGTGTTTACTCTGTTTACTCTAGTACTACCTCAGTAACTGCTGTGTGTATGTATGTATCTGACTGTGTTTACTCTGTTTACTCTAGTACTACCTCAGTAACTGCTGTGTGTATGTACATATGTATCTGACTGTGTTCACTCTGTTTACTCTAGTACTACCTCAGTAACTGCTGTGTGTATGTATGTATCTGACGGTGTTCACTCTGTGTACTCTAGTACTACCTCAGTAACTGCTGTATGTATGTACGTATGTATCTGACTGTGTTCACTCTGTTTACTCTAGTACTACCTCAGTAACTGCTGTGTGTATGTATGTGACTGTGTTTACACTGTTTACTCTAGTACTACCTCAGTAACTGCTGTGTGTATGTATGTGACTGTGTTTACACTGTTTACTCTAGTACTACCTCAGTAACTGCTGTGTGTATGTATGTGACTGTGTTTACACTGTTTACTCTAGTACTACCTCAGTAACTGCTGTGTGTATGTATGTGACTGTGTTTACACTGTTTACTCTAGTACTACTTCAGTAACTGCTGTGTGTATGTATGTTATCTGACTGTGTTTACACTGGTTACTCTAGTACTACCTCAGTAACTGCTGTGTGTATGTATGTATCTGACTGTGTTTACACTGTTTACTCTAGTACTACCTCAGTAACTGCTGTGTGTATGTATGTATCTGACTGTGTTTACTCTGTTTACTCTAGTACTACCTCAGTAACTGATGTATGTATGTATGTATCTGACTGTGTTTACTCTGTTTACTCTAGTACTACCTCAGTAACTGCTGTGTGTATGTATGTATCTGACTGTGTTTACACTGTTTACTCTAGTACTACCTCAGTAACTGCTGTGTGTATGTATGTATCTGACTGTGTTTACACTGTTTACTCTAGTACTACCTCAGTAACTGCTGTGTGTATGTATGTATCTGACTGTGTTTACACTGTTTACTCTAGTACTACCTCAGTAACTGCTGTGTGTATGTATGTATCTGACTGTGTTTACACTGTGTACTCTAGTACTACCTCAGTAACTGCTGTGTGTATGTACATATGTATCTGACTGTGTTTACTCTGTTTACTCTAGTACTACCTCAGTAACTGCTGTGTGTATGTATGTATCTGACTGTGTTTACACTTTTTACTCTAGTACTACCCCAGTAACTGCTGTGTGTATGTATGTATCTGACTGTGTTTACACTGTGTACTCTAGTACTACCTCAGTAACTGCTGTGTGTATGTATGTATCTGACTGTGTTTACACTGTGTACTCTAGTACCACCTCAGTAACTGCTGTGTGTGTGTATGTATCTGACTGTGTTTACACTGTTTACTCTAGTACTACCTCAGTAACTGCTGTGTGTGTGTATGTATCTGACTGTGTTCACTCTGTTTACTCTAGTACTACCTCAGTAACTGCTGTGTGTATGTATGCATCTGACTGTGTTTACACTGTTTACTCTAGTACTACCTCAGTAACTGCTGTGTGTATGTATGTATCTGACTGTGTTTACTCTGTTTACTCTAGTACTACCTCAGTAACTGCTGTGTGTATGTATCTGACTGTGTTTACACTGTTTACTCTAGTACTACTTCAGTAACTGCTGTGTGTATGTATCTGATTGTGTTTACTCTGTTTACTCTAGTACTACCTCAGTAACTACTGTGTGTATGTATGTATCTGACTGTGTTTACTCTGTTTGCTCTAGTACTACCTCAGTAACTGCTGTGTGTATGTATGTATCTGACTGTGTTTACTCTGTTTACTCTAGTACTACCTCAGTAACTGCTGTGTGTATGTATGTATCTGACTGTGTTTACACTGTGTACTCTAGTACTACCTCAGTAACTGCTGTGTGTATGTATGTATCTGACTGTGTTTACACTGTTTACTCTAGTACTACCTCAGTAACTGCTGTGTGTATGTATGTATCTGACTGTGTTTACTCTGTTTACTCTAGTACCACCTCAGTAACTGCTGTGTGTATGTATGTATCTGACTGTGTTTACATTGTTTACTCTAGTACTACCTCAGTAACTGCTGTGTGTATGTATGTGACTGTGTTTACACTGTTTACTCTAGTACTACCTCAGTAACTGCTGTGTGTATGTATGTGACTGTGTTTACACTGTTTACTCTAGTACTACCTCAGTAACTGCTGTGTGTATGTATGTGACTGTGTTTACACTGTTTACTCTAGTACTACCTCAGTAACTGCTGTGTGTATGTTATGTGACTGTGTTTACACTGTTTACTCTAGTACTACTTCAGTAACTGCTGTGTGTATGTATGTATGTATCTGACTGTTTACACTGTTTACTCTAGTACTACCTCAGTAACTGCTGTGTGTATGTATGTATCTGACTGTGTTCACTCTGTTTACTCTAGTACTACCTCAGTAACTGCTGTGTGTATGTATGCATCTGACTGTGCTTACACTGTTTACTCTAGTACTACCTCAGTAACTGCTGTGTGTATGTATGTATCTGACTGTGTTTACTCTGTTTACTCTAGTACTACCTCAGTAACTGCTGTGTGTATGTATGTATCTGACTGTGTTTACACTGTGTACTCTAGTACTACTTCAGTAACTGCTGTGTGTATGTATGTATCTGACTGTGTTTACTCTGTTTACTCTAGTACTACCTCAGTAACTGCTGTGTGTATGTATGTATCTGACTGTGTTTACTCTGTTTACTCTAGTACTACCTCAGTAACTGCTGTGTGTATGTATGTATCTGACTGTGTTTACTCTGTTTACTCTAGTACTACCTCAGTAACTGCTGTGTGTATGTATCTGACTGTGTTTACACTGTTTACTCTAGTACTACCTCAGTAACTGCTGTATGTATGTACGTATGTATCTGACTGTGTTCACTCTGTTTACTCTAGTACTACCTCAGTAACTGCTGTGTGTATGTATGCATCTGACTGTGTTTACACTGTTTACTCTAGTACTACCTCAGTAACTGCTGTGTGTATGTATGTATCTGACTGTGTTTACTCTGTTTACTCTAGTACTACCTCAGTAACTGCTGTGTGTATGTATGTATCTGACTGTGTTCACTCTGTTTACTCTAGTACTACCTCAGTAACTGCTGTGTGTATGTATGTATGTATCTGACTGTGTTTACACTGTTTACTCTAGTACTACCTCAGTAACTGCTGTGTGTATGTATGTATCTGACTGTGTTTACACTGTGTACTCTAGTACTATCTCAGTAACTGCTGTGTGTATGTATGTATCTGACTGTGTTTACTCTGTTTACTCTAGTACTACCTCAGTAACTGCTGTGTGTATGTATGTATCTGACTGTGTTTACACTGTTTACTCTAGTACTACCTCAGTAACTGCTGTGTGTATGTATGTATCTGACTGTGTTTACACTGTTTACTCTAGTACTACCTCAGTAACTGCTGTGTGTATGTATGTATCTGACTGTGTTTACACTGTTTACTCTAATATTATGTTATGTGTGTATGTATGTATGTATCTGACTGTGTTTACTCTGTTTACTCTAATATTATGTTATGTGTGTATGTATGTATCTGACTGTGTTTACTCTGTTTACTCTAATATTATGTTATGTGTGTATGTATGTATCTGACTGTGTTTACTCTGTTTACTCTAATATTATGTTATGTGTGTATGTATGTATCTGACTGTGTTTACTCTGTTTACTCTAATATTATGTTATGTGTGTATGTTATCTGATAAACTCACAGATGACAGTATGTTAAATATCTCTGCTCTTTATTCACTACCTCATGTTCAGTAATGAGCGCTGTGAGGGTGCTGGACTGTCCTGTCTGTGTACTGTCCTTTTTGTTTACTGTCCTTTTTGTTTACTGTCCTGTCTGTGTACTGTCCTTTCTGTTTACTGTCCTGCCTGTTTACTGTCCTTTCTTTTTACTGTCCTGTCTGTTTACTGTCCTGTCTGTGTACTGTCCTTTTTGTTTACTGTCCTGTCTGTGTACTGTCCTTTCTGTTTACTGTCCTGCCTGTTTACTGTCCTGCCTGTTTACTGTCCTTTCTTTTTACTGTCCTGTCTGTTTACTGGCCTGTCTGTGTACTGTCTTTTTTGTTTACTGTCCTGCCTGTTAACTGTCCTTTCTATTTACTGTCCTTTCTGTTTACTGTCCTGTCTGTTTACTGTCCTGCCTGTTTACTGTCCTTTTATGTTTACTGTCCGGCCTGTTTACTGTCCTGCCTGTTTACTGTCCGGCCTGTTTAATGTCCTGCCTGTTTACTGTCCTTTTATGTTTACTGTCCTGTCTGTTTACTGTCTGGCCTGTTTACTGTCTTTTTATGTTTACTGTCCTGCCTGTTTACTGTCCTGCCTGTTTAGTGTCCTTTCTATTTAGTGTGCTTTCTATTTACTGTCCTGCCTGTTTACTGTCCTGTCTGTTTACTGTTCTTTTATGTTTACTGTCCTGTCTGTTTACTGTCCTGCCTGTTAACTGTCCTTTCTATTTACTGTCCTTTCTGTTTACTCTCATGTATGTTTAATGTCCTTTCTGTTTACTGTCCTGTCTGTTTAATGTCTGTTAAATTTGTTGTATTTATTGCTAGTTTAATGTTTTTTTCCTCTCTTATGTCTGCACTGTGTACTCTTTGTTCTATGTTGCACTGTGTTTCATGTCATAGACGGAAAAGCAATGAAAGCCTCTTGCCAGAAAAGAAAGAGCTATTTATGTGCATTCATTTAGAGATCGTTGTTTTTTAAATTAAGCCAAATAGTTTAAAGCTTGCAGTCTTGCAGAGGAACATAAACAGGCTGGGAAGTTTAACACTGCTGTGAGTCTATCAATGATAAAGCACCAGTTTCTTCCCAGCAGGCCTTGATGGCATGTTTAGACTGAGCTCAGCTGATTGTTTTTGTCTTTCGTTCTTGACTCATGTCACTACCACAGATTAGTCGTGTGTAGCTGAGAGATACTGCAGGACGCATACAGTACTGTGCAGTTTTAGACACTTGGAGACATTAGAATATATAAAAAGCTATTGTTTCCAGACAGGAAGCTTTTATTTACTCAGTAAACACTTTATTATTAAATATTAAACAGTATTAATAGAGTAAGTAGAGCTTTTACACTTTATTATTAAATATTAAACAGTATTAATAGAGTAAGTAGAGCTTTTACACTTTATTATTAAATATTAATCAGTGTTAATAGAGTAAGTAGTGCTTTTACACTTTATTATTTAATATTAATCAGTATTAATAGAGTAAGTAGTGTTTTCCATTCGTCAGTGTGTTTATTTAACCCTTTCCAAGCTTCTCCTAAACAACCCAGTATTATTATCAGTTCTCATCTAATATCTGCTTTGACTGCTCAGTACTTCATTAAGCTAAATCAAGATTTGCTGCTGAAGGAACTGAACACATTCATACAATGTCTGGGGCGTCCAGGAGAAATCTGGAACCTAACTTTGTTCTTCAAACTGGATCAAGATCTGATCTACTTCTCTCACAATAACATATTCATGTTACTTTGTATTGTATGTATGATTATTTACATCTGTTCTAATCAGATCTGCTGTTCTTACTGGTCAACACACACTTATTGATCAGATAAAGACTTTTAAAGTTTATATAATTTAAGACACAGGTGAACAACATTACAAGGTATGTGTTAAAACTGTAATCAGAGAAATAGGACCCTATAGTAAATATAATAAACAATGCTTTCAAGGAAAATTACACCAATTCTACATTATGCAATGGTTGAGACAGAGTCATTCCCAGTGAGTTCGGTGTGAAACTCTCAGTTCTAGATACAGTCAGATCTGTTCACAGTGGTGGTGAATGGAACCAGACGTCCTCCTCTAGAAGCTCCTCACAGAAAGTTCTTACAGTAGATGTTATTAATACACTGTCTGATTCTGAGACTCTGTTTATGATAGTTTAGAGAAGATCTCAGTCTTAAACTCCATTCATGGTGGAGGGATACATGCAGGACGCTAAACACCATCACCGCCACTGTAAACACCATCACCACCACTGTAAACATCACCACCACCACTGTAAACACCATCACCACCACTGTAAACACCATCACCACCACTGTAAACAACATCACCACCACTGTAAACAACATCACCACCACTGTAAACACCATCACCACCACTATAAACACCATCACCACCACCACTGTAAACACCATCACCACCACTGTAAACACCATCACCACCACTGTAAACATCACCACCACCACTGTAAACACCATCACCACCACTGTAAACAACATCACCACCACTGTAAACAACATCACCACCACTGTAAACATCACCACCACCACCACTGTAAACACCATCACCACCACTGTAAACATCACGACCACCACTGTAAACACCATCACCACCACTGTAAACACCATCACCACCACTGTAAACAACATCACCACCACTGTAAACACCATCACCACCACTGTAAACAACATCACCACCACTGTAAACACCATCAACACCATTGTAAACATCACCACCACCACCACTGTAAACACCATCACCACCACTGTAAACACCATCAACACCATTGTAAACATCACCACCACCTCTGTAAACATCACCACCACTGTAAACACCATCACCACCACTGTAAACACCACCAAAGTAAAAAGCATCCAAAGTATATCACACCATACCCGCTCTGAATGTGCTCTGACACATGCATAAATTATGGACAAATGGGTGGAATTCCCCTTTAACAGTGTTTTCCTGGTCGAAGACGCCCTGTTCACCTCATGAGCTCA
>CM038703.1:52741437-52848937 GCA_021613375.1 Megaleporinus macrocephalus | reverse complement strand
TAGGCGCTTCCAGAGAGGTGTACATGATACAGTTAAGCAATTAACATCCGACCTGATCTGCGACATAAATAAAATTGCAGGTCTAGTTGATCTCGAGTTTAGATCAACATGGCAGGAGGACAAAATCTCAGTGACTCATCAGTATGAGGCAAACAGCAGGAACTTCAGTCATAAACACTGTTAAACTGACCATCAGTGTTTCAATAAGAAGAGAGACTGAATCTGTATTTAGATCTGTTTAATCATGTTCTGGAAAATGAGGGATGTTTTCTAGAGCTGAGTTACAGTTTCTCATTAGGTTGAATGTATAACTCTAAATGTAGGTATTGTATATAAACTGAGTTACAGTATCTCATTAGGTTGAATGTATAACTCTAAATGTAGGTATTGTATATAAACTGAGTTACAGTTTCTCATTAGGTTGAATGTATAACTCTAAATGTAGGTACTGTATATAAACTGAGTTACAGTTTCTCATTAGGTTGAATGTATAACTAAACATAGGTTTTGTATATACACTGAGTTACAGTTTCTCATTGGGTTGAATGTATAACTAAATGTAGGTTTTGTATATAAACTGAGTTACAGTTTCTCATTAGGTTGAATGTATAACTCTAAATGTAGGTACTGTATATATACTGAGTTACAGTTTCTCATTAAGTTGAATGTATAACTAAACAAAGGTTTTGTATATACACTGAGTTACAGTTTCTCATTAGGTTGAATGTATAACTCTAAATGTAGGTATTGTATATAAACTGAGTTACAGTTTCTCATTAGGTTGAATGTATAACTCTAAATGTAGGTATTGTATATAAACTGAGTTACAGTTTCTCATTAGGTTGAATGTATAACTCTAAATGTAGTTATTGTATATAAACTGAGTGTACAGTTTCTCATTAGGTTGAATGTATAACTCTAAATGTAGGTATTGTATATAAACTGAGTTACAGTTTCTCATTAGGTTGAATGTATAACTCTAAATGTAGTTATTGTATATAAACTGAGTGTACAGTTTTTCATTAGGTTGAATGTATAACTCTAAATGTAGGTATTGTGATATAAACTAAGTCTAAAGTTTCTCAGTTGGTTGAATTTTTTATTTCTACTCCTTACATTTACACTCCATTATCAGTACTTTCTACTCTTTACATTTACACTCCATTATCAGTACTTTCTACTCCTTACATTTACACTCCATTATCTGTACTTTCTACTCCTTACATTTACACTCCATTATCAGTACTTTCTACTCCTTACATTTACACTCCATTATCAGTACTTTCTACTCTTTACATTTACACTCCATTATCAGTACTTTCTACTCTTTACATTTACACTCCATTATCAGTACTTTCTACTCTTTACATTTACACTCCATTATCAGTACTTTCTACTCTTTACATTTACACTCCATTATCAGTACTTTCTACTCCTTACATTTACACTCCATTATCAGTACTTTCTACTCCTTACATTTACACTCCATTATCAGTACTTTCTACTCCTTACATTTACACTCCATTATCAGTACTTTTTACTCCTTACATTTTGAACATAGTCTCGTTACTCCTATTTCATTTACAGCTTGTTTTCATTCATGTATATTTACATTCCAGTAAAGATTATTGATAACATGACTTTGAAGTTTGACTTCATTACAATACTTATAGACGACTAGTCATCATATCTTTTGCTCCATGAAACTCATGTTAATGTTCAGTAGTAACAGATATACTTCTTTAATATATTTACATTGTACTAAACTACATTCATGTTTAATGTGTGTATATGGGCTGAAACAGGAAGCCTAGCGCATCCCACATTTATCAACATTAACATTTTAATAGAACATTATAGTCATTATGGCTTTTAGAAGAATGGGGTTTTTGGGGAGGTGGGCTAGTGCACTATAGACCCCTGTGGTGCAGCCTGTAAGCTTTAGTCCTTAATGGCATTTTTTTCCTTACATTACTTTTACTTTTATACTTACTTTATACTTTATACTTATATTTAAGTATAAAGGTTTTTATACTTTATACTGGAGTAAAAGCTTGAGTGGATACTTTTTAAACCCTAGTATCTATTCTTCTACCTGAGTAATGAATGTAAATACTTTTGGCACCTTTAAATATTGTGATATATGGTGATCTATAGTTTCTATAGTGGGAAAGTTTTGGTATCTTGTAGCAGTGGATACCAAAAGTCTTAAAGACCTGATTGTTCCTGTAATGGGTTTCCTCTGTATTTCTTACATCACTGGACGTCAGTCATCTCCTCGCGCTCCCTGTTGCAGGTTAATCGTATTGGAAAGGGAAGTGAGTGGGTGGATTAGTTAGGCGGATTTCTGCACCGTCACCTTTTATTTCTCGGCACTCTTTGGCCTTTGGATGTCTTAGTGTATCACACCCGGGCATGTGCTTTATGGCTGACAGCCAGATGAGGATGGATGGAGGAAGAAGAGCAGGGGCTAAAGCAGAATGCCTCTCCAGATTTATCTCATTAGATTAGCAGCCTGTGGGGGTTAAAGAGGGATTCGGCTGAGGGACAAGAGAGCAAACAGCCTGTTGGACTCACGTGAAGGGTTAATAACCTAAAGCATTAAGCAACAACATGCTGGATCAGATACAGCAGTGTTTAAACACTGTGTCCACTCACTGTCCACTCTATTAGACACTCCTACTACTTGCTGGTCCACCTTGTAGATGTAAAGTCAGAGACAGTAGCTCATCTGCTGCTGCACAGTTTGTGTTCCTCTAGTTCTTCATCAGTGGACACAGGACACTGCTCACAGGACACACACATCTCAGTCCAGCAGAGACATAGAAGTGTTTAAACACTCCAGCAGCACTGCTGTGTCTGATCCACTCACACCAGCACAACACACACTAACACACCACCACCAACATCATGGCAGATCGACACATATATATATATATATATCTAGTTTATCTACTGTCGATGGTTAGGAAAGTGAAAGTCGGACAGAGTCGAGCTCCTGGGCAGACGAACCAGGCTCACGTGCTGAGGAAGGTAAGTGTCTCCTCATGCAGACAGGTGTGAACAGTGGGGTGGAGGATTGAGCTTGGAGATAATACCATCAGCAGCTAAGCACAGGACTGCTAGTCCATCTGCTGTGACCTTTAAAAGCCATAACCTTACTGACCAGTAATGATCACCAATAATATAATTTTTTTATTCAGTTACCAGTTAGTGCTGCTCAGTACTTCATTAAGCTAAATCAAGATTTGCTGCTGAAGGAACTGAACACATTCATACAATGTCTGGGGCGTCCAGGAGAAATCTGGAACCTAACTTTGTTCTTCAAACTGGATCAAGATCTGATCTACTTCTCTCACAATAACATATTCATGTTACTTTGTATTGTATGTCTGATTATTTACATCTGTTCTAATCAGATCTGCTGGTGAACACACACTTATTGATCAGATACACACCAGCTCAGATTTTTTACACCGATGAGAACCCCAGCTGGGATCAGTGTGGTTGCAGGTTCCTTGTTTGGACTGAAAAGTTGCAACTACATTGATCCTTTGCGGATTACTTTTCTATATATGTTGATGCAGTTGAATCATCAGGTTCATGTTTTTGACCAAACTCCATTTTAAAGGTGCTAAATGGTTTTCGGTGGTCAGCGTGGTCAGGGCTGCAAATCTGCTGATGTTTTCTGGGTGGCTGTCACTGCAGAGGACGTGACATCGCAGCGAATCTCCAGCCACAGCTGTACACACGCCTGAGAGAGACTGTAGAGCAGACCTGCTGAGTATAGCAGCATTTCTGCAGCAGCAGGTTTAAACCAGGACTAGTGTACAAACATAAACTACACCACTGCTGTTTACAGTACAGATATGTGTGTGTGTGTGTGTGTGTGTATGTGTGTGTGTGTGAGAGGGGTGGGGTGGGTCGGGAGTTGTGGTGTGCTCTGCCTGTGGTGGGCTGTACACGGCGTTCCAGTACACTCAGTGTAAAAGCATGTTGAGTGCAGAGGAAGTCACACCACTCACGTCTCACTACACACGGAGCAGTATTTCCTCTCTGAACACGTCAGTACACTTTCACTACTATACGCATAGCTGCTATCAGAGAGCAGCGTAACACAAACCCACACGATACACTCTGTTACTGCAGTGAATTAAAGGGTTAATTTCAAAATACATTCCCAAAAAAAACATAATCGTTTAAAATCTACCGTTTACCTATGATTCATTATTCAGTATCTATTATAAATAGACTCTACTATGATTTTTTCTGTATCCATTATGAATTATTCAGTATCTACTTTTAATTATTTAGTGTCCACTATTAACTATTTAGTATCTACTATTAATTATGTAGTATCCAGTATGTGTTATTCAGTGTCTACTATTAATTATTATCCACTGTGTATTATTCACTGTATACTATGAATTATTTAGTATCAACTATGAATTATTCAGCATCTACTATAAATAATTTAGTACCTACTATGAATTATTTAGTATCTACTATAAATTATTCAATGTCCACTATGAATTATTTAGTAACTACTATAAATTATTTAGAAACTACTATGAATTATTCAGTATCAACTATAAATTATTTAGTAACTACTATGAATGATTTAATATCTACTATAAATTATTGAATGTCCACTATGAATTATTTAGTACCTACTATTAATTATTCAGTATCTACTATAAATTATTTAGTAACTACTATAAACTTTTAAGTATCTACTATGAATTATTTATTATCCACTATGACTTTTTTAGCAACTTCTATGAATTATTCAGCATCTACTATAATTGTTTAGTAACTACTATAAATTATTCAGTATCTACTATAGACTATTTAGTATACACTATGAATTATTTAGTATCCACTAGGAATGATTCAGTATCTACTATATATTATTCAGTATATACTATACATTATTTAGTATCCACTATGAGTTATTTAGTATCTACTATAAATTATTTAGTATCCACTATGAGTTATTTAGTATCTACTATAAATTATTTAGTATCCACTATGAGTTATTTTGTATCTACTATAAATTATTTAGTATCCACTATGAGTTATTTTGTATCTACTATAAATTATTTAGTATTTACTATAAATTGTTTAGTATCCACTAAAAATGATTCAGTATCTACTATGAATGACTGATGATCTGTTATGAACTGAGTGAGTGGAGCTGGTTACTGGGCTCCTCTGGTTATGGGTCAGTGTGGGTGGGTGGGTGTACTGGGGTCAGGAGACGTGCTCGGCTGGTGACATATGCAGCTCTGTGTAAACTTCTGAACAGAGTTGTTTTGGTACGTGAGGCGCTGACACTGTAAACACGTCCTAAGTGTCAGTCGGAAGCTGTAAATTCAGTTCTCTCTGACACATACCAACACCGGATCCCGCCTGGCCAGCTCCTCTGGCCAGCTCTCCGGCCAGAACTGGTCATCAGGAGCCTGCAATTACAGCTGGACGTCTTCAGCTGTGGAAAGATCGGCGTGCAGCCCGGGTCTTATCTAGTATCTCGTGGCTGTATCTCTATGTATCTCCATTTTTGTTGGTTTTAAGGTTTCTATATGATTTGATCAACAGTTGTTTTTTATATGATGAATGGACCAATAGAAATGCTCCAAATTAGGATGGAAATAGTTTTGGTTCCATTGACTTACATTGAAAGTAAAGACTTGTAAAGTTGGAGTACATGTAAGAGTTGTTGTTGTTACTATTTCAGAGATACTTGTTTTTCTTTGGAAAGCAATGATACGACCCTATAACAGCACAGCAAAGTTATTATATTATATATTTATATAATAATAAGTAATATATAGGAGATTATTGTAAGAATATTATATTAAATTTAATCTATTATCTCTAATCGCTTTATGTTGTGTTTGTTTTTATCTTTTATTTGCTGGTTTTTAGAAAGAAATCAGATAACGTCACTACGTTCACATACCTAAAACAAATAAAAGTGTTTAATTACCGGCTGAAAAATCACAATCTATACATATTTTATATATACATTTTATGTATACATCCGAATTTATGACAAACCTGATTCAAAGCTGAAGATGTTTAAATATGTTTAAAAAATTTTTTGTTGTACTTAAGGTTAAAAAAATTGTGTAATTCTTCTTTAAAAACGCACAACCATGCATTAAGAGAGACACGACTGAGATTTTATTCTCTGTTTCTTTACAATAAATTAATTTCATCATTTGAGTTCCATGAATTCCTCAATTTATTTGCTTTGATCATAATAAATCCTGATTTCAGTTTTATTATTTTACTAAAAATCATGTTTGTATCACTACGTCTAACACACAACATGGCTCAGAATTAACCCTTATGTGTTCACTATAGAGTTTGATAGGAACTGTTGACATTTGTAAACATTTGGAGTCAGGAACACATTTACAAACACTTCATAAAGTAAATAAATAAGAATTAAAATAATGATTTAAGATCAAAAACAAGATTTTCAAGGAACACTTGGAACATTAAATAATGAAATAAACTGATTTTAATGAATACGGGTCCCTTGTTGTGCATTAAAAGGGGTTGGTCACAGTGATGATGTCACTTGGTGGATGATGCTACCTTAAGATAACCTGATGAAGCCTGTGGTCCAGCAATACCTGCTGGACAGTTTTAGATCTTTCATAACGTGTTTATTGGCTCAGGTTGAGCTTATAGTAGAGAACACGGAGCAAAGTAATTCAGTACCAGCAGTGCAAACAGTGGAACCTGCTGAATGACCATCATTAACCCAACCATTAACCTCTCGGATGCCTCATCAACTCACACACAAGTAAACAAGGACCGGCTGCCGAGTAGAACTTTACACTCCACTCACACCACTGTGGCTCTGAAGCAGCCGGTCACATGGGCACAACCTCAACCTGCCCAGACCATAAGGTCATATAACTCGTCCCACAGTTTTCCAGATCAAATTAAATTTATCTGTGTAGCATTTTTAACAACTGGTGTCGTCACAAAGCAGCTTTACAGGAATTTAGTGATGAGAAAAGTTCAGTAGAGCATTAATAAGCCTGAGAAGAAAATAACAGCCCAGAAGGAAGTCATAGAAATCATACAACAAACATAGAAAACCCTCCGGTGAGCAAACCATAGAAACTCTTTCAGAGCTGGAGGAAGAAACCTTGGGAGGAACCAAGACTCATAAGGTGTGGACCCATCCTCCTCTGATCAAACTACTCCAACAGTACTGATATACTGACTGTACCACCTTATACTTCTGTTCAGCTGCTTAGGTGTGCTTATATAATCTGAATATTATATAACTAGAGTAACTGTAGTACAGATGAAGAACAGTGAGAGTGATGATGATGGTTAATGAAGGTAGAAGGTTAGTGGAAACTAGTTAGAGTCCATGTTAATTTCAGTAGAGTCTGTATCAGTGGGGAACAGTCATGGCCCTCTACGCTCTCTCAGAGGGCCTAAAATATTCTAATAAAATTATATAGATATTTGATCTAGTTTGACAATCAACATCTAAACAATTATAAAAATATAGACAAGTAAATTATTTAAACGTGTTTATTTAATCTGTGTTGGAGCGTGAGGGGTTAAGTGGAAGCCTGTGTCTCCCCCTATAAGGACTCTGCAGAATGTTGGTGATGGGTGGTCCCACTGTTCATGTACAGAGGGGGCCAGGCAGTTCTAATTCAGAGCCATACCAATTTCAAATAACAGTAAAACTGACCAATCATATTTTCCTTCTGAGTGGGCGGGGCTTAACTGTATGATCATTTTCGTTCGCTACTGGTCTGTAGTGAAGGTTAGGCAGCTAGTCTGTTCCAGATTGTCCGATCTGATTGTGTGATTCGGGCTTGTATCCAGCTTTTTGATCGGATGCATGGATTCTGGATAGGAGCAGAATTTCCCGGATTTTTTTCCCATAGAGAATGAATGGGATGGAAATCTACTCAGCAATGTAAGATACTTCCTCTCAACTGACAGACACTGTTTAATATTCACTGACTCAGGGCAGACCCCCGAGCATGACTGTAGTGTTGGTTCGACCCACACTCGTCTGTTTGACTGTTTTTTTCATACCTCTTTTTCCCCATAGACTCCCATTCATTTTTGACCCCAACCAAAACCTGTCCTTTGACTTAAAGCCTCTAAACTGCATGTCCTCTCTAATCCACACACATACTGACCAGCACTCCTCTATTTGTCGTTTAATCATCCCTCGTTCCTCCCATAGATTCCCATTCATTTTCGTGCAAACCCAAACATCATGGTTTTGTATAGCCTACAGTTCAAACACTCCGGCAGCACTGCTGTGTCTGATTCACTCACACCAGCACAACACACACTAACACACCACCACTACCACGTCAGCGTCACTGCAGTGCTGTGAATGACCCACCTCCCTAATAGTACCTGCTCTGTGGTGGTCCTGTGGGGGTCCTGAACTACAGTCTGTAAGTGTATATTTCAAAAAACATCATGGTGACTGGTGCACACGAACCTTGCATACAACTGTATAACATATAATAATTAATAAAATACTTAAAATAATCCAGTATTTTAACTAGATTTTGATTTTGCAGGAATTATAATTATTCATCAAAGGCTTCAAAACCCACATGTGCACAGACCACTGTTCTAACATGCATGTTCTCTGTCAGACTGGCAGAGTCGACGGAGCACCAAGGTCGAGCCTCAGTATTCCTGTTTGATGACCTGCATTCAACACCTGCCCTTCAGAGAGTTGCATAACATGTTTTTCGCTCCTCAGTGATGGAAAATGCTGCCTGCAGGAGGCTGGAGCTGGACATATGACTACTGTACGTGCTGCTGTACATGCTCTGTAGATAATGTTCACACAATTTGCATGAACTTTAGATAAGGTCTAATATCAGACGATCAACTGTTTAGAGCTCAAAGTATGTTAATATATATATATATATATATTCACTGTATAGTACACAGTTTGTGCTATATCTAAAACTGACATTAACTGTATAGTATACTGTTTGAGCTACATCTGAAAATAAGCCCTATTCACTGAAAGTGCACTGAGCTGTATCTAATGATATAGCACATTCACTGTATAGTGCACTGTTTGGGTCATATATAGAACTATTGCATTCATAGTACAGTGCACTGTTTGGGCTATATATGAAACTATTGCATATTCACTATATAGTGCATGGTTTGGGCTATATATGAAACTATTGCATTCACAGTGTAGTGCACACTTTGCGCTATATATATGAAACTATTGCATTTACAGTATAGTGCACTGTTTGGGCTATATATAAAACTATTGCATTCACAGTGTATTGCACACTTTGCGCTATATATGAAACTATTGCATTTACAGTATAGTGCACTGTTTGGGCTATATATAAAACTATTGCATTCACAGTGTATTGCACACTTTGCGCTATATATGAAACAATTGCATTTACTGTATATTGTACTGTTTGGTACATATCTAAAACTATTGCCCTGACTGTATAGTGCCATATCTGAAACCATTGTACTGGCTATATAGTGCACTGTTTGGGATATATTTGAAACTATGGCATATGCAATGTATAGTGCACTGTTTGAACCATATGTGAAACTATTGTATTCACTGTATAGTGCACTGTTTCAGCTATATCTAAAACTATTGCACATTCATTGTATAGTGCACTCTCTGTGCTATATATGAAACTAACATTTACTATATAAGGCACTATTACGATCAAAGCCTAACCTATGGTCAATTCACTGTATAGTGCACAGTTTGAGCTGTATTTTAAACTACATCACATTTACTGTATAGTGCATTGTCAGTGCCATATATGAAACTATTTCTATTCCTATATAGTGTCCCATTCAAGGAAACAGTAAACAGGGGATCATGTATACTTAAAATATAAAGCATCCTCTATGCACTTATCACTTTTGTGTATTTTCCAGCCGCCGCTATGATTTATATAATTACTATTGTGATTTATTTAATACTTAGTATGAAATATTCAGTAAAGACTGTGATTTATCCAGCAACTGCTATGTATTATTTAGTATCTACTATGAATTATTCAATATATATTATGAATAATTCTATGAATTATTCACACATCGTTGCTTTTTTTCTGAGGAAGTCAACATAAAGATATTTTATTAAAAATAAATACAAGTTGAAAAATGAAACAGGTACAGTTTTTCTTTCACACGGCAACAATATGTGAGTTCTAAAGTAGTGACTGCAAGTCAACAAAAACTTGTGTGCAATAAAACTAATGCAGTTTATTATGGCACAGGTTTTCATGTATGGAATGAATGAAGCAACCAGTAAAACTTTTTCTATTACCAGATATTCCACTCCAGACTTTATATTCAAGTGATTAGGCATGATATATCTATTAGCCAGGTACAGTGTGCCCCCTGCTGGATTACTTTAAATCACACAGTAGAGTGATATGTATAAAGCTCTTTCTCTTCTTCCTCTCAGGTCAAGTTACAGGTCAATACTCCAAGCTTATTCAGTTACATCAACACACATAAATATGGGTTGCCAGCAATTGTTTGCAGGATCCTCCCTTCAAAAACAATCTGAACTGCACATAAAATTATAGGCCCCTGATAAAAATGTTCTCTTTGGGTTTCAAGTGTCCAGCAGCTTCCAGATCAGCAAAAACGTTCACAGAGATTGTGTTAGACGCCTCATGTCCTATATGTCATGTCATTGGGCTGCATTAAAATTACTTAACGAACTAGCAGCAGTGTGGTAGCAGCACTGGCTCTCGGCAGCCATAAAGCTAAAGGCAGCTCAGTGTTCAGGTCCTGAAATGTGTTTACTAAACAGTACAGCAGCAAGAACAGCTCATCGCTCAGTTCAGGTCACAAAGGCGTCCTGGGTAAGAGATTAAGAATAAATAATGTTCTCTAAAAGGTTTTCAGTAGGTAGCTTCATCCATATTGTCATCGCTATCTCCTCCGAAGTCTTCGCCGTTGTCAAAGTAAGACATGATGTAGTCTGTCTCCTGAAAGACATGGGGCATCAGTTTTGTTGGCAAATAAGAATAAAGAATAAGAATAAAAAAAAGATATGAAAGAGTATTACAGCCAGATATGAGCACGTCTGATCGAACAATAGCAGTACGCCTTCGTTCCGTTTAACCAACTTTCCGACTTCCAGAAAATAAGCTTGGATAACTACTAGGGGTGTGCCATACCATATCGTACACAATAATATCGCCAACATTTTTGAATATGGTGAACGATATTATACCCTGAGATATCGTGCCTTATCACCCCCCCTAATTATCACATCAGGTACTACTTTTACTGTTTTTAGGAAAATAAAAATTCACACTTTTCTCATTTCCCATTATTTATCTACTAGAGACAGAGTTTATCTCCAGTATCATTCACTTTACTTCAGTCCTGGATATATGGAGATATTTGGAGTGCATTATTTATTATCGTGACATTCTGGATCATTGACTTCTGTTACAATCTGATTAAAATTCTTGTATTTTTTAATATCTCAGTTAGGTGTGTGCCATATCATATCGTAAGCAATAATAAAATTTAATTTTCATTTTGTTGCAGTAGTGTATTCTTAAAATATATATTTTTTAATCAGTGTTTTGTCATATCGCTAAAAGAGTATCATTATCACAAAAATACCATGAAATATCGTGATATTACTGTAGAGCCATATCGCCCACCCCTAATAACTACTATAATGTACCTCGCGTTGTTAAGTAAGGTCATGTGGTATGTCATACAGAACCAGAAACGAACTATTATCACACCATATTAGTGCTACGCAGCAGTATTTAGCTATAAGGAATAACAAATCATCAGAATCGTAAGGGTGTCCCACAGGGCTCGGTTTTAGGTCCTCTGCTGTTTTCCACATACATGCTGCCACTGGGCCGTTAAAACACTGTCTTGGTCTAAATCTTCACAGTTCAGCAGACTCACTTGTCCAGACCAACAACAGTAGTCTGGACTTCAGCCCTGCTGACACCAACACAAAAAAAGACACTAATTCTCCCCAAACAAACCTCCTCAAATTCTTCTTCATCATACTCTTCCCCTTCTTCAGACTCCACTTCTTCCTCTCCGGGCTTCTTCTTCTTCTTCTCGTCACCTTCTTCCTCCTCAGAATGGTGCTCCTCCTCTTTCTTTTCCAGAGTCTGACGAATTGAGGTAAGATACAAATGATACACATCACATGTTGATGTCAAAAAGCTCCAAGTTGTGAAGGTAACTGCAGCTTTACAATGTATAATAATAATAATATTAATAATAATAATAATAATAATAATAATAATAATAAAAATTGAAACTATTGCATTCGCTGTGTAGTGCACTATTTGGGACACATGAAACCTTGGCATATTCACTGTATATTGCACAGTTGAGTATATATGGCTAATAATAATAATAATAATAATAATAATAATAATAATAATAATAAAATTTGAAACTATTGCATTCTCTGTGTAGTGCACTATTTGGGACACATAAAACCTTGGCATACTCACTGTATATTGCACAGTTGAGTATATATGGCATATAATAATAATAATAATAATAATAATAATAATAATAATAATAATAATATCTGAAACTGTTGTAAACTGTGTAGTGCACTGGTGGGGACACATATAAAACTGTTTGGTAGGATCCGAGCTGCTGCGTTCTGGACCAGTTGGATTGTTTTCTTGGTAAGTGTAATAACAATAATATCAATAAGAAGCAGAATATTCCTTGAATCATAAGAACAATACTAACATATTCCCTGGTAGCTTTAGCGCTCACATAGATCTCAGCACAGCAGTGAAACTAAATACTAGGCCAAAGGGGCAACACATAAATAATGAGAGGTAGAGGGCCGATGACGGACCCCTGGGGAACCCCCTTGGCTGGGATACATGTTTAAGCCCCAGCCCACAGCTTCTATTTCACAGTTAGTGATTATATATTCTACATGAATCGATGCTATAGTACTGTTGTAAATTCTTGGCGACCATATGGACGAGGCTTCTCCAGAAAATCTTGTCTTCTGGATGGTTACGGCTCATTCATGTGTTTGTCGTCTCCATTGATTTTCTAAGTATTTCGAATGTAAGAGATCTTCAGTGATGCTCTCTGGGCTTCAAGTGAGACCTGATTTGGTCAAGAATATTTTTTTTTACAAGGAACTCTCAAAAGTCCACACTTATAGGTGTCAACAGTTTTCCTGTCCAGGTTCTCACATCAATTCAGAACCAGAGAAGACCCCAGCCTGGACGAATCGGATCTTTCTTTGTAAACGCAGATCATTTGCATCTGGAGATCTTCAGCCAGGGGCAAAACATCCAAATCCAAAACAATTTAACAACAGTAATAATAAATACTGAGATTTGATATGTTACCTCTAGTTTTTGGATCAGCTCTTCTTTACCAGCAGGAGCTTTAATTTTAGGCCTCACTAGCGGTCTGGCCTCTGCAGACAGATCAACAAAACCAAAATTATTATGATATACAGACACATATACAGCCCTGTGCAGAAGTTTTGGCTACATTATTAAATTCAAACAATATTAATAGAGCAAGTAGTGCTTTTCCATATGCCAGTGTGTTTATTTAACTCTTTCCAAGCTTCTCCTAAACAACCCAGTAATGTTTACAGTTCTCATCTAATACCTGCTTTGACTGTTCAGTACTTCATTAATCTAAATCAAGATTGCTGCTGAAGGAACTCCTGGGGCGTCCAGGAGAAATCTGGAACTACTATTAGTTCTTCAAACTGGATCAAGATCTGATCTACTTCTCTCATAATAACATATTCATGTTACTTTGTATTGTATGTATGATTATTTACATCTGTTCTAATCAGAGCTGTTGTTCTTACTGGTGATCAGACACTTATTGATCAGATACAGACTTTTAAACTATCAGCTTAGAAGCCTATATATATATATTAGAAAGCACCTATCTATATAGTATAAATGTATAATCTGAACTACTCACTTGCTTTATGTGGCTTCTGTACTTTGATGCATAACTCTTTAGGCAGTCGACTCCAGTCTGAAAGACGTGAACACAGATAAGCATTAACACATTCAGAGCTTTTCATAGACTCTTCAAAGTAGTGACACCAGTCGCTCCGTTATAATGTCCAACTCACCTGGACTCCATTCTATGCTGTTGTCCTTTGGTTCCCCGGTTTGGTATTTATCAGAGTATCGGTCCACATCTGTAACAAAACATAAAGTCAAGTCATATTAATGTATATATATATATGAAATTACACTGAACATATTTTATTGAAACCCCATAGAACAAAAACCATGTGGCTCCTCCGACAGGCTTTTTGCATTGCGCTTGGTGATGTAAGGCTTGCTGGCCCATGGAGACCCATTTCATGAAGCTCTCTACAATCTGTTCTTGAGCTGATCTGAAGGCCACATGAAGTTTGGAGGTCTGTAGTGATTGACTCTGTAGAAAGTTGATGACCTCTGTGCTCTATGCTCCTCAGTATCTGCTGACCTGCTCTGTCATTGTACGTGTTCTACCACTTGGTGTCTGAGTTGCTGTCGTTCTCAATCACTTCCACTTTGTTCTAACACCACTGACAGTCCACTGTGGAATATTTAGTAGTGAGGAAACTTCACCACTGGACTTCACGGTACCACGCTGGAGTTCACTGAGCTGCTGAGAGAGACCCACTCTTTCACTAATGTGTGTGTAGAAGCAGTCTGTATGACTAGGAGCTGGGTTTATACACCTGTGGACATGGAAGTGATTGGAGCAGCTGAATTCAATGATTTGGATGAGGGAGTAAACATATTTGGCCATATAGTGTATTCAGTGAGGTGTGTCTGAACTTTTGACTGGGAGTCTGTTTTTACTGGGGTAAGGACTTACAAAGGAGCCAAATCACTCTGAATGACTTCGTTTACATCTCAAGGACTGAACTTAGCAACACTGGTGGAAAGTGGACAGCCATCTGGTGACCATTCAGAAAAGCAGTTTTTCAGTATTGAGATGTAAATGAGCAGCTGCTCTGAGAGACGTTCCGAGACGTTCCGAGACATTCTGAGACATCAGCATCATAATAGAGAAGAACGACGGGTACGTATATGTATATACGCCTCTCAGTGGCTCTCCGTGCTCCTCTCACCTTTCTTTGCTCGGGCTGCGCGGATGTGGAAGGGCAGGTTCTTGCTGGAGGCTCGGAGTTCCTGTTTAAGAGCCAGCATGTAGTCCACCTCCTCCCCCGTGTGCAACGGAACCGGCCGGAACTGCATCGGCTGAGAATAAACACAGTACACATTAATAAACACATTATAAACACATTACAGATTAATAAACACACTATAAACACATTACATATTAATAAACACATTACAGATTAATAAACAAATTACAAACACATAACACACTAATAAACACATTACAGATTAATAAACACATTATAAACACAGTACATATATGTATGTATATATATACAATACATAATATACAATCATTCATCAACAGAACAATATTATTAAATAAATGTATTAAATATATTAAATAAATGTATTTATATATTTTAATAAATTTATTTAATAATATTTTTATATTCAATATATCAATGTAAATTAAATCCTTTATTAAAGTATTCCAATAACACTCCCAGTATTTTAGCAACCTTGATATTTTACGGAATAAAAAATATTATGATTACCTAATATTTAGTTATCGACCTAGATAAATTCTGGATATTATTTTTATTACAACTTATTTCTGAATATTACTTTTACTTGAATTTTATTTTGGATATTAACTTTATTTGAACATAATCTTCATTAATAATTTGATATGAATTTCATTCTGGATATTAATTTTATTATAACTTAATTCTGGATATTAATCTGATAAGAGCTTTATTCTGGATTCTAATTTTATTGGAATTTTATTTTGGATATTAATTGAACATGAAATTAATTCTAGTTATTCACTTATTTGAACTTTATTAGTTTATTAGTCATTTATCATGGATACCAATGGTATTATAATTTAATCTGGACTTTAACTGTATTAATTTATAAATATGTGAATAGTACATCTGTGCTGTACAGTTTATTATTAAATATAATAACAACAACTGAATTTCTATGTTACTGTGTGCACAGTAGGCTGTTGAAAAGTGGGTGTGGTCTAGTGTGGTAGGCTAAAAGGGTGCGTACAGGGTAGAGGGGTGAGGGGGCGTGAGCGCTGCTGGGTAAAGCTTCTCCTCGTCCAAAACCCAGAGAGTCCACGTTAAAGGTGAAGAGGCTTCGACCGCGGCCTCTACCTGCCATCACGCCTGCAGAAAACAAACAAACCCAGAACTAATATTAAATATATCAGAATATCAACCAACACAGTTCAATATGAACACTGTCGCTATTACAACTCTAATACAACTCTATTACAACTCTAATACAACTCTATTACAACTCTAATACAACTCTATTACAACTCTAATACAGCTCTATTACAACTCTAATACAACTCTATTACAACTCTTATACAACTCTAATACAACTCTATTACAACTCTTATACAACTCTAATACAGCTCTTATACAACTCTATTACAACTCTAATACAGCTCTATTACAACTCTAATACAACTCTATTACAACTCTTATACAACTCTAATACAACTCTATTACAACTCTTATACAACTCTAATACAGCTCTTATACAACTCTATTACAACTCTAATACAGCTCTATTACAACTCTAATACAGCTCTATTACAACTCTAATACAACTCTATTACAACTCTTATACAACTCTAATACAGCTCTTATACAACTCTATTACAACTCTAATACAGCTCTATTACAACTTTAATACAACTCTATTACAACTCTTATACAACTCTTATACAACTCTAATACAGCTCTATTACAACACTATTACAACTCTAATACATCTCTATTACTACTCTAATACAGCTCTATTACAACTCTAATACAGCTCTATTACAACTCTATTACAACTTTAAAACAACTCTATTACAATTCTATTACCACTCTATTACAACTCTAATGCAGCTCTATTACAACTTTAATACAACTCTATTACAACTTTAATACAACTCTATTACAACTCTAATGCAGCTCTATTACAACTTTAATACAACTCTAATACATCTCTGTTACAACTTTAATACATCTCTATTACAACTCTAATACGGCTCTATTACAACTCTAATACATCTCTATTACAACTCTAATACAGCTCTATTACAACTTTAATACATCTCTATTACAACTCTAATACGTCTCTATTACAACTCTAATACATCTGTATTACAACTCTATTACAACTTTAAAACAGCTCTATTACAACTTTATTACCAGCCTAGTTACACTACTGACCAAAACACATGCTGAAGGGATAAAATAATTATCACTGACCATACAGGAGCTCCACTAACAGACTGTAGTTCATCTGATTCTCTGTATACTTTATTACTCTGTTCTTTAATGATCAGGACCCCCACAGGACCACCACAGAGCAGATACTATTAGGGAGGTGGCTCATTCTTAGCAATGCAGTGACACTGACATGGTGGTGGTGTGTTAGTGTGTGTTGTGCTGGTGTGGATCAGACACAGCAGTGCTGCTGGAGTGTTTAAACACTGTGTCCACTCACTGTCCACTCTATTAGACACTCCTACTACTTGCTGGTCCACCTTGTAGATGTAAAGTCAGAGACAGTAGCTCATCTGCTGCTGCACAGTCTGTGTTGCCGCCCACAGGACACTGTACTCAAGCAGCACTGCTGTGTCTGATCCACTCGCACCATCACAACACACACTACCACACCACCACCACATCAGTGTCACTGTAGAGCTGAGAATGACCCACCTCCCTAATAGTATCTGCTCTGTGGTGGTCCTGTGGGGGTCCTGATCATTAAAGAACAGAGTAATAAAGTAAACAGAGAATCAGATGAACTACAGTCTGTAAGTGGAGCTCCTGTATGGTCAGTGGAGCTGAATGTAGAAACAACAGCATGTTGTTATTACAACTGTTATAATAATAAATATGATAATAAGGCATAATAACTGCATACAGCAGGATAAGAAGAAATATGACTTTTTAAAACATAACACAGTAAACAAACCTCTAAACCCACGTGACCTCAGGACAGTACACGGTATCAGTAAACAGTTGTTTGTTTCTCACCTTTGTTTGTGTTGTTCTCTCAGTTTTCCGCGTGTAAACAGGGTTATTTGTGTTATCTGATCATCTCAGTTCTGAGTTCTGCGTCTGATCAGCGTTTAAACATCTACAGACACTTCTTTAAACACTGACCGACACACACACACACTAACGCGAGGCCGTGTTTACTGCACACGTGTGTCGCTGCTGCGTCTCAGTTCCTGCCGGTACGTGCTGCGTCATTATTCACCCCCCGGTGAATCCTGCACCCCCAGGACCCCTTTAGCTACTGGGATCGTGCCGGATTTAAAATCATAGCTGAGTCGTGCTATCAATCAATCAATCAATCAATCAATCAACCTTTATTTATTCTCGGAAATACATTGAGGGATGACCCTCATTTTCAATGCAGTCGAGCATTTACAGTTAAATTTTAAATAAACATTTAATATAGATGCATTAAAAATACAACGTAAAAAATGTTAGAAAATTATTATAAAAGAATATAAAAGAATATAAAATAAACATATCACATACACCAAGATAAAAGTTGAAATGCTAATAAAAAATAATCAATAAAACAATCACGATAAAAAATGGATAATTATAAAAATAAAATAATACAAATAATAAATAATAGAAATTAAAAAGATAATAATAATAAAAAAATAACTAAAATAAAAGTAAAATAAAACAAAAGTAAAAAAAATTGGAAAAAATAAAAATAAATAATAATAATAATAATAATAATAATAATAATAATAAGATAAAAATAAAATCCTAGTAGATTTATTCATTTAAAACAATCACAGGCTTTCTGATGGTGATTAGAAACTGTAGTAAATCATTAAATATGATTCAGTTCTGATTATCGCCTATTATATATTCACTAAATATACTTTATACTAAATGGCGATGCACTTTTTTTCTCCATTATTCCATTATTTTCGTCATCTTTTAGTCCCTAGTTCTTTAGTTTCAAAATATTTAATTAATTCTATAATGCTGTCTCAGCTCCTAAACTGCTTTTTTACTCGCGTCTCATATTTTAGACCAAAAATGGAAGTTAACTGCACAGAATTTTAGTTAGCAGCATGCTAATCTCGACACTAACTACTGTTTTCTATCCAGGTAATATTCACAAGTCTTTTTATTTGAGGGTAGTTTTAGGTTTTATTCTCTCAGACATCTGTGAGAATATCGATAATATAGATATAGATATAGAAAATATATGTAATGATATTTTACTTTGGTTAAAATAGATTCTCAGTAAATTTCGTGAAGTGCTACAGTGAAGTTTTCACCACGTAATACAATTAATTTCATTGCTGTAATTTTATTAATCACGACTGAAAAGAGTCTATTCTGTGAATCAGGCACATTAATTTCTACCCAAATGTCTTGCACCGCCCACCGTCGTTGACTTACAGCGCTGCTCCTCCGCTTCAGCCAATGAGATCGCAGCAAGAAACAGAGGGAGGCAGGGGCGCGAATTTCAGCACAACACCTCGGAAACACTACGTATATGAATTTTTTTCAAAATAAGAGACCATGAAACTTTTATAAAAAAAGTTTCATGTTATTATATAACACTGTTATTATTACAGTGTTATAACATTATTATTATTATTATTATTATTATTATTATTATTATTATTATTATTATTATTATTATTATTATTATATATAAGGCACTTTCATACCGTTTTCTCACCTTTACAGACAGGTGAAAAAGATTAGCCATATCAAATACATACAGTAATATGCTTTGACCAGCAGGTGGCGGAACTGTGCTGTTTTCCAGTGAACAGGGTGACTAATGGACACTGCAGTGGTAAAGATCAGGACTATTTTTTTACAGCACACAGCTTGGCTGGAGGGGTTAACTGACCACAAGCAACCTGAACTGATTCATTCAGAACGTTTGACAGTTAATGTTCTCAAACAGGCTCAATCTAAATACATACTACATGTAAATCACATTAAAATATATTATATTTACATGTTCATCGATCATACTGCCAACATAAAACACTGTATTTCATCTTCACAGCTCAGAAATACGGTATACGGGGTAATAAAGCATTTTATCTCAGCATGTTTAGTTCAGGATATGTTAATTCAGGAGTTTATTATCAATGTTGGTCACTTCTTTCAAACTCTTGGCCTCTTATTAAAATGTTTATGGATAAAAACATATACTGTTGTTACAGCTCTATTACACTGTTAACCCTATATTGCATAATGTTGTTATATAGCAACAATGATTTCATCTCAATTTTACTAAAACTAGTATATAAAAATTCTACATTTCACTTTTTCATTGTTCACTTTTCATTGTTAGTGGAAGCACATGGTTGTTTTTTCTAATAAAGTGGCCAGTAAGTGAATGTACAAAGTAGGTGTTTCTAATAAAGTGGCCAGTTAGTGGAGGTAGGTGTTTCTAATAAAGTGGCCAGTTAGTGGAATCACAAAATAGGGGTTTCTAATAAAGTGGCCAATTAGTGGAGGTAGGTGTTTCTAATAAAGTGGCCAGTGAGTGAAAGTAAAATGTTAGTGTTTCCAATAAAGTGGTCAGTTAGTGGAAGTCAAGGTTGGTGTTTTTAATAAAGAGGCCAGTTAGTGAAAGCACAAGGTTATTGTTTCTAATAAAGTGTCCAGTTAGTGGAAGTCAAGCTTGGTGTTTCTAATAAAGTGGCCAGTGCAATTGTTTCACTGCAATTCAGAAAATCAGTCTCTATTCAGTCTCTGTTGTTGTGATGGGGTGTTGCCAGGTGTTCATAAAATTGAAGAATATTTTCATAATAAAATACAGAATTATTTGTGAAATCAAAACATTTTAATTAATTTTCTGTAATAAATTACAGGCATAAACATTCATAAAATAAAAAAGAGTTTTATTAAAATGAGTTATTGTGTAAAAGTGCGGTTAAATCTCTGTATCTTAATTATCTAGACGTTTAATAAAGGTAATGCTGCTCTGTCCTGTTTCTCTCTATTATCTACTAATAAATTCAATTGTGAATTATTTAGTATCGACTATTAAATTAAATAAATCTTCACTCGTTAATTCCAAGAAAGCAGTAGACTGAGATGTGTGGTGTTGTTAGGGTGGATGCCTGAGTTTACCCATCATGACTATTATTGGCATAAACCTGGAACACACTTATAAAACTTCCGCAGCGCAGGGCTAGTTCAGCGCAAACATTTAAACAGGCATTAAAATCTCATTCTGCAAACAGACGGCAGGCCAGAGACGTCAGAGGAGCGCTCGCAGAGACCCGCCCACTTTCACTCAGCACACAGGGGAGAGTTTCAGACAGCAACCCAAACACTGCACACTCATTACAACAGCACAAACCCTATATACCTCCTAACACTGTGAACGAGAGTCTACTGTATATCACATACACATCATCACATCTTCTCCAAATGACTCACCCTCCATCTGTTCCAGCAGCAGCTCTACTCATCTGTGTGTTTGAGTTGTATCAATTAATTAATTAACATAATAAAACAAACTGTGTTACACATAAAATATAATATACATCCATTGATAATTCAGCTGTGATCCAGAGCTCAAGGCCCAGTACTGTAGTATACACCGATCAGACATACCATTAAACCCACCTCCCTGGGGTTCATCCCTAGTTCATCTGATTCTCTGTATACTTTATTACTCTGTTCTTTAATGATCAGGACCCCCACAGGACCACCACAGAGCAGATACTATTAGGGAGGTGGATCATTCTCAGCACTGATGTGGTGCTGGTGTGAGTGGATCAGACACAGCAGTGCTGCTGCTGGAGTGTTTAAACACTGTGTCCACTCACTGTCCACTCTATTAGACACTCCTACTACTTGCTGGTCCACCTTGTAGATGTAAAGTCAGAGACAGTAGCTCATCTGCTGCTACACAGTTTGTGTTCCTCTAGTCCTTCATCAGTGGACACAGGACGCCGTCCACAGGACACTGCTGTCTGGATAGTTTTGGTTGGTGGACGATTCTCAGTCCAGCAGCACTGCTGTATCTGATCCACTCACACCAGCACAACACACACTAACACATCACCACCACGTCAGTGTTACTGCAGTGCTGAGAATAACCCACCTCCTTAATAGTAATAATTATAATTATAATTATAATAATTATAATAATAATAACAATAAATATTATTATTACTATTATTGTTATTATTATTATTATTATTATTATTATTTAGTAGATTCAGTATATACTGAATAATTCATAGTACAGAATATGAATAAATGATGGTGATGAAGTGCTGCCACACATAAAAAGCGTTGTGTAATTATTTTTCTACAACCTTTAATAATGAATTTTAGCTGGTTATTCATCTTCGCTATCACATTAATAACTTATCACCTTATAATCAGACGTATGAAGTGAAGTGTAACCAAGAAGAGGTTTTAATTACTCGTTAACTACTCCTTACATAACAAACTGCTACAAGACATGAAAAAGTTGAAAGCAGTTTAGTGAGTCATGTGCTCGGATAATATCGTCCATGCTCGTCTGTAGATATTTGTTTTATTATTTTAACAGCCCAGTTTTGATCAGGATTCATTTAAAGCCACGCCTCCTTCCTGATGGTGTGAAAATAAAGCTGCGTGCTGCCGAAAGCTTGAGTCTTCATTCTGAGCAGACCAGAACCTGTCCACTGATCTCTGAGTAAACTGGGTCATGGTTTTCAGTGTAAGCCTATAATATCCACCAGCTCCACAGAACAAAGGCCGAGTCTGCCATGCCGGTACAGACGAGTGAACATTTGTGTTTGTCCACGTCATCCAGACCGGCTCAGTGAGAAACATACCCAGTCAGAACTGGTCACAGTGGTGCTGAATGGAACCAGACGTCCACCTTTAAAATCAGGATCAGAATCTGATAAGGACTCTGGTTTGGACAGGTTGTATCTCTGTAGTGCTATTTTATTTTATTTTAACTGATTATTTAACTGATTATTAAGGCTGAACTATGAAACAATTGCCAAAATGTTATTTGAGTGTTTAATGGACCTTCAATAAATAATAATAATAATAATAATAATATCTACTATGAATGATCCATATTCCATATTTACCATGATTTATTCAGCATCTATTGATTCTACTAAATAATAATAATAATAATAATAATATTTACCATGAATGAAGTTGTAATGATTTAATGATGCAGAAATGTGAAAAATGGGTGGACTTCCCCTTAAATTGGTGAGAAATATATAGCTTTAAAGCCTGAACTATGAAACAGTTCTTTGAAAATGGGGTGTTTAATAATAATAATAATAATAATAATAATAATAATAATAATAATAATAATAATAATAATAGATTGTTATATAAATAATAACAAAAAAAACCCCACTCTACATATATGAGTTTTGTTTAGTATATATATATATATATATATATATATATATATATATATATATATATATATATAGAGAGAGAGAGAGAGTGAGAGAGTGAGAGAGAGAGAGAAAGAGAGAGATTATTTTACATGTTTATTAATTTCTAACTTATAGAAGAACATGTGTTCAGATTATACAGTGTAATACACCTGCTGTATCTACTGCAGTCTTCGGTTCTCCACTAAACTTTAGAACACAGTGTGGGTTTGAGCAAAGTTCAGATGAACATCAGGTTTTTTAGGAGATCACCGATAACAGTGATTATTTACAGTCTCAACAACTTGTGTATCAAATTCGATTCACTTGGCCTTAAAGAGTTTAACTTCGGACAGCTTCTTCACACTCACTTACTTCACTTCTGACCATATGACCAGAGCACGGTTTACAAACCCTGCACCGCTTGTCGATCATGATCTGATAATCAGTGGTCTTATCGATCTTCTCACCGATTGGGAAATCTTTTAAAACATGCAGCGTGTACTCACTAACATTCCAGACTCCAGGCTTCACCGATTCAGGCGTCATCCGTTTCCTAACAGTGGTTTGAGTGCAGTGATGTGATAATGAGTCACGAATATACAAGAACCTCGTAAGAAATTCTTTACTCTGCTGACCTCAATTAACTAATCAATCCCACATGCCCTTTCACCGTCACGCAGGAAACATCAGATTATCAGATCACTATTAAACAAAAAGTCTGAGATCAAAAGTTAAAGATCAGAAGAAGCTTTGCTCCAGATTTAACTTCAAGGTTGTTCTAGTATTTTTACACACTTATTAACTGTTATTAACCTTTATTCATGTTCACTATCAATAATTAATATGACTCACTACATATTTATATAAATTATAACCCTAACTACCACAAATTATTCAGTATCTACTATTACTTATTCTGTATCTATTATAAATTATTCAGTATCTACTATGAAAATTCAGTATCTACTATGAATTATTCAGTATCTACTATAAATATTCAGTATCTACTGTAAATATTCAGTATCTACAATATATTATTCAGTATCTATTATAAATTATTCAGTATCTACTATGAATCATTCATTATCTACTATGAATTATTCAGTATCTACTATGAATCACTCAGTATCTACAATAAATTATTCAATATCTACAATATATTATTCAGTATCTATTATAAATTATTCAGTATCTACTATGAATCATTCATTATCTACTATGAATTATTCAGTATCTATTATAAATTATTTAGTATCTACTATTAATCATTCAGTATCTACTATAAATTATTCAGTATCTACTATAAATCATTCAGTATCTACAATAAATTATTCAGTATCTACAATAAATTATTCAGTATCTACTATAAATCATTCAGTATCTACAATACATTATTCAGTATCTACAATAAATTATTCAGTATCTACTATAAATCATTCAGTATCTACTATAAATTAATCAGTATCTACTATAAATCATTCAGTATCTACTATAAATTATTCAGTATCCACAATAAATTATTCAGTATCTACTATAAATCATTCAGTATCTATTATAACTTATTCAGTATCTACTATAAATTATTCAGTATCTACAATAAATTATTCATTATCTACCATAAATCATTCAGTATCTACTATAAATTATTCAATATCTACTATAAATTTTTCAGTATCTCCAATAAATTATTCAGTATCTACTATAAATCATTCAGTATCTACCATAAATTATTAATTATCTACTATAAATCATTCAGTATCTACTATAAATTATTCAATATCTACTATAAATTATTCAGTATCTACTATAAATTATTCAGTATCTACAATAAATTATTCAGTATCTACAATAAATTATTCATTATCTACCATAAATCATTCAGTATCTACTATAAATTATTCAATATCTACTATAAATTTTTCAGTATCTACAATAAATTATTCAGTATCTACTATAAATCATTCAGTATCTACCATAAATTATTAATTATCTACTATAAATCATTCAGTATCTACTATAAATTATTCAATATCTACTATAAATTATTCAGTATCTACAATAAATTATTCATTATCTACTATACATTATTCATTATCTACTATAAATCATTTAGTATCTACTATAAATTATTCAATATCTACTATAAATTATTCAGTATCTACTATAAATTGTTCAGTATCTACTATAAATTATTCAGTATCTACAATAAATTATTAATTATCTACTATAAATCATTCAGTATCTACTATAAATTATTCAGCATGTATTATAAATTATTCAATATCTACTATAAATGATTCAATATGTATTATAAATTATTCAATATTTACTATACATTATTTAGTATCTATTATAAATTATTCAGTATCTACCATAAATTATTCAGTATGTATTATAAATGATTCAATATCTACTATAAATGATTCAATATGTATTATAAATTATTTAATATTTACTATACATTATTCAGTATCTATTATAAATTATTCAGTATCTACTATAAATTATTCAATATCTACTATAAATTATTCAGTATGTATTATAAATTATTCAATATCTACTATAAATTATTCAGTATGTATTATAAATTATTCAGTACCTACTATATGGAAATACTGAGGACACACAAATTGTGCATCAACAGATGAGCTGCAGTCTCGAACTGTACATCAGTAAGGTGGAGCTACAAGGGAGGGGTTTCCAATAAAGCGGCCAGGGAGTGTACATGTTTCCACGACAACACATCCTGAGGAATGAAAAGAAAATGCCTGTGTGTGAATGTGGGCGCAGCAGATTATTGACTCAGGCATATGTTGATAATGTGGATTTGACGCAACTATAATTAGAGTCGATCAAATAAACTAGCCAAGATGCCATGATCCACCAACACACACCCACTTACACACACACACATACATAACTCTTACACAATATATATATATATATATATATATATATATATATATATATATATATATATATATATATATATATAGGTTTGTGTTCGTGTGTATATATATATATATATATATATACACACTATATATAACTATATAACTATTCATCCAAGGAGAGACTCTCACCAGGATAATGTTTAATCGCATAGTGAACAGTCAGAATAACTTTGTATTGATACATGTCCTCTCTCAGAACATGTATCACAGCATAACCGAGCCACAGGACCCCCTCACTGTAGGGGTCAGGTACTGTTCTCATCTCACTCTCTGTGATGACCCACCTGACCATCACTTTTCTCCACATCTCTGCAGACCAATGCTGATGGCTTTCAGACCACTGACCTCTCAGATAGCCACTGCATCTCTACTATAATGTCCCTCTCTGTGTGGTTGTAGATGGACTGTCCTCACGTCCTGCACTGATGTTCTCAGGCATCTGAGGAACCGCTGCTCATATCACGCAAACCTAGCACGCCTCAGTTCTCAGCCCTGTTTACTCACGACTCTCCCACAGATCCAGTCACTGTTCCTACTGAAGCACCAGGTGAGCAGTCTTCGTGAGTCACTGAGAACTTTCCTCTTGTCATCTTGAACCGAGGTGAACTGGAGCTGCTCAGGACTTTCATACACGCTTGAATTGTTCATCAAGGTCCAAAGAAAGTCTCCAATATAGCAACTTTACAGGAGAGACCAAAAACCTTCTCTACTTTCAATGTAAGTCAATGGAACCAGAATTTGTTCCAGGCTATATTGAAGCATTTCTATTGGTTCATTTATCATCAAACTTTCACACAATGTAAAACAACAGCAGCTGCATTCAAATTATGTAGACAAATAAAATTAGACAAAAAGTGACAAGAAAACTTTTTTTTGGCACAGAAATAAATATATATATTTATGTTGCCTTCATGTTTTGTTAAATTTTTGGGTTATATGGTTCAAAACTGCTTCTATTGAAAGGTAAAAATGTTGCCCTGTAAAGTTATAAAGAGGTACAAGATTTAAGATTTAGTTTTGACAACACATGTATGTATATGCGACATCTATATAAATATCTAATGATTTTGATGATTTAGTTTTGACAGCATATATATATATATATATATATATATATATATATATATATATATATATATATATATATATATATATATTCAGTGCAAGTTAACGGAACCAGATATTTATCCATTATCATTATAATATGTCCCATCTGTAATATATATACATACACTACTGTTAAAAGTTTGGGATCACAGTGAAATGTTCTTGTTTTAATGGAGTATCTTCTTCCTTAACACAACAATGGACTGACGGGTCTCTAAAGAAAGTTGTTTCTTTCTGGTCATTGTGAGTCGGTCAGCAAGACATCAACTGCTGATCTTCAGATACTAAACTAACCTAGAATGTTGTTCCCTTTTATACTCACTTATTAGTAGAATGTTTTTCAGCTGTGATCACAATTGAACAAGAGTGTCCGAACAACCAATTAGTCCAATAACATCCTTAACTTGGATTGGTGGTCGTACCAGGAGATTTAGACAGAGGACTGAGAATTACTGATAATAGAACTATATGTAAAATAAGCCTCTATACAAAAATATACTTTAATACAAACATTTTTATTCTTTAAAAATCATCTGATACACTTACATTAATTATGAAATGGACAATATTGTTGGTGAATTGCATGAAAATTGCATGAAATTAAATTCTAAAGTGATATATGTATATTTATATATATATTACACTTATTACTAGTGTCCCACATATTATACTGTATATATAGAATATACACATACATGTAATTATGTTTATGCCATAATTTCTAAGTTCGTTCTTCCTTATTTTCTTCTTTCGTTGCTCCTGTTTGTCTCTAGTTTAGCTTCACTTTACAAAACATTTACAATAATGCACAAAACCCAGCTTTCGTGCATACATTCCCAAAAAAGGGAAAAAATACTATTATTATTATTATTATTATTATTATTATTATTATTGTACAACTCTGTAATCTACTAACTTCACCACTCTGAGCCCCTCCCAGTCACACCTCTCCCTCTCTATCACTGTCACTTCATAAAGGCCGGGCCAGGTATCTGCCCCTTCAGTCCTCCACATGATAAATGACTTTACTTTCTTCCTCACCACACCAGGACTCTCCCATTCACTTACAGACTCCCTTAAGCTCCCTGCACAGCCTGCGGACTTCATTCCCCTACTCGGCTGCGGCTGCAGAACTTTCTGAGGATATCGTTCCGTATCAGAGATTACTCAGAGTCTTCCAGATGGAGCGCCAGCTCACCAGGATTACCCTGATCTTCATGATATCAGGTAAATTATATTATTATTTAATTTTTATTTTACTCCATGTCAATAACTAATAATATAATATAATATAATATAATATAATATAATATAATATAATATAATATAATATAATATAATATCCAGAATAGAAATAGAAACTTTCTTTACTTTCAATACAGCATTTCAATTGGTCCATTCATCATAAAACCTTTACAGGATAGAAAGAACAGCTGTCGTGTTCACATGATATAGAAAAATAAAAATCTACTGTATATGTTTTTCTTTGGACAGTGCCGATATAATATAATATAATATAATATAATATAATATAATATAATATAATATAATATAATATAATATAATATAATATAATATAATATAATATAATATAATATAATATAATGTTCCTTAAACACAAGATCTCTTAGTAGAACTTCTCAGAACATCCGGTTCATACATGTATAGAAACTACGAGGCTATTTACTGTCAGACACAGTAGCTCATCTGCTGCTGCACAGTTTGTGTTCCTCTAGTTCTTCATCAGTGGACACAGGACGCCGCCCACAGGACACTGCTGTCTGGATAGTTTTGGTTGGTGGACGATTCTCAGTCCAGCAGTGACACTGAGGTGTTTAAACACTCACACCAGCACATCACACACTAACACACCACCATCACGTCAGTGTCACTGCAGTGCTGAGAATGACCCACCTCCCTAATAGTAGCTGCTCTGTGGGGCTCCTGATCATTAAAGAACAGAGTAATAAAGTATACAGAGAATCAGATTAACTACAGTCAGTAAGTGTGTATATATATAGCCTAGCTGGTCGAATGGAGTTATACACAGTGAAAACAGTTCAGTCGTTAATGAGTGTTCATCATTGTCTGCTGCTTGCAGGACCTCTTGCGGGTGTTCTTTCAGAGACGACGGCGGCCGCGGTCACTACAGCCACGATCCCCAAATACGCCTTTTACATGGGCGTCGAGATCACCAACCGCGTCTTCAACAACTCCCTCCGGGACCCCGAGTCAGCTTACTACAAGAGCATGTATGAGCAGGTCAGCGGTCTGGTAAGTAGTTTGTATCTTTTTGGTCTTCGTTCTCCAAAATAACGAACAACTGCAGCATTAATTGCTTCGTCTTCAGTGAATCGCGGTATCAAATTCAAGGCATCCAGTTCACCTGTTGCTATTTCGCATGATCTTCCTTCAGTATTATCTTCAATCTAATCCAGTTTCCAGTTTTTGTTCTTCAGTCAGTGGTTCTTACATTCATTGCTCAACGATATGATGTTACTGTTGGGGATCCTGAGTGTTGTTGACAATGCTATTCAGTACTAACTTTCAAATGACATTCGTTGGCTTAGCATACAATCCCCATAGAGTGCAATGATAGGCAAATCATTTAAACCCTACATCCATCCAGCCATCCATTCATTATCCTCTGCTTTATCCCGCAAGTCTGGGTCATGGATGGGGGCTGGAGCCAATCCCAGTGTCATTGGTTGAAGACGGGGTAATTTAACCCTATATTTAATTTAAAATAGCACAACAACATATAGACAACATATCAAAGCCTTAGTTTCTGGAAACATATTTGCCCGTTTTGAATTCGGTGAAGTAGGTACGGGTTGATGTTCAGCACTTCTTCTAACTGTACTCGGTAAGCGTTCAGGAACTGAGGAGACTGAGGTTGCTGTAGTTCTGAAAGTGAAGGGTCTGATATCAGATTTCAGTCTCCTTTGTCCTGTTTGCCTTTTTATAACGCTCCAAATGTTTTCAGTGGGTGACCAGTGGTCTGGACCACGGGCAGGTCAGTTTAGCCGCTGGAGCTGCTGCTGTAATCCTGTAGACCTTCTGCGAGAATAGACGTCATCTGGAGTATTTGTTGCTCCAAAACCTGCATATATCGTTCAGTCAAGAGGCTTTTATTGTCATTCTATCTACGTACAAGTACACATGTACAATGACGTTCCTCCAGAACCAACACGGAGCAACATAGAACAAAGAGTACACAGTGCAAACGTGCAGACATTCACTATCGCTCAAAAGTTTAGGATCACTTTAGAATTTCATTTCATGCAATTCACAAACAATACTGTCCATTTCACAATGAATGTAAGTGTATCAGATGATTTTAAAGAATATAAATGTTTGTATTAAAGTCTATTTTTGTATAGAGACTTATTTTACATATAGTCTATTATCAGTAATTCTCAGTCCTCTGTCTAAATCTCCTGGTACGACCACCAATCCAAGTTAAGGATGTTATTGGACTAATTGGTTGTTAGGACACTCTTGCTCAATTGTGATCACAGCTGAAAAACATTCTACTAATAAGTGAGTATAAAAGGGAACAACATTCTAGGTTAGTTTAGTATCTGAAGCATCAGCAGTTGATGGCTTGCTGACCGACTCACAATGACCAGAAAGAAACAACTTTCTTTAGAGACCCGTCAGTCCATTGTTGTGTTAAGGAAGAAGATACTCCATTAAAACAAGAACATCTCACTGTGATCCCAAACCTTTGAGTGGTAGTGTAAGTGTGCAACAAAAAAATCTAATAGAAACAATAAATACAATAAATTAAACAGACAGGACAGTAAACAGACAGGACAGTAAACAGACAGGACAGGGCAGCATCCACACAGCACTCGTTACTGAACATGAGGTAGTGAATCTAATGCCATACATAAGCACTAATGCGTCTGAGTTATAATATGTCTGAGGGTTCTTTTCTTGTTTAGACCAAAGAACCCGAGATTTTGATTCTTGCATCTTCTTGCGTACAGAGATTTCTCCAGATTTTAGTAATATAGTCTGTCTTAAAACCTAGTGAGTGTCTAAGTAGGCTGTCTCGGTAGGCAACTGTTTAAGTAGCAGCGTTCTCTCCTCATCTGGTCAACGGTCAACGACTCGTTACAGAGTCGATAATAAAATACTGTTTTGTGTGATTATGGCTGTGTCTCAAATCCTAGTGAGCTCCTACATAGGGAGCATTTTACGTCATAGTATGTGCTCCCGACATGTAGACTGTCACAATTCTGACATACCTTAAACATGCTGTCTACTGAGGAACCTTATTTACACCTGATTTTAAGAAGCATGGAACGCTTCCTCAGCCGCTAAGACAATCCCATGATGCAGTGCAGGCTAATCTACGAGCAGTGAAGTGGTTTTAAAATGTGAGTTATTTTGATTCTCTGGAGTTTTAATGTGTTTCTGGTCATATAATCACACAAACCAGTATTTTATTATCAACTCTGTAACGAGTCCTTCACCATTTACACTTTTATACTCCAGACATTAGCATTTATGCTAGCGCAGTTTTAAGACTCGGGCTATTGTTTTGGATGCTGGCCGGTATCTTAGCAACCAGCTAAACCACCGGTGGCGTGCTGCAGTGGGGGGAACAAGCCGTGACGCAGTCTCTCTCTAACTAGAGCGTCTCAGTAGTCTGTTTTATGAGGAGAGATGAGGAGAGAACGCTGATACTTACACAGCTGCTACCTAGACAGCCTACTTAGTCACTCACTAGGATTTGAGACACAGCCACTGTTTTGTGTGATTATATGACAAGTAACACATTAAAACTCCAGAGAGAGTCGAAATAACTCACATTTGAAGATGACTTCTTCGCTAGTAGCTCCGCTTTTGTCCACCATGTTGGGAAAAAGTTCTGCCAGCGGTGCATCATGGGATTGTCTTAGCGGCTGAGGAAGAGTTCAATACTTCTTAAAATCGGGTCTAAATAAGGTTCCTCAGTTGACAGCATGTTTAAGGTATGTAAGAATTGGGACAGTCTACATGCCGGGAGCGCATACTATGATGTAAAATGCTGTCTTTGTAGGGAGATCACTAGGATTTGAGACACGCCCATTATGTAGTATATATAATGATGATCTTCTTGAATTGCATTGGGTTTAAATGATTTGCATCTGTATTGCATAGCATCCCAAGCTCTTTGGAGAAGTTTGAAAGAAAAATCTCTCAATGTAATTTTGTTCTGTACCTTCAGCTGCAGCTCGTCTACAACTGCTCCACTTGTTGGACGGCGTCCTCTTATCTGGGGGTGGCAGCCATGAACTTCAGGTACACAACACTTGATTTCCTGCTAAAGTACTAACGATTGGTGAATGATTAACAGAACCTAATCACAAGTCCGATCCTCTGTTTGGTAACAGAAATGGATCCGTGATCGCCAACTCTACCATCGTGTTCCAAACCGTATTTATCAACGCCATTCTGGTCAAGAATCTTCTCACATATCAGCTCCCGGCCACTAACGAGTTAAACGGCCTGGTGATCAACCCCAACTTCACAGAAGGTAAGCATGCATGGAGGGCAAATCTCAGATGCAACTCTAAACAAGTGCCCGTTTGCCCCAAATACTGTAACACGCATGCATTATCACTCACTCCACAGAGGTAGTCACCCCCATACCAGCTGCATTACCAACCAGCACCTACACCACCACCACCACCCCTCTCATAAGAACAACCTCTAAACCAGCCAACGGAACAACCACGGTGACTTCAAAACCTACGAGCACCAACACTGGCAGGAACTCCACCATGTCTCCATCCACAAAACCAGGAGGAGCCAACACCACCACCACCACCACCACCGTCAGGCCCATTACCAGCACCACTAGAAGCAACTCCACCAGCAAAGCTTACAATGCTTCAACCTCCACCACCAAAACCATCAGAACTGAAGCCATTCTGAAGCCCAGCACTGGTGCTGCAGTGACTGGAGGTGGGGGCAACTATCGCAATTGGGTCCCCGGGTGGGCAATTGCTTTACTAGTGCTGGCCTGCATCATCCTCCTGCTCCTCATCATCCTCCTCATCCTGGCGGTTAGCATGATTTTTGTTCAGTTTCTCAATAGGTTAAATGTATAACTCTAAATGTAGGTATTGTTATTTAAACTGAGTTACAGTTTCTCATTAGGTTGAATGTATAACTCTAAATGTAGGTATTGTATATAAACTGAGTTGCAGTTTCTCATTAGGTTGAATGTATAACTCTAAATGCAGGTATTGTGATATAAACTGAGTTACAGTTTCTCATTAGGTTGAATGTATAACTCTAAATGTAGGTATTGTATATAAACTGAGTCACAGTTTCTCATTAGGTTGAATGTATAACTCTAAATGTAGGTATTGTTATTTAAACTGAGTTACAGTTTCTCATTAGGTTGAATGTATAACTCTAAATGTAGGTATTGTATATAAACTGAGTTACAGTTTCTCATTAGGTTGAATGTATAACTCTAAATGTAGGTATTGTATATAAACTGAGTTACAGTTTCTCATTAGGTTGAATGTATAACTCTAAATGTAGGTATTGTATATAAACTGAGTGTACAGTTTCTCATTAGGTTGAATGTATAACTCTAAATGTAGGTATTGTGATATAAACTGAGTTACAGTTTCTCATTAGGTTAAATGTATAATTCAAATGTAGGTATTGTGATATAAACTGAGTTACAGTTTCTCATTAGGTTAAATGTATAATTCAAATGTAGGTATTGTGATATAAACTGAGTACAGTTTCTCATTAGGTTGAATGTATAACTCTAAATGTAGGTATTGTATATAAACTGAATTACAGTTTCTCATTAGGTTGAATGTATAACTTTAAATGTAGGTATTGTGTATAAACTGAGTTACAGTTTCTCAATAGGTTGAATGTATAACTCTAAATGTAGGTATTATATATAAACTGAGTTACAGTTTCTCATTAGGTTGAATGTATAACTAAATGTAGGTATTGTATATAAACTGAGTTACAGTTTCTCATTAGGTTGAATGTTTAACTCTAAATGTAGGTATTGTATATAAACTGAGTTACAGTTTCTCATTAGGTTGAATGTATAACTCTAAATGTAGGTATTATATATAAACTGAGTTACAGTTTCTCATTAGGTTGAATGTATAACTAAATGTAGGTATTGTATATAAACTGAGTTACAGTTTCTTATTAGGTTGAATGTATAACTCTAAATGTAGGTATTGTATATAAACTGAGTTACAGTTTCTTATTAGGTTGAATGTATAACTCTAAATGTAGGTATTGTATAGAAACTGAGTTACAGTTTCTCATTAGGTTGAATGTATAACTAAATGTAGGTATTGTATATAAACTGAGTTACAGTTTCTTATTAGGTTGAATGTATAACTCTAAATGTAGGTATTGTGATATACGCTGTATATACAGTTACTCAGTAATGAACTCTCTCTGTTTCTCTTCAGATCATTCGATTGTGCTGTAGGAAGAAGAAGCAGGAGCCTGAAGCCCCACTAGAGACCTACCAGCACACTCCGTATGAGAGGACCACATTCAAGGAACCGCTTTCTACACCCAGCTACAGCCCACAGACGCCCCTGAAGAGCCCCGTCCTCTCAGCCTTCGTAAGAACACCTATTCCAACTCTTTCATCTCATCATGAACTAAGCAATTTAACAGTTGCAGCTCTACACGCGACCATGCTGAGTTTCTGCTTGGCTCCTGGAGCACCACCCCATGACAAAATGCTAGAGCTTTCACAGTAGTAATGTCCATTCATCTTGAATGAAGCTAATAGAGGGTGCTGTAAAGGCTTTTTATGATTAATGTGTAATTAGACCACACAAAGCACCTCACTATAGAACCTCAACACATTATACTCTCTGTGAGAGAAAACAAGGTTATCTAAAGTGCATCGGGTTTAAATGATCAACAAACTGTGAAGAACAATAGAGCAAAAGAGCGGAGACAAAGCACTGACATCATCAGTACATACATACATACGCATATAGTTCTATGCAAGTTTTAGACACTTGGCAAAATTATTATATTTAAAAAGCTATTGTTTCCAGACAGAAAGCTTTTATTTACTCAGTAAACACTTTATTATTAAATATTAAACAGTATTAATAGAGCAAGTAGTGTTTTACATACGTCAGTGTGTTTATTTAACCCTTTCCAAGATTCTCCTAAACAACCCAGTATTATTATCAGTTCTCATCTAATACCTGCTTTGACTGCTCAGTACTTCATTAAGCTAAATCAAGATTTGCTGCTGAAGGAACTGAACACATTCATACAATGTCTGGGGCGTCCAGGAGAAATCTGGAACCTAACTTTGTTCTTCAAACTGGAGCTCGCTGGAGATCTGATCTACTTCTCTCACAATAACATATTCATGTTACTTTGTATTGTATGTATGATTATTTACATCTGTTCTAATCAGATCTGCTGTTCTTACTGGTTAACATACACTTACTGATCAGATAAAGACTATCAGCTCAGAAGCCTATCTATCTATATATAGATAGATATATAGATAGATACATAGAAGACCATTGAACTCATGTTGGTAAAATGTGGATGCACATGGTCAGCAACAATACCCACACATGCTGTGGTCATTCAATTGATGCCTGATTAGTACTAATGGCTCAAAGTGTGCAGAGAAATTTGCTTACATTATTACACCACCTCCACCAGCCTGGACAGTCCATGGATTCATTGTTGCTGCCACCAAATTCTGAACCCACTATCTGTGAGCTTCAGCAGAAACAGAGAGCCACCAGAAATAAAGCGTCACTACATTTCTCCAGCCCAGTTCTGGAGTGCCTGTGTCCACTGGAGCCTCAGCTTTCTGTTCTTGGCTGACAGAATTTAAAGCTAACATGGTCTTCTGCTGTTGTAGCCCATCCACCTCAAGGCTTTTACACCTTCTGAGAGGCTTTTCTGCTTAACAGAGTTTATAGAGAGTGGTTATCTGAGTTATTGTAGCCTTTCTGCCCGCTGGAACCAGTCTAGCCATTCTCCACTGACCTCTCCTGTCAACAAGGTCTGCAGAACTGCTACTCACTGGATGTTTCTCGTCTTTATTGCTCCACTCTCAGTAACTCTAGAGATATTTAGGAGATTTATAGAAATACTCAAACCAGACTGTCCAGCAACAACAATCATGCCGCGCTCAGAATCACTGAAGCTGCTGAGCTCATATCTGCATGATTTTATACAAAATAAAAATATTGATTTTATTATCGCAGCTGATTGACGCAAACGAGTAGGTGTACAGGTGTTCCTAGTCAAAGCCTTTATCAGCAGCACCTGATTAATTTTAATAAAGCATTGATTAGATAAACTAGCTATAGTAACTGGAAATACTGGACCTCTGTGAGGAGAGAGCTGGACAGTCCAATATCTTGCACACAGTATTGTATGTTTACCGGATCAGACTGAAGTCATCTCGGACCACATCTGTTGCTACATTCATCCTGAGATGTTCTACGTAAACAGCAGCCTGCAACATGTTTTGGTTTTGTTTAGGTTTTTTAAGCGTCCACAGTGAACATTCACTAACGAGTCGCATGCCTGTGCTCTGTGTGTCCCCCAGGAGGACCCGGCGAAGCCCAAGGCGAACCGAACCGGGATGTATGTGGTGAATCCAGACACATGATGAAGAAGGACAGCAGCGCAGCTAGAGAGGTACGTGAGCGCTCCCTTCACAAACAGCGAGCGGACACAAAGGGCGGAGCCGCTCCGCCTGCGACGACTCCTTTAAGGCTAGCTGATTTAGCGCTGAAACAATTAGCGAGTCCTTGAGCAGAATAAGCCTATTCAGTCTAAACAAACACTTCAGATCATAACAATACACGTCCATGGGTCTGGCAGAACCGGGTTAAGGCCCATTAAGCGCAGGAGTGCTTTCACACGGACTCTTGCTCGTGTTTGTCTAACACTTAGCCTGAACTGTTATACAATCTCTCTTTCTTCCAGGCAAACAGATAGTGTTTGGCTTCCATTGACTCAGGATTAGTGGCTGATTTTCTCGCTTTCCACCCACAATAAATTTTCCCATGTGTCAGCCGCGGTGGGCTCGAGTCAATGCTATCTCTGGGAGAGGCCTGCTTTTACATGAAAACTGAATCACGTACAGAGTCTGTGCACCAGAGTCAGACACTGGAAAACTGCAGTACCACTGTTTGGCCACTAGCTGCACAGCTTTCAAATGAGCTACATTAATATATAATTTTTTTCTCAGACATGTTATTATTATTATTATTATTATTGATTATTATTAAGTTGATGCAATCATTCTTCTTTTTCTGTTGGTCCAATCATTGTGAAATTGGAACACGACACAGAATAACTGCATTTAAATGATGCAAAACAGTAAACAACACGCAGTAGCATCAGTAATGATGTCACTAGTCGCGTACATGATACACATACTGTACTGGAAAGTTCATGATTACTCTATTCCAGCTGTAGCTACTCTGAGAAATATGATTTACTTTATTGATTTATGTATTTATTTACTGGGATAAAATCTTGATTTAAATTTAAGTGGTAATGGTCAGCACGGTAGTGTAGTGGTTAGTATGGTGGTGTAGTGGTCAGTACAGTGTAGTGGTCAGCACGGTAGTGGTTAGTATGGTGGTGTAGTGGTTAGTACGGTGGTGTAGTGGTCAGTACGGTGGTGTAGTGGTTAGTATGGTGGTGTAGTGGTTAGTATGGTGGTGTAGTGGTCAGTATGGTGGTGTAGTGGTCAGTATAGTGTAGTGGTCAGCACGGTAGTGGTTAGTATAGTGGTGTAGTGGTTAGTATAGTGGTGTAGTGGTTAGTTTGGTGGTGTAGTGGTTAGTACGGTGGTGTAGTGGTTAGTACGGTGGTGTAGTGGTTAGTATGGTGGTGTAGTGGTCAGTATGGTGGTGTAGTGGTTAGTATGGTGGTGTAGTGGTTAGTACGGTGGTGTAGTGGTTAGTATGGTGGTGTAGTGGTTAGTACGGTGGTGTAGTAGTTAGTATGGTGGTGTTGTGGTCAGTACGGTGGTGTAGTGGTTAGTATGGTGGTGTAGTGGTCAGTATGGTGGTGTAGTGGTTAGTATGGTGGTGTAGTGGTCAGTATGGTGGTGTAGTGGTTAGTATGGTGGTGTAGTGGTCAGTATGGTGGTGTAGTGGTTAGTCTGGTGGTGTAGTGGTCAGTATGGTGGTGTAGTGGTTAGTACGGTAGTGTAGTGGTCAGTACGGTGGTGTAGTAGTTAGTACGGTGGTGTAGTGGTTAGTCTGGTGGTGTAGTGGTCAGTATGGTGGTGTAGTGGTTAGTATGGTGGTGTAGTGGTCAGTATGGTGGTGTAGTGGTTAGTATGGTGGTGTAGTGGTTAGTATGGTGGTGTAGTGGTTAGTATGGTGGTGTAGTGGTCAGTATGGTGGTGTAGTGGTTAGTATGGTGGTGTAGTGGTCAGTATGGTGGTGTAGTGGTTAGTACGGTGGTGTAGTGGTCAGTACGGTGGTGTAGTAGTTAGTACGGTGGTGTAGTGGTTAGTACGGTGGTGTAGTGGTCAGTATGGTGGTGTAGTGGTCAGTATGGTGGTGTAGTGGTTAGTATGGTGGTGTAGTGGTTAGTATGGTGGTGTAGTGGTTAGTATGGTGGTGTAGTGGTCAGCACTGTCTCCTCACAGTAAGATGATCTGGGTTGGATTCCCGGTCTGGGTGGTTCTGTGTGGAGTGTGTATGTTCTCTCTGTGTTTGAGTGGGTTTCTCCGGGTTCTCCGGTTTCCTCCCACAGTCCAAACACATGCATGTTAGGATGCTCACTCTAAACTGCCCGTAGGTGTGAGTGTGAGTGTGAGATGGTCTGTGATGTGATGGACTGGCGACCTGTCCATGGTGTACCCTAACCCAGCCTGCTGAATGTGAGTGAATCTAAATAAGAAACTAGATGTTTCCTGTCTCTGAACCCTTCATTCTCCACACAGAAGAGACTCAACCCCAATAAAAAGCATTACATGACTAAAATCAGTGTTTTTAAATTTATGTTTCCACGATGCATTATTAACGTACACTCATTACGGCGCTATTATAGTGAGAAAGAAAGCTGGGAATGGGCCAACACAATCAAAACTCACCCTCAACGTCCATTCACGCTGCTCTGAATGACTCAGAGAACAACCAAACTGTCCACAAGTGACTCATTTTATGGCACACGTATGTGTGATTTGGCTCACCAGAATAGTAAATGCCATGAAATACAACCACACACTTAAATATCATCACTGTCCAGTGAAAAACATATATCTTTTTTTTTGTCGATTTGGAGTTTTCTATGGCCGTTTACACTGTGTGATAACTGCATGATCAATGGACCAATAGAAGTGCTCCAAAGTAGTCTGCAAAAAATTCTGGTTCCATTGACTTACATTGAAAGTAAAGTATGTTTTTGCTCTCTCCTGTAAAGTTGCAATTTTGGACATACTTGTTTTTCATTGGACAGTGACGATATAAAGCTGTCAGATGGAACTATATGAGTGATGCAATGGAGGAACCATTTTTAAAACAGACTTTCAATGAACATAGCTATAGGACATAATGTGAAGGTTCTATCACAGAACCTTACATCCAGCCAGGAACCACAAAGGAACCTATATTTGTAAGAATTCAGGACGATCAAGCGACCCGAGCTAAAGAGCTAAACCCAAACAAAGATTTTGAATTGTGAACTAATGATCTTCATCTTCTCTTCCTCAGATCGTGCGGAGCTGAGGGCTGTTTATTTCTGAGGGCTGGAAAACGCTGTGGACGCCCATCACTCCTCAACGCCTCCTTTTTCAACACCTTCGTCTCCAGACCTGATAAAGGGGAATGTACATTTGTGGGGAAACGACTGTGAACCCTTTGGAAGTTATCTGGAGCGCTACGGTTCCTGATATTCACCTGAATCCTAACAGTAAATAAAGCTGGTCTTATTTAACAAACAATAATTATGTTCATGTTGCCGCAAGTTTATGGAATTAATAGTTTCGGGGGGTGGGGGGGTGTGGGGGTGAGGCCTTTAGTCTTCTGGGGGTCAAAGTACAATGTTTGTGGACCAAAATAGACCAAAAAAATTATAATATAATTTTACAACATTTTATTACATTATACTGTGACATCACACTTATAAAACACTGGTCTTGTTAGGTGAGGGTGGGGTTAGGGTAACTTTCCTGTGGGCTAAACCAAATATTTTAAGTCCAGGGGGTTCAGATTAGGGTCAGTTGTATGCAGGCCATAACAAATGTCTTCAGGTAAGGGGGTGGGGTTAGGGCAACTTTTATATAGGCCATACCAAATATCTTCAGACAAGGGGGAGGAGGGCTAAGGGCAACTTTTATGTGAGACAGACCAAATCTCTTCTGAAAAGGGGGGTAAGGTAAGGTTAACTGTTATTTGGGCCAAACCAAATATTTTAAGTCCAGGGGGGTTCAGATTAGGGTCAATTTTAGACAGGCCATACCAAAAATCTTCAGGTGAGGGAGGGGTTAGGGCAACTTTTATATTGGCCATGCCAAATATCTTTAGGCAAGGGGGTTAGGGTCACTTTCATGCAGGCCAAACCAAAAATCTTCAGGCAAGAGTGGGGAGGGTGGTTTAGGGTAACTTTAGTTGGGCCAAACTAAATATCTTTAGAGAAGGGTGGGGAGAGGATAGGGTAACTTTTATGCAGTCCATACCAAATCTCTTCAGGCAAGGGGGGGTGGGGGCATTAGGGTAGGTTTTATATGGACCAAACCAAATATCGAGAGTGGACCAAATATCTTCGCTGGCAAATTTTGGGCAGCCCTGCCAGCTTTAGATCACCTCACAGCGTCTCCATGTAAGGGAGCTCAGTCCTATGACTTTGTGATATGAAATTTCTTCTGTTTGAGCTACAATGAGGTTGATTTACTCCTGTTTTACACACAGCAAGGCTGTAATAGAACCACTGGGAAACCCTGGAGTTCATGGTTATCTTAATGAGGGCCTAAGGCATTGCACTACCACCACCATGCTTCACAGCTGTTTTATTTTTTGATGCTGTTTTATTTTCTCCAGACACCATGGTGTTATGTTCCAGCACCTTTCCTCTGAAACCTGTGTTTGATTGGACCATCTTGTCTAAATAGAGTTGTATGGAGAAACTGTGGTCAAACATACACTCGAATTGATTATAACACCACCAAGGACCCTCTGCTATTCAAGAGTTGTTATCCTAAAGGTTCACACATTTCCATTAGTGAACCTTCATCAGTTTTCCTAAAATGCTGGCCATGTAAAATGTTGCTAAAGTCCTTGTTTATTTGCATATGTAACATGATTGACTCCCATTTCAGGAGCGAGATAATTCCAAAGTGTTCACCTACGTTTTCTCACAGTCGTATGTATAGAGCTATGTATAAGTATTGTAGTCATTAGTTCGAAGCGAGGATAAGCGTACTATTTATTACTGAAGTATTTACAACGCGTGGACACCTGAAGTCATGCACTCTTAAAAATAATCTTTTTTTTGACCAGTGCATTGATAATTAAGCTTTCTTACGTGCTTCCTGCTCTTTTAGCAACATGGTTGATGTGGTGAGACTAGAGGTTCTGTTCCTATTTTAAAAAGCTTCAAACATACAACAGCCTACATCATAGAGAAGAGCTGTTTAACCATGTATAGAATCATTTACACATTCCAGGTGGTTATTAAAGTTCATGCTTCTGTTGCCATTACTGAGGAATCCTTCAAGAACCTTTTTTTAGGGTGATATGGTTTTAACCCTTGCTAGAAGAACCGGTTTTGGGATTTATGTTTATAGTCTGAGAGCTTTATTGTAAATCAGATTGTAGCATTTGATTTGAAACTCAATTGCTTTGTGTTATATAACTGTTAAAAAAGTACATATATTTTTTTTCTTGTGATATTTACTTGTAAGGCATCTGTGGGAAAATAAATAAATGATGTTCTTGGGATAAATAAAGACCTGTGTTTTATTGTATAAATATAAGATTGACTTCATTTTTGCACAAGTTTTAGATGTACAGACCTTTATGAAGGTGTGGCAGTAGGTTGTGTTCCAAATCACACAGTAGGATTTTGAGTCATCTATATACTTTAGAGTGATTCATACGTTAGCTAATTCATAAGAATTAACATACGTGTAAGTACTTCATACTTACAGTGGTTCTGTTAATGCTTAACTTGATCAGCAGTGGGTTAAAGGGTAGCCTCATCTGCACAAATGATGATTTTGGCAATATTTGTTTATAGAAAAATTTAATCGGAACACTAAACCTGCGTAAATTACGATTTAGCTGCAAGAAGCTATTATCTAGAATTATTACTATCTTTTCTGTATTCAAGCTTAGTTACAGAGAAAGTAATTACAGAATCATATTGTATCAGAACTGTTCACAGTGATGGTGAATGGAACCAGACGTCCACCTCTGTAAGCTCCCACACAGAAAGTTATTAAATGGAAAGGTTATGGATACACTACTTGAGATGCTGTTTTATAACAGTTCTTTATATATTTTGGCTTTAAAATCCATTTTTGGCGGAGGGATATTAGATTACATTATGTTATTAGATTTAATCATCATCTACATTCCATATAAATACTAGGCAGACAGTGTAGGTTCACTGGTGGTTTAGATTGTAAATAGTAAATAGTTTCGGGTGGAGGGATACATGCAGAGCACTGTGAGTTACAATAGTCCCTGTGGAATTTTTTTTAGGGTTCAAATTTTCAGATATTATCATCATCAATATTCCATACAAACACTCAGTAGACACGTGTAGGTTCACTGGTGGGTTTGATAGCAAAATTTAATTTCTGGCGGAATGATACATGCAGGTGAAGCAAAATAGTCCCTGAAGAACACATATTTTTCAGGTCTCAGGTTTTTAGATTTTACCATCATCTACATTCCATATAAACACTCAGTAGACACGTGTAGGTTCACTGGTGGGTTTGACAGTAAATACAATTTCTGGTGGAGGGATACATGCAGGGTACTGTGAGGCAAAACAGTCCCTGAAGAAAAAAAATATATATATTTTTCAGGTTTTTAGATTTTACACTCACCTATATTCCATATAAACACTCAGTAGACACGTGTAGGTTCATTGGTGGGTTTGATAGCAAATTCAATTTCTGGGGGAAGGATACATATAGGTGAAGCAAAATAGTCCTCAAAGAAAATCTATTTTTCTTCAGGTTTTTAGATTTTACCATCATCTACATTCCATATAAACACTCAGTAGACACGTGTAGGTTCATGGGTGGGTTTGATAGCAAATTTAATTTGGTATACATGCAGGTGAGGCAAAATAGTCCCCAAAGAAAATCTATTTTTCTTCAGGTTTTCAGTCTTTACCATCATCTACATCCCATGTAAACCATTAGTAGACCCATGTAGGTTCACTGGTGGTCTAATCGTAAACAAAAGCTCTATATTTTTGCTGTAATCTCTGGTTTACGCAGAAACTCGAAATTTTTCTCCGAAACTAGTCCAATCTCAGTGATCGAGACAAGGTCTTGGGTGTCTACCGTGAGATACCCAATAAAACAGTCCTCAGTATTGGTTTGATGGCTATATAAGAAAAGCCTCGGCGCCAGCAATCAGCAGATAAGCTCGAAAACATTCGCACGTGCCGAAGCATCGGTCACTTCAGAAGCCCACGGCCCTTAAAGGACCTTTCCCGGTGCCGTGTATCAGACCTGGTGGGATTAATGCGCTTTGAATCGCCACGGAATAAAAACTCAGAGTCACGCCCTCGTGTGTGCCCACATCCAGACTAATCTATACTTCCTTTCTTATCCAGGCCTGGCATTAAAGCGGCATTACTTACATTAACCCAACGAAATCCCACTCGAAATCAGTTCTGACGCCCCTCGCAGGTCTCCGCGATGCGAGAGAGCAATCAGAAGAGAGTCTCTTATCTGTGTTCGTAGGATAATCAGTTTCCTGACCACAACAGACCGTGTCGGCCTTACTCTGCTGGACACCTGCGAGGAGAACCTTAGCAGCGGCTGCACCAATGGAATCGGTTCCTGAGGGCCTAGCGAGCAGCGCTGTTGCATAATGAAACGTCTGCACGGGTACGAGTGCGCCGCAGCTTTGCGTCCGAATCGCAGCCAGATTCACTCGAAGGACACTATCAGTTACTACAAACACGATTATCCCTCCGCAGCGCTCCTCGATAAGCTGCAGCTCCAGTCTGATTAATTGGCTCTGCATTGACGAGCGGATAACAATGGCCACTTAAAGGTCAAGCGCACAATGGTAGGTGTAACCAAATACGGTTACCAGGGGAACGTTCTCACACATTCTCCCACAGGTGAGGACGTTCGGAACCCACAAATATGAAACAGCTGCTGCATTCAATCAAATACGCTGCAAATTCCACAACTGCAGCCTTTTACCGTGGCTTGTGTCCGAAACCGCTGGCCTGCTGCCTCCGCCGTCTCAGCCGACCTTACAAAGCAGAGTTTCTAGTCTGACTGTATCAGCACTGACCTCACTAACACTCAATCAAATCCTCACAGCAATGTTCAACATCAGTACCTGACCTCACTAACACTCAATCAAATCCTCACAGCAATGTTCAACATCAGTACCTGACCTCACTAACACTCAATCAAATCCTCACAGCAATGTTCAACATCAGTACCTGACCTCACTAACACTCAATCAAATCCTCACAGCAATGTTCAACATCAGTACCTGACCTCACTAACACTCACAGCAATGTTCAACATCAGTACCTGACCTCACTAACACTCAATCAAATCCTCACAGCAATGTTCAACATCAGTACCTGACCTCACTAACACTCACAGCAATGTTCAACATCAGTACCTGACCTCACTAACACTCAATCAAATCTTCACAGCAATGTTCAACATCAGTACCTGACCTCACTAACACTCAATCAAATCCTCACAACAATGTTCAACATCAGTACCTGACCTCACTAATAATCAAATCTTTACAACAATGTTCAACATCAGTACCTGACCTCACTAACACTCAATCAAATCCTCACAGCAATGCGCAATACCAGTACCTTACCTTAATAATATGCAATCAAATCCTTACAGCAATGTTCAGCATCAGTAACTCACTTTAATAATACGCAATCAAATCCTCACAGCAATGCTCAACATCAGTACCTGACCTCACTAACACTCAATCAAATCCTCACAGCAATGCTCAACATCAGTACCTGACATTATTACTATACTATACACTATTCCAAGCACACTATACACCCTACCAAACACACTATATACTATACCAAGCACAGTATACACTATACCAAACACACTATACCAAACACACTATACACTATACCAAACACACTATACACTATATACTATACCAAACACACTATACACTATACCAAACACACTATACACTATACCAAACACACTATACACTATATATTATACCAAGCACATTATACACTATACCGAACACACTATACACTATACCAAACACACTATACACTATACCAAACACACTATACACTATATATTATACCAAGCACATAATACACTATACCAAACACACTATACACTATACCAAGCACACTATACACTATACACAACACACTATATACTATACCAAACACAGTATACACTATACCAAGCACACTATACACTATACCAAACACACTATACACTATATATTATACCATGCACATTATACACTATACCAAACACACTATACACTATACCAAACACACTATACACTATACCAAGCACACTATACACTATACCAAACACACTATACACTATATATTATACCATGCACATTATACACTATACCAAACACACTATACACTATACCAAGCACACTATACACTATACCAAACACACTATACCAAACACACTATACACTATACCAAACACACTGTACCAAGCACACTATACACTATACCAAGCACACTATACACTATACCAAACACACTATACACTATACCAAACACACTATACACTATACCAAACACACTATACACTATATATTATACCAAGCACATTATACACTATACCAAACACACTATACACTATACCAAACACACTATACACTATACCAAACACACTATACACTATATATTATACCAAGCACATTATACACTATACCAAACACACTATACACTATACCAAACACACTATACACTATACCAAACACACTATACACTATATATTATACCATGCACATTATACACTATACCAAACACACTATACACTATACCAAACACACTATACCAAACACACTATACACTATACCAAACACACTGTACCAAGCACACTATACACTACACCAAACACACTGTACCAAGCACACTATACACTACACCAAGCACACTATACACTATACCAAGCACACTATACACTATACAAAGCATACTATACAAAACACACTATACACTATACAAAGCATACTATACACTATACCAAACACACTATACCTAAAACACTATACACTATACCAAACACACTGTACCAAGCACACTATACACTATACCAAACACACTATACACTATACCAAACACACTATACACTATACCAAACACACTATACACTATATATTATACCAAGCACATTATACACTATACCAAACACACTATACACTATACCAAACACACTATACACTATACCAAACACACTATACCAAACACACTATACACTATACCAAACACACTATACACTATATACTATACCAAACACACTATACACTATACCAAGCACACTATACCAAACACACTATACACTATATACTATACCAAACCCACTACATAGTTTCTACAATCTGAAACTCTACAATCAATGCTCACACACTAAACCACTGCAAATTTTGAAAATATTGGTGGAAATCCCCTGTAAAGACGAGTATAGTTTTATTTCCATGCCTCCAGACCAGTCCTACAGGTTGGAGGCCTCGGCAGCAGATCGGCCTCACTCTTCTGATCTAATCACAGGACAGTGATATGAGCGATCAGCTGGGAGATTAATGGGAGTATGAAAGATTAGCTGGGCTGCATGTTTAATTCCTACGAAGCTCTTCACCAGTGACGCCGCCGCGTCTGAGCTTTTTGCAGTTTTCCACACGGATTCAGTCACAGGACTCGAACTAAGCCCACCTGCATCAAAGGGTCTGCACAAAGAAGCTCCAACAGGAACGAAATTCCAGAAAACACAGAGCAAGAAACTTTTTAACAATGACAAAAAAACCGTTCACACACACAAAACCCCTGAAATAATCAGAAGCTCATTAATCCCAGAGCTCAGTGTGGGAGGTAAACGTCCAGGCAAGGCTGACGGGGCTGCGCCTGCTTCTATCTTTAGCTGCGTTCCTGCGTCAGAAGGTAATCACAATACAGAACAATGCTGTTATTTGAGTTTTATTAATCATCAACATTTACCATGAAGCAGTCATATCTGTGAACAGGAATCCTTCCGGGACACACACAAACACACACACACACACACACTCACACACACACACTTGAAAGATAGGACACATATACACTGATACCTTCACTGATAAACTGTTTACTGATTCAGTTATTTATACTCCAGCATTAGATTTCCTTCACTGGAGGCTCACAAGTGGTGGAGAGAACCATGCTGACGTACATGTAGAGAAATTCTTGATAAGCTGATGTTAGAAGCTCTCACAGTGAACGTGGCAGTGATGTAAGATGTGATATTAATCATTCATAAATATATATACCTATTTTTCTCCTGACTCTGAACATCAAAGAGTCTTTTCAACCTAATTTTGTGGGTCATATTGCTGCCCTCCATACTCTAGACTGAGGATCAATGCCTGACCTGGGTACCACCTTACACTACACCAATAACACTAACACTACCTTCACCTACCTGTGTACAGGTAAACTGTAACATTACCTTCACCTACCTGTGTACAGATAAACTGTAACATTACCTTCACCTACCTGTGTACAGGTAAACTGTAACATTACCTTCACCTACCTGTGTACAGATAAACTGTAACATTACCTTCACCTACCTGTGTACAGGTAAACTGTAACACTACCTTCACCTACCTGTGTACAGGTAAACTGTAACACTACCTTCACCTACCTGTTTATAGGTAAACTGTAACACCACCTTCACCTACCTGTACAGGTAAACTGTAACACTACCTTCACCTACCTGTGTACAGGTAAACTGTAACACTACCTTCACCTACCTGTGTACAGGTAAACTGTAACACCACCTTCACCTACCTGTGTACAGGTAAACTGTAACACCACCTTCACCTACCTGTGTACAGATAAACTATCTAACACTACCACTACCTGAATGAACATTAAAAGAATAATGAGGATGTTTGATGGTGTAAATTAGTTTATCAGTAGTCAGTAGTGATTATTAAACTGAGTACTGAACTGAATGTACATTAAAAGAATAATGAGGATGTTTGATGGTGTAAATGAGTTTATCAGTAGTCAGTAGTGATTATTAAACTGAGTACTGAACTGAATGAACATTAAAAGATAAATGAGGATGCTTGATGGTGTAAATGAGTTAATCAGTAGTCAATAGTGATAATTAAACAGAGTACTGAACTGAATGATCATTAAAATAATGAGGGTGTTTGATGGTGTAAATGAGTTTATCAGTAGTCAGTAGTGATAATTAAGCTGAGTAATGAACTGAATGAACATTAAAAGAATAATGAGGATGTTTGATGGTGTAAATGAGGTTAATCAGTAGTTAGTAGTGATTATTAAACTGTTTGACGGTGTAAATGAGTTCATCAGTAGTCAGTAGTGATTATTAAGCTGAGTAATGAACTAAATGAACATTAAAAGAATAATGAGGATGTTTGGCAGTTTAAATTAGTTTATCAGTAGTCAGTAGTGATTATTAAGCTGAGTAATGAACTGAATGAACATTAAAAGAATAATGAGGATGTTTGATGGTGTAAATGAGGTTAATCAGTAGTCAGTAGTGATTATTAAACTGTTTGACGGTGTAAATGAGTTCATTAGTAGTCAGCAGTGATTATTAAACTGTTTGACAGTGTTTATCAGTAGTCAGTAGTGATTATTAAACTGAGTACTGAACTGAGTGAACATTAAAAGAATAATGAGGATGTTTGATGGTGTAAATGAGTTCATTAGTAGTCAGTAGTGATTATTAAACTGTTTGACAGTGTTTATCAGTAGTCAGTAGTGATTATTAAACTGAGTACTGAACTAAATGTACATTAAAAGAATAATGAGGATGTTTGATGGTGTAAATGAGTTCATCAGTAGTCAGTAGTGATTATTAAGCTGAGTAATGAACTGAATGAACATTAAAAGAATAATGAGGATGTTTGATGGTGTAAATGAGGTTAATCAGTAGTCAGTAGTGATTATTAAACTGTTTGACGGTGTAAATGAGTTCATTAGTAGTCAGTAGTGATTATTAAACTGTTTGACAGTGTTTATCAGTAGTCAGTAGAGATTATTAAACTGAGTACTGAACTGAATGAACATTAAAAGAATAATGAGGATGTTTGATGGTGTAAATGAGTTTATCAGTAGTCAGTAGTGATTATTAAACTGAGTACTGAACTGAATGAACATTAAAAGAATAATGAGGATGTTTGATGGTGTAAATGAGTTTATCAGTAGTCAGTAGTGATTATTAAACTGTTTGATGGTGTAAATGAGTTTATCAGTAGTCAGCAGTGATTATTAAGCTGAGTACTGAACTGAATGTACATTAAAAGAAAAATGAGGATGTTTAATGGTGTAAATGAGTTCATCAGTAGTCAGTAGTGATTATTAAGCTGAGTACTGAACTGAATGAACATTAAAAGAATAATGAGGATGTTTGATGGTGTAAATGAGTTTATCAGTAGTCAGTAGTGATTATTAAACTGAGTACTGAACTGAATGAACATTAAAAGAATAATGAGGATGTTTGATGGTGTAAATGAGTTTATCAGTAGTCAGTAGTGATAATTAAACTGTTTGACGGTGTAAATGAGTTCATCAGTAGTCAGCAGTGATTATTAAGCTGAGTAATGAACTGAATGAACATTAAAAGAAAAATGAGGATGTTTGATGGTGTAAATGAGTTTATCAGTAGTCAGTAGTGATTATTAAACTGAGTACTGAACTGAATGAACATTGAAAGAATAATGAGGATGTTTGATGGTGTAAATGAGTTTATCAGTAGTCAGTAGTGATTATGAAACTGAGCACTGAACTGAATGAACATTAAAAGAATAATGAGGATGTTTGATGGTGTAAATGAGTTTACCAGTAGTCAGTAGTGATTATTAAACTGAGTACTGAACTGAATGAACATTAAAAGATAAATGAGGATGTTTGATGGTGTAAATGAGTTAATCAGTAGTCAGTAGTGATAATTAAACTGAGTACTGAACTGAATGATCATTAAAATAATGAAGGTGTTTGATGGTGTAAATGAGTTTATCAGTAGTCAGTAGTGATTATTAAACAGAGTACTGAACTGAATGTACATTAAAAGAATAATGAGGATGTTTGATGGTGTAAATGAGTTCATCAGTAGTCAGCAGTGATTATTAAGCTGAGTAATGAACTGAATGAACATTAAAAGAATAATGAGGATGTTTGATGGTGTAAATGAGGTTAATCAGTAGTCAGTAGTGATTATTAAACTGTTTGACGGTGTAAATGAGTTCATCAAAAGTCAGTAGTGATTATTAAGCTGAGTACTGAACTGAATGTACATTAAAAGAAAAATGAGGATGTTTGATGGTGTAAATAAGTTTATCAGTAGTCAGTAGTGACTATTAAACTGAGTACTGAACTGAATGAACATTAAAAGAATAATGAGGATGTTTGATAGTGTAAATGAGTTTATCAGGGAGTCAGTAGTGATTATTAAACATAGTACTGAACTGAATGTACAATAAAAGAAAAATGAGGATGTTTGATGGTGTAAATGAGTTCATCAGTAGTCAGTAGTGATTATTAAGCTGAGTAATGAACTGAATGTACATTAAAAGAATAATGAGGATGTTTGATGGTGTAAATGAGGTTAATCAGTAGTCAGTAGTGATTATTAAACTGTTTGACGGTGTAAATAAGTTCATCAGTAGTCAGTAGTGATTATTAAACTGAGTACTGAACTGAATGAACATTAAAAGAATAATGAGGATGTTTGATGGTGTAAATGAGGTTAATCAGTAGTCAGTAGTGATTATTAAACTGTTTGACGGTGTAAATAAGTTCATCAGTAGTCAGTAGTGATTATTAAACTGAGTACTGAACTGAATGAACATTAAAAGATAAATGAGGATGTTTGATGGTGTAAATGAGTTTATCAGTAGTCAGTAGTGATTATTAATCTGAGTACTGAACTGAATGTACATTAAAAGAAAAATGAGGATGTTTGATGGTGTAAATAAGTTTATCAGTAGTCAGTAGTGATTATTAAACTGAGTACTGAACTGAATGAACATTAAAAGAATAATGAGGATGTTTGATAGCATAAATGAGTTTATCAGGGAGTCAGTAGTGATAATTAAACATAGTACTGAACTGAATGTACATCGATGTCCGATGCCGTAATATGCTCTGGCCCTATTCCAAGACGGCAGGGTGCTGAAGCTTACAGCAGGCTTTGGGCGCTACACTGCTGGATGTCCAAGTGGTGTGCAGAAAAACATGTGGGCTTCATAGACAATTGGTCCAACTTTGAATGGAAGTCTGGTCTCGTAGGGCGGGACGGTGTCCACCCCACGCGGGAGGGTGCCGCTCTGCTATCGTGCAGCATAGCCCATAGCCTCTTAGTTAGTCGGCAGAGCAGCGGAGGTAGTTGCTGACTGTCCAGAGCCGAGACCAGGCAGCAGACAAACAGGCTAAACCGACCGTCTGCTCGCTGCCTTGAGACGTCACCTAGGTACAACTATATTGAGACTGTTTCACTGCCCCGAATTAAACACAAACTTAGAAAATCTAAATCAGTTTGTTTAAATAACTTAGTTAATATAAGAATATTAGATCCAGTGTCTAGCTGCAGTGTTTCTGAATTAAGGTTTGGTTTATTTAATATAAGATCACTGAACTCTAAGGCTGTCATTGTAAATGATACAATAACCTACCATAAAATTGATGTGTTATGTCTCGTAGAAACATGGATTAAACCTGAGGAATATTTGGCATTAAATGAAGCCACCCCCATAGGCTATAAGTATGTACACAGCCCCAGACTGTCCGGTAAAGGAGGGGGTATATGTGTCATTCATAAAAATTCATTAGACATAAGTCAGAAACACAATCTCACTTTCAATTCTTTTGAAATTCTTCTCATAAACATCACCAATCCGACCACTAATAGAAGTGTACTCACCCTAGTCAGCATTTATAGACCACCAGGACCTTATTCTGAGTTCTTAAAAGAATTTAGTGACTTTGTTGCAGATCTAGCAGTGAGCGCTGAAAAACTAATAATCGCAGGAGATTTTAATATTCACTTTGAAAACTCAGCAGATCCATTAAAAAAGGCTTTTTCATCTATCTTAGACTCTATAGGTCTCACTCAGAATGTAATAGGGCCTACACATTCCTGTAATCACACACTAGATCTAGTTTTGACTTTAGGTGTTGATATACATAATCTTACTGTTCTTCCACAGACTTCAGTAGTTTCAGATCACTACCTAATTTCATATGAATTGAGTCTTAGTAAAAATGTATGTACATCACCCCGTTATTGCATGAAACGTTCAATAATGCCAAATACATCTCAGAACTTTATTGAAACTCTTCCAGATTTATCAACCATAATTTTTCCATCATCAGACCCAACAGAGCTAGACAGAATAACTGACTGCGTAGAAAATACGCTCCGACTAACTTTAGACAACGTTGCACCTATAAAAATTAAAAAGATGCAACAGAAAAAGCTCGCTCCGTGGTACAACAATGAAGTACGCACCTTAAGACAGACAGTACGGAAATTAGAACGCAAATGGAGAGTGACCAAGCTAGAGGTATTTCACTCTGCTTGGAAGGACAGCCTTAGCAGTTACAGAAAGGCACTTATTAAAACACGCTCAGCATACCTGTCCACACTCATCGAACACAACAAAAACAATCCTAGAGTTTTATTTAGCACCATCGCAAAACTTACCAAAAATCAGGCAGGATCTGAACCTCAAATACCCGCCAACCACAGCAGCAATGATTTCATGGACTTTTTCAATAGCAAAATCGAGAATATTAGACAAAAAGTTCTACCAATACGAGTAACCTATCCTTCATCCGGTTTGGCTCTAACAGCACAAAATGTGATTTTAGAAGAAAGACTAGAAACATTTTCTCCACTACAGCAGACAGAAATAGAAAAACTTATCTCTTCCTCAACTTCTGCTACATGCTCACTTGATATGATTCCAACAAGCCTATTGAAACAAGTATTACCAGCTATTATTAAACCTATCTTAACTATCATCAACTCTTCTCTTAGTCTGGGTCATGTACCTAAGTCTTTTAAACTAGCTGTGATAAAACCCTTGATAAAGAAGCCAAATCTTGACCCCAGAGAACTGTCTAGTTATAGACCTATTTCCAATTTACCTTTTATCTCTAAGATTTTAGAAAAGGCTGTAGCTCGACAACTCTGTTCTCATCTACATAAGAACAACATATATGAAAAATTCCAATCTGGTTTTAGGCCACATCACAGCACAGAGACAGCTTTAGTTAAGATAACAAATGATCTTCTTCTTGCCTCTGATCAGGGCCACGTATCTCTACTGGTGCTACTAGATCTAAGTGCAGCTTTTGACACTATAGATCACACTATTCTCTTGGACAGGTTAGAAAATATAGTTGGAATCACAGGAACAGCGTTATCCTGGTTCACATCTTACCTTAGTGATCGCTTTCAGTTTGTAAAGATAAATAATGTATCGTCTAACACTACAAAAGTGAAATATGGAGTTCCACAAGGTTCTGTTTTAGGTCCTCTGTTATTTACACTATATATGCTACCATTAGGCTCAGTTATAAATAGACATGGAATTAGTTTCCACTGTTATGCCGATGATACACAACTGTACATATCAGCCAAACCAGATGACAAATCCAGATTAAATAAGATAGAAGATTGTGTAAGAGATATTAGACTTTGGATGCTACAGAACTTCCTTCTTTTAAACCCAGATAAAACGGAAGTTCTCCTCCTCGGCCCAAAGGCTGCTCGGACTACATGTTCAGATTTAATGTTAAATCTTGCTGACTTCTCTGTAGTTCCTGGTTCAGTAGCCAAAAATCTTGGTGTAACAATTGACTCAGATCTGACATTTAATCAACACATCGGTAATATTACAAGAACAGCGTTTCTTCACCTACGAAACATTTCAAAGTTAAGAAATGCGTTATCTGTGTCTGATGCTGAAAAGTTGATACATGCCTTTATAACCTCAAGGCTAGATTACTGTAATGCATTATTGTCAGGATGCTCCAGCAGGAACCTGAATAAACTTCAGTTAGTTCAGAACGCTGCAGCTAGAGTACTAACTAAAACCAGGAAATTTGATCACATCAGTCCAGTTTTATCAGCGCTACACTGGCTTCCTGTTAAATTCCGTATCGACTATAAAATTCTATTACTGACGTATAAAACCCTGCACGGTCTCACACCGGAGTACCTGCAAGATCTAATTTCCTATTATGAACCGCCACGTTCACTCAGATCACAGGATGCTGGTTTTCTAATAGTTCCTAAAATTCAGAAGACTACAATGGGGGGAAGAGCTTTTTCCTACAAAGCCCCAAAATTGTGGAATAATCTCCCAGTTAATGTTCGGGACTCTGACACAGTCTCAATATTTAAGTCTAGACTAAAAACATACTTGTTTAGTGTAGCTTTTTGTAATTAAGCTTCTCTTTTAGATAAAGGCAGGAGATCTGGGGGTTCTTGGACACAGAGGTTTATGGTAAACTGAGATGTTGGTGCTGTTGTTCCAACACTTCACGCGATCACACAGGTTTGTTGACGGTGGAGTGGGGGGACCCCAGTGTCTCAGGGTACTCTCATGTCCATGTTACCTTCTGGTTCTCTCCTTTTAGTTTAGGCTGTTATAGTTAGATCTGCCGGAGTCGCCAGCCACACTCTAAAATTCTGAATATTCATATTCTCTACAGTCTCACTCCCGAGCCCAACTAACTCTCTCTCTTTACTCCTCCTGAGGAAATGACTGTCCTCCTGTCTGTTGAAGGCTGTTGAAGGACTGATCATCGGGCCATCACCCCACCATCACCAGCCAGCTCACCTGTCCATTTACTGCTACACCCTCAGTTACATCACTGTGCCATCCAGATGCACCAGCACTGAGATAGGATGGGACTGTTTCAGCTCACGCCCACTTTACATAAAGACTGTCATAGACTGCCTCAGCCAGAGACTGCCTCAGTCATACACTGCCTCTATCTGTGCAGCTTCTAAAGCTTTGCTATCCAGATTTCAAACAGAGACTCCTTTCTTTGGTATTTAGTTCAAACTGTAAATACTGTTTGACCAGAGGAGGATGGGTCTCCCCTTGTGAGTCTGGTTCCTCCCAAGGTTTCTTCCTCCAGTTGAGGGAGTTTTTCCTTGCCACTGTTGCCTCTGGCTTGCTCACTGGGGGATATATGTTATAACTGTTTTCAAAACTCTGTAAAGCTGCTTTGAGACAACATCGTTGTAAAAAGCGCTATATAAATAAAATTGACTTGACTTGACTAATAATCAAATCTTTACAACAATGTTCAACATCAGTACCTGACCTCACTAACACTCAATCAAATCCTCACAGCAATGCGCAATACCAGTACCTTACCTTAATAATATGCAATCAAATCCTTACAGCAATGTTCAGCATCAGTAACTCACTTTAATAATACGCAATCAAATCCTCACAGCAATGCTCAACATCAGTACCTGACCTCACTAACACTCAATCAAATCCTCACAGCAATGCTCAACATCAGTACCACACCTTACTAACACTCAATCAAATCTCACAGCAATGTTCAACATCAGTACCTGATCTCACTAATACGCAACCAAATCCTCACAGCAATGTTCAACATCAGTACCTGATCTCACTAACACGCAATCAATTCCTCACAGCAATGCTCAACATCAGTACCTGACATTATTACTATACTATACACTATTCCAAGCACACTATACACTATACCAAACACACTATATACTATACCAAGCACAGTATACACTATACCAAACACACTATACCAAACACACTATACACTATACCAAACACACTATACACTATATACTATACCAAACACACTATACACTATACCAAACACACTATACACTATACCAAACACACCATACACTATATATTATACCAAGCACATTATACACTATACCGAACACACTATACACTATACCAAACACACTATACACTATACCAAACACACTATACACTATATATTATACCAAGCACATAATACACTATACCAAACACACTATACACTATACCAAGCACACTATACACTATACACAACACACTATATACTATACCAAACACAGTATACACTATACCAAGCACACTATACACTATACCAAACACACTATACACTATATATTATACCATGCACATTATACACTATACCAAACACACTATACACTATACCAAACACACTATACACTATACCAAGCACACTATACACTATACCAAACACACTATACACTATATATTATACCATGCACATTATACACTATACCAAACACACTATACACTATACCAAACACACTATACCAAACACACTATACACTATACCAAACACACTGTACCAAGCACACTATACACTATACCAAGCACACTATACACTATACCAAACACACTATACACTATACCAAACACACTATACACTATACCAAACACACTATACACTATATATTATACCAAACACACTATACACTATACCAAACACACTATACACTATACCAAACACACTATACACTATATATTATACCAAGCACATTATACACTATACCAAACACACTATACACTATACCAAACACACTATACACTATACCAAACACACTATACACTATATATTATACCATGCACATTATACACTATACCAAACACACTATACACTATACCAAGCACACTATACACTATACCAAACACACTATACCAAACACACTATACACTATACCAAACACACTGTACCAAGCACACTATACACTACACCAAACACACTGTACCAAGCACACTATACACTACACCAAGCACACTATACACTATACCAAGCACACTATACACTATACAAAGCATACTATACAAAACACACTATACACTATACAAAGCATACTATACACTATACCAAACACACTATACCTAAAACACTATACACTATACCAAACACACTGTACCAAGCACACTATACACTATACCAAACACACTATACACTATACCAAACACACTATACACTATACCAAACACACTATACACTATATATTATACCAAGCACATTATACACTATACCAAACACACTATACACTATACCAAACACACTATACACTATACCAAACACACTATACACTATACCAAGCACACTATACCAAACACACTATACACTATACCAAACACACTGTACCAAGCACACTATACACTATACCAAGCACACTATACACTATACCAAACACACTATACACTATACCAAACACACTGTACCAAGCACACTATACACTATACCAAGCACACTATACACTATACCAAACACACTATACACTATACCAAGCACACTATATACTATACCAAGCACACTATACACTATACAAAGCATACTATACAAAACACACTATACACTATACCAAACACACTATACACTATATACTATACCAAACCCACTACATAGTTTCTACAATCTGAAACTCTACAATCAATGCTCACACACTAAACCACAGCAAATTTTGAAAATATTGGTGGAAATCCCCTGTAAAGACGAGTATAGTTTTATTTCCATGCCTCCAGACCAGTCCTACAGGTTGGAGGCCTCGGCAGCAGATCGGCCTCACTCTTCTGATCTAATCACAGGACAGTGATATGAGCGATCAGCTGGGAGATTAATGGGAGTATGAAAGATTAGCTGGGCTGCATGTTTAATTCCTACGAAGCTCTTCACCAGTGACGCCGCCGCGTCTGAGCTTTTTGCAGTTTTCCACACGGATTCAGTCACAGGACTCGAACTAAGCCCACCTGCATCAAAGGGTCTGCACAAAGAAGCTCCAACAGGAACGAAATTCCAGAAAACACAGAGCAAGAAACTTTTTAACAATGACAAAAAAACCGTTCACACACACAAAACCCCTGAAATAATCAGAAGCTCATTAATCCCAGAGCTCAGTGTGGAAGGTAAACGTCCAGGCAAGGCTGACGGGGCTGCGCCTGCTTCTATCTTTAGCTGCGTTCCTGCGTCAGAAGGTAATCACAATACAGAACAATGCTGTTATTTGAGTTTTATTAATCATCAACATTTACCATGAAGCAGTCATATCTGTGAACAGGAATCCTTCCGGGACACACACAAACACACACACACACACACACACACACTCACACACACACACTTGAAAGATAGGACACATATACACTGATACCTTCACTGATAAACTGTTTACTGATTCAGTTATTTATACTCCAGCATTAGATTTCCTTCACTGGAGGCTCACAAGTGGTGGAGAGAACCATGCTGACGTACATGTAGAGAAATTCTTGATAAGCTGATGTTAGAAGCTCTCACAGTGAACGTGGCAGTGATGTAAGATGTGATATTAATCATTCATAAATATATATACCTATTTTTCTCCTGACTCTGAACATCAAAGAGTCTTTTCAACCTAATTTTGTGGGTCATATTGCTGCCCTCCATACTCTAGACTGAGGATCAATGCCTGACCTGGGTACCACCTTACACTACACCAATAACACTAACACTACCTTCACCTACCTGTGTACAGGTAAACTGTAACATTACCTTCACCTACCTGTGTACAGATAAACTGTAACATTACCTTCACCTACCTGTGTACAGATAAACTGTAACATTACCTTCACCTACCTGTGTACAGGTAAACTGTAACACTACCTTCACCTACCTGTGTACAGGTAAACTGTAACACCACCTTCACCTACCTGTGTACAGATAAACTGTAACATTACCTTCACCTACCTGTGTACAGGTAAACTGTAACATTACCTTCACCTACCTGTGTACAGGTAAACTGTAACATTACCTTCACCTACCTGTGTACAGATAAACTGTAACATTACCTTCACCTACCTGTGTACAGGTAAACTGTAACATTACCTTCACCTACCTGTGTACAGATAAACTGTAACATTACCTTCACCTACCTGTGTACAGGTAAACTGTAACACTACCTTCACCTACCTGTGTACAGGTAAACTGTAACACTACCTTCACCTACCTGTGTACAGGTAAACTGTAACACCACCTTCACCTACCTGTGTACAGATAAACTATCTAACACTACCACTACCTGAATGAACATTAAAAGAATAATGAGGATGTTTGATGGTGTAAATTAGTTTATCAGTAGTCAGTAGTGATTATTAAACTGAGTACTTACCTGAATGATCATTAAAATAATAATGAGGATGTTTGATGGTGTAAATGAGTTTATCAGTAGTCAGTAGTGATTATTAAACTGAGTACTGAACTTAATGTACATTAAAAGAATAATGAGGATGTTTGATGGTGTAAATGAGTTTATCAGTAGTCAGTAGTGATTATTAAACTGAGTACTGAACTGAATGAACATTAAAAGATAAATGAGGATGCTTGATGGTGTAAATGAGTTAATCAGTAGTGATAATTAAACTGAGTACTGAACTGAATGAACATTAAAAGAATAATGAGGATGTTTGATGGTGTAAATTAGTTAATCAGTAGTCAGTAGTGATAATTAAACAGAGTACTGAACTGAATGATCATTAAAATAATGAGGGTGTTTGATGGTGTAAATGAGTTTATCAGTAGTCAGTAGTGATTATTAAGCTGAGTAATGAACTGAATGAACATTAAAAGAATAATGAGGATGTTTGATGGTGTAAATGAGGTTAATCAGTAGTCAGTAGTGATTATTAAACTGTTTGACGGTGTAAATGAGTTCATCAGTAGTCAGTAGTGATTATTAAGCTGAGTAATGAACTAAATGAACATTAAAAGAATAATGAGGATGTTTGGCAGTTTAAATTAGTTTATCAGTAGTCAGTAGTGATTATTAAACTGTTTGACAGTGTTTATCAGTAGTCAGTAGTGATTATTAAGCTGAGTAATGAACTGAATGAACATTAAAAGAATAATGAGGATGTTTGATGGTGTAAATGAGGTTAATCAGTAGTCACTAGTGATTATTAAACTGTTTGACGGTGTAAATGAGTTCATTTGTAGTCAGTAGTGATTATTAAACTGTTTGACAGTGTTTATCAGTAGTCAGTAGTGATTATTAAACTGAGTACTGAACTGAATGTACATTAAAAGAATAATGAGGATGTTTGATGGTGTAAATGAGTTCATCAGTAGTCAGTAGTAATTATTAAGCTGAGTAATGAACTGAATGAACATTTAAAGAATAATGAGGATGTTTGATGGTGTAAATGAGTTCATCAGTAGTCAGTAGTAATTATTAAGCTGAGTAATGAACTGAATGAACATTTAAAGAATAATGAGGATGTTTGATGGTGTAAATGAGGTTAATCAGTAGTCAGTAGTGATTATTAAACTGTTTGACGGTGTAAATGAGTTCATTAGTAGTCAGTAGTGATTATTAAACTGTTTGACAGTGTTTATCAGTAGTCAGTAGTGATTATTAAACTGAGTACTGAACTGAATGAACATTAAAAGAATAATGAGGATGTTTGATGGTGTAAATGAGTTAATCAGTAGTCAGTAGTGATAATTAAACTGTTTGACAGTGTTTATCAGTAGTCAGTAGTGATTATTAAGCTGAGTAATGAACTGAATGAACATTAAAAGAATAATGAGGATGTTTGATGGTGTAAATGAGGTTAATCAGTAGTCACTAGTGATTATTAAACTGTTTGACGGTGTAAATGAGTTCATTTGTAGTCAGTAGTGATTATTAAACTGTTTGACAGTGTTTATCAGTAGTCAGTAGTGATTATTAAACTGAGTACTGAACTGAATGAACATTAAAAGAATAATGAGGATGTTTGATGGTGTAAATGAGTTTATCAGTAGTCAGTAGTGATTATTAAACTGAGTACTGAACTGAATGAACATTAAAAGATAAATGAGGATGTTTGGCAGTTTAAATTAGTTTATCAGTAGTCAGTAGTGATTATTAAACTGTTTGACAGTGTTTATCAGTAGTCAGTAGTGATTATTAAGCTGAGTAATGAACTGAATAAACATTAAAAGAATAATGAGGATGTTTGATGGTGTAAATGAGGTTAATCAGTAGTCATTAGTGATTATTAAACTGTTTGACGGTGTAAATGAGTTCATTTGTAGTCAGTAGTGATTATTAAACTGTTTGACAGTGTTTATCAGTAGTCAGTAGTGATTATTAAACTGAGTACTGAACTGAATGAACATTAAAAGAATAATGAGGATGTTTTATGGTGTAAATGAGTTCATAAGTAGTCAGTAGTGATTATTAAACTGTTTGACAGTGTTTATCAGTAGTCAGTAGTGACTATTAAACTGAGTACTGAACTGAATGTACATTAAAAGAATAATGAGGATGTTTGATGGTGTAAATGAGTTCATCAGTAGTCAGTTTTGATTATTAAGCTGAGTAATGAACTGAATGAACATTTAAAGAATAATGAGGATGTTTGATGGTGTAAATAAGTTAATCAGTAGTCACTAGTGATTATTAAACTGTTTGACGGTGTAAATAAGTTCATCAGTAGTCAGTAGTGATTATTAAACTGAGTACTGAACTGAATGAACATTAAAAGAATAATGAGGATGTTTGATGGTGTAAATGAGGTTAATCAGTAGTCAGTAGTGATTATTAAACTGTTTGACGGTGTAAATAAGTTCATCAGTAGTCAGTAGTGATTATTAAACTGAGTACTGAACTGAATGAACATTAAAAGATAAATGAGGATGTTTGATGGTGTAAATGAGTTTATCAGTAGTCAGTAGTGATTATTAATCTGAGTACTGAACTGAATGTACATTAAAAGAAAAATGAGGATGTTTGATGGTGTAAATAAGTTTATCAGTAGTCAGTAGTGATTATTAAACTGAGTACTGAACTGAATGAACATTAAAAGAATAATGAGGATGTTTGATAGCATAAATGAGTTTATCAGGGAGTCAGTAGTGATTATTAAACATAGTACTGAACTGAATGTACAATAAAAGAAAAATGAGGATGTTTGATGGTGTAAATGAGTTCATCAGTAGTCAGTAGTGATTATTAAACTGAGTAATGAACTGAATGAACATTAAAAGAATAATGAGGATGTTTGATGGTGTAAATGAGGTTAATCAGTAGTCAGTAGTGATTATTAAACTGTTTGACGGTGTAAATAAGTTCATCAGTAGTCAGTAGTGATTATTAAACTGAGTACTGAACTGAATGAACATTAAAAGAATAATGAGGATGTTTGATGGTGTAAATGAGGTTAATCAGTAGTCAGTAGTGATTATTAAACTGTTTGACGGTGTAAATAAGTTCATCAGTAGTCAGTAGTGATTATTAAACTGAGTACTGAACTGAATGAACATTAAAAGAAAAATGAGGATGTTTGATGGTGTAAATAAGTTTATCAGTAGTCAGTAGTGATTATTAAACTGAGTACTGAACTGAATGAACATTAAAAGAAAAATGAGGATGTTTGATGGTGTAAATGAGTTCATCAGTAGTCAGTAGTGATTATTAAACTGAGTAATGAACTGAATGAACATTAAAAGAATAATGAGGATGTTTGATGGTGTAAATAAGTTAATCAGTAGTCAGTAGTGATTATTAAACTGAGTACTGAACTGAATGAACATTAAAAGAAAAATGAGGATGTTTGATGGTGTAAATGAGTTTATCAGTAGTCAGTACAGATTATAAAACTGAGTAATGAACTGAATGAACATTAAAAGAATATTGAGGATGTTTGATGGTGTAAATGAGTTTATCAGTAGTCAGCAGGGATTATTAATCTGAATACTGAACTGAATGTACATTAAAAGAAAAATGAGGATGTTTGATGGTGTAAATGAGTTCATCAGTAGTCAGTAGTAATTATTAAACAGAGTACTGAACTGAATGTACATTCAAAGAATAATGAGGATGTTTGATGGTGTAAATTAGTTCATCAGTAGTCAGTAGTGATTATTAAGCTGAGTAATGAACTGAATGAACATTAAAAGAATAATGAGGATGTTTGGCGGTTTAAATCAGTTTATCAGTAGTCAGTAGTGATTATTAAACTGTTTGACAGTGTTTATCAGTAGTCAGTAGTGATTATTAAACTGAGTACTGAACTGAATGAACATTAAAAGAATAATGAGGATGTTTGATGGTGTAAATGAGTTTATCAGTAGTCAGTAGTGATTATTAAACTGAGTACTGAACTGAATGAACATTAAAAGAATAATGAGGATGTTTGATGGTGTAAATGAGTTTATCAGTAGTCAGTAGTGATTATTAAACTGTTTGATGGTGTAAATGAGTTTATCAGTAGTCAGCAGTGATTATTAAGCTGAGTACTGAACTGAATGTACATTAAAAGAAAAATGAGGATGTTTAATGGTGTAAATGAGTTCATCAGTAGTCAGTAGTGATTATTAAGCTGAGTAATGAACTGAATGAACATTAAAAGAATAATGAGGATGTTTGATGGTGTAAATGAGTTTATCAGTAGTCAGTAGTGATTATTAAACTGTTTCATGGTGTAAATGAGTTTATCAGTAGTCAGCAGTGATTATTAAGCTGAGTACTGAACTGAATGTACATTAAAAGAAAAATGAGGATGTTTAATGGTGTAAATGAGTTCATCAGTAGTCAGTAGTGATTATTAAACTGTTTGACGGTGTAAATGAGTTCATCAGTAGTCAGCAGTGATTATTAAGCTGAGTAATGAACTGAATGAATATTAAAAGAAAAATTAGGATGTTTGATGGTGTAAATGAGTTTATCAGTAGTCAGTAGTGATTATTAAACTGAGTACTGAACTGAATGAACATTGAAAGAATAATGAGGATGTTTGATGGTGTAAATGAGTTTATCAGTAGTCAGTAGTGATTATTAAACTGAGTACTGAACTGAATGAACATTAAAACAATAACACACTGCTCTTTTAAAATTATCTACTTTAACTCAAGCTATGATATAAACAGAGAGCTTGTACTTGTACTGGAGTCAAACAGGATGATGTTTCTCCATCACAGCTCAGAATGAAACCCAGAACGAGAAGCTCATATAAGCTCTCGCTCATAACGAGCCCCTCAGTGTTGTGCTTGATTGTATTATAGGGTGTTGTGTGACTGATGGGACAGGCCATGTGCGTCAGTGTGTTATCAGCTCTTGGCTTATCTGGACAGCCTGCCTATATATGAACCTGGAAACCCGAAATAGGACCACTGGAGAAACAGAACCGTCAGAACTGGGATGCTGGACTTGGTTGGTTGGACTGGTGTGATTTCTTTTGATCATTACAGGTTTTAAGACTTTTATTATTATTAACTTTGTTAACAATGTCACAACTTTGTATCTGATACTGAGTATTATCCAATACTGATACTAATATTCAGTATCATCCAGTACTGACATTGATATTGAGTATTAAGCGTTATCAAACATCAATACTGATATTGAGTATTGAGTATCATCCAACACTGAAACTGATATTGAGTATTGAGTATCACCCAATACCGATACTGATATTAACCATTAAGTATTACACAATACCGATATTGATATTGAGTAATGAGTGCCATCCAATACTGAAACTTATATGGAATATTAAGCATTATCCAATATCAATACTGATATTGAGTATTGAGTATCATCCAAAAAGAATACCGATATTAAGTACTGAGCATCATCCAATACCAATACTGATACTGAGTATTGAGTGTCATCCAATACTGAAACTGATATTGAGTATTAAGCATTATCCAATATCAATACTGAAATTGAGTATCATCCAAAACTAATACCAATATTAAGTACTGAGAATCATCCAATACTGAAACTGATATTGAGTATTAAGCATTATGCAACATCAATACTGATATTGAGTACTGAATATCATCCAACACTGAAACTGATATTGAGTATAGACTATCACCCAATATCGATATTGACCATTAAGTATTATACAATACCGATACTGATATTGAGAATTGAGTATAATCCAATACTGAAACTTATACTGAGTATTAAGCATTATCCAGTATCAATACTGATATTGAGTATTATCCAAAACCAATAACAATATTAAGTACTGAGCGTCATCCAATACCAATACTGATGTTGAGTATTGAGAATCATCCCAAACCAATACCAGTATTAAGTACTGAGCATCATCCAGTACTAATACTGATATTGAGTATTGAGTGTCATCCAATACTGAAACTGATATTAAGTATTAAGCATTATCAAATATCAATACTGATATTAAGTATTGAGTATCATCCAAAAGCAATACCAATATTAAGTACTGAGCATCATCCAATACCAATACTGATATTGAGTACTGAGAATCATCCAATACTAAAACTGATATTGAGTATTAAGTATTATTCAACATCAATACTGATATTAAGTATTAAATATCATCCGACACTGAATCTGATATTGAGTACTGAGTATCATCCAACACTAAAACTGATATTGAGTAGACTATCACCCAATACCGATACTGATATTGACCATTAAGTATTATACAATACAGATACTGATATTGAGCATTGAGTATCATCCAATACTGAAACTTATATTGCGTATTAAGCATTATTCAATATTAATACTGATAGTAAGTTTTAAGTATCATCCAAAAGCAATACCAACATTAAGTACTGAGTATCATCCAATATCAATATTGATGTTGAGTATTATCCTTCAATGCTGAAACTGATATTTAGTATTAAGCATTATCCAACATCAGTACTGATATTGAGTATTATCATCCAATACTGAAACTTATATTGAGTATTAAGTATCACCCAATACCAATACTGTTATTGAGTATCATCCAATACCAATTCTGATATTAAAATCTTGATTATCACCTAATATACTGAACCCTTGAGTATCAACTGATGCTAATATATTAACCTGTGTTCTGGTTTATGTGGTGATAGCAATGAGTTTGCTGCCGTCGTGGTGCTGAATAAGAGTTTGGGTGGAAGTAGTGAATTATTATTATTTTCTCAGACTGAAGACAGACGAGGAGATGATGAGGAAGATCTCTGTTAATGTGTGGAAGATCCATCTCCAGCACCACTCCTGTGAGTTAGTTAGCAGCCAGCCAGCGCTGGAAGACCACCTGAATATTTTGTCCACTAAACGATGATACTGGAATCATACCAGCTTCTGCAGACACACATTTAAACATATACACTACCAGTCAAAAATTTGAACACACCCACCCAGGTTGTTCTTATATATACTATTTAAATAGTAATAATATTAGTGAATAATTGATTATTTGAAGAGATCAAAACTATAAAAGAACACATATGGAATTATTACATGTAATTATTATATTTAATGTATTTTTATAGACAGTAACATCCAAATTTACACATTTCAATAATATTTATTTATTGGTATCAACTGACTGATACGTGAAAAATATGGGATGTTGGCCCACCCATCCCAATAATGCACAGCTTCACATCTAGGACTGTGATTGGTCAGGATGCTCACAGAAGAACAGTGTGATTGGTTAGAGGGCTCATCTGCATATTGAAGATATTACATGACGTCAGTATGAAAACACTAGATCTGTAGAGATGCTCCTGCTGCCATTAGTTTTAGGACTTAATATACAGTTTCAGAACCTGAAGTGATGATACTTAACCCTTTGATGCCCAAGCTAAGCAAACCCCTTCTAACGCACAACATGGTTAAACTCTCCCTGTATTAATTTCCTATGTTACCAGTTTATCAGTGTATTTAATTCTTTATTGTTTTAAGTGTTCATTAAAATCTTAAATCATTATTTTAATTCTTATTTATTTACTTCATGAATCAAAACAAGTGTTTGTAAATATGTTCCCGACTGCAAATGTTTACAAATGTCAACTAATAAACTCCATAGTGAACACATAAGGGTTAATTCTGCCCCATGCTGTGTGTTAAAAGTAGTAATACAAAAATGATTTTTATTAATAAAGTAAATAATAAAACTGAAATTAGGATTTATGATGTTCAGAAACAAGTAAACTGAGAAATTCATGGAAGCTTAAATGATGAAATTAATTTACTGCAAATATATATAAGATAAACTCATCCAGGTTGTGCATTAAAGGGTTAAAAACAAGTAAATCTAGTCTATTTACATACAAATAAATAGACTTAGACACAAAATGCCTCAATATGCACACTGGAGTAGTTTTATGGATCCATACATACATATTTATAATAACAGCAGTTAATACAGTAAAGTCTATTAACCAGTTCATTCTCAACACAGCAGCTTCATCTGCTGCCATCTAGTGGGAAACGAAACACGGTGCAACACAGATACAAAGAAAGGAGTGCAAACAGCATGAGAGGGTGATATTAGACAGCACCAGTTTAATTAGTGACTATAGTAATAGTGCTACATAGTCCTCGTGTGTCAGATACAGAACCAGGTTAAAAAAATAAAACATGCTTTGTGTCCATAAATTCAGAGAAACGTTGATAATGACGTCGATGTTGATAACATCCCATATGCTGGCCATAAAAACTTAAACACACAGTCACATGTGGGACGTGATGTGAATAAAATCAGGTACTCTAGGTGTGGCTTTGATGGAGACTTTGATGGAATCAATCAATCACTGTGTCTCAATTCAGGCACACGGTATAGTTGCTTTGTGTCCAGACTTTAACATGTTACAAGCGCTGGACTGGCCAGCCAACATGAGACCATCTGAATATTTTGTCCATTGTACGATGATACTGGAGTCATACCAGCCTCGGCAGAACCTCATTTAAACATATACACTACTAATATTAGTGAATATTAGTGAAGAGATCAAAACTATGAAATGCGTCAGCTACCATGTGTATCAGTATATCATGTGTATCAGTACTGATGGAGTTTAGAATGGAGGTTCTGATCCAGGATCAGTCACCATGTGTATCAGTCCTGATGGAGTTGAGGATGGAGGTTCTGATCCAGGATCAGCTACCATGTGTATCAGTACTAATAGTGTTTAGGATGGAGGTTCTGATCCAGGATCAGCTACCATGTGTATCAGTACTAATAGAGTTTAGGATGAAGGTTCTGATGCAGGATCAGCTACCATGTGTATCAGTACTAATAGAGTTTAGGATGGAGGTTCTGATGCAGGATCAGCTACCATGTGTACCAGTACTGATGGAGTTTAGGATGGAGGTTCTAATCCAGGATCAGTTACCATGTATATCAATATTGATGGAGTTTAGGATGAAGGTTCTGATGCAGGATCACCTACCATGTGTATCAGTACTGATGGAGTTGAGGATGGAGGTTCTGATCCAGGATCAGCTACCATGTGTATCAGTACTAATAGAGTTTAGGATGAAGGTTCTGATGCAGGATCAGCTACCATGTGTATCAGTACTGATGGAGTTTAGGATGAAGGTTCTGATGCAGGATCAGCTACCATGTGTATCAGTACTAATAGAGTTTAGGATGAAGGTTCTGATGCAGGATCAGCTACCATGTGTATCAGTACTGATGGAGTTTAGGACGGAGGTTCTAATCCAGGATCAGTTACCATGTATATCAATATTGATGGAGTTTAGGATGAAGGTTCTGATGCAGGATCACCTACCATGTGTATCAGTACTGATGGAGTTGAGGATGGAGGTTCTGATCCAGGATCAGCTACCATGTGTATCAGTACTAATAGAGTTTAGGATGAAGGTTCTGATGCAGGATCAGCTACCATGTGTATCAGTACTGATGGAGTTTAGGATGAAGGTTCTGATGCAGGATCAGCTACCATGTGTATCAGTACTAATAGAGTTTAGGATGAAGGTTCTGATGCAGGATCAGCTACCATGTGTATCAGTACTGATGGAGTTTAGGACGGAGGTTCTAATCCAGGATCAGTTACCATGTATATCAATATTGATGGAGTTTAGGATGAAGGTTCTGATGCAGGATCACCTACCATGTGTATCAGTACTGATGGAGTTGAGGATGGAGGTTCTGATCCAGGATCAGCTACCATGTGTATCAGTACTAATAGAGTTTAGGATGAAGGTTCTGATGCAGGATCAGCTACCATGTGTATCAGTACTGATGGAGTTTAGGATGGAGGTTCTGATCCAGGATCAGCTACCATGTGTATCAATACTAATAGAGTTTAGGATGAAGGTTCTGATGCAGGATCGGCTACCATGTGTATCAGTACTGATGGAGTTGAGGATGGAGGTTCTGATCCAGGATCAGCTACCATGTGTATCAGTACTAATAGAGTTTAGGATGAAGGTTCTGATGCAGGATCAGCTACCATGTGTATCAGTACTGATGGAGTTTAGGATGGAGGTTCTGATCCAGGATCAGCTACCATGTGTATCAATACTAATAGAGTTTAGGATGAAGGTTCTGATGCAGGATCGGCTACCATGTGCATCAATACTGATGGAGTTTAGGATGGAGGTTCTGATCCAGGATCAGTTACCATGTGTATCAGTACTAATAGAGTTTAGGACGGAGGTTCTGATCCAGAATCAGTTACCATGTGTACCAGTACTGATAAAGTTTAGGACAGAGGTTCTGATGCAGGATCAGCTACCATGTATATCAATAGTGATGGAGTTTAGGATGGAGGTTCTGATCCAGAATCAGCTACCATGTGTATCGGCACTGATGGAGTTTAGGATGAAGGTTCTGATGCAGGATCACCCACCATGTGTATCAGTACTGATGGAGTTGAGGAAGGAGGTTCTGATCCAGGATCAGTTACCATTGGTATCAGTACTGATAGAGTTTAGGAAGGAGGTTCTGATCCAGGATCAGTTACCATGTGTATCAGTACTGATAGAGTTTAGGATGAAGGTTCTGATGCAGGATCAGCTACCATGTGTATCAATACTAATAGAGTTTAGGATGAAGGTTCTGATCCAGGATCAGCTACCATGTGTATCAATACTAATAGAGTTTAGGATGAAGGTTCTGATCCAGGATCAGCTACCATATGTATCAGTACTGATGGAGCGCAGAATGGAGGTTCAGATCCAAGATCAGCTACCATGTATATCAATATTGATGGAGTTTAGAATGGAGGTTCTGATCCAGGATCAGCTACCATGTGTTCATCACAGTGTAACTGCCTGCCCTATAAATGGTCCTTGATTTGAGACACAGAGAATGATGAAAACATGATTTAACACCACACAATGCACTAAAACCCTCTAGAGGAACCTTCTTGGAGAACATAAGACCCTAAAAGTTAGTGGGACACAGGTTAGATCACAACATCTAATCACATTCGTTCAATCTATAGTGCAAGTGTTCAGACAAAAACGTTGTTTGTTTAGATTTGAGGCAAAACAAAACCTTTTTTGTTTTTTTTTGAGGCAAAACAAGTCCTATATAATACAATATGTACCAATACATACTGGACTGTACAGTATTTCAGTATGTTCAGGAATCACTGTTTGGCGTTGCAGTTCAGGACTGTTTCCCCAAAGCACTGACCAGCAGGAGGCGTCACACTCATACTGTAGCAGTTAACGGGCCCATATTCTACATAGTTCTCGCCCTGCCCCAACAACAATCATAATTCATCTCAACTAACTTCTTTTTATCAACCCGGCTATCTTTATTACTGTGCCTTTAAGGCTGGGATATGTAAATGAGCGCTGTTCTGATTGGCTGCCTCATTCAGGAAGCAGCCTGGGACGAAATGTGACACAAACTGTTACGTTCGGGCTGAGATCCTCTGGATATATGATCTATAGCATCGAATCAATTTCCCACATACTCCACTCCGCTGCAGGAACGACGCTCCGCATCACTTCAACAGTGAATGGGCGGGGCTTATCTCCTATAACTGGAATAGATGGGGCTCATCTCCTATACATTGAATAGGTGGGCACTATGGTTGTGATTTCACATCCACAACAAATGTATGAGCTGTTTTATGTGTACTGGGGAGTCAGTGTTACATGTTTACATCATTTTGCAACAAACAACATAAATAAAAAACAATTATTATTAAAGATTTTTTTATGATGTAGCCGCTTTAAGGTGGTCTTAAGGTCACCATGCTTTGATGAAACTGGTTTTGAGATTTCTCGTGTAACCGGACATGGTCTGCTGCTCAAACGTGGCGTGGCATTAGTTCTGAATGAAACTGAGAGTTACTTGGCAGGAATGAGAGTTTACCTCCGGCGTCTCCAGCAGGTGGTTGAGCTGAGCTGAGTCTCTGTCGTTGTTGTACGTCCTCTTAGGTATAGTGGTATATACAGCCTGACGCAGCTCTCTGACGAAAACCGCCCATTCTCCTGAATTACAACCCCTCACAGTGACCCTTCCTGATTCTCCTCGCTGATTGGAGGAGAGGGGTCACATGACCTTGGGTCAGACCTCCGCTATAGAGTCAATGGGCTCCACCTGAGGTTCAGTAGGAGGGGTGGGGACCTCTTCTATTACCACCGATGCAGGTTCAGGCTCTACCTCCGTCACCACCTCCACCTGCTGTAGTAAAACATATTGATATAGACTATTGATCACAACAGTTACTGATAGATCCTTTGGCAATTAATCAGCAATCAGACAAGTAATAAGTAAACATGAACTTAATAAACCCAAAGCATGAAGAAAATCATATACCTGTGTACAGATAAACTGTAACACTAACTTCACCTACCTGTGTACAGATAAACTGTAACACTAACTTCACCTACCTGTGTACAGGTAAACTGTAACACTAACTTCACCTACCTGTGTACAGGTAAACTGTAACACTACCTTCACCTACCTGTGTACAGATAAACTGTAACATTACCTTCACCTACCTGTGTACAGATGAACTGTAACATTACCTTCACCTACCTGTGTACAGGTAAACTGTAACACTAACTTCACCTACCTGTGTACAGGTAAACTGTAACACTACCTTCACCTACCTGTGTACAGATAAACTGTAACACTACCTTCACCTACCTGTGTACAGATAAACTGTAACACTACCTTCACCTACCTGTGTACAGATAAACTGTAACACTACCTTCACCTACCTGTGTACAGGTAAACTGTAACATTACCTTCACCTACCTGTGTACAGATAAACTGTAACACCGCCTTCACCTACCTGTGTACAGGTAAACTGTAACACTAACTTCACCTACCTGTGTACAGATAAACTGTAACACTAACTTCACCTACCTGTGTACAGGTAAACTGTAACACTACCTTCACCTACCTGTGTACAGGTAAACTGTAACACTACCTTCACCTACCTGTGTACAGGTAAACTGTAACATTACCTTCACCTACCTGTGTACAGGTAAACTGTACCACTTCCTTCACCTACCTGTGTACAGGTAAACTGTAACATTACCTTCACCTACCTGTGTACAGGTAAACTGTAACATTACCTTCACCTACCTGTGTACAGGTAAACTGTACCACTTCCTTCACCTACCTGTGTACAGGTAAACTGTAACATTACCTTCACCTACCTGTGTACAGGTAAACTGTAACATTACCTTCACCTACCTGTGTACAGGTAAACTGTAACATTACCTTCACCTACCTGTGTACAGATAAACTGTAACACCGCCTTCACCTACCTGTGTACAGGTAAACTGTAACACTAACTTCACCTACCTGTGTACAGATAAACTGTAACACTAACTTCACCTACCTGTGTACAGGTAAACTGTAACACTACCTTCACCTACCTGTGTACAGGTAAACTGTAACACTACCTTCACCTACCTGTGTACAGGTAAACTGTAACATTACCTTCACCTACCTGTGTACAGGTAAACTGTACCACTTCCTTCACCTACCTGTGTACAGGTAAACTGTAACACTACCTTCACCTACCTGTGTACAGGTAAACTGTAACAACACTAGAGTCAAACCTGAGTGGGAACGATCTCAGGTGGGGGCGGAGCTGCAGGCTGTTCCACACGCTGACTCACTCCCGGCAGCTGAGGATAGAAAATCAGCTCTAAACTCATGATGTAGACAAATATGCTTTAAATAATCTATAAATCAGTGAATTTACTCTAACAGTAGTTCTACACTTACAGACTGTAGTTCATCTGATTCTCTGTATACTTTATTACTCTGTTCTTTAATGATCAGGACCCCCACAGGACCACCACAGAGCAGATACTATTAGGAATTGGATTATTCTCAGCACTGCAGTGACACTACAGTGTTAGTGTGTGATGTGCTGGTGTGAGTGGATCAGACACAACAGTGCTGCTGCTGCTGGAGTGTTTAAACACCTCAGTGTCACTGCTGGACTGAGAATCGTCCACCAACCAAAAGTATCCAGACAGCCGTGTCCTGTGGGTGGCGTCCTGTGTCCACTGATGAAGAACTAGAGGGACACAAACTGTGCAGCAGCAGATGAGCTACTGTCTCTGACTTTACATCTACAAGGTGGACCAGCAAGTAGTAGGAGTGTCTAATAGAGTGGACAGTGAGTGGACACAGTGTTTAAACACTCCAGCAGCAGCACTGCTGTGTCTGATCCACTCACACCAGCACAGCACACCCTAACACACCACCACCATGTCAGTGTCACTGCAGTGCTGAGAATGACCCACCTCCCTAATAGTATCTGCTCTGTGGTGGTCCTGTGGTGGTCCTGATCATTAAAGAACAGACTAATAAAGTATACAGAGAATCAGATGAACTACAGTCTGTAAGTGGAGGTCCTGTGTGGTCAGTGGAGCTGATACAGTGGACAGTGAGTGTAGCTCCTGTATGGTCAGTGGAGCTGATACAGTGGACAGTGAGTGTAGGTCCTGTATGGTCAGTGGAGCTGATACAGTGGACAGTGAGTGGAGGTCCTGTATGGTCAGTGGAGCTGATACAGTGGACAGTGAGTGGAGGTCCTGTATGGACAGTGGAGCTGATACAGTGGACAGTGAGTGGAGGTCCTGTATGGTCAGTGGAGCTGATACAGTGGACAGTGAGTGGAGGTCCTGTATGGTCAGTGGAGCTGATACAGTGGACAGTGAGTGGAGGTCCTGTATGGTCAGTGGAGCTGGTACAGTAGACAGTGAGTGGAGGTCCTGTATGGTCAGTGGAGCTGATACAGTGGACAGTGAGTGGAGGTCCTGTATGGTCAGTGGAGCTGATACAGTGGACAGTGAGTGGAGGTCCTGTATGGTCAGTGGAGCTGATACAGTGGACAGTGAGTGGAGGTCCTGTATGGACAGTGGAGCTGATACAGTGGACAGTGAGTGGAGGTCCTGTATGGTCAGTGGAGCTGATACAGTGGACAGTGAGTGGAGATACTAGGAGGTTAATACTAAACAAAGGTACTTGGATGTTATTGAAACGCTGCTGACCTGCAGGCCTCCTTTAGCCAGAACATTAAGTCCGAAGAGAATCGTCACAATGCAGACCACCAGCTCCACCACCAGGAACAGCACCAGCGTGGCCAGCAAGCCGTCGATCAGGAGCTAAACCCGCCCACGGACAGAGAGAGCAGAGATTAGTCCTGAGTCACAACACAACATAAACATAAACTGAGATCAGACATCCAAACATAGGCCTAAATACGGCAAGTGAGGCTCCACCATCCACCGTGAGCTTTGGTGACCACCCGTCACAGTCGTGCAAGCATTCACATCATGTCTGTGATCAATTACACACCTGTCTGACTGTATACACACATACACAGTGCTGTCAGAGACCACTTGTCACCTGTCATTTACTCATTTCTGAATATAATATCATGCTTATGTTACTCTTTATCTTCATTACAGCTTCAGGTCTTTTCAGGAGACTCGCAAGTTCAGTCTTAGGAGCTGGTTTAGCTTAGCACTATCACAATTAGTACATAATCACAGGTAATCGGGATGATCACAGTTACTTCATACTATAATAACTTTTCACGTGTGTTAGATGTGTGCAGTAAGAAGAGTGTTCTGGATGTGTTGAGTATATAAACTAAATAAAATAAAATAGTATAAAGTATCATTGAGATGATGCTGATGCGTATAGAGGGCAGTGCTGAGTAACGTTGGTGTAGCTACAGTAGTGTAGTGTGTATCACTCTGACTGGACAAGCAGTATTAGCTATTAATCACACATAGCCAGCAAGCTAGATAGCCAATCAGCCCAGCCTGACTTATAGAAACATATAAATAGAAGCCATGTTGTTTGCTGTTCTCTATCTGAGGTGATACAGCTACACGTCCACTATGTAAACAAATACACGTGTACTGAGACTGAATGAGTTCTGGTGATATAATTGGTCTTAATGTCCTGAATATTTCATCGATTTGCACTAGAATTGATTGTGTTATGATCTTTAAGCTGGAAGAAGATCCCAGTAGCTTTTATTACTATGTCATGACTGTGATGGTGCTGGTTGGCTGGCTGTAGAAATACACAATCATATCCATCAGGATCAGTGTGTGAGTCACTTCTTAATATACTGTAAACAAAGTAAGAAGTTCAGCTTCCTATTCAGCAGCTCCTCGTCAGACTGGTCTGTTCCACCTTAAATGGTGCAGCAGTTCAGTTCATACAGAGTAAGGATGCTGTATCTATACTATGTATAATACATACTCAGCATTACCAATCAATGACAACAGTCGAGGTTGAACCCAATGTACTCAACGTAGCATGTGTGTGTGTATATACAGGGGTTGGACAATGAAACTGAAACATCTGGTTTTAGAACACAGTAATTTATTAATATGGTGTAGGGCCTCCTTTTGCGGCCAATACAGCGTCAGTTGGTTTTGGGAATGACATATACAAGTCCTGCACAGTGGTCAGAGGAATTTTAGACCATTCTTCTTGCAGGACAGTGTTCAGGTCACTACGTGATGCTGGTGGAGGAAAACGTTTCCTGACTCGCTCCTCCAAAACACCCCAAAGTGGCTCAATAATATTTAGATCTGGTGACTGTGCAGGTCATGGGAGATGTTCAACTTCACTTTCATGTTCATCTTGCTGTGTGTGTTGGTGCATCGTCATCCTGATACACGGCATCACCTTCAGGATACAATGTTTGAACCACTGGATGCCCATGGTCCTCCAGAATGGTTCGGTAGTCCTTGGCAGTGACGCGCCCATCTAGCACAAGTATTGGGCCAAAGGAATTCCATGATATAGCAGCCCAAACCATCACTGATCCACCAACATGCTTCACTCTGGGCATGCAACAGTCTGGGTGGTCTGCTTCTTTGGGGCCTCCACACCGTAACTCTCCCGGATGTGGGGAAAACAGTAAAGGTGGATCATCAGAGAACAATACATGTTCACATTGTCCACAGCCCAAGATTTGATCTCCTTGCACCATTGAAACTGACGTTTGGCATTGGCACGAGTGACCAAAGGTTTGGCTATAGCAGCCCGGCCGTGTGTATTGACCCTGTGGAGCTCCTGACGGACAGTTCTGGTGGAAACAGGAGAAGCTGAGGTGCCGTGATTTGATCAGCCGTGGTTTTATGTTTTTTGGATACAATCCGGGTTAGAACCCAACATCCCTTTCAGACAGCTTCCTCTCGCCTCCACAGTTAATCCTGTTGGATGTGGTTGGTCCTTCTTGGTGGTCTGCTGACGTTACCCTGGATACCGTGGCTCTTGATACATCACAAAGACTTGCTGTCTTGGTCACAGATGCACCAGCAAGACGTGCACCAACAGTTTGTCCTCTTTTGAACTCTGGTACGTCCCATAATGTTGTGTTATTGTAATATTTTGATAAACTGTCTCTTACCTGCTAACTGAACTTCACACTCTGATCTTACTGGTGCAGTTAATGAAGATTGGACACCAGACTGGTCCAATTTAGCCATGAAACCTCCCACACTAACATGACAGGTGTTTCAGTTTTATTGTCCAACCCCTGTATATACATATATACTCAACAATCATCTTCCGCTTTATCCCACAGTGTTGGTGGGTCTTCCAGGTGGCTGCTAGGAGTACCATTTTGTCTGTAGCTTTTAATCAGTTGTTAAACTCCAGTTTTGGAAGCTCTACGCTTTCTCAGATCTTTTGCTTTGAGGAAATGATGATCTTATTTGTGTTGACCTCTGCAGGGAATGTCCTTTAAGCTGCACAGGAGGGAGAAAGATGCTGAAGGGGAGTGCAGTGTGTACAGAAGGTACATATGAACGTAGCTACTGCCTCATCTGGAAGCAGCTTTTGTTGGGAAGACTCAGCAGCAACTGTTGGTTCTAAACTAGACAAATTAAACGCTGATAGATTTTATTATATATGAGGTTCTGGGTCCGTGTTTTCTGTTTTTCTTCCCGAACCAGGAAAATAAAGAACGTCTTCACAATTTCGACTGGAAACAGAAATGACAGGGTCTCTGATAGAACTGTGTATACACACCAATCAGCCATAGCATTAAAACCACCTCCCTGTATCTACACATACTGCATCAGCTCCACTGACCATACAGGAGCTCCACTTACAGACTGTAGTTCATCTGATTCTCTGTATACTTTATTACTCTGTTCTTTAATGATCAGGACCCCCACAGGACCACCACAGAGCAGATACTATTAGGGAGGTGGATCATTCTCAGCACTGCAGTGACACTGACGTGGTGGTGGTGTGTTAGTGTGTGTGTTGTGCTGGTGTGAGTGGATCAGACACAGCTGTGTCCACTCACTGTCCACTCTATTAGACACTCCTACTACTTGCTGGTCCACCTTGTAGATGTAAAGTCAGAGACAGTAGCTCATCTGCTGCTGCACAGTTTGTGTTCCTCTAGTTCTTCATCAGTGGACACAGGACGCCGCCCACAGGACACTGCTGTCTGAATAGTTTTGGTTGGTGGATGATTCTCAGTCCTGCAGCAGCACTGCTGTGTCTGATCCACTCACACTACGACAACACACACTACTAACACACCACCAGTGTGACTGCAGTGCTGAGAATGAGCCACCTCCCAAACAGTATCTGCTCTGTGGTGGTCCTGTGGGGGTCCTAATTATTAAAGAACAGAATAATAAAGTATACAGAGAATCAGATGAACTACAGTCTGTAAGTGGAGCTCCTGTATGGTCAGTGGAGCTGGTAGATATAAGGAGGTGGGTTTAATATATATATGTATGTATATATTTTAGAAATCAGTGCCGCTTTTAAAGTACTGGCCCAAAGTGCAAAACCAGAAACACGACAGCAACACAGCATCACTCATCTGTCACACCAAGAGCGCCATCAGCTGGACACTTTTTCTAACGTCACAAAGCAAAGAACTGCAGCAGATACGGCACATAACGTGAGCGAACGTAAATAAGAAGCCACTTAATACTGAGCATTAAATACCACACACAGGTTTACTGAGTGCTCCGAGCTGCACACTGTGGAAATCCACGTTCCGGATTAAAAGGCTGATTCATGCATTACAGAGCCCAAAACACAAGAGCAGGTTTTACTTACTTTACAGGTCCTTTCGACCGTGTAAGTGCATTTCTTGAAACAATACTGTTGCTTTGGGAGAGCAGACACAAGAGACAAAGCAGAGTCAAATTTTGCAAAAGACCAAAGACGTTTGCAAAATTCAATTCCAAACTCGAGTCCTGGCCGAGAGCCGAGACCCCTTTACAGACTGTTACAGTTTTTTTTTCTTTAGATTTGCTTGTTTAACTAGCAGTAGCCTCTCCAGCATCACAAACCCTGTACCAAGTGCAAACTGTCAGTGCTGTATATGAGATTAGTACCTGTAATCATGTTCAACCGCAAGCGCACAGCAGAAAACATGCACAGAGAAGAGCAAACAAAGCAACGAATGCAGGGGCCAGGGGTCCTTCTCTCGGTCCTGTCTGGGAGTGAGCGTACACACTCCATCTCCTCCAACTCGGCTCTTATTCTTTAGCGAGGGCAGCTTGGACCCCCGTTTACACCTGGATTTCTCATGCAATTAGAAGAGTGGGTGTCGGAAATCGTCCCCTATGTACCGTGTAGTGTTCTGTTCTGGGTGTCGGCTGGTTTGTAGAGTTGTCTGAATTCTCAGTGGAAAGTTAGATTCTCTATATAGTCACTATTTATTACCCACAACAACAGCAGTGGAAACCCAGGTACACTACTCACAGACTAACTAACGCACCACAATGCACAGCGGTTGATCTTTCTTCACGCCTCCGTCTCTGTCTGAGAGTGAAAAGCTCTACTACCAACAGGATGACCAGCATACCGGACATCTCGACTTTGAACAATATCACTCACAGAATATTAATATAACCACCAGCTGGAGTTAATAAAGCTCACGCTCAGGAAATAAGACCTAACGATACTTCACTCAGTAGCTCTACTGATTAAATAGAAACATGGACGTGACTACAAGTCTGGATTAAATACATTAGAACATTAAAATAACATTACAGTGATGTAACCTGATCATTAGTCTTAACAGTGTTCCACACAGAACAGTCTATATAGTGTTCTACACAGAACAGTCTATATAGTGTTCTACACAGAGCAGTCTATATAGTGTTCCACACAGAACAGTCTATATAGTGATCCACACAGAACAGTCTATATAGTGTTCTACACAGAACAGTCTATATAGTGTTCTACACAGAGCAGTATATATAGTGATCCACACAGAACAGCCTATACAGTGTTCCACACAGACCAGTCTATATAGTGATCCACACAGACCAGTCTATATAGTGATCTACACAGACCAGTCTATATAGTGATCCACACAGACCAGTCTATATAGTGATCCACACAGACCAGTCTATATAGTGATCCACACAGACCAGTCTATATAGTGTTCCACACAGACCAGTCTATATAGTGATCCACACAGACTCGTCTATATAGTGATCTACACAGACCAGTCTATATAGTGATCCACACAGACCCGTCTATATAGTGATATACACAGAGCAGTCTATATAGTGTTCCACACAGACCAGTCTATATAGTGATCCACACAGACCAGTCTATATAGTGATCCACACAGAGCAGTCTATATAGTGATCAACACAGACCAGTCTATATAGTGATCCACACAGAGCAGTCTATATAGTGATCAACACAGACCAGTCTATATAGTGATCCACACAGAGCAGTCTATATAGTGATCCACACAGAGCAGTCTATATAGTGATCCACACAGAACAGTCTATATAGTGTTCTACACAGAACAGTCTATATAGTGTTCTACACAGAGCAGTCTATATAGTGTTCCACACAGAACAGTCTATATAGTGTTCTACACAGAACAGTCTATATAGTGTTCCACACAGAGCAGTCTATATAGTGATCTACACAGAACAGTCTATATAGTGATCTACACAGAACAGTCTATATAGTGATCCACACAGAACAGTCTATATAGTGATCTACAAAGACCAGTCTATATAGTGATCTACAAAGACCAGTCTATATAGTGACCAGTGAACAAGTAAAGCAGTGGACTATTTCAGACACAGCTAATAATGTGATATTGTGATATCACAATGCAAAACTGTGTGACACATGGAGATGTGACAATGCATTGTGGGTTAAGGACATTCTATTAATGCAATGCATCGTTTAAACACCAACATCAGCACCAACTCCAGCGCAGATGTAGATAATCAGACATACAATACAAAGTAACATGAATATGTTACTGTGAGAGAAGTAGATCAGATCTTGATCCAGTTTGAAGAACAAAGTTAGGTTCCAGATTTCTCCTGGACGCCCCAGACATTGTATGAATGTGTTCAGTTCCTTCAGCAGCAAATCTTGATTTATCTTAATGAAGTACTGAGCAGTCAAAGCAGGTATTAGATGAGAACTGATAATAATACTGGGTTGTTTAGGAGAAGCTTGGAAAGGGTTAAATAAACACACTGACGTATGAAAAACACTACTTACTCTATTAATACTTATTAATATTTAATAATAAAGTGTTTACTGAGTAAATAAAAGCCTCCTGTCTCTAAGAATTGCTTTTTATATATAATGATAGGGGTTTTGAGTAGCTAAGGTGCGTAAGTGTACATTTCCAGCTTTACAGATGTTCCGGAACAAAGGAAGGTGTTCAGAGTTGGGAGGCTTGTGGATGTGTGGCTGGGGTTCTAAATAGATTCCTAGCACTAGCAGAACCTTTTCAAACGGTAGCGCAAGCATCACCCTTCTCTACCAGTGAAGCAAACCCAACACTAACACAATAGGCCCCACGTTTAGGCTGCCCCTGTTTGTCCCACTCATCAACCAAAGACATATAGGACAACCAAACTAACAGCTGTTTTAATGAGAAGACTATAAACAGTGAGATGTTAAGATGAAGACTGAGTTGGACTGAATTTCAGGACCACATACGAGAGCAGCTCTAATCTGAACTGAAACTGATTCGATATACACCAATGAGCCAACACATTACGAGCACTCAGAGATGATACAATCCAATTTGCGCATTTAACCCCTCTGTGCACATACACAAACACTAGTGGACACACAGAGTAGGGGGCAGTAGTGAGCACTCTGGCCTGGAGTGGCGGGCAGACCCACAGTACTCAGTGAGCATTTGGGGGTAAGGTGTCTTGCTCAAGGGCACTTCAGTAGTGTCCTGTTTGCTCCAGAGATCGAACTAGTACCCTTACAGCCACACAGTTGGTTCCTCAACACAAATTATCTCATGGAGTGTAAGAAAATATCGAAAATATCAAATATCAGGATATTATGTTTAGTGATACTGTATCGATTCTCAAAAACACAGTATCCATACACAGATTCCTGACAGACAGTGAATCATTGTGTGTTGTGTTTAAACCTCTGACCACTAGGCGGCAGTGTTGTAATCCATTTTCAGCTCCACTCCAACATTAACAAGCAGCACAAGGGTGCAGTGCTATTGTAAGTATTGATAAACCTGTTCATACAGTGGTGTGTTTTAACAGTAGGATTTATAAAAACGCAATATATCACTTTGCTTGCAGTATCAATATATTGTAATGTATTGAATCATGAGCGCCGTATCACGATACATATTGTATCGCCAGGTTCCTGTCAATACACAGCTCTAGTGACATGGTGCATGTCAAGGTTTAGGATACATCCACTCAGCAGACCTGAGTGACTCTATGACAAGGATCAAACTGACCAAACATCTCAGAGGGACAAACCATGAACTGGGTTAGTGTACAGGCCAGGTATGTATGCAGTGTTCACCTGGGGAAGCGATGGCACCAGGATGCACTGTTGGAAGAAGACAAGCTGGTGGAGGAAATATAAAGCTCTGGGTGATGGTCTAGTCCAGGCATTCATGAGGACATCAAACAGACAAATGGCACCTGTCTAACCATCACGGCACACCAGGTACACCCGTCCACGGTGATGGTATTCCCTGATGGCAGAGGCCTCATTCAGCGGGATAACGTTTCCTGACATACTACACATTTAGGAATAGTTTGAGGAACACGATGACGAGTTCAGGGTGTTGTCCTGGCCTCCAAATTCTCATCTGCTGGAAGAATTAGTTTGATCTACAGGATGTAAGGGATCTGCTGTTGACCTCTTAGTGCCACACACCACAGGACACCTTCAGAGTCCTTCCCTTGGAGGGTCAAAGCTATTTTGGTGTTACACAAATGTGGGACCAGGTGGGCAGATCACACATCAAGCAACTGAGAAGAAGCTGAATTCAGATGTTGTTTTAGACAGATTAGACAATTTGTGTATTTGGGCAGATAGACAATTTCCACACGACCAGAACTCTCAGTACTGAGACTAAACATCTGAGTGTACGCGTGTTAGTGAGACTGATCAGCTCCAGTTTTCTGGGGATCATAAAGACTGGATGATGGAGAAAGCTCATGTGGTCTGATGATTCCAGACTGACTCTCTTCACCGTATTCACCCACTTGCAAGTGTGTGTTTCTTCCGCCTTTGTGTTAGAACTTCTGCTCAGCTAACCAAAATGAATACAGTTACATGGGAGGAGACCAGAGAGACAGTAAGAAGTTCTAATGGGACACCACTGTCTCCTCTGAGGTTAATAACACAGTGGGTGGGTGATATGAGAAGGTGGTCTGAGGTTAACACATTGGGTGGGTGATATGAGAAGGTGGTCTGAGGTTAATAACACAGTGGGTGGGTGATATGAGAAGGTGGTCTGAGGTTAATAACACAGTGGGTGGGTGATATGAGAAGGTTGGCTGAGGTTAATAACACATTGGGTGGGTGATATGAGAAGGTGGTCTGAGGTTAATAACACAGTGGGTGGGTGATATGAGAAGGTGGTCTGAGGTTAACACAGTGGGTGGGTGATATGAGAAGGTGGTCTGAGGTTAATAACACAGTGGGTGGGTGATATGAGAAGGTGGTCTGAGGTTACTTATGGAGACATGTTTAAGTACTGAGGCGTATCAGTACCTGCACAGTGGGAAGGTGGGCGTGTCCTCCTACACACAGACGGTGAGTTTATATTTCTGAAAGCCGGTTAAACCCAAGTCCAGCAGCTGCCCGAGCCGCTCTGTGTGGGTGTTAGTTACAGTCCAGATAGCCTAGCGCGGTGGACACTGATCAGAGAACAGTTACTGAACTGATAGACTCACCAGCACCGACACGTCTGCTTCCTCAGAGCTTCATAAGTGAGACATTTCTCTGGATAAGGAGGCTCTGGTGCTGGTTCTCCTCCACAGAATAGAGAGCAGACATACGGAGGTTTGGGTGGATGTTTAAATTTAGAGCTTCAGTCAGAGACGCAGGTGGTCTTCTTTGGAAGGTGGCCCCCCAACACTCTGATCTTTATGTGCTGTGTTCGTAACACTTCCAATTACTGTGACTCTCTCTAACTGAACATGTTATGCTAGTCATGTTATGCTAGTGCATCCGCGGGCGCGCCGGAAGTTCTAACACAAAGTAAACAAAGATGGCCGCCCCAGTGTTGTCATGGATTCCAGAGTGATGGAAGCATAAAGATAACAAGGTAAGCATATGAAGTGATGAACCCATCATGCATAGTGTCCACTGTACAAGACTCTGGGGGCAGTGTTATGATCTGGAGGGCTTCACTTGGTCAGGTCTCAGCTCAGTAACGTTAGATGGTGATAAAATGAAGCCAGCTGACCATCTAGAGCTGTGGCATGTGCTGGAACACTGCTGATGCTGAGGACCACGTGGTTAGGTGCTCATGTTTTGGCTCATCTGCGTATAAATCAGCTAAAGAATCTAATCTAAACTCTAAACTAATCTAAATCTAATAATTAATCTAAAACATGTAGCAACCAGCCTGTTCAACAACATACAGAACAGTTCTAAATGACCAGTCGTGTCCACTGCAACTGCCAAGCGTACAGTGAGCTTGCAAACACCGATGAAGCCAGAAAGCCTTCCTCATCATAAGCACTTCATAGACATAATGATGTAAACGATTAATCATGCTTTAATTGGATTATAGCGCGTCTCTTTACATGTGAGGTTAAGATATCTGGGCAGGGTTCTGGCGGAGTCACTCAGTTATAAACATGGTCAGCTTTACGACAGTCTTTCAGGAGATGTTTATGGACCAGTAGACCAGTAAGATGCTTACGTCCAGTAGATGATGGTTAACCCATATGCACAGGTTTGAGTTCATCAGTATTAATTCAGACAGCATTCTGGACCCCAGACCTCAATAAACTACCACCACTACCATTCCAGACTGGTCTCCTCTCTTCATTTGACCCCAGGAGAAGAAGCTACCACAGTCATGTGACCCTGCGTGTGTCAGCAGTGCATGCGTCTGCATGTGTTTGGTTTTGCACTTTGGTACAGTGCTTTGAAAAAGCATCGCTGCAATCGTTTCAAAAAACTGTAACAGAACACGTGACACGACCATAAAATCACCCATAAATATGATTCCGATGTCTAATTTCTAACTTTTTCACCACATTCTGATCAAAATCTGCATATAAACACTAGAAATCACTTATAATTTTATTTAAAACATGCACAAAGGTCTTGATTTCCACAGAGACGTCAGGATACGCCCCTCACAGAGCTCCCTGGAGTGGAATACGATACTCACTGCACAGGAGACGCTCAGCTGGAGTGCACATCTCTATATGCTGCATTGGCACGAACAGTCCAGCCAAACTAGGATGGGATTAGTTGTACACGGGGGGGTTGGGGGGGGGCAGTAATAAGAAATCTCAGCATAAACGACTGCAATGGGAGCCTTAATATGACTGCTGGACTGAGAATAGCCCACCAACCATCTATAATATACTTCTACCTGAGTAATGAGCTTCCATACTTGAGAAAAACTGGGAGAAACTCCTTTTCCACAGGATATGTTGGAATATTTACACACATGTTGATTAACAGGATTACTGGTGTCACTTTTAGTCTCTGGCCAGCTTCAAACAGCCCCTAACTGTTCTAGTTGAATTAAACTTCTTTTCTGTCTCTTATTCACTACATTTTATTAATATTTTATTAGGACTTCCTGATTTTTTTGCCCAATTCTTTTCATTTTATTTTATTTTATTTTGTTTTACTTTATTTTACTTTGTTTACAATTACAGTCTTTACCTATGTCATTGCTTTTTCTAATCTTTTTACAGTTTAGTTGGCCAGTCTATCATTTTAGGTTGAAATCTTACTAATAGGTGTATTATCATATTTGCTTCTTAATTAAATCTTCATTGTTCTCCTAATTCGTTTGCCTTTTATCTTCTATGATTTTATTCTAAATGTATGTAATTCTGTTTACTATGGTTTAACTTGATTAAATCCCATTTTCATTTCTTTCCATTCCTTAAACTTGTAAATGCTTGGCTGCATTGAAAACGAGGGTCAACCTTAATGTATTTCAGAGTTTTAATTTTAATTGGTTGATTGAATGATTGATTAATATAATCTGAAGTTTCTTTGTGGCTTTACAGATGAAAGGTCTTGGAATCGTCACTGACGCTGGAGTGCAGTTGGTATAAATGACTGATGGGGCATTCGGATGGGACTAAACGCACCGAGAAACACCGGTAATAGTCACATTACCCACCTAACCATGTACAACTAATCCCACCCAACTAGGGCTCAATTCTGATTTAGAGCAGAAACTTCTTAAAGACAGAAAACATGCTTATAATTCTAGCCAATGGCCAGTTCTGTATATAAGTGACTCATATATATGTGACTATATAAGTCATATTTATACTCAACTACTGTAACAGTAACAGTACAAGTCTTGCTGAAGCTGTTACTGAGAGAATTTACCTCCACCAGCTTCTAATAGAAGTGTGTTTCAAATCAGTGGGTTTTTCATGTAAAACACTACAATCACTCTTCATAGAAATCCACCATGACCTACAGGCGCAGCAGTTAGAGATCAGGAGGAAAAACAATAGACGGTTCCTTCATTTTTAGAGTCTACTGTCATCAGGAAATCAAGACCATGTGGGTATTTCAGCATTCATACGCAACATGAGGGATTACAGGAAGCCAGATACTCATAGACCTGTGATTAAACAGCAGATTGGTTATCAGGCTGAACTCATGCAGATGCTCAATGAGAGTTATTAAGAGATTAGAGTGGAGGGTAGAACTCTGTGATGTGCTTATTGGTCTATAGTCTGATGCTGCATTTACATTGGTGGCACCGCAACAGATCCCATTCACTTTCTATAGGAAGTGTTTTGGAAGTGATAACTAGATCAAGCTCACATCTGGCCAGTGTTAACCTGGCCAACACTTGTGAAAGTATTCATAGTAACATATATGCTAGTGAATACTCGAGAATTTGATTGAATGATTACTCCAGTGATTAAGGGGGGGTGGTCAGTTGGTCAGCTTATGGCTCAGCAAGGTTTTGTGGTACATTGTTTTGTATATATATGACCAAGTCATAACCAAGTCAGGTGCATAATCAAGTCAGAATTATAACCAGGTCAGGTATATAACAAAGTCAGGTGCATAAGCAAGCCAGGTGTATAACCAAGTCAGGTGTATAACCAAGTCAGTGGTATAACCAAGTCAGAATTATAATCAGGTCAGGTATATAACTATGTTAGGAGTACAACCAGGTTAGGAGTACAACCAGGTCAGAAGTGTAACCTGGTCAGGTGTATAGTCGGGTCAGGGGTATAACCAGGTCAGGTATATAACCAAGCCAAGAGTATAACCAAGCCAGGTGTATAACCAAGTCAGGTGTATAACCAAGTCAGGAGTATAGCCAGGTCAGGGGTATAACCAGGTCAGAGGTATAACCAGGTCAGGGGTATAACCAGGTCAGGTGTATAACCAGGTCAGGGGTATAACCAGGTCAGAGGTATAACCAGGTCAGAAGTGTAACCTGGTCAGGTGTATAGTCGGGTCAGGGGTATAACCAGGTCAGGTATATAACCAAGCCAAGAGTATAACCAAGCCAGGTGTATAACCAAGTCAGGAGTATAACCAAGTCAGGAGTATAGCCAGGTCAGGGGTATAACCAGGTCAGAGGTATAACCAGGTCAGGGGTATAACCAGGTCAGGTGTATAACCAGGTCAGGGGTATAACCAGGTCAGAGGTATAACCAGGTCAGGAGTATAACCAGGTCAGGTATATAACCAGGTGAGGAGTACAACCAGGTCAGAAGTATAACCTGGTCAGGTGTATAGTCAGGTCAGGTGTATAACCAGGTCAGAAGTACAATCTGGCCAGGTGTATAACCAAGTCAGGAGTATAACCAGGTCAGGGGTATAACCCGGTCAGGAGTATAACCAGGTCAAGGGTATAACCAGGTCAGGGGTATAACAAGGTCAAGAGCATAACCAGGTCAAGAGTATAACCAGGTCAGGTATATAACCAGGTTAGGAGTACAACCAGGTCAGAAGTATAATCTGGTCAGGTATATAACCAGGTTAGAAGTATAAACAGGTCAGGTATATAATTTGTTAGGAGTATAACCTGGCCAGGTGTATAGTCAGGTCAGGGGTATAACCAGGTCAGGTGTATAACCAGGTCAGGGGTATAACCAGGTCAGAGGTATAACCAGGTCAGAAGTGTAACCTGGTCAGGTGTATAGTCGGGTCAGGGGTATAACCAGGTCAGGTATATAACCAAGCCAAGAGTATAACCAAGCCAGGTGTATAACCAAGTCAGGAGTATAGCCAGGTCAGGGGTATAACCAGGTCAGAGGTATAACCAGGTCAGGGGTATAACCAGGTCAGGTGTATAACCAGGTCAGGGGTATAACCAGGTCAGAGGTATAACCAGGTCAGGAGTATAACCAGGTCAGGTATATAACCAGGTGAGGAGTACAACCAGGTCAGAAGTATAACCTGGTCAGGTGTATAGTCAGGTCAGGTGTATAACCAGGTCAGAAGTATAATCTGGCCAGGTGTATAACCAAGTCAGGAGTATAACCAGGTCAGGGGTATAACCCGGTCAGGAGTATAACCAGGTCAAGGGTATAACCAGGTCAGGGGTATAACAAGGTCAAGAGCATAACCAGGTCAAGAGCATAACCAGGTCAGGTATATAACCAGGTTAGGAGTACAACCAGGTCAGAAGTATAATCTGGTCAGGTATATAACCAGGTTAGAAGTATAAACAGGTCAGGTATATAATTTGTTAGGAGTATAACCTGGCCAGGTGTATAGTCAGGTCAGGGGTATAACCAGGTCAGGAGTATAGCCAGGTTAGGAATACAAAAGAGGTTAGGAGTATATAATATATTAAATATTAGTAAGAATTGGTTTAAATTTCATGACAAATGCTCCTGGTCCACTGAGGAGGGTGTTGTCGGCCCAGACCAACGTAAATGCAGTGTAATACTGAGCATCACACTCGGGGAGGTGCAGAACTGAACACTGTTTAACTCTTACAGCATAAACAGCATTTCATTCCAGAAGCTCGTTATCTGGCTGCTAACTGGTGTACGCTGGTCACTGGTTAGTCATGCAGTCTGCAATGCTCTCCTGCCCCGTCATGCGTCCACTGGGCAGTGCAGAGAGGGGCGTGTATGTGCTGTATGCTTTACCACAGCGTATATCTCCAGCCTGCGGCAGTGCTCGCAGTGGTACGAGTCCTGACGGTACGGAAGATGTCGGGACAGGAGGCCCAGCACCGCTGTGGTGAACGCGGCGCTCACCAGGTGGACCACCAGCGTCGTTTTCACCTGCACAAAGACAGAAACAGCAGTGAATGAGCTGGCAGTGACAGTTTTCCAGGAAGACTCTGGAGGAGGAATTATGAGTAACTGGTGGGTTCTGTACTTCTAGAACTCTGAACAACTGCCTGTATGAAGACCATAGAGAACCTGTAACAGCAACAAACACAGCACAGCTGCACACCTGGATGGTCCACAGTTAGGGTTTAAGATTTAGGTTGAGAGTTAGGTTTATGGTTTAGGGTTTAGTTCACTAGTGTGAGTGTATATGTGGGTGTTTCACTGCTCCCTAGTGTGCATGTTCACTAGTGTGTGTATGTGTGTGTTTCACTGCTCCCTAGTGTGCATGTTCACTAGTGTGTGTGTATATGTGTGTGTTTTACTGCTCCCTAGTGTGCATGTTCACAAGTGTGTGTGTGGGTGTTTCACTGCCCCCTAATGTGCATGTTCACTAGTGTGTGTGTGGGTGTTTTACTGCCCCCTAGTGTACATGTTTACTAGTGTGTGTATGTGGGTGTTTCACTGCCCCCTAGTGTGTATGTTCACTAGTGTGTGTGTGTATATGTGGGTGTTTCACTGCCCCCTATTGTGCATGTTCACTAGTGTGTGTGTGGGTGTTTTACTGCCCCCTAGTGTACATGTTTACTAGTGTGTGTATGTGGGTGTTTCACTGCCCCCTAGTGTGTATGTTCACTAGTGTGTGTGTATATGTGGGTGTTTTACTGTCCCTTAGTGTGTATGTTCACTAGTGTGTGTATGTTTGGGTGGTTCACTGCCCTTTAGTGTGCATGTTTACTAGTGTGTGCGAATATGTTCCATAGTGTGTATGTTCACTAGTGTGTGTGTGTGTGTGTGTGTGTATGTATGCGTGGGTGTTTCACTGCTCTCTAGTGTGTATGTTCACTATTGTGTGTATGTGGGTGTTTCAATGCTCCCTAGTCTGTATGTTTACTAGTGTGTGTATGTGTGTGTGTCTCACTGTCCACTAGTGTGCATGTTCACTAGTGTGTGTATGTGGGTGTTTCACTGCTTCCTAGTGTGCATGTTCACTAGTGTGTGTATGCGTGGGTGTTTCACTGCTTCCTAGTGTGCATGTTTACTAGTGTGTGTTTGTGTGTGTGTATATGTGGGTTTGTCACTGCTCCCCAGTGTGTATGTTCACTAGTATGTGTATGTGTGGGTGTTTCACTGCCCCCTAGTGTGTCTGTTCACTAGTGTGTGTGTGTATTTTGGTGTTTCACTGCCCTCTAGTGTCCATGTTCACTAGTTTGTGTATGCGGGTGTTTCACTGCTCTCTAGTGTGTATGTTCACTATTGTGTGTATGTGGGTGTTTCAATGCTCCCTAGTCTGTATGTTTACTAGTGTGTGTATGTGTGTTTTACTGCCCCCTAGTGTGCATGTTCACTAGTGTGTGTGGATGTGAGTGTTTTACTGCTCCCCAGTGTGTATGCTCACTAGTGTGTGTTTGTGTGGGTGTTTCACTCCCCCTTAGTGTGCATGTTTACTAGTGTGTATGTTCACTAGTGTGTGTATATGTGGGTGTTTCACTGCCCCCTAGTCTGTATGTTTACTAGCGTGTGTATGTGTGGGTGTTTCACTTCTCACTAGTGCGTATATGTGGGTGTTTCACTGCCCCCTAGTGTGCATGTTCACTAGTGTGTGTAAATGTGGGTGGAAGAGAGAGGATAATTAGTTGTTTAATTAGATTCAGTGCACTGCAGTGAATAGAACAGTATAAATAATATATTGTATGTACTCATAGTTTTTGAAAACGCTTTCAGAGATAGTACTATTATGTTCTCTGTTCCATATTTTGTGATCATGTGATACATTTATGTTGCAAAGCTCCAGAAATCCAGTTCTCATTGATCAACGGTGGTAAAGAAGGTTTGGATTAACACACGCCTGACCAAAACCAGCCATGACCATCTGACCGTCCAGCGGACTCACCCAGAACAGAGAGGGGAACCTGCCGGCGTGGATCAGGATGGAGCCGGACGCCAGCAGCTACAGAAACAGACCACAGGGTTAATCTCAGCACCGAGCCGCTTTACTGCAGGTCTGGCTAACAGCTGAACGGGTACAGAGCTCACCTGCACTACGATCACCACCACCACGATGAGGTCAGGAGTGAAGTGGACCTCGTAGTAGATCTGGAGGATGGAGATGCTCAGGCACAGACACAGAACTGCGATGATGATCTGGATCGACTGGAGAGAGGAACAGAGATGCCCCTCAAAGTGTACCCCTCATTTACTCACGAGAGAGATACTTATACTAGTGAAAGGGCCACATCACAGAAAACCTAATTTTATATATAATGTACTGTGCAAACATTGCTCCAGTTTTAAAACATACTATTCCCTCCTCTCCAGTTCACAGGTATATAGGAAACAGGAATTCCTCTCTACAGGAGAGCTTGTACTGGTGCTGGACTGTTTACATTGGGACGTCTCCTCCTCTTCCCCTGCCTCCTCCCCTTTGTCTTGTATGAGGAGGTAGGTATCAGACTATGTCTCAAGTCTAATCTTTATGAATCTTACTTTTCTTAGTTCCTAAAAAGCTCACTAGATGTATATAAATATTTCGGGTCTGTGATCAGCAGTTGTGTGGTATTATATTTTGCTGATGGTCAGTTATAGAGTGAATTAGCAGTATATCAGTCAAACTAAGCTAATCCTTTTATATTCCTTTCATATGAGGAGGTGAGGAGAGGAGAGGAGAGGAGAAGCAGGGGCTTGCTACCCAACACTGAGCGGGCTGTATTATTTATTATCAGAATAAAAGTCCCACAACGAGAACACAATGCAGAGTCCCTTTGTTTATTGATGGCCATTCAACCTATAGTCAGTTTAGCCCCGCCCACTCACACTGAAGTTATAGGGAGTGTTTCAGCTCTGAGTGCTTTTTGAATGAGACAGCCAATCAGAACAGAGCTTTACATATGGCAAACAATTTTTTGAGACACAGCCACCCAGGAGGAGCTAACCATTCAGAGTAGAGATGGAAGGATCGATCCGCCATGTATTGGTATCAGACGATTTTGAATCAAAATATGTATCAGCGATCGACGATTGGCCGATATTTCTCCAATTTAGCCAATCCAGAGAGCTGATTGGTGGTGTTAAACAAATCAGCCTAATTTCTGTATTTCCAGCTAGCGTTTCATCCAGGAAGAGAAGCTTTGTGAGAAACCCCCCTCCGGCCAGCTCCCTGCAATTCCTCTCTGAACCACTAGGTGGAAATACATACCCTTTCATTTTCCACAGACTGACTAAAGCAGCGGCCTCACGAGAACAGTTTAAGCGTTCACCGCATGTGCTGATAGAAAACATCGTCCGTCTGACAGTTTGTTAGCGTATGAGACTCAAACTCATCCAGGACAGTTTATAACATCTGTAACATTAGTAACATCAGCGTCTCTCACGGAAACCAAGACAAAGACATTTAACTACTAATCTGATACACACTTCAGAGACACCACACAGCTGAACACAGTGAGTATCAGTAACAGCAGAGCTAGAACACACAGCTAACACAAAATTAATAACCCAGAACACCTACAGACCAGATCTGACCGGTACCAACATTACAGCAGCAGAAACAGCCAGAGAGCTAAAGAACCACAGCCAGAGTGATTGAGTTTATAGTTCTAGATAAGCAGCTCTTCTCGGCTGTAGAAGACGTTCATTCTGCTGCTTAATGTTCCACCTGGATCCACGCTCTGCTGTTCCTAGTAGAGATACTTTTCAGATGTGGCTCTTCCGGAGCTTATCAAGTGGTTTGATCCACATAGACCAACTTCTAATTTAGACCAACTTCTAATTTAGTTACAATATTATACTGTTTCATATGAGCTCGTTAAAAATGGTAATAAACCAGTTTAGACCAGGTTTAATGACTTGCTTGCACTAATAATATGTAGCCCTGCCGTGGCGTATAGCCCCGCCCTCGATCGGTATCAGCTATTGGCCGATCGTGCTGGAAGGTGATCGGTGATCAGAATCGGCCTCAAAAACGCTGATCAGTCCATCTCTAGTTCAGAGTGTTTTCTTTGCCTGCATTGAATATTAATCAGCTTTCAGACGGATGCCTCCACGTATGTTCACATCGTTAATTATGTCTATAACTGGAACTGACTGGACATTACGCATCATAACACACCTCGGTCAGTGTGAAGTGTCCTCAAACGCTGCTGACCTACACAGTAATATTAAATATTATATATAATATTGTGGTAATAACGTGTTGTCACTCACCCCCAGGGCCTTCGGCTCCACCCTCTGGAAGGTTTTCACCTGCTGGGTTGTCAGGTTTCCCGCAGGGGGCGTCGGACCCTGGCTCTCAATTCCCATTGTAGTGAACGATGTCACAGAGCAGGACCGAGCAAACCGGACGGTGGTCTGAGATAAAGGATGTGATGTGGGGGGTGGCGAGAATAGTGAGGAGGAGGAGAAGTGAAGGACAGAGAGGTGGAGAGAGGTGGAGGGAGGTGGAGGGAGGGGAGAATGTAGGGAAAATTCTGGATGAAGGAAAATGAGAAGCACTGAGCACAAGAAAGAGACAAAGACAGAAGAGCATAAGAACAACATTGAAACACACACACACATACACACACACACACATACACACACACACACATATATATATATATATATTAAAACCATCTTCTACATACACTGTCCACTTCATCAGCTCCACTGACCATATAGGTGGTGGAGGAGTGTTAGAGTGTGTTGTGCTGGTGTGAGTGGATCAGACACAGCAGTGCTGCTGGAGTGTTTAAACACTGTGTCCACTCACTGTCCACTCTATAAGACACTCCTACTACAACCCCTGGCAAAAATTATGGAATCACCGGCCTTGGAAGATGTTCATTCAGTTGTTTAATTTTGTAGAAAAAAAGCAGATCACAGACATGACCCAAAACCAAAAAGTCCTTTCTAATGGCTACTTTCTAATTTTAAGAAACACTATAAGAAATCAAGGGAAAAAATTGTGGCAGTCAGTAATAGTTAATTATTTAGACCAAGCAGAGGGAAAAAAGTATGGAATCACTCAATTCTGAGGAAAAAATTATGAAATCATCCTGTAAATTGTCATCCCCAAAACTAACACCTGCACCAAATTAGATCTGCTCATTAGTTTGCATCTAAAAAGGAGTGATCACACCTTGGAGAGCTGTTGCACCAAGTATACTGACATGAATCATGGCTCCAACACAAGAGATGTCAATTGAAACAAAGGAGAGGATTATCAAACTCTTAAAAGAGCGTAAATCATCACTCAGTGTTGCAAAAGATGTTGGTTGTTCACAGTCAGCTGTCTAAAATCTGGACCAAATACAAACAACATGAGAAGATTGTTAAAGGCAAACATACTGGTAGACCAAGGAAGACATCAAAGTGACAATATGTCTCAAAAACAGAAAATGCACAACAAAACAAATGAGGAACGAATGGGAGGAAACTGGAGTCAACGTCTGTAACAGAACTGTAAGAAACCACCTTAAGGAAATAGGATTTACAGAAAAGCTAAACAAAAGCCATAATTAACACCTAAACAGAAAAAAACAAGGTTACAGTGGGCTAAGGAAAAGCAGTCGTGGACTGTGGATGGCTGGATGAAAGTCATATTCAGTGATGAATCGCGAATCTGCATTGGGCAAGGTGATGATGCTGGAGCTTCTGTTTGGATGTTTGGGGATGATGAAATCATTTTTCAAGATGATAATGCATCTTGCCTTAGAGCAAAAACTGAAAACATTCCTTGAAAAAAGACACATAAGGTCAATGGCATGGCCTGCAAATAGTCCGAATCTCAATCCAATTGAATATCTTTGGTGGAACTTGAAGAAAATGGTCCATGACAAGGCTCCAACCTTCAAAGCTGATCTGGCAACAGCAATCAGAGAAAGTTGGAGCCAGATTGATGAAGAGGACTGTTGGTCACTCATTAATTCCATGCCTCAGAGACTGCAAGCTGTTATAAAAGCCAGAGGTGGTGCAACAAAATATTAGTGATGTGTTGGAGCGTTCTTATGTTTGTTTGTTTTTCATGATTCCATAATTTTTGCCAGGGGTTGTACTTGCTGGTCTACATTGTAGATGTAAAGTCAGAGACAGTAGCTCAGGAGAGTGAACAGATTTACAATATCCTTTTATTGACAGTCACACATGAATAGTTCAAATCATCTTTAGCGATTAGGAAAAGGAATTCCATGATATAGCAGCCCAAACCATCACTGATCCCCCCCCATGCTTCACTCTGGGCATGCAACAGTCTGGGTGGTACGCTTCTTTGGGGCCTCCACTCCGTAACTGTCCCGGATGTGGGGAAAACAGTAAATGTGGATCATCAGAGAACAATACATGTCTCACATTGTCCACAGCACAAGATTTGATCTCCTTGCACCATTGAAACTGACGTTGGGCATTGGCACGAGTGACCAAAGTTTTGGCTATAGCAGCCCGGCCGTGTATATTGACCCTGTGGAGCTCCTGACGGACAGTTCTGGTGGAAACAGGAGAAGCTGAGGTGCAGATTTAACTCTGCCGTGATTTGTTCAGCCGTGGTTTTATGTTTTTTGGATACAATCCAGGTTAGAACCCAACATCCCTTTCAGACAGCTTCCTCTCGCGTCCACAGTTAATCCTGTTGGATGTGGTTGGTCCTTCTTGGTGGTCTGCTGACGTTACCCTGGATACCGTGGCTCTTGATACATCACAAAGACTTGCTGTCTTGGTCACAGATGCACCAGCAAGACGTGCACCAACAGTTTGTCCTCTTTTGAACTCTGGTACGTCCCATAATGTTGTGTTATTGTAATATTTTGATAAACTGTCTCTTACCTGCTAACTGAACTTCACACTCTGATCTTACTGGTGCAGTTAATGAAGACTGGACACCAGACTGGTCCAATTTAGCCATGAAACCTCCCACACTAACATGACAGGTGTTTCAGTTTCATTGTCCAACCCCTATATATAAATAAATTATATATATATATATATATATATATATATATATATATATATACACACACACACACACATGTGTGTGTGTGGTTAAGGTGAAAGAGTACAGCCAACATGATCTTGATTATATGTTGATCTGTTGATAATGGTAATAATATTAATAACTGATTATTAGAATTGCTGAGTCTGATCTAAATAAGTCTAATTATTCTGTCATAACACACTCACCCCAAGTCTCATGCTCTGAATTTCTCTCATTCGCATCTGGTCACCCTTTAACCCACAGAAGCTCAATATCCAACCAGAACAATGTGTTAAATTGATATGAATCTATTTATTGTTCTATTATATTATATATTATATATTATATATAGTCTGAAATATAGTTTTTTTTAATGAGCTGTTCTTATTTAGACGCTTGGCACCCCTAAACCTCTAAGCCTACAGTCACCCTGGAAATATGACACAGAGGTCAATAAACCGAACCCAGCCAGGAGATAAAAACAAGATGGTGTGTGATTTGAACTCTTTGGTAAGTGGTCTCTGACTACAGCTAGAGCAGGCAACACCATCAATCACCAGCCAGCCTGCAGAGTGATGACGCAGCACACAGTGACACAACACACGCATCTGTGACCTCAGACACCAGACACTCGCGTGCATCTGACTTCAAAGTTAGTGCTTCTCCTTTATAATCTACAGCACGCGCCCCCCACGCCGACCCCTCTGTTCACATAAACAGCGTTACTGCAGAGTCACCGGCTCTGAGCAGGAGGTGCAGACAGTCAGACAGGAATCAGATAACAGGGCTTTGAGGAGTCCTGCCTCCTCCAGCGATGCCCCCACAGAGGGGGAGCACAAGCTCCAGCCAGCAGGGTGGGGGCTGTACCGCATTGAGGCGATGCCCAGTGCCCGGATGTAGGAGAGACACTGCGGTAACGGGGTGAAGTCGCTCAGCTTCGTGTTCAAACTTTGCCGTTCCACCTTAAATCTCGCGCCACCTTAAATATGCCGCATTTACATTCTGACGCTTTAGATTCTCGTCCGAACTTTCCCGTTCCACCTTAAGAGGCATAACAGTTCGGTTCTAACGCCTGAGCGCGTCGTCCGAATCTTCCCGTTCCACCTTAAATGCTGGACAGGAGTTATATGATTCTTACAAGAACCTGGCGAACAGGCACCGGGACGTGACTGCAGCACCATTTAAGGTGGAACGAGAAGATTCAAACAAGAAGCTGAGGCGCCAGAATCTGATTGCTGTTCCATTTAAGGAGGTATAGGTGGTGCACTATTTAAGGTGGAATGGGAAAACTCCAACAAGAAGCGAATGCAAGTGCTGGACCATTTAAGGTGGAACGAGAAAACTCGAAGAAGCAGCTGAGGCGCCTGAACATAAGCGCTGGCCGAGTTAAGGTGGTGCCCAGCACCTTTTTAGATGCTGCACTATTTAAGGTGGAATGGGAAAAATCAAGCAAGAAGTTGAGCTGCCAGACTGCAACGGCTGTACCATTTAAGGTGGAACGGGAGAACTTGAACAAGAAGCTTAGGCGCCTAAATAGAAGTGCTGGGCAATTTAAGGTGGCACCCAGCACGTTTTTAGAGGCTGCACTACTTAAGGTGGAACGGGAAAACTCGACCAAGAAGCGAATGCAAGTGCTCGAGTATTTAAGGGGCACCTTTTTTTTTAAGGTGCTGCCGCATTTAAGGTGGAACTGGATGATTCGAACAAGAAGCTGAGGTGCCAGAATCTGATTGCTGTACCATTTAAGGAGGTATAGGTGCCTCACTATTTAAGGTGGAACGGGAAAACTCGACCAAGAAGTGAATGCAGGTGCTCGAGTATTTAAGGGGCACCTTTTTTAGGTGCTGCCGCATTTAAGGTGGAACGGGATGATTCGAGTAAGAAGCTGGCGAATAGGAAGGCTGACTTCAGCTTCGTCACTGCGGAGCTCTGGCAACTTCCATGACTCAGACATTTCTCTGCAGATGCTCAGCAATGCAGCAGGACACAGATGAGCATCTAATACAAGATTTAACTGGACACCGAGGACATTTTAAGGTGGACAGGCTGAGAAATAACACGCATGCAATATTATATTAGAAATATATGCACGAGCAGTCCAAATAGATCAGATCTGTTCGTATTGCACTGCACACTGATGAGCTCTTCTGCTCAGTTTAACCCCACCAGGGGTCTCAGGGTGAGCTGATGAGCTGAACTGAGCAGGAAAAGCTTGAACATGTGCTCCTCAGAGGGTTTAGTATGTATAAACACTGCTGTAGATGTATCTGCGCTGCACGAGCTTCGCCACTGCAACCACGTCGTCTCGATAAAATCCACATTCTCAAAACAGCAGCTTTACGACCCCAAACAAAACCGAATCCCCCCCAAATAAAGAGTAAAGAATCCCTCCAGAACAAAGTTATTCGTTCAAGATGCGCTAGAACGCGTTTGCGCATGCGCTCTGGGCCGCGTTCCTTTTCAAGAACTTGTGTAATGACAGCAGCTAAAATCAGCTACACATTTATTTTGCCAGTTTTTAGGATTAAAACAAAGAAGCAGCCTACCTGCAGACTGTCTGCTAAACCCGGGAGCGGAGAGACGGAGATGGAGAGATGAGGGTGGAGTCCAGAGCAAAACCTGTCCCAGGATGCTTGTAACCCTTTATGGACCAGAGACTACAACAGGGGCACGTGGTTAGGACCACTATATAGGCTACAGGCATTTATATTTATATATAAGTCAGACTGCAGTGATGTATTTTACTATAATAGATGTGTGCAAGTTTTTTTTTCCAAATCTCAAAAGGCATGAAGCATGATGGGTAAGCATAAAAATCAGATTTTGGTTATTTATGCAATGGCACAAAGTGACCTGACACCAACATGTAGCCATTTCTGTAAAACAGGGAGAAAAAAAAAAAAAAAAAAAAAAAAAAAAAAAAAAAAAAAAAATATATATATATATATATATATATATATATATATATGACCACCTTCCCATTGGAAAAACTTGCCCTTGATCCAATATGGTGGCTGGGGTATGCAGATATGTCCATATAAATAAATATACACACATACATACATACATACATACACACAGGGTGGGTCAAAAGTCTCAGGACGCCCCTTTTATCTTTTATTTCAGAAACAAAAGGGAAAATGGCATATCTGCATACTCTAGCCACCATATTAGATCAAGGGCAAGTTTTTCCAATGGGAAGGTGGTCGTGTAGCAGATCAAAGAAGACCAGAATCGTCTCAGAATTGATTAAATCTATTTGTAAAATCTCTTGTGATTCAAACGTTATCAACACAGAAAGTTGCAACAACAACCACATTGAGCAACCTGTTCAGTGAGCTGTCCCTGGTGCTGATCACAGATCTGTAGGCACAGTAAGTCTGATTGCATTGAAACAATTTCTGGTCTTCTCTGATCTGCTACACGACCACCTTCCCATTGGAAAAACTTCCCTCGAGCCATCATGGTGGCTTTCAAGATGGAGGCCATGTTCAGGACGTGAGTCCCAGGTGTCCTGAGACTTTTGACTCACCCTGTATATTCACTTCACACACATTGTATGGCAAAAAATAAAATATGTGGACACCTCTCCTAATTACTGACAGGTGTATAACTATACTAACAGCACAAAGTCATGCAGCCTCCATAGACACACACTGGCAGTTCAATGCGATCGTACTGAGGAGCTCAGTGATTTCAAACATGTCAGTCACAGGATGCCTCTGTTACAGTGTAGGCAAGTTCTGACTGGCTAGAGCTGCCTTGGACAACCGTAAGTCCTATTACTGTAAAATGGAACATAGCAGGGTCACATAGCAGGGTCACTGAGTGCTGAAGCCCATAGAAAGGTGCCTCTCAAATGCTCTTTTGACTAAACAGGCACATATTCCCATAGACAAACTCCATAACAAGTGTGGGCCTGTTATAGCAGCTAAAGGGGCTATTTTCATTGATTTTTATTTTTCTGCATGATCTGAACGCAGCAGCTGTTGTTTACACTGTGTGAACATTTCATGATAAATGGACCAATAGAAATGCTCCAAAATAACTTGGAAAATATTCTGGTTCCACTGACTTGCATTAAAAGTAAAGACAGTTTTTGGCCTCTCCTGTAAAGTTGCTATTTTGGAAGTACTAATATATATATATATATATATATATATATATATATATATATATATATATATATATATATATATATATATATATATATATACTCTGCATTTCTGTGCAGTAAAGGCAAAGCAATTATCTGGGTCAGAGCTTACCTGCGCTGCCACCTAGTGGCCATGAAAGTCCCAACCAGGTTTGGATGCGTTTTGAATTTCAAAAATCACATTTTTTATTTTCAAAACAGTCTGTTGTATAAAAATAAAACAATAATCTTTTATAACATCGGCGTACAGTGAGCTGGATTTGCCAAGAAAAACATACACAGGTTCAACGCTCCACTACCCACTTAGTAACATCAAAGTGACAGTAAATCAACGTGATATTAAATATAACAGGACTTGCCAAGTGTTTTTGTGCTTCTGTGCTGGAGTGAAAACAGGTCCAGCTGACCGTTACAAAATTTGGCAACATCAGTTCACAAGTGATTGTCACAAATTAGCAGTCAGTCCAGTTGGTGCCGGCGTATGATTCCGTGGCGCGACCTGTTTAACGGTGAACAGTCAGCGCGAATGAGGTCCACAGTATAACAGTCCAACCTGTGAGACGCACGAACAGAAGACAAAGCAATTTAATCCCCCGAAGAATATCCAGACAAACCTTTTCACTCGGCTTCAATTCATCATGATTGGTTTTAACATCTTATAAAATTAATTATAACATAAGAAGGTGCCGATTAATTAATCCGAGCTTAGAAATCCAGCATCAGTGTGAATCCCAGGTGTATAACTAACATACGGAGAGAGGGGTACGACAGGAGTACATCACCAAACCTGAAATGAAGGAACAGCTAAAACCCAATGACAATACTGGACACTGGTAATCTCCAGGAAAGCTGTGGTCACTTTTTAAATAGATAAACATTAAAGCACTGGTCCTGCAGAACTGCCCCACAGAGGGGTGGGTAAAGTGGAATCAGACAGTGAAGTCACTCATATGGGTTTTAAATGTTCGAGAGAAACTTACACTCAGAGCTGTTTACAGTTACAGTGGTGGTGAATGGAACCAGACGTCCACCTTTAAAAGCTCCCTCACAGAAAGTTATATTAGACACAAGAGAATAAACTGCCTGACTGACGTCTGAGATATTGTTATATGAAAGATTTAGGCTTTAAACTCTATTCACGGTGAAGGGATACATGCACATAGGTGCTATTTTATCATCATCTATATATATATATATATATATATATATATATAGTCAATGTCCAATGAAAAACATATTTTTTTATAAATTTAGAGTTTTCTACCTTATTTGAACACAGCCATGGTGTTCAAATGAATGGACCAGTAGAACAGCTTGGAAAAAATTCTGGTTCCATTGACTTACATTGAAAGTAAAGTATGTTTTTGGTCTCTCCTGTAAAGTTGCAATTTTGAGGATACTTGTTTTTCATTGGAGAGGTGGGTTTGACAGTACCTAAAATGAGTATATTTGTGTTGTAGACATGGAGACCACCACCACCACCACCACTGTAAACCATATCTGAGTCTCTCTGCATTGACTTTCCCTATGTGCAGAAAATTTGAAAAGCGGGTGGAACTCCCCTTTCATTTACACTAGCTACATAAAATACTGCCACAGTGTAAAATGCAAATAAATTATCAGCTTAAAAAAAAAGTTAATTAAGCCGTGGATTCTCTACCAGCCCAGTACATCTCCCAGCTAAGCACAGCGGTTGGGTGTGAGCGTGGTTTGAGAGGCATGTGCGCGGATGTACGGTCACAGTGGGGTCACTGTGGTGTCGTATGTACAGACTGGAGTGATGAAAAAGTGCAAAGAGGAGCAGTACATCGACCCAGAAGTCCTTGTGTGCTGCGGCGTGAGATGCTGGAGTACCACTACGAAGACAAAGACGAGGATCAGCACCGCAGGCCAAGCTAAGACAGTGTTAGTCCAGTATGGCTCAGAAACAGGTGACCGCCTGCGCAGCTAGATTCACAAGAGCACAGAGTGACCGCACAGTATATCGTTCATAGTCCGTGACCTACGCAGTAACGATAAAACCATAGGCTAAAATATGCAAATGAAGCTTCAACCAACCGCAGAGGTTCCTCTCTGTGCTGTGAGCATCCTGACCAGATACCCAGAGGCCCATGTGAGTTTGGTGTGAGATGGTTCAGACGTTTACAGTGGTGGTGATGGTGTTTACAGTGGTGGTGATGATGGTAACCAGGGGTCTCCATGTCTACAGCACAAATATGCATTATATTTACTATGAAACCCACCAGTTTACCTACATATGACATAGCTATTATATATATTGTCGCTGTCCAATGAAAAAAAAATTTTTTTTTGTTAATTTTTATTCTTTTACATCTTTCAAACAATAGACCAATAGAAATGCTCCACAATAGCCTGGAAAAATGTTCTGGTTCCACTGACTTGCATTAAAAGTAAAGAACATTTTTGGCCTCTCCTGTAAAGCTGCCATCCTGGAGTTTTAAATAGCGATCATAAGTAATTTTGACAAGACATCAGCCTTTAAAGGCCTTTCTAGAGGTCTGGGTCGCATCACCACCCCTGTGAACTTCTCTGCAACAGAGCCTTGCACACCAAACTACTCTATTTATGAATTTTGTGTGTCCCAAATTTGGTGGGATTCCCCTTTCACCACATCAGCAACACCACCCACTCCTGAACGTGGTTTTAATGTACCGCAATTACATCCCGCAGCACGGGAACGCTACAGCATGTGCACACTGTGGGGTCCGGGAGCCCGCCAGGCGACAGACCTCACAGGGGAGGAGAGTTTTGTTTGGGGTCAGTCCTCAGATGGGCGTGTTGGGCAGGTGGCCGTTGGAGCCGTTCAGCATTCCGTTGCTGTGGGTGTCTGGAGATTTGCCCACGTTGTTGCCGTGTCCGTTGCGTTTTGCTCCGCTCCCGCCCCTGAGGGCCTCTCTCTCCTGAGGCGAGGTGCCCCCCGTCCTCGGAGAGCCGGGGCTGTGGGGGGCCGTCCTGCTGCGACACCGCTGCCTGAAACTGAACAGCGCGATGGTCAGCAACACGCTAATGCACAGCGCCAGCAGCACAGAGACCACCACCAGCTCCTGCAGGTAGCTGGGCGTGTTAGCCAGCAGCTGGTGTTCCCCTCTGGCCACTTCCACCTCCAGCCTGTCCAGCTTGTCCTCCGAGATGGAGTTTCTGTTGCTCCTGCTGGTGGTCACTGCTTGCGTCTCCCTGACAGGAGCAGTGGGCTGCAGCTCCTTCGCCTTGGGCTTCGGTGGGATCTGCGTTAGAAATGAGACCAGCTTAGTTACACAGGACGTACTCACACTGGGCCCGGGTGCTTTGTACCAGGCCCGAGCACCAGTGTCCCCCCTCCCCCCACTGGCCTGTGCTCACACTAGGCATAATGTTCTATCAATACACACATAGTGGTGTGAGGGTCCGCCCACCAAACATGATGCAGTTGCAGTACCTGCGCTGAGCACTGACCCTACGTGATATACAGCGTGTTCACTGTGTAGGCGGAGCTTTATTCACACTGAACGAATCAGAAGGAAGATCTGGTGTGTATATGAGAGCTGTATCGTTAACTCAAGAGCTTGGGTACCATTAGTGATGACCACGAACTGGACTTTAGGGGTCAAACATGCTCGGGTATGGTATGGATAGTGAGTACACACACACACACACACACACACACACACACACATAGTGGAGTCACATTATTATGACCAGTATATCCACTATATCCAGAGTGACCACCGTGTGCAGCACAGACAACAGCTAGACGGACTGGGAGACTCAGTAAGGTCCTGGTAGGTGGTCACAGATATCTGGAGGTATCATGCTGACTGCAGTGCATCCCACAGGGAGCATGGAGGAGGATCCATAGAGTCAACACCTCCATCCAGGTGGTCCCACAGCAGCTGGATGCAGTCGAGTATATATCCTCTGGAACCACTCATCCATGTGGAAGACACTCTCAACTGATCACATACACCATACATGCTGATGGTCTTCTCTGGGGCGGATGTGATCTTCCAGCAAGACAATTCACACGACTAGAAATGTCCCACATTGGTTGGAAGAGCTGACCAAGTCTTCCAAGTACTACCCTGGACCCCTAATTCCACACACTTGAACCCAACTGAGCATCTGTGGGACCACCTGGATGGAGGTGTTGTCTCTATGGATCCTCCTCCACGCTCCCTCCAGCAGCTGTGGGATGCACTGCAGTCAGCATGATACCTCCAGATACCTGTGACCTCCTACCAGGACCTTACTGAGTCTCCCAGTCCGTCTAGCTGCTGTCTGTGCTGCACACGGCGGTCACTCTGGATATTATCTGGTCACTGTGTGTGTTTATTAATTAAGGATATTATTGTATATAAACTAACCACAATAGTACTATTAATTAAATATTAACATTAATGTAAGCATTCACATTCATATGAACAGTGTTCTGCTGTGTCCGTACCGTCTCCTCCCGCGCCTGCGCTGTGGTCACCCATTTAGTGGTGAAGCTTGTGGTTCCTCGTCCAGTTTCGGATGATTGTGCGACCAGAGCTCTGCTGGGTGTCACGGGCGGGGGGGTGGGGCTGCTCTTCTGTTTCACCATGTACCTGATGAGCGTCTGAGTGAAGCCGTTTTCCTCGACCTGGCATGCGTACTGGCCCAGAGTGGACGGCGTGGCGAGGAAGCTGAGGCTGCCGTCCTCGTGCTGCATGTAGATTTTCGGGGAGATCTGGTTGTTGGGCCGCTCCCAGTACGAGCGGGCAAGGTGGGACGCCGCTGGGCACGGCAAATGGACCACCTCGTTCAGAGACACGGACACCAGCTCACCTGGAGGACACGGGGCTGCAGTGATCAGGATTAGGGGTCAAGGGTCAGCACACACAGGACGCCACAGGACAGGAGACACTGAGACACACACTGAACGGACTGCAGTAAAGCGGCTGATTCCAATATACAGACTGAGATCAATACTGTTAATATATAATATCAGCATATATATATATATATATAAAACGTTTGGCCGGTAGCGTATCTAAAACGTTTGACCGGTAGCGTATCTAAAACGTTTGGCCGGTAGCGTATCTAAAACGTTTGACCGGTAGCGTATCTAAAATGTTTGACCGGTAGCGTATCTAAAACGTTTGACCGGTAGCGTATCTAAAACGTTTGGCCGGTAGCGTATCTAAAACGTTTGACCGGTAGCGTACCTAAAACGTTTGACCGGTAGTGTACCTAAAACGTTTGACCGGTAGTGTACTAAAACGTTTGGCCGGTAGCGTATCTAAAACGTTTGGCCGGTAGTGTACTAAAACGTTCGGCCGGTAGCGTATCTAAAACGTTTGGCCGGTAGTGTACTAAAACGTTTGGCCGGTAGTGTACTAAAACGTTTGACTGGTAGTGATCTAAAACGTTTGACTGGTAGTGTATCTAAAACGTTTGACTGGTAGTGTATCTAAAACGTTTGACTGGTAGTGTATCTAAAACGTTTGACTGGTAGTGTATCTAAAACGTTTGTCTGGTAGTGTATCTAAAACGTTTGACTGGTAGTGTATCTAAAACGTTTGACTGGTAGTGTATCTAAAACGTTTGACTGGTAGTGTATCTAAAACGTTTGTCTGGTAGTGTACTAAAACGTTTGGCTGGTAGTGTATCTAAAACGTTGGCTGGTAGTGTATCTAAAACGTTTGACTGGTAGTGTATCTAAAACGTTTGACTGGTAGTGTATCTAAAACGTTTGACTGGTAGTGAATCTAAAACGTTTGACTGGTAGTGTATCTAAAACGTTTGTCTGGTAGTGTACTAAAACGTTTGGCTGGTAGTGTATCTAAAACGTTTGACTGGTAGTGTATCTAAAACGTTTGACTGGTAGTGTATCTAAAACGTTTGTCTGGTAGTGAATCTAAAACGTTTGACTGGTAGTGTATCTAAAACGTTTGACTGGTAGTGTATCTAAAACGTTTGACTGGTAGTGTATCTAAAACGTTTGGCTGGTAGTGTACTAAAACGTTTGTCTGGTAGTGTATCTAAAACGTTTGACTGGTAGTGTATCTAAAACGTTTGTCTGGTAGTGAATCTAAAACGTTTGACTGGTAGTGAATCTAAAACGTTTGTCTGGTAGTGTATCTAAAACGTTTGTCTGGTAGTGAATCTAAAACGTTTGTCTGGTAGTGAATCTAAAACGTTTGACTGGTAGTGTACTAAAACGTTTGTCTGGTAGTGTATCTAAAACGTTTGGCTGGTAGTGTATCTAAAACGTTTGGCTGGTAGTGTATCTAAAACGTTTGGCTGGT
>CM038703.1:52723937-52736437 GCA_021613375.1 Megaleporinus macrocephalus | reverse complement strand
AGCATGTTGTCGGAAGCATTGTGGAGGCCACACTGCACAGAGACACCCAAACACAAACTTAACAAAGCAGGAGGTTCATGATCTGTACCTGAACACTCACACGTCCCTCAGACTCAGACTCTTAAACTCATAATTACTAAAAAATAACAGAGAGAAACTGCAGTGATCAGGCTAACTTAGCTAACAAACACTAGAACTCAATAGTCACCCAAATAGTGACAATGTGCATGATTTAATGTTCAGGATCGTTCACAGTGGTGGTGAATGGAACCAGACGTCCTCCTCTAAAAGCTCCTCACAGAAAGTTCTTACAGTAGATGTTATAAATACACTGTCTGATTCTGAGACGCTGTTTATGATAGTTTAGAGAAGATCTCAGTCTTAAACTCCATTCATGGTGGAGGGATACATGCAGGACGCTGTGAGGTTCAAATAGTCCCCAAAGAAAACCTTGTATTTTCAGATCTTCCACATTTTACCATCAACATCCAGATAAACTCAGAAGACACGTTTAGCTTCACTGGTGGGTTTCATAGTAAATACAGTGTTTAGATTAGTGTTGTAGACATAGAGACTCCTAGTTCCCATCATCACCACTGTAAACACCATCCCCACCACTGTAAACATCACCACCACTGTAAACATCATCACCGCCACCACTGTAAACACCATCACCATCACTGTAAACATCACCTCCACCACTGTAAACACCATCACCACCACTGGAAACACCATCACCACCACTGGAAACACCATCACCACCACCACCACCACCACCACCACCACTGTAAACACCACCACCACCACTGGAAACACCATCACCACCACTGTAAACACCATCATCACCATCACTGTCAACATCATCACCATCCCTGTAAACACCATCACCACCACTGTAAACACCATCACCACCACCACTGTAAACACCATCACCATCCCTGTAAACACCATCACCACCACTGTAAACACCATCACCACCACTGTAAACACCACCACCACCACTGTAAACACCACCACCACCACTGTAAACATCACCACCACTGTAAACACCATCACCACCACTGTAAACATCACCACCACTGTAAACATCACCACCACTGTAAACACCATCACCACTACTGTAAACACCATCACCACCACTGTAAACACCATCACCACCACTGTAAACACCACCACCACCACTGCAAACACCACCACCACTGTAAACATCACCACCACCACCACTGTAAACACCACCATCACCACCACTGTAAACACCATCACCACTACTGTAAACACCATCACCACCACTGTAAACACCATCACCACCACTGTAAACACCATCACCACCCCTGTAAACACCATCACCACCACCACTGTAAACATCATCACCACCACTGTAAACACCATCATCACCACCACTGTAAACACCATCACCACCACTGCAAACACCACCACCACTGTAAACATCACCACCACCACTGTAAACACCACCATCACCACCACTGTAAACACCATCACCACTACTGTAAACACCATCACCACCACTGTAAACACCATCACCACCCCTGTAAACACCATCACCACCACTGTAAACACCACCATCACCACCACTGTAAACACCATCACCACTACTGTAAACACCATCACCACCACTGTAAACATCATCACCACCACTGTAAACACCATCACCACCACCACTGTAAACACCATCTATACCATTTCACACTAAACCCACTCTGACTCTCTGTTTACATCTCCAACACTGACGGACTGAGAACAGTAGAGTTCTCTTTCTCTGTGTGGAGAACTTGCCTCTCCAGGGTTGGTGATCTTCTCCTGCACTCGCGTGGTCCACTTCAGAGTATCTCTGTTCAGGAATTTGTAGTTTCCGGCAAAAACCTCCTTAACGGCCCGGAGACTGAATACACACACCGCAGAGCGGCCGGAGTTTACAGACCTGCACACACACACACACACACACACACACACACACATTTCAATACCGTGACTGGAGGAGTGATGCTGATTCTGATGACTTCCATCGTTCTAGTAGATCATCAATGTATTAGTATTTAAACACGACAGCTGCTCTTCATATGCTGTGAATGTTTTATGATAAATGGACCAATAGAAATGCTCCAAAATCACCTAGAATAAAACTTCTTTACATTACTTTACATTAAAGGTGAAGCAGTTTATAGTTATTTTGGGTCTAATTCCAGGTTTCGGTCCTTCTATAATCCCAACACTAATAAACACAAAAACAAAAACAAACAAAATAAACAAAATGCTCTTTTTTAATGTATTACCTTAACTAAATACAGATCCTTAATTTCTGTACTCTAAATACGTATCCTGTTACATCCCAACCCTGGCACTGCATTAGGAATAGCTCAGCTAAATCTGCTAACAATGAACTGAAGCCACAAACTACCAATTACCATGATTTATATCACTGCTGTGCAATGAAAAACATGACTCTCCATTTTTATCAAATTTTTTTTTTGCTGCATTATTCGAACACGACAGCTGCTCTGTATACTGTGTGAAAACACCATGATGAATGGACCAATAGAAATGCTCCAAAATAGCTTGGGAAATATTCTGGTTCCATTGACTTGCATTGAAAGTGAAGAAGGTTTTTGGTCTCTCCTGTAAAGTCCTTTTTGTTTTTCTTTGTACAGCGACGGTGTATAATATTCACAAAGAGAAATATTTCATTAGATTCAGAATCAGATTCAGCATCTCACGGGTTCCTGCTAGCCACCTCATGAGAAGCCTCACGGGAAGTGATATGATTGATTACCCTCACCTGCCCCCGCCCCATTAGAAACAGTGGGATGACTGGGTCCAGTTTATACGCACATAGTCAGATCTGCCACAGTCTGATAATCTCCAGAACTGCTTCTATCTCTTTATCTTTTCCGAGTATGACTGCCCACCTGTCCTGACTGACACTGATGACTGACCAGGTTCCCCTGCCACCCAAGTCACCCACCAGACTGAATGTCGGGCCCCACTGTTACCCGTGTCATACCAGCTACCCAGCCTCAGACTAGCTGCCTAACCTTCACTATGGACTCTCTTTAAATTAACATGGACTCTAATTAGTTTCCACTAACCTTCTATCTTCATTAACCATCATCACCACTCTCACTGTTCTTCATCTGTACTACAGTTACTCTAGTGATATCATATTCGGATTATATAAGCCCACCTGAGCAGCTGAACAGAAGTATAAGGTGGTACAGTCAGTATATCAGTACTGTTGGAGTAGTTTGATCAGAGGAGGATGGGTCTTGGTTCCTCCCAAGGTCTCCTCCTCCAGCTCTGAAGGAGTTTCTTCTCACCACCGTCGCCTATGACTTGCTCATCGAGTGGTTTTCTATGTTTGTTGTATGATTTCTATGACTTCCTTCTGGGCTGTTATTTTCTTCTCAGGCTTATTAATGCTCTACTGAACTTTTCTCACCACTAAATTCCTGTAAAGCTGCTTTGTGACGACATCAGTTGTTAAAATTGCTACACAAATAAATTTGATTTGATTAGATTTGACACACCGTCAGTGGTCAGAACACGTCTATGAGGAAGCGTGTCATCGGTGTGACTGCATGCATTTACCACTGAGAGCTGAAGATGCCAAAGAACAGTGTGTCATCAGCGGCTCCCCCTGCTGGCCGAAGGGTCGTCATGTCCTGCAGCACGTTGTAGGGCAGTTCTCCGCTGACCTGACAGAGCAGCTGAGCTTTGGTGAAGGTGGTCCAGCGCCGCTGCAGGGTGCGCTGACCCCCGATATCACTCTACACACACATACAGAGACGATTATTAAATTAGACCGAAAATGAAGTGCTGGTCAGTCATATTTCACGTGGTGTGTATATAGAGTTCTCGTCCACTGGGCCTCATCATTCCTGACCCATGATCATCAAGTAACAGCAAGTAACAGCAAAACACTGAAGACACATCATGGCTTTACACCAATAGCCAGACAAAGCAATAGCCATCCCAGCGGCCCTCCCAATCACTTCTACTGCGAGTGGACACTTAAGTAATGTGGCTCCGACACGTATGAGTGTTAATAACGGGGGCCGCTGACTTACCGTGCAGACCTGGGCGATGCGAGACACTGTGAACTTCTCGATGAAGTCGTACTCTCGGCCGATCTCGCTGAAGAAGAAGTAGACTTTGTTCTCGCTGGGGACGGAGGCTGAGCTGATGAAGTTGGGTTCTGGGGGGGTGAAAATCAGAATCAGGAACCGTCTCTGAGCCCACTGTCAGGTCACATTTAAATATTTAAATAAACAAATCTAATTGGAGGCAGTCGAGAGCTGGAGGTTGGGGAGCCAGCCTTGTGACCGGAAGGATGCTGGTTCGATTCACTGAACTGACACCCGTGTGTGTGTGTCTGTTTCACTGCCCCCTAATGTGTGTGTGTGTGTGTGTATCATTGCCCCCTTGTGTGTATGTACATGTGGGTATTTGGGGCGTTTCACTGCCCCCTAGTGTGCGTATGTGGGCATTGCAGGTGTTTTACTGACCCAGAGTGTGTGTGTTTCATTGCCCTGTGTGTGTGTGTGTTTCACTGCCCCCTAATGTGTGTGTGTGTGTGTGTGTGTGTGTGTGTGTGTGTGTGTGTGTGTATCATTGCCCCCTTGTGTGTATGTACATGTGGGTATTTGGGGCGTTTCACTGCCCCCTAGTGTGCGTATGTGGGCATTGCAGGTGTTTTACTGACCCAGAGTGTGTGTGTTTCATTGCCCTGTGTATGTGTGTGTCTGTCTGTTTCACTGCCCCCTAGTGTGTGTGTGTGTGTGTGTGTGTGTGTGTGTGTATCATTGCCCCCTTGTGTGTATGTTCATGTGGGTATTTGGGGCGTTTCACTGCCCCCTAGTGTGCGTATGTGGGCATTGCAGGTGTTTTACTGACCCAGAGTGTGTGTGTTTCATTGCCCTGTGTATGTGTGTGTCTGTCTGTTTCACTGCCCCCTAGTGTGTGTGTGTGTGTGTGTGTGTGTGTGTGTGTGTGTGTGTGTGTGTGTGTGTGTGTATCATTGCCCCCTTGTGTGTATGTTCATGTGGGTATTTGGGGCGTTTCACTGCCCCCTAGTGTGCGTATGTGGGCATTGCAGGTGTTTTACTGACCCAGAGTGTGTGTGTTTTATTGCCCTGTGTGTGTGTGTGTGTGTGTTATATATATGTGTGTTATATATATGTGTGTCCCCTAGTGTGTGTGTTCACTAGTGATGTCGGCTTTGGGTCTATGATTAAGTCAGAACGGAAATATTTCAGGATTCTGAAGCAGATCTGGTTTAAAGTACTGACCAAATTTTGCCAACACATATGAGAAAACGCTCAACGTCTGGCAACCTGACATAGTTCCATTTCTATCTCAATACCAAAGAGTCATTCAATTGAGAGCCTCACCTCTCAATCAAAGACCAGATAACCAAACACAGGCTCTCTTATTTGGACATACTATGAAAGGAAACACTGGAAACCGTTGAAGGAAAAAAGAGGGAGAGGACAACCAGCTACAAGACCCATCCATCATTTGCTGCTTAATCCCGCTAGTTGGGGTCACGGGGGGGCTGGAGCCAATCCCAGCACTCACACCTACGGGCAATTTAGAGTGAGGATCAACCTAACATGCATGTGTTTCACCACTAACATGACCACTCCACACAGAACGACCTGGACCGGGAATCCAACCCAGATCGTCTTGCTGTGAGGAAACAGTGCTGACCACTACACCACCATACTAACCACTACACCACCATACTAACCACTACACCACCGTACTAACCACTACACCACCATACTAACCACTACACCACCGTACTAACCACTACACCACCATACTAACCACTACACCACCATACTAACCACTACACCACCATACTAACCACTACACCACCATACTAACCACTACACCATCATACTAACCACTACACCACCATACTGACCACTACACCACCATACTGACCACTACACCACCATACTGACCACTACACCACCATACTAACCACTACACCACCATACTAACCACTACACCACCATACTAACCACTACACCACCGTACTAACCACTACACCACCGTACTAACCACTACACCACCGTACTAACCACTACACCACCGTACTAACCACTACACCACCATACTAACCACTACACCACCATACTAACCACTACACCACCATACTAACCACTACACCACCGTACTAACCACTACACCACCATACTAACCACTACACCACCATACTAACCACTACACCACCGTACTGACCACTACACCACCATACTGACCACTACACCACCATACTAACCACTACACCACTATACTAACCACTACAACCACCTTACTAACCACTACACCACCATACTAACCACTACACCACTATACTAACCACTACACCACCTTACTAACCACTACACCACCATACTAACCACTACACCACTATACTAACCACTACACCACCATACTAACCACTACACCACCATACTAACCACTACACCACTATACTAACCACTACACCACCTTACTAACCACTACACCACCATACTAACCACTACACCACTATACTAACCACTACACCACCATACTAACCACTACACCACTATACTAACCACTACACCACCATACTAACCACTACACCACCATACTAACCACTACACCACTATACTAACCACTACACCACCATACTAACCACTACACCACCATACTAACCACTACACCCCATACTAACCACTACACCACCATACTAACCACTACACCACCTTACTAACCACTACACCACCATACTAACCACTACACCACTATACTAACCACTACACCACCTTACTAACCACTACACCACCATACTAACCACTACACCACTATACTAACCACTACACCACCATACTAACCACTACACCACCATACTAACCACTACAACCACCATACTAACCACTACACCACCTTACTAACCACTACACCACCATACTAACCACTACACCACTATACTAACCACTACACCACCATACTAACCACTACACCACCATACTAACCACTACACCACCATACTGACCACTACACCACCATACTAACCACTACACCACCATACTAACCACTACACCACCAAACTGACCACTACACCACCATACTAACCACTACACCACCGTACTAACCACTACACCACCATACTGACCACTACACCACCATGCTAACCACTACACCACCATGCTAACCACTACACCACCGTACTAACCACTACACCACCGTACTAACCACTACACCACCATACTGACCACTACACCACCGTACTGACCACTACACCACCGTACTAACCACTACACCACCGTACTAACCACTACACCACCATACTGACCACTACACCACCGTACTAACCACTACACCACCATACTAACCACTACACCACCGTACTGACCACTACACCACCATACTAACACTACACCACCATACTGACCACTACACCACCATACTAACCACTACACCACCGTACTAACCACTACACCACCATACTAACCACTACACCACCATACTAACCACTACACCACCGTACTGACCACTACACCACCGTACTGACCACTACACCACCATACTAACACTACACCACCGTACTAACCACTACACCACCGCACTAACCACTACACCACCATACTAACCACTACACCACCGTACTAACCACTACACCACCGTACTAACCACTACACCACCGTACTAACCACTACACCACCATACTAACCACTACACCACCGTACTAACCACTACACCACCATACTAACCACTACACCACCGTACTAACCACTACACCACCATACTAACCACTACACCACCGTACTAACCACTACACCACCGTACTAACCACTACACCACCGTACTAACCACTACACCACCATACTAACCACTACACCACCGTACTAACCACTACACCACCGTACTAACCACTACACCACCATACTAACCACTACACCACCGTACTAACCACTACACCACCGTACTAACCACTACACCACCATACTAACCACTACACCACCATACTAACCACTACACCACCGTACTAACCACTACACCACCATACTGACCACTACACCACCGTACTAACCACTACACCACCGTACTAACCACTACACCACCGTACTAACCACTACACCACCATACTAACCACTACACCACCCTACTAACCACTACACCACCTTACTGACCACTACACCACCATACTAACCACTACACCACCATACTAACCACTACACCACCATACTAACCACTACACCACCATACTAACCGCTACACTACCGTACTAACCACTACACCACCATACTAACCGCTACACCACCATACTGAACACTACACCACCGTACTAACCACTACACCACCGTACTAACCACTACACCACCATACTAACCACTACACCACCTTACTGACCACTACACCACCATACTGACCACTACACCACCATACTAACCACTACACCACCGTACTAACCACTACACCACCGTACTAACCACTACATCACCATACTGAACACTACACCACCATACTAACCACTACACCACCATACTAACCACTACACCACCGTACTAACCACTACACCACCATACTAACCACTACACCACCATACTAACCACTACACCAACATACTAACCACTACACCACCTTACTGACCACTACACCACCATACTAACCACTACACCACCATACTAACCACTACACCACCGTACTAACCACTACACCACCATACTGACCACTACACCACCGTACTAACCACTACACCACCGTACTAACCACTACACCACCGTACTAACCACTACACCACCATACTAACCACTACACCACCTTACTGACCACTACACCACCATACTAACCACTACACCACCATACTAACCACTACACCACCATACTAACCACTACACCACCATACTAACCGCTACACCACCATACTAACCACTACACCACCATACTAACCACTACACCACCATACTAACCGCTACACCACCGTACTAACCACTACACCACCGTACTAACCACTACACCACCATACTAACCACTACACCACCATACTAACCACTACACCACCGTACTAACCACTACACCACCATACTAACCACTACACCACCATACTAACCACTACACCACCATACTAACCACTACACCACCGTACTAACCACTACACCACCATACTAACCACTACACCACCGTACTAACCACTACACCACCATACTAACCACTACACCACCATACTAACCACTACACCACCATACTAACCACTACACCACCATACTAACCACTACACCACCGTACTAACCACTACACCACCATACTAACCACTACACCACCGTACTAAACACTACACCACCATACTAACCACTACACCACCGTACTAACCACTACACCACCGTACTAACCACTACACCACCATACTAACCACTACACCACCATGCCCAGCTACAAGATGATAGATGCAACTTGAAGAATCGTGAACCATTAGGAAACATGAAGGCAGGACATTCTGGAGGAATATTATCTCCATGGTTACCAGATGTTGGAAACAACACATTGGCTTTTAATAAAGTCACATGTATTAAAGTCCAGGGTAGGTGGTAGCTTTTCGTTACCTTCTAGCCAGCCCAGCGTATCATCCTGCTTCAGATCAACGTGATCTCCCTCACTCAGGTGACGAGAGATAACAGGCCGGTTCCCCCTGTAATCCGCCACCGTGCCCGTGTACAGCTCTCCATCTATAACACAACACAGACACACAAGCGTCATTTAAAACAACACACAATTATTTCAGGTTATATGTCCTACATCAGAACTTTTGGTGGGTCAAAAGTTGACATACTCGTATGGTCATTGTTGGCATTTCCTATTAATTAACCGCTGACCTCAAACCAAACACTCTGGGTTGTGTTCCTCAAACTTCTCACAAGACTTCTGTTCGTCCTCTACCAGAGCTGCTGTAACTCAGTCAGGTTTGTTGAGTTCCTTGCTTGCTATTCAGTTCAGTCCACAACACAAATTCTCTATAGAACTCAGACAAGGTCTCTGTAAAGGCAACTCCAAAGCTTTCATTAATCTACAAGTCTATTAGTGACATGCCTAAGAAATATCGTCCAGCTGGAAGACCCATCTGTGACCAGGTTTCAGCTTTCAGGCTGATGTCTTTAATGCTTTGGTTCAGTATCTGTACCTAGTGTTTTGAAGTGGCCTCACAACAACAGGCCTCACAACATGATGCTGCCACCACCATGCTTCACAGTGCCCCTTGGATTTAAGGCCTCACCCATATTATAGATCATTATGACCAAAGAGCTTCATTTTAGTTTCATCTGACCAGAGACATCAGGACTACGTCCACCTGGATCAGCATTACAGACAAGTCTAATATTTGTTTCCGTTTTCTAATATTATTTGTTTTCTAATATTTGTAATATTTTTAATTAAATACAGTTAATTAAAAAAATCTAAAAATACTTAGAGTGCTGTAACCCAGTGAACCCAACGTCAAATACAGGGTTGAAATATCAGTCAAATCTAAAAATCAGACTCTGATTCGATTTCCCATCATCCTGCATTCCTGATAACGGTACATACATTGTTACTGAACTACTACATCAAGCTATCCAATGAAAAGCAAGCATCTCCAAAACTGCAACTTTACAGGAGAAGCCAAAAACTGTCATTACTTTCAATGTAAGTCAATGGAACCAGAAATTTTTGGAAGTAATTTTGGAGCATTCCTATTGGTCCGTTCAACATGAAACCTTCACACAATGTAAACGACAGCTGTCGAGTTCAGAAGATGTAGAAAGATGAAAATCAACAAAATGGAGAGACATGTTTTTATTTGGACAGCGATGACATTCTCTCTGCTGGGGAGACGGAAGCAGCGACAGGTGCTCACTGAGTGGGTGATGTGTGACTTCTGTTCACAAAGTTAAGTCCATCAGGAGCTTAAGAGCAAGAGGATTACTTCACAGTCTCCCCCCACCTCTCTTTCTACTCAGCTTCCCAGTTTGGCCTACAGTTTGGGCCGTCCACTCCACCTGCCGTCACACACCTGTCATTTCAGCCAGAGTTCAGTGATACTATATAAACAAATACACATTTTTAAATTTCCTAATAAATACTGTTCTAATTCAATGAAGTGAGATGTTCAATAACAACACACACAGTTGTACTATATTTTGCACTTTATCATTTGGCCACTGGGTGGTGCTGAATACTTTTCTGTAGCACCTGCTGAGGGCTGAAGGGGAATTTCACAGGTTGTTTCTAATTACTGCACAATTCAGTGGTTAAGAAAGTGATTCAGAGTGGGTTTTGGTGCGAGATGGTCCAGATAGTGTTTACAGTGGTGGTGATGGTGTTTACAGCAGTGGTGACGGTGATGTTTACATTGGTAAAGATATTTACAGTGGTGACAGTGTTGTTTACAGTGGTGCTGATGGTGTTTACAGTGGTGACAGTGTTGTTAACAGTGGTGGTAATTGTGTTCACAATGGTGGTGATGGTGTTTACAGTGGTGGTGATAGTGGTGTTTACAGTAATACAGATATTTAAAGAGGTGATGGTGTTTACAGTGGTGGTGATGGTGGTTACAGTGGTGGTGATGGTGTTTACAGTGGTGGTGATGGTGGTGTTTACAGTAATACAGATATTTACAGTGGTGATGGTGTTTACAGTGGTGGTGATGGTGTTTACAGTGGTAATGATGATGTTTACAGTGGTGGTGATGATGTTTACAGTGGTGGTGGTGATGGTGTTTACAGTGGTGGTGATGATGTTTACAGTGGTGGTGGTGGTGTTTACAGTGGTGATGATGTTTACAGTGGTGGTGGTGGTGGTGTTTACAGTAGTGGTGGTGATGGTGTTTACAGTGGTGGTGATGGTGTTTACAGTGGTGGTGATGGTGTTTACAGTGGTGGTGATGGGAACCAGGGGTCTCCATGTCTACAACACATATATACACATTGTCTTTATTATCAAACCCACCAGTAAGGCTACACGTATCTTCTGGAATTTTTAAAGAGAATGTTGTTGATGGTGAAACAGCAAAAATAAATATTCCTCCCCAGAAGAAAACAAACAAACAAACAAACAAACACACACACACACACACACACACACACACACACACACACACACACACACACACACACACACACACACACCAGACAGTGCATTCATAACCATCTACTGTAATAAGAGTTTTTAGAGTTAGACGTCTGGTTCTATTCACCACCACTGTGAACAGTTCTGACTCTGAATCAGAGTAAGTTTGTCTATGATGCAGATGATTTTACTTTATCAAAATTTTGGTGGACTTCCCCTTTAAATGTGCTGAGCATTGTTGCCTGTGCAGTGAATTTCTCTGCTGCATACTTTCCCTTTCTGACGGTCGCAAGTCTGCACATGTTGCTGATAATTGTTGGTTGTATCCGAGTCTTGTGGACAACTCACAAGTAATTAAGGGGCGGAGTCAGGAGCCGTAACTAGGAGCCTCCACCCTGTAACCCTCA
>CM038703.1:52711437-52718937 GCA_021613375.1 Megaleporinus macrocephalus | reverse complement strand
GTATATTATTGTATTAAATACAGAGGTGGGTAGTAACTAGTTACAGTTACTCAGTACATGTACTTCAGTATATTATTGTATTAAATACAGAGGTGAGTAGTAACTAATTACAGTTATATATTTAGTTACCAATTCATTTTTTTCTAATTCCATCCATAAAATCACCTGAGCTGCTCTGTGATTGGTCACAGCTCTGACTTTGGAGCTTCAAAATTTTATTTCAGACCAAATAATGTCTGGACTGATTAACTTCAGTAGAATTCATGAAGAATTCACAAATAATTACTGTACAGTGTCAGTAGAACAACATTCACACCGATCCCCTACCTTCTCTTTACCCTTCATGGAGCAGTCGTTCAGGTCCTTCTCAGTGGGTGACCAGTCCAGCTGAAAGTGGAGAATCAGGACAGAAAGGGTCACTCACTCTCCAGAGGTAGGCATGTTTACTGAACATATAGTAAACCCAGTACCCAGCCTAGTACTTGATCACTAAATCAGTACTCTGGAACAATAAACATGCAATAGACTTAATTTTAACTCTGCAGTTGAGTTTATCAAGAGTTCCTTAGTGATGGGTATGGTTCTGTTTAGAATGATGAGTTCTGTATTTGCTTAATAGGTTCTTTACGTGCTCCAGATTTTTGGAGAATGTGTTGTTTATGGTTCTGCATAGCAACAAAAAAAGGTGAGTGACGTCCCATTCAAAATCCATAGGGTTTAATAAGATGTCGGCCCAACCTTTGCAGCTATAACAGCTTCAGTTCTTCTGGGAAGTCTCTCCACGCGGTTTAGGAGAGTGTTTATGGGAATGTTTGACCAACAGTTCTTCCAGAAGACCATTAGTAAGATCAGACACTGATGTTGGACGAGAAGGTCTGGCTCTGAGTCTCCGCTCTAATTCATACCAAAGGTGTTCAATCAGGTTGAGGTCAGGACTCTGTGCAGGCCAGTCAAGTTCTTCCACACCAAACTCCTCCTCCATGTCTTTATGGAGCTGCTCTGTGCACTGGTGGGCAGTCATGTTGGAACAGGAAGGGGCCGTCCCTAAACTGTCCCCACAGAGTCAGAAGGCTCTGTGCGTATCTGTATTTAACGTTGAGCCTTTAACATGTTTCTTTCAGTAGAGTCACCTGACTACGCATTGCTAACCGTTTCTTAATCGTCCAGTGAAGAACCTAAGACTGTTCTAGATACCGCGGGAGCTTTAAAACACACGTAGCTGCTTCTCAAGAGTTCTTGGGCGTGAGGGGCGTAGGCTACGTGTCATTTGTGCCTCTAAAAGTCGAGTCAGAGCGTAGACTCTTAGTCTTTAACCATTTATAGATCACGTACGTTTAAAATACCCTTCGAATACATTAAGTCTAGGATGGCCATGAGATTTCCTCATATATATACACACAAAATCATCCATTGGTTACAAATCCATAACAAAGTAAAACAATTTCTTACACACTCAGAGTAATCTAAAAGACTTAGATTTAATAGATTAATCGACTAATTGAAAAAATAATCGTTAGTTTAATCGATTATCAAATTAATCGTTAGGTGCAGCCCTACTAGCTAGAGATACATAATCTAACTAACTCTGACACACTCGTCTGCTTAATGCCAATCTGCCCACCTTCCTGTTGAGGACGAGGCCGCCCCCTCGGCTGACGTTGATGGACAGGATAGCGTTCCTCGCTCCGACAAACAGAGTCTCCTCGTCCTCACTGAGCAGCAGCGTGGTGGTGTTATACACGCCAGGAGGAGAGAAGACGCTGACCGCTCGGCCTGGACTGTCTGCAACGAGACCGACAGAAAGGTGATTAACATCAAAGCAATTAAAAAATCAATAAATATATTATACACACATCAAAGCATTAGTCCAGCATTCTCTTTAAACCATACATACAGACTCAGAGTCTGAACTGGCTCAACACAGAAAAACTTCCATGCAACTAGTTGCATGTTGCGAGTTGCATGCAACATAATTCCATGAATCTCTTTTTTTGAGCACCCAATAAAACCGTACTGTGCAAAAGTTTTAAGACCCTTGGAGACATTATTATATATAAAACTTTATTATTAAATATTAATCAGTATTAATAGAGTAAGTAGAGCTTTTACACTTTATTATTCAATATTAATCAGTATTAATAGAGTAAGTAGAACTTTTACACTTTATTATTAAATATTAATCAGTATTAATAGAGTAAGTAGAACTTTTACACTTTATTATTAAATATAAATAAGTATTAATAGAGTAAGTAGAGCTTTTACACTTTATTATTAAATATTAATCAGTATTAATAGAGTAAGTAGAGCTTTTACACTTTATTATTAAATATTAATCAGTATTAAGAGAGTAAGTAGAGCTTTTACACTTTATTATTAAATATTAATCAGTATTAATAGAGTAAGAAGTGCTTTTACACTTTATTATTAAACATTAATCAGTATTAATAGAGTAAGTAGTGCTTTTACACTTTATTATTAAATATTAATCAGTATTAATAGAGTAAGACGTGCTTTTACACTTTATTATTAAATATTAATCAGTATTAATAGAGTAAGTAGTGTTTTTCATACGTCAGTGTGTTTATTTAACCCTTTCCAAGCTTCTCCTAAACAACCCAGTATTATTATCAGTTCTCATCTAATACCTGCTTTGACTGCTCAGTACTTCATTAAGATAAATCAAGATTTGCTGCTGAAGGAACTGAACACATTCATACAATGTCTGGAGCGTCCAGGAGAAATCTGGAACCTAACTTTGTTCTTCAAACTGGATCAAGATCTGATCTACTTCTCTCACAATAACATATTCATGTTACTTTGTATTGTATTGTATGTCTGATTATTTACATCTGTTCTAATCAGATCTGCTGTGCTTACTGGTGAACACACACTGATTGATCAGATAAATACTTTTAAACCACTAGGGAAAACTGGAGATGGACCGATCAGCTTTTTTGAAGCCGATTCCGATCGTCGATCACCTTTCAGCGAGATCGCCCGATAGCCCATACCGATTGGGGGCGGGGCTATATGCCATGGCAGGGCTACATGTAGTTATTAGTGCAAGCAAGTCATGAAACATGGTGGAAATGTGGTTATCTAGAACTATAAACTCAATCACTCTGGCTGTGGTTCTTTAGCTCTCTGGCTGTTACTGCTGCTGTTCTGTTAGTACCGGTCAGATCTGGTCTGTACGGGTTTCTGGGTTATTAGTTTAGTGCTAGCTGCGCAAAACAAAACAGTTGGCTTCAAATGCCATACAGTCTCTCTTTTATAACCATAAACTTGTTTTAAATGCTGATCAAATGAAATGTTTGTAGTTTTGCAGATCTCTTAACATTAATTCACTGTGAAGGGTTCAAATGTGGAAGGAGTTAATGAATATAAGTACCTTGGCATGTGGCTAGATGACAAATTTAGGGAGTTTTTAGTGAACTGGGAAAATCTGCTTTTAGCTCCAGTGCACCAGCGAGCTGGACCCTCACTACAGAACTCACTACAGCTCAGCTCGCTGGAGTCACTCCATCACTTTAAACACCTAGTCTCTAACCACCTTCAGACAGCCTGCTACGGTTTAGCTCATATTAGTTTTTAGATTTTATGTTTTTAGTTTTTTTTATTTATTTAACACTTTAGTTAACTTTTAATTTCCTTTTTAGTCTTGTTTTTTTAGCTGTTTTCTTTTTATCTTTCTTTTATTGTTTCCTTATTTTCTTCTATTGTTTTTAGTAATTTGTTATTTACATTTTACTCTTATGTATTTAGTTTTATTTATTCATCTGTAGTCTTTATTATTTTTATTACCCTAGTTTTTCCTCACCTATGATTTTATTGATTCCTACTTTTAAATTCTTATTTGTATCTTATTTGTTTTTTTATCATTTTATTTTGTAATATCTTGTATCTTACATCTTATTAAAATGCTGCGTCTTTTTGTTTTTTCAACATTTTACTTTGTCAGTCCCCTTACAATGCATAATGCTCGGCTACACTGTAAATGAGGGCCACCCTCAATGTACTCCGACATTAAATAAAGGTTGATTGATTGATTGATTGTGTGCTAGCTCTGCTGTTTGCTGATACTCACTGTGTTCAGCTGTGTGATGTACTCTTGAGTACCGTATCAGATTAGTGTGTTAAATGTCTTTGGTTCCCATGAGACACGTTCATTTTACTAATTTTTAAAAACATCCTGGATGAGTCTGAGTCACATACGGTAACAAACTGCCAGACGGACAATGTTTTTTATCAGCACATGCGGTGAACGCTGTAAACTGTTCTCGTGAGGCCGCTGCTTTAGTCAGTCTGTGGAAAATGAAAGGGTGTGTATTTCCACCTAGTGGTTCAGATAGGAATTGCAGGGAGCTGGCCGGAGGGCTCCTCTTCCAGGATGAAACGCTAGCTGTAAATACAGAAATTAGGCTCATTTGTTTAACGCTATCGATCAGCTCTCAGGATCAAAATTGGAGAAATATCGGCTGATCACATATTTTGATTAAAAATTGTCCAATACCGATACATAGCCAATAGATCCTTCCATCTCTAACGAAAACAAGTTGCATGGTGCTGTACATTACGCAACTCAAGCGTAATGGTGTTTCATGAGAGTTTCACTGTGTAAATTAGGACTGCCTCAGCCAAGCAGGGACAAAACTCCAAAACGCCATCTAGTGGTCATATGTTTAAACACAACACACACTCATTCACTGTCTGCCAGAATCTGTGTATAGATACTGTGTTTCTGAGAATTGATACAGTATCAGTAAACATAATATCCTGATATTTGATATTTTCGACATTTTCATACAGCCCTGGTTGGTGTAAATTAGGACTGCCTCAGCCAAGCAGGCACAAAACTCCTGAATACCACGCTGAGGTTGCTGGACTTGCTGGACGTTTACCGAATACAGATCCCGGCCTGATCCGTCTCCTCCAAAGCCTGTCTGCTCTGCACGCTGATCTAAATCAGTTCGACAGGTGCCACGTTTCATTTGTGTTAACTCCACTGGCCTCTTCGCAGCCAGCAGGTACTGCATTATGAATAAACACCTGCTGAAGCGACTCCCTCCGGCGTTTAACCCCAGCTCTGCCGGGTCCAGCAGGCCATAGTGAACTGACAGGCAGGCGGCGGAGAGCTAAGCGTGTGGACAGTAATGAAACGCTGAGTAACAGCAGGCGGCGTCTGAGACACGTCTGGAACGCTTCTCCTCCAACATCTTCTCTAACCACCTTCTCTAAGCCACTGTTCTAGCTAATTTTAGTTTTCAGTTTTTAGTTCGTTTTTTGTTTTATCATTTTTAGTTATGTTTAATTTTCCTTTTTAATCTTGTTTTTTTATGGTTTCCTTTTTTCTTCTTAGTTATTGTTTACTTACATTTTACCCTTTTATGTATTTAGTTTTATTTATTTATCTGTAGTCTTTATTGTTTTTATTACCTTAGATTGTCTTACCTATGATTTTATTGATTTCTACTTTTAAATTTATCTTATTTTATTTTATAATATTTTGTATCTACATCTTATTAAATTTGGGTCTTTTTATTTTATTTCGTCAGTCCCCTTACAATGCATAATGCTCGGCTACATTGCAAATGAGGGCCACCCTCAATGTACTCCGAGATTAAATAAAGGTTGATTGATTGATTGACATCTTCCAGAGAGCTGAAAACTCGAGCAGCAAGTCACAAGACGAGGAAGAAAGATTGGTTCCGCTGATAAGCGTGTTGGGGGAGCTAAACAAACTTGATCCAGCGTTCAATTTCCACTTAACAGTAAACACGGAGCTGATCTCCACTCCAGCGATTACCAGGAGAGCGTCAGCAGATTATCATCTGAGGAAGTTCTGCAGAGCAGACAGTGTGTATTTAATTTACTTCCCAGGAAGTTACATTCTCAAAGAAATAAACAGCAACTGTGTACTCAAGCTCCACTGACCACACAGGAGCTCCACTCACTGTCCACTGTATCAGCTCCACTGACCATACAGGACCTCCACTCACTGTCCACTGTATCAGCTCCACTGACCATACAGGAGCTCCACTCACTGTCCACTGTATCAGCTCCACTGACCACACAGGAGCTCCACTCACTGTCCACTGTATCAGCTCCACTGACCATACAGGACCTCCACTCACTGTCCACTGTATCAGCTCCACTGACCATACAGGACCTCCACTCACTGACCACTGTATCAGCTCCACTGACCATACAGGACCTCCACTCACTGACCACTGTATCAGCTCCACTGACCACACAGGACCTCCACTCACTGTCCACTGTATCAGCTCCACTGACCATACAGGACCTCCACTCACTGTCCACTGTATCAGCTCCACTGACCATACAGGACCTCCACTCACTGTCCACTGTATCAGCTCCACTGACCACACAGGACCTCCACTCACTGTCCACTGTATCAGCTCCACTGACCACACAGGACCTCCACTCACTGTCCACTGTATCAGCTCCACTGACCATACAGGAGCTCCACTTACAGACTGTAGTTCATCTGATTCTCTGTATACTTTATTACTCTGTTCTTTAATGATCAGGACCCCCACAGGACCACCACAGAGCAGATACTATTAGGGAGGTGGCTCATTCTCAGCACTGCAGTGACACTGACGTTGTGTTGGTGGATCAGACACAGCAGGGCCACTGTGTCCACCCACTGTCCACCCTATTAGACACTCCTACTACTTGCTGGTCCACCTTGTAGATGTAAAGTCAGAGTCAGTAGCTCATCTGCTGCTGCACAGTTTGTGTTCCTCTAGTTCTTCATCAGTGGACACAGGACGCCACCCACAGGACACTGCTGTCTGGATAGTTTTGGTTGGCATTAGGGCTGTGTATTGGCAAGAACCTGGCAATACAATATGTATCGTGATATGGTGGTCACAATTCAAATTATCGTTATCGTTATATTGCGATACTGCAAGTGATATATTGCGATTTCTCAAATTCTACTATTAAAACACACCACTGTATGAACAGGTTTATCAATGCTTACAATAGCACTGCGTCCTTGTGCTGCTTGTTAATGTTGGAGTGGAGCTGAAATTGGATTACAACACTGCCATCTAGTGGTCAGAGGTTTAAACACAACACACAATGATTCACTGTTTGCCAGAATCTGTGTATTGATACCGTGTTTTTGAGAATTGATACAGTATCACTAAACATAATATCCTGATATTCAATATTTCAATATTTTCTTACACCCCTAGTTTGTATACAATTCTCAGTCCAGCAGTGACACTGAGGTGTTTAAACACTCCAACAGCAGCACTGCTGTGTCTGATCCACTCACACCAGCACCACCTTGTCAGTGTCAATGCAGTGCTGAGAATGAGCCACCTCCCAAATAGCAGCTGCCCTGTGATGGTCCTGTGGTGGTCCTGATCAGTAATAAAGAGAATACAGAGAATCAGATGAACTACAGGCTGTAAGTGCTATATGATCAGTGGAGCTGATAGAGTGGGCGGTGAGTGGAGATTGTAC